>CM060597.1:36498285-37098285 GCA_030578255.1 Tiaroga cobitis
TTGTATGGCTGACACCGCCGTCGCTGTATGAATGAGTGAGTGAATGGGTGAATGAGGCAAATATGTAAAGCGCTTTGGTGGCCATTGGGTCTGTGAAAGCGCTATATAAATGCATTTCATGCCACTTCATGCCAGTCTCAGTGAACCTGGAAAGTTGCAAACAACTTTTCTCCAGTGTTGTGAAGTATTTCAAAGATTAATTTTGTTGATTCTGATTTCATTTGATTGGTAACTTATTCTTCCTGATTGTGTCGTATAATTATAACTCCATTTATAAATATTAATTTATTAATTTGACATAACGGGCCCTATCATACGTTTAGATCGTTAAAACGGGCCATAAAAAATATGACACATTTAATAAGGTTAAATAAAAAATTAAACTAGGAGCACAAGTGCTCCTAAAAAGAAATGTAGGCGAAGAGCCCTGCAAGTTATGCATTACAATATGTTAATCACATAATGCATCTGATAGTTACTCAAAACATATACTTACAAAGCCATAGACCCTCAGTGCTGTGGCTCTTAAAAGAGCCTTTGGGCTGTAGTTAGCTCCTGTTGACACAGAGAAAAGAGAAAAAGAAGAAACATTATTTTTCATCAATGATTATTGGCAAATCTAGGATGACTCCTAGATTGATCACTTACACAATCAGATGACAATCAACACTGAAAAAAGAGAGAAGAGAATATTATAACATGCCTACAACATGTACAAATGAATTAAAATGAAATAAGAAAATAACAAATAAGATGCCATAATAAAATAACAAATAAGACGCTTAATTATTGCTTATAATTAATTCTTGCATTAATTACATAAATTAAAATTTTCCCTTATGTAAACAAGAGAGAGAGAGAGAGAGAGAGAGAGAGAGAGAGAGAGAGAGAGAGAGAGAGAAAGAGAGAGGTTTTACCAATAATCGGCATATAATTTCTAAAATATTGTTCAATTAATATTTTGCAATTAATCTATTAGTCTGCCTTTACATTGCTTTAAAAGCGTTACTATTTTAAACATGTCTGTCCTGTGCAGAGTGAATCCAGCATGTATGATACTACTATGTAACTTTAGCTGTCACTTCAGAAACAGTTTGCAGCATGCAATTGGCTATCGGTCCAATACATCTCTTAATTTGTCTACACTTTGTTAATTTATAAGCGATGAACTTTAAAAGTAAAAAAAAAAAAAAAACACGTAGATGGAAGGATTTAATTTAATATAAATAAGTCATTTTTATATTTTATATATTTTTATGATTAGGCATTGTATGTACAGGTGAAACTCGAAAAATTAGAATATCGTGCAAAGTTCATGTATTTCAGTCATTCAAATTAAAAGATGAAACTATTTAGGAGCCTATATATAAATATATGTGCATGATTGTACTTTTCAAAGGGCTGAGATTTCTGTATTTAAAATCCTTTTTTTAAATGGATTTATATAATTAATTTATTGATTTTTATTTATTTATTATGCAATCAAATACCAACAAAGCATAAATAACAACAGCCAACATGTGTGTGTGTGTTTGTGTGTGTGTGCGCATATGTGCAAGTGTAACTGTTTGTGAGTGGAAGTATCTTAGAGGAACATTGTATATGTACAACAGATGTAATAAAAATGTATAAATGTATAATAATAAATAAAAAAACATTGATAACAATAAAAATAATAATGATAATAATAGTAAAAAATAAAAACTGGAGGATGAGGAAGATATAGTCTTATATAATAATACAATAATAGTAAATATACAATAATAAGTCATATAGTCTTATATAATAATACAATAATAGTAAGAATAGTAATAGTAATAGCAATAATAGCAACTTTTTATCAGGAGTGGGGGGGGGGTTGCTGGAAGATAAGGAAGAGGACAAATAATAATAATAATAACAATAACAAGACAATTACTAATATGGTATTAAAATGCTGTCTCTGATTCCTCCTTGGCCACGGCATAAGTTAGACCCCCGCACGCCACACTACAATGGCCCACCAAGAAGAGGGGCAGCGGGGCCATACTTTTTGTGCGGAAATAAAACAAAAATAACGACTTTATTCGACTATTCCTTTTCTTCCTTGTAGGCCTGAAACGAGACTTCAAGAGATTTCCACGACGCGCATGCGCGAGAACTTAACTGAAGCAGTTGAAGGAGATCGCAATTCTCACGCATGCGTTGTGGAAATCTCTTGAAGTCTCGTTTCAGGCCTACAAGGAAGAAAAGGAATAGTCGAATAAAGTCGTTATTTTTGTTTGTTTTTTCGCACAAAAAGTATTCTCGTCGCTTGATAAACTTATAGTTGAGCCACTGTTGTGACATGGAATATTTAAACATTTTCTTCATTGACTTTCTGGGCCATCAGGATTCATTCCCTTAGGCAGCCTATGTGGTAGTGATCCAGCTTATACATTTAATCAAAAATATCTTCATTTGTGTTCCGAAGACGAACGAAGGTCTTACGGGGTTGGTACAGCATGGGGGTGAGTAATTAATGACTTAATTTTCATTTTTGGGTGAACTAACCCTTTAACCGTAAATAATATAAATGGTATTTTACTGGGCTTTTTTGCGGTAAGTAACTGTAAAATTACGGCAAAGTCTAACAGTGTAGTTCACCCAAAATTTGTAATTCCAAACCCAGTGGTGTAAAGTAACGAATTACAAATACTCTCGTTACTGTAATTGAGTAGTTTTTTTTAGGAATTGTACTTTAAGTAGTTTAAAAACAGTGTATTTTTACTTTTACTTGAGTACATTTTAAGTGCTGTATCGGTACTTTTACTGCGCTATTTTCCCTGAACCTGCCGTCGCTACATTTATATTAATATTTATTTTTATAATAAGTCATCATGTGACTCCATGCGTGATTCCCGTCAAATCAAATCGCGCGCGGAAAACTTTCATTCAAACCAGCATCAACAGACTTCGAGACACCTGGCGCCAATTTATTTTGTTCACGAAGTGACTTTCGGAGTGGATCTTGAGCCTGGAGGAAGTTCATGCATTTGTGTCTTCATATAGGCAAAAAAATAGCGCAAGCGTCACACCTCGCACGTCCTTCAGTCTGTGTGTGTGTGTGTGTGGTAAATAAAACTGCGCGTCGGCTGCACCATTCATTCACACAGAACATGCAGGATTCGTATTTAAATTGTCTTTGTGGTTTAATATTCACACTATATCGCGATTTGATTTCAAGTGTACTGAACTGCTTTCTATTTATTCCTCAAATTTACAAATTCCGTGAAATTCCGAGTTATAAATTCCTTTTTTATCACTGGATTTTGTCAGCATTTTAGGGGGGGCGGGAGTCGTCCAAAACAATGGTAGGGGAAACGCTGTATTTTTAGTGCTAGCAGTCAAAAATAAAACTGTTGGAGAAATATTGAAATACTGTTTCTTTTTTTCTATGAATCTGTGATAAAAGAGTAAGCTACATTTTCAATTTGCAGGGTATAAGGTGGACTAACATTCATAGCATAATACTCACTACTCACTACTCTTGAGTACTTTTAAAAGGGCTACTTTTTACTCCTACTTTGAGTAGTTTTTAGGACCGGTACTTTTACTCTACTCTCACTACATTTTTTGACAAGTAACAGTACTTTTACTTGAGTATGCTTTTTCAGTACTCTTTCCACCACTGTCCAAACCGTAAGACTTTTGTTCATTTTGGAACTCAAATGAAGATTTTTTTTATTATTATTAAAACCTGAGAGCTTTCTGTCCCTCCATTGACAGCTTACGCAACTACCACTTTGACGCTACAAAAAGTTCATAAAGAGATCGTAAAACTAATCCATATGAATTGAGTTGTCCAAATTTTCTGAATATACTCAATCGCTTTATAAGACAAACAGATTTAATTTAGGCTTTTATTCACATTTAAACATTGATTAGCGTACATAAACAGAAGCTCAACCGAACCTGCTTGACGCGCGAGAACAAACCTCTTGTGGAAGCTCAAACTCAAAGCGTAAACCGAGAATGACAACACGAGTTCCATTTTAGCACAATCAAATATATTGTAGGCCTATTTCTTTAACTGGACCTCAGCACTATTTCCGGATAACTAAAATGCATTCAAAACAAAATTAGTTGTTCCAATTTAGCAGACTTTTAAGTATATCAATATAGTATACCAAAAGTAGCCTAGTAGTACAGTATGTAGTATACAATTGCAGGGTATTTATATTAAGTACATAAATATGTAAATGTGTAAGGAACTCAGCTTTTTGTAAATATTAATAATCAATAATAACTTATTATTATTAATTATGAATATTTGGGTCAGTTAATTGGATTGACTTGATGTGGCTGAATTACACGAATAATACAATCAATTAATCAGTTCGTCCAACAAACTCTTTTGATTATTAATTTATTCTAAGAAAAGGGTATCTTCCATGGCCACAGAAGAATAATTATTTCTTAGCATGTACAGCACTTTGTGCAAGTAGCAAAAACCGCGATCGTAAAAGTGACTTTGTATTGCAAACAAAACAGAACCAAATACATACTATGTACAAGTTTTATTAACTAAAAATAGATATTTATATGAATATAAATAAACAAAACAACATACACACATGAATATATAAATAGGTGAGTGGTAGAACGAAACCGAAAACGGAACTATTGAGAAGTTCCATGTAACTATATGAGAAGAACATCAGCATTTAATTTTTAAAGCATCAAATCAAAAGTATACTTGGATGCCTGGGTAGCATACACTATTATCAAAGTTGTTGAAAACGTCTCAGGTTACGTATGTAACCCTGGTTCCCTGATAGGGAACGAGACGCTGCGTTTGAGACGCGGTGGGAACGCTCTGCGTGATTGCGTCATGAAGCACGTGTAAAATCAGTCCAATGGAAGCCCGATACGTCATAGGTGACGTCATAGACCAGGAAACTATAAAGCACCCTTGCAAACAGACCGCGCCAGCTTCTGAAAAGTCTGAAGCAAGTCGATCAGGGTGTGCAGGAAGTATGGCAGGCAAACGCAGCGTCTCGTTCCCTATCAGGGAACCAGGGTTACATACGTAACCTGAGACGTTCCCTTTCAAGGGAACTCGAGCTGCGTTTGAGACGCGGTGGGAACCCCATACCCACTACGCCATAGTGACAAATGCCCGTTCTGTGTGAAGTCCATTGCGCACACTAAGAAGCAAGCAACCTAGCCCCTGGAGTGGAGAGGTCAAGGTCATAAAACCTGACAAATGTATGCGGAGAGGACCATCCTGCCGCATTACAAATATCAGGAAGGGAAACCCCTGAAATTAAGGCCGTAGAGGCCGCCATACTCCTAGTAGAATGGGCCCGTACAGCCATAGGTGAAGGCTGACCGGCCGCTTCATAAGCTAGTGAAATAGCCTCGACTATCCACTTGCTCATAACCTGTTTAGATGCAGGGCACCCTCTTTTGAGTGACCCAAAACATACAAATAATTGCTCTGATTCACGCCACAGGGCAGCTCTGTGAACGTAGGCATCCAATGCCCGAACTGGACATAACAGGTTTAATTGTTCCTGATCTGGGGTATTAAAAGGTGGAGGATAGAAGGCCTGCAGCACTATTGGGCCCCCAACATTGACAGGGACCTTAGGAATATAACCCGGTCTAGGGTATAGAAATGCTTTCACCATACCAGGTGCAAATTCCAAACATGACGGAGCAACCGACAGGGCGTGTAAATCTCCAATTCTCTTGATAGATGAAACAGCAAGGAGAAATAAAGCTTTCAAAGTGAGGAATTTTTCTGAAACCTCTTCAATGGGCTCGAACGGAGCCAGAGCCAGACCCTCAAGTACAATGGCTAAATCCCAAGCCGGTGCTCTGGAGTGCAGTGCAGGTCTCAACCTCAATGTACCACGGAGAAAACGAGTAATCAGATGATCTCTCCCAATAGAAGTACCCCCCAGAGGGGTATGGTAGGCCGAAATAGCCGCCACATAAACTTTTAAGGTGGAAGGAGATAATCCAGCAGAGAAACGGTCTTGCAGAAAATCGAGAACTGAACCGACAGGGCAGTTAACAGGATCTAACTGACGCTCACCACACCAGGTGGAGAATAATTTCCATTTCAGCGCATACAGTTTTCTCGTGGAAGGGGCTCTGGAATGGAGAATGGTCTCAACGACCTCAGTCGAGAGACCGGATTCTATGAGCCTGGCCCCCTCAGAGGCCAGGCCCACAGTTTCCACAACTCCGGTCGAGGGTGAAATATCGTGCCCTCTACCTGGGACAGCAGGTCCCTCCTGATTGGAATCTCCATAGGAGAGCCGCTCAGAAGAGACACCAAGTCCGAGAACCATACTCGAGTCGGCCAGTAAGGGGCTATTAGTAACAGACTGGCCCCTTCCCGGCGAACCCTCTCCAGAACCCCCGGGAGCAACGATATCGGGGGAAAAGCATACAGGTGAAGCCTCGGCCAAACCTGCACCATCGCATCCAGTCCGAGAGGAGCTGGGTGCGTGAGAGAGAACCACATGGGACAATGGGTTGTATTTGAGGATGCGAAAAGGTCTATCTGAGCACGACCAAATTTCTCCCAAAGGAGCTCCACCACCTCGGGGTGAAGTCTCCACTCCCCGGGCCTCAGCCCCTGCCTTGACAGTATATCTGCTCCCACATTCTGACGCCCCGGAATGTAAACTGCTCTGAGAGATAGCAACTTTCCTTGGGCCCATAGGAGGATCTGATGGGCCTGCTTGCAAAGGTGACGTGACCTCAGACCCCCCTGATGGTTGATATATGATACCACCGACGTGTTGTCCGTACGGACCAACACATGATGGCCTCTCAGGTCTGGCAGGAAATATTTGAGAGCTCGAAATACCGCCATCATCTCCAAGCGATTTATGTGCCATGACAGATGATGGTCCTGCCAAAGACCTTGCGCCGAGCGGCCACTCATGACCGCCCCCCATCCCGTGAGGGAAGCATCCGTCGAAAGCGTGACGCGTCGACAAGAAGCCCCCAGCACTGGGCCCTTGGCGAGGAACCAAGGTTTCTTCCACATGACCAAGGCACGAAGGCATAGCCGCGTGACCTTGATCTTGCGGAACGGATTTCCCCTCGGAGAAAACCCCTTGGTTCTGAGCCACCACTGCAGGGGTCTCATGTACAGCAGGCCAAAAGTAATCACGTTGGACGCTGCTGCCATGAGCCCCAACAGTCTCTGAAACTGTTTCACAGTGAGTGACTGGCCTAGTTTTACATTCTTTACGGCTGTGAGGATCGCAGAAATCCGAGCAGGAGATAGACGTCCCTGCATTGTGGTCGAATCCCAAATTACACCTAAAAAAGTGGTCCTCTGAGCAGGGAGGAGAACACTCTTCTTGATGTTGAGCCGCAACCCCAACTCCTTTATGTGAGACAGAACGACATCTCGATGCCGAACTGCCAACTGCTCTGACTGAGCTAAAATCAACCAATCGTCGATATAATTTAATACGCGAATGCCCTGGAGTCTCAAAGGAGCCAGAGCTGCATCCACGCATTTTGTAAAGGTGCGGGGTGATAAACCTAGGCCAAACGGTAGAACCCGATACTGGTAAGCTTCGTCCCCGAAAGCGAACCTCAGGAACTTCCTGTGATGAGGATGGATGGATACATGAAAGTAAGCGTCTTTCAGGTCTATTGTGACAAACCAGTCCTCGGACTGAATCTGTGATACAATTTGCTTTAGTGTGAGCATCCTGAACTTGAGTTTCTGAACTCTGCTGTTTAACTGGCGCAGATCTAGAATAGGACGCAACCCTCCATCTTTTTTCGGAACAATGAAGTAACGGCTGTAAAACCCTGACTCTCTGCTGGGAGGAGGCACCCCCTCTATCGCTCCTTTTTGAAGAAGTGTCAGAACTTCCTGCTCCATAACCAGAGCCTGCTGTGGGTCCACCACTGTGGGAAGGACCCCTTGAAATCTGGGCGGACGAGAACCGAACTGAATTCTGTAACCCTTCTCTATTATATGCAGGACCCATAAAGAAATATTTGGCAGAAGTTTCCACGCTGCCAGAAATTCTGATAAGGGAACCAGTCTCTCGAGACTGGCCTCTGGATTTGATTGAACAATCATTTCGGCGCCCTGAAGCGGCGAACCGGCAGGGAACAACCGAACTGACCGTTCTACAATCCTCCTCAGAGGATTGCATGGGGACGCTGACACCTCGGTGCCCTGAAACGGCGAACCGGCAGGGAACAACCGATGTGGCAACGCTGCGACTCTCCTCGGAGAACCGCCCCCCGGAGGGCGCCAAAGAGAAACGGTTTCTCGGAATCGTTCCTCCCTGGAGGGGACCACCCTCAGAAGCCTGGCACACTTGGCGTCAGGACTTCTTCTTAGTCCAGGTTCTTTTAGACATGACAGTCCTCAGATCCTGTCTGCCCCCAGCAGGCCTGGACTGCGAACGCCACTCGGGAACCCCAGATTGTGGAGGAGCCCGAGCAGCAACGCTCTGTTTCTGCTGGTATCTGTATGAGGAGCTCGTAGACGGACGAGGCTGCTCAACCTTTATATTGCGTGCAGCCTCGGGGACATTAGACCGGCGAGGAAGAAACCTCTGAAACGCAGCCGCTTGTTTTTTATTTTCTTGAAACCTATCGACAACACAATTGATAGCATCGCCGAACAGACTTGTAGGAGAAACCGGTGCGTCCAGAAGAACAGATCTATCTTTGTCCTTTATCTCAGAAAGATTCAACCATAAATGACGTTCCGTGGCCACCAGGGCTGCCATAGAACGGCCCACAGATTTGGCCGTCTCCTTGGTGGCCCGGAGAGATAAATCTGTCGTGCGACGTAATTCTCGAATTGCATCAGCACTAACTTCCTCACATTCATCTATGTCCCTCAGCAGGTCAGCTTGATAGGCTTGTAATATCGACATTGTATGAAGGCATGCTGCCGCCTGACCTGCTGCCGAATACGCTTTACCCACCAGCATTGATGTATTTTTTAATGGTCTGGTGGGTAACGTCGGGGCTTTCAGTGATGACGCTGACTCGGGGGAGAGATAGCTCGCAAGCGTCTCTTCCGCACGAGGCATCGTCAAATAACCGTAATCATCAATACCTCTCACTTTACTGTAATTACTAGTTTGAGGATTATGAACTCTGAAAGATGCCGGTTTATTCCATGATCTAGACACCTCAGTGTGAAGATCAGGAAAAAACGGGAGCTCCCGACGAGGAGGTCGTGATCTAGATGGTAAATAACGATCATCTAGAAGACTCTTTTTTGATTCAACATCAATATCATCAGCTGGCCACTCAATATTTAATTTAGTAACAGCACGAGATAAAACCTCCATTAACTCCTCATCATCGGGGATATGAGCTGGCGAAAACTCAAAATCCCCCATATCAACGACATCCGGTTCCTCAGAACTGGATAGCCGCAACATTGGTGCCTCAACCTGGGGAGGAGAAACCGCAGGGCGGGCTCCTTCCTGGGCTGGGACACCGGAACTAGCAGGTAAGGGCTGAGAAAGGGCTGGGCCCGTCTCAAACCCCGCTACTAGATCCATCTGTGAACCCCATGATGCACGCCGCCGCTGTGCCTCAGCAGCAGCGGGACCCGCACCACGGGGAACACGAACCGAACCATCCTCCTCAAAGAATGCCCGGCGGGAGCGGAGAGTTTTCATGGACAAACTCATGCAATGCTCACAATCAGCCCCCTCGAGGACTGACTGGGCATGCTCAACTCCCAAACAAGCAACACACATCTGATGTGTGTCCCCACCCGTAATGAAACGAGGGCAGGGAACAACACAACGTTTGAAATCTTGCTTGCTCGCCATAATGATATATATATATATATAGCAATGTGATCGGACAGACAACAATAAATAGACAAGGACAGAATCACAGAGAGCGCTTGCTGAAGACAACAGAAGCTGGCGCGGTCTGTTTGCAAGGGTGCTTTATAGTTTCCTGGTCTATGACGTCACCTATGACGTATCGGGCTTCCATTGGACTGATTTTACACGTGCTTCATGACGCAATCACACAGAGCGTTCCCACCGCGTCTCAAACGCAGCTCGAGTTCCCTTGAAAGGGAACTGAAGTTGTTGAGGATTCTGCGAGTGTCAGATTTTGAAGTCTCAATCATTTTCTTCTTTGTTGGATGAAGAAGATATGATGAACTTGCATGGTGGGTTAGAGCCCTTGTTACAAACTCCCGAGATTGTCCTTGGTTCTTTGTGAGAGAGTGTCCTCTCTCTTCCATGAGGCCGGATCTGGTTGGGATCCAGGCCTGCTGGGAGGCCTCTGGGCAATGGAGGGGGAGGGGGTTCCCCCGTATCATCCGAGATAGTGTTTGCAAGGATGAAAACTATCAAGAAGGGGCGGTCACTGTTGCCTCCCTCTCTTATAGCCTTAGAAAAGAACCAACCCCTAAGGTTTGAATGGACCAATGAGTAAGGTGACATGTCCGAGAGGGGAAGGTTGCTTTCAAATAATTTACGAGTCTTTGTCCCAAGCGTGATTATACCTTCATTAATGCTCAGATAGAAATAACAAATCCACACTGCATTCTAGAAGAAGGTGATATACATCAAAGAGTGTGTCATTAAATGAGGATTAATTAGGTAGGAGGCTTGATACAGGTGAGGTTACAGGGTGCTCGTGTGTGTGTGTGTGTGTGTGGGTTCCAACTGTGAGGTTGGAGATGCCCACCTGGGAGACTCCAGAATCTCTACAAATGTATTTGTAATAAATACATAAATGTATTTCAAATACATGTTGGTATATTTACTTTCACTTGGGGATGCATGTGAATGAATTGATTTGTTTCCAATACTGCTGACACTCACACTAGGTAAACATGAATAAATGTAAAAATATAACTAGATGAACATTTACAAAACATTTTAAACATATAAGTACTTGTAAGTTAATACAAAAATACATTTATCTGAAGAATATTGTTAGCATGGGGTTGCAGCAAACACGCGAAGACGAAAATGAGCGTAAATAATGTCTTTAATAAACTTGACTGATGATTCCAGGAACAGGTAAATATAGAAAACACAACGTACTGTAAACAGTGCTTAACTTAAATGAGACCGGACAACTGAACACTGAAAACACAATAACTTAAATAGTAAGGCAAATGAGGTAATTAATGACACACAGCTGAAGGAAAGAACTAATCATATCCGTAACCATGGTAACCAAGGAGAAGTGGGAAAACTGAACAAAGGAACACATGAACTAATGAATACAAACTAAAAAGTCCCAGAATAAGGACACTAACAGAACATACATGACAAATATAGAGTACGCGACAGTACATTGGAAATGCATAAGTTGTTGTATGTAATTATTAATGATGTACATATGGTGGATTACATATGCTCTTCTTACTCTAAAAACAAATTTTATACATACATGTATACAGGTATATGTATGTATAAACATACATCTCTTATAGGGGAACAACCATGGGAAGATTTACATTTGGAAAACGAATGCAACAAAGCGATTTCACTTGATTTACAGAGCTGCTCTTGAGAGGTGATATGCAGTAATCAAACAGTAATTGGTGTATTTCCGTTCAACTAGCAGGCAGAATATGCAGGTGAGGAGCTGTAAACGGGCAGGCCAGAAGTAAGATGAATTACCAGACAGGGAGGAAGAAATTACAGTATATTAACATTAGCCGTATGCTATAAGCAGTGTGGAGAGGGGCCTTACTGCCCTCTGACTGCTGCTGGCCCCTAGATAAGTCACTTGATCAAACACAATGAATCAAAGGCTGTGACAGAACATCCATGGTCCCGGGATCCTCTGATTTCTTAATTAGTGCTTGTGCAGTGAAGGTTCTCATTTTCGAAACACAGATATTAAAATATAAACATCTATTTGTGTGATTTGTGTGTGTAGAATTAAACTAATGTAAGCAAAATAATAACCTTGTAGGCATACTTTGTAGGGCAACATGACTTCAAATACCAGTGAGACATCAATCGCATTAGTGTCAGCATGATCAAGCACACAAACCTTCTTCCCCGAGGGCTTAATGAACAGGCATAATTAATTATCTCTCTGTATATACAAATAATAACAGGGAATTAAAAGACATCCTCTGGTTTAAGCACTACCTGTACAGAAGGGATCTGATTCAGATTAGCTATTGAATTTTGATGAATTTACTGACAGTTTCTTAATCCAATAATATGACATGCTGTTGCCTAATATGGTATGATAATTATTCATTACTGCTACTTTCAAGTTTTACAGGATTAGACTGATTAATCTACTGCCTGTATGTTTGCTAAGCAAATTGTCTTTAAAGCACGTCCATCTAACACATGCAAAAAGCATAATGCCAGATAAATATGATCGGAATCTAAAATGGAAGTAGAAACATGACCAAGAAGTAATACTTTAAGGCGTTTTAAAAGGCCCAAAATGACCTTGTCTATCTTGACAAGGACATAAACAGATCGTTCCAGCTTTTCATGTGTGGTTGATTCTTTCTCCTTCACCAAACTCTCCTTGTCTCTTCGCAGTCCCCTGATAGAGTGAAGAAAAGTTCCCTGCCTTGGCTTGAAGACAGAGACCTTTGTCCTGTGATAAGGCCATCAGCACAAACAGTCCCACAGGCAGCACTGACGTGTCCCATCACTGTGCTGCTTGAGACATCTCGAGTTCGCTGGACTGTAGGCCTGTAGGGAGGAGCCATCAGTGACAGCTTATCAGGCTCTGAGATCTGAACTGCCCTCAGCGTGAAATTGTCGAATGCCAGGGATGACATTATCTGGGTTGCATGCTTTCCCTTGCCTGGAGCATCTGAAGACATTGTCAACATAGGTGACCAATCCGTAAGGAAGAAGATACCAGACGCCATCAGCAGCATTAGTACCTCAGGATCGCGCAATTCTTTAAACAAGCAACAACCTAACTGTCAGAGCAAAAAACTACACATTAGGTAAATCTGTGTAATTTTTACCAATTGAAAACATTATTCATAAAACAGCATTGCCTCTGAGCAACACTGGATTCTGAAATCTGTAGTTTGTGAAATGGTTATACATTCAGAATGAAAATCATGTTTTTGGATGAATGTAATACAAATTTATTTTATGCAACAGTATAGTCACTTCTTTCCTTATACGGCAATTAATCAGTATAATAGAGCTGCGAAGGGAGTGTGCAATTTAAATTCAGATCAAAACTATCACAATTAGTTTGACCATAAATCAACTGTTTTATTTCTCCCACTTTGTTCCAAAAAGCACTGAAAAACTAGACACAGTCTGACACTTCAGATTTTCATTTAGATAATAGTATCCCATCTGGTTCCCGCCACGCCTTCTGTCACTCTCAGTCCTCCCATCCAACCTCCTTATCAATTACAAAGCCACTTTTAAGTCCCAGTTAATAGGATGTTAATGCATTATTGGGTCTGAGGGTGATGTGCTATTGACGGGAGAGATGGACATTATTGCCCTTGAGCACAATCTGGGACCAAGACAAGATATGCATTTTAATATTAGCAGATGATAGGAGATTATTTAAAAGTAGCAGCATGCACTTTTTTCTTTGTGCGTGTCAGCATATTCTGTGGGGTTGTGTTTTTGAGTGTGGAACACATATGAGTGTGGAAAGCATGCGTGCTCTTCGTGCAGTGATACAGTATGTGCACAACATAATCACCATGTATCATCAGTCATTTGTTATTTGCAGTGATAGCACTTTACCTCATTCATGTTGTATGATGCAAAAAAACATGTCCTTTATCCGGGGAGCAAAATCTCCTCATCTGTGTGCTGTAAATTGAAGTAGATGGAAGACAAGATTACTTATTGTGATAACACAACTCAATACAAATGATAACTGTAACCGCAAGGCATAGACAAGTAATGCTGAGTACATTTTCTTTTTACAACTTGTACAAAGATAGAATGAGTTGGCTGGATGTTTAGTGTCGATTATGAGAAAAATATGAACAAAGCACCAGTGTACATGAAACATTTCAATATGTATTGGCTTGCTCAAGGTCAAGGGCAATTGATAAAGCAGAAATGTGTGGATGAGACAAGGTGTCTGGTCTTTTACCAACTGGTGCGATGCTGTAACTGCAACATTACATTAGCAAAAAATCTTTCTCCATTGATGTCCAAGCAACATGTAAATAAAAAAAAAACAAAAAAAAAACAACATTATTTTATAGTAGATGTTTTACCAGTCCCTAATTTTTTATAAATCCTAACA
This sequence comes from Tiaroga cobitis, assembly GCA_030578255.1. NCBI lineage: Eukaryota > Metazoa > Chordata > Actinopteri > Cypriniformes > Leuciscidae > Tiaroga > Tiaroga cobitis. Next base: position 36,512,521 of record CM060597.1, read on the forward strand.
GCTTGAAACCATCTTAACTGTATGTTGTTGCTGTTTTTCGGTTCCGGGCAGGGCCGTAGCTAGAGGATTCGGGGCCCCCTGAAAAAATATTGATGTGGGCCCCTACTGTTACGGGTGCGTGGTGGTAGGAAGGAGAAGACGAGGATACCAGGAAAACAGGATTTAATAAACAAAAACTCAGGAACCATACAACACACTCAACATTAACGCACCATATACAAACGAGAACCGACAAGGAGTGAAGGAGAACACAGGGTTTACATACACAGAGAACGGATCATGGGAACAAGACACAGCTGGGGCAAATTAACTAGAAACAGGTGAATGAACTAAACAAACGAGGAGCGGGAAAACTGGAAACAGGACTGAACCAAATATACTAAACAGGGGGAAACACAGGACATACATGTAACATTAGCTCCCCCTCCTGCAAGGCGCGTCCTCGCGCCGAGTAACATCAATAAGGGTGGGGGGGTGGGCGCCCTGGAGGCTGACGAGGGCGTGGCCTACCCTGAGCAGGAAGCCTCCAGGGCGGAGCAGGACGTGCAGGAGGCCAGGGCGGAGCAGGACGTGCAGGAGGCCATGGCGGAGACTTTCCCTCGGGCGGCCATGGCGGAGAATCCCCTTCGGGCGGCCATGGCAGAGAATCCCCTTCGGGTGGCCATGGCAGAGAATCCCCTTCGGGCGGCCATGGCGGAGAATTCCCTTCGGGCGGCCATGGCGGAGAAGCCACTTCAGGTGGCCAGGGCGGAGAATCCCCTTCGGGCGGCCATGGCAGAGAAGCCACTTCAGGTGGCCAGGGCGGAGAATCCCCTTCGGGCGGCCATGGCGAAGAATCCCCTTCGGGCGGCCATGGCGGAGACGCACCTTCGGGCGGCCATGGCGGAGACGCACCTTCGGGTGGCCTATATCCCCCCCCCAAAACTTTCTTGGGGGGAATCACAGGCTCTGGGACGTGGACAGTCTCAGGGTGCGCAGACGGGACATGGAGAGTCTCTGGCTGGGCTAGCGGTGAAGGCCCGGCTATGCTGGATGGAACCAGCGGTGAAGGCTCAGAAGGGCTGGACGGGACCAGCGGAGAAGGCTCTGGCTCGGCCGGCGTGACGTGAAGCTCAGGCTCGGCAGGCGTGACGGGAAGCTCAGGCTCGGCAGGCGTGCAGGGAAGCTCAGGCTCGGCAGGCGTGCAGGGAAGCTCAGGCTCGGCAGGCGTGCAGGGAAGCTCAGGCTCGGCAGGCGTGCAGGGAAGCTCAGGCTCGGCAGGCGTGCAGGGAAGCTCAGGCTCGGCAGGCGTGCAGGGAAGCTCAGGCTCGGCAGGCGTGCAGGGAAGCTCAGGCTCGGCAGGCGTGCAGGGAAGCTCAGGCTCGGCAGGCGAGCAGGGACGCTCAGGCTCGGCAGGCGTGCAGGGACGCTCAGGCTCGGCAGGCGTGCAGGGAAGCTCAGGCTCGGCAGGCGTGCAGGGAAGCTCAGGCTCGGCAGGCGTGCAGGGAAGCTCAGGCTCGGCAGGCGTGCAGGGAAGCTCAGGCTCGGCAGGCGTGCAGGGAAGCTCAGGCTCGGCAGGCGTGCAGGGAAGCTCAGGCTCGGCAGGCATGCAGGGAAGCTCAGGCTCGGCAGGGCTGCAGGGAAGCGCAGGCGGGCAGGCGACGTGAAGCTGCGGTGCAGGCCTGGCTGGGCTGGATAGAACCAGTGGTGCAGGCCTGGCTGGGCTGGACAGAACCAGCGGAGAAGGCTTGGCTGGGCTGGACGGAACCAGTGGTGCAGGCTGCTCTGGGCTGGACGGAACCAGCGGCGAAGACGGCTCTGGACTGGACAGGACCAGCGGCGAAGACGGCTTTGGGCTGGTCGGAACCAGCGGCGAAAAGGGCTCGGGAGGATGAGACTCAGATTGGACGGTCTCGGCGGGACGAGACTCAGGCTGGACGGTCTCGGCGGGACGAGACTCAGGCTGGACGGTCTCAGGCGGAAGAAGGTCAGGAAGGTCGTCAAAAAGCTCAGACTCAGGCTCGGCAGAACATGACTCAGGGCCCACAGTGAGGGAGGATCCACAAACCCATAAGGTGTGGTCGATGAATTCGACAAAAGGGAGATGAAGATCTCCCAACAGCAGCATCTGGGCAAGTATATCGTCCATCCCACTCCAGAATTGCTGCTTGAGAGATTCCTCATCTCTACTCACATCCTGATAAAGGTTGATATAGACCTCTACATACTCCTCCAGTGATCGTCCATCCTGGGAAATCCAGTGATCTGCCCTCATGCTAATTCTCTTTTTCCTCAGGGTCGGTTCTTCTGTTACGGGTGCGTGGTGGTAGGTAAGGATGGCTGGCGCGAAACAGACGTTCCGAAGCTTTGCGAGATCCCGAAGCAAAGATGATTCGAAACACTGATCCGAAGCGTGATTCAAAACACCCACGTCACGTGACAACGGCTAAATGAAGCGTCTAAGTGTTTCATCAGGTGGAGTGCTCCGCCGAATCAGGGTTTCATTGATTGGTCGGTTCGGGAACAAATCACACAATCACACAGTATAAAAGTTTTGTCAACGCATTTTCATATCGTGGGTTTTTGTGAGAGGAGTTTGGTTTTGAGATAGCGGATTTTTGGTGATATAGTGACATTTATAGTGCGATTTGTTTAGTTATATTTAGGATTTAATTTACATTTACACATTGACTTAGAGACACACAGCGTACATATAGTGACACATTAATAGATGCATTGATGGAAATATATATTTATATATATATATATATATATATATATATAGATTAATAGATAGATACATATATTACAGATACATATAGATCATTAGATAGATAGGCTACATATAAAATAGATAGATAGATAGATAGATAGATAGATAGATAGATAGATAGATAGATAGATAGATAGAAATGGAGGCTCCACAGAAGAGATGCCGTACATCTGTGGTGTGGGAGCATTTCCATTTGGAAACCCCAAATAAAGTGAGATGTGTGTATTGTGATTGGCAGCTAGCCTACTGCAACAATACATCATCCATGATGCGCCATTTGAGGAGCATTCATCCTGCATTCTGCAGGGTGCAGAGACTACAGGTTACAAGCTTCATATATTACAAAAATACAATAATAATAAAAAAAAACCAACACATTTTTTTTATTAGCGCTTTGTAAAGGTTGTTTCAGATCAACACCTGCAAGTGACCACTAGGTGTCACCGTGGAGACAGGTTTCGGATTGATTCGAAGCCTTGAAACAAAATGGCACATTTGCTTCGACTGTTTCATTGCTTCACGAAGCCTCGATCTGCCCATCACTAGTGGTAGGAAGGATGAGAAGACGAGGATACCAGGTAAACAGGATTTAATAAACAAAAACTCAGGAACCATACAACACACTCAACATTAACGCACCATATACAAACGAGAACCGACAAGGAGTGAAGGAGAACACAGGGTTTACATACACAGAGAACGGATCATGGGAACAAGACACAGCTGGGGCAAATTAACTAGAAACAGGTGAATGAACTAAACAAACGAGGAGCGGGAAAACTGGAAACAGGACTGAACCAAATATACTAAACAGGGGGAAACACAGGACATACATGTAACACCTACCACCCTCCCCAATATCATATACTGTACAATAGCTGAGCATGGAGACCCACATATAACAGAAGATGGTGATGTTGTTGTAAAACCTTTATTTTAAAAGTTAAATGTTTATATAAAAATTACAACTAATAAAAACTAACAAAAAGCAAGAAATTGTTAAATAATAATAAAACCAATATTAAAAAATTCAGTCTGTTATAATTCATAAATCAAAAAGTAAACACTTAAAATTGACAAGAATGCAGTCTAATTAAAAAAATAAAACCATTTAAAACCATTTATTGTCTTATTTTTTAATAAAGATAATATGGAACTTGTAATATTATTAAATAAAGCGAATACATTTATTCATCCAAGTGCAGTGTGTTGTATTCTCTATGTATTAAATATCAGCAGCCGGAAGGTCAGATGCATAATGCAATGCTTCGTGACTTGTGAATTTAGACCACGTAATCATTCGGTCGATTGTGGCGCGCACCGATAATAAAAAATGACTGTACACGGCAGACTGTAGACGGAAGTTTTCTAATTCCCAGCGAAATAACAATACATAACCTGTCTTTAAGAACGTCTTGATAGACTGGGATACAACCACTCTCCTTGCCTCCCTCTCCATCTTTTCGTGGCGTTTCTGGTTCCCTGATTTATGTTTTCTTTTCCCCGACATTTTTCAGTCAGTCAGTCTCCTGCTCTTCCACCAAGTTCATCGTTAACTTCAGGCTGCCGCTTCAACTCTGATTGGTTCTGTTTACGAGCTGGGGTGGGACTTACAATTTTATTGGGTCCATCTGATGTTTGTCACTGACTCTGACTGAATAATTAATAAATACTTTAGGTCAGACTAAACCATTTTTATGGAGGTAAGAGAAGCAGATATTTGGAAAAATATTTAACCAAATTGCACGTTTTTATGTGGTTTTCATTTAAATCTCAGGCACACAACTAATATAAATATTAGAATTCTTCATACAACAGCCTAAATAGTAAAACTGCTGGATTTTGTGGGGCCCCCTGGGCAGCGGGGGCCCCTATAATTGTCACCACCTTTCACCCCACTAGCGACGGCCCTGGTTCCGGGTAGTTTCTATGCTCACCAAGGCTACATTTGTTTGGTCGAAAATTCAGTAACATATTTCATTATTACAACTTAAAGTAACTGTTTTCTGTTTTAATATATTTTAAAATATAATTTATTCCTGTGATGGTAAAGATGAATTTTCAGCAATTTACTCCAGTCTTAAAGGGACACTCCACCCATTTGCATTAAGCTTTCCATTGTTAGAAACCTAGTCATACTATTGAATGGTCCTGCAACACTCTCTCATTTTCCCCTGAGACGAGAGAAATCTGCTATTTACCTTTTTCACTTCCTCCTACAATGACGCAAAAATCGTCATTTTACGTCATTGTAGGAGGAAGTGTAAGAAGGGGGGATTTCTCTAAAGACTACAAGCACTAGATCCCACCCTTTCAAACCCGCCCATAGGTTGGACCTAATGCGCTAACAGAGCTATCACAGATCAGTGGGTGGGACTTCACTTGTAGATACTGAAATCAATATCAGCCATCTTGTTTATAAGCTAAGCTAACAAGCGCTGTGAAGATAGGAAGTTATGACAATGACGAAAGAAACTAAACACGATATGGAAGAAACTAAACTTGATATGGAAGTAGAGGATTCTGAAATTCTGCTGCTCGAATCCGCTGGTCGTGGGTATCTTTACGAGCCGCAATATAGTGAAGAGCAGCTGAGGCTGCTGGAGAAACAGGAGGCGGCTGCCTGTCGCGGACGAGGAGCCCGGACGCTGTGCGCTACGGACACAGATAGAGTCCCGTCTGCTGCAGAGAATTTCAACGATAGCAATTTCTCCTGGACGAAATCTCTGAATCAGACGAGTACACGGACATTTGTGTTGTGATGTGAACCATCCTAGTGTCGCACCGCATATGTTCTGACTGAACATCCAGGTATCAAGCAATAATTCACCATAGAAACGAAATACAAACGAGGAGTAATTCGCTAATGAGTTTGCCAATGTAACGGAGTTCGTCGTTGTGGGAAGAAGGAGACGGGAACCGGCGAACATTTAAACATTTTAATAGTAAAATAAACAAATACAAAACAAAAGTATGAGCCAGCTGGCCACACACAACAGAAACAAAACATAAAATAAGGCCTGTTCCCTTTGTGCTTCCGCTCCTCCGTGAGAGATATGAGACCGCTGCGTCTCACAGTTGTCATTCATTATCACTCGCGCCGTCCTCTCACCCTCGTTCTGCTCGCCACAGCCAACTAACTAGACATTTTGTGTGAAATTAATTTCAAACTCTTTTGGCAGCTAGCCTTGTAGACGGAAGAGGGATTTCTCTGATGTTTGCGCGCTGTTCTGGATTAGTGGGAGTGGCTTGCGGAGCTGTGCAATGTGGTGCATTGTGGGAGTTGTTGTCTTACATACAAATGTAAGTGTGTGTCTTTTCTCGGTCAAGAGGGCACCAAATTCAAAATTTCTTTTACATTTCGACTACATATATAACCCACTTTCAATAAAGACTAATGTTGAAATGGGTGGAGTGACCCTTTAAAAGGTCACATGATCCTTCAGAAATCATGCTGATTTGCTGCTCAAGAAACATTTATTCTTATTATCAATGTTGAAAAAAATCTCTCTCTCTCTCTCTCTCTCTCTTTAAATATATATATATATATATATATATATATATATATATATATATATATATATATATATACAGACAGAAAATATTAACCAAAGATGGCAGCACCAGAGTGTTTGCCATTTAGATTAAAGAGGATGTTAAGGGAAAACGTACTCGGTTCTCTCTAGAGAGGGAACGAGTACTGCGTAATATCTTACGCTATGGGGAAAACCTCTTTTCAACGAGATATTGAAGCCAAAAATTATCCTTAATTTTGATTTAATGTAAAATGCTGTGCGGCAGCATGCAGACATAGGCAAGACGGCTCGCGTGCCTATTGGCTGCCCTGCGGCAACAGCAGCAGCCTATCGAGAGAGGCCCTGCGTGACGTGATAACCAATGGGGGCGCTTCGCGCCCATTTCGTCACATCCCGCCAGAATAGGCGTGGCCTTGGCCTATTAACCCTCTGAGGTCTGAGGTGTTTTTGGGGTCCTTGAGATGTTTTGACATGCCCTGACATTTGTGCTTTTTTCAGTTGCTTAGAAACATATTAATGGCACTGGTGTAATTACACTCTATTTCGCACAAACAGGGCTACCATAATATGTTAGCAACATGTTTGTACATGTTTGTATTTTTGAGAGAATATTGTTTATGCATGGTTATTGAAAAAACAAAAAAAATAAAGTTTCTGAAATAAGGCCACAAAACACACACTAAATATGTGTCCACAAGAGTTTTGACTAATGGATCTTGTCGCCTAGAGTTTAGGCTTCAAAATGATCTGAAAATCATCCTGTCTAATCATTCACATAAAACAATAGATTGTTTTAAATTGTGAAAAACATTTTTTTGTTGGCAAAGGCAATATGCGGATGGGCGTGAACGGCCCAACCCCTATCATGAATAATTAATTGGTTCTCACCTGAGCAGACAATGACCCTGCATAATAATGAGCCTTTCATTCAGGGGTGTCACACAAGAAAGAATGCAAGGACAATAAATACATAAATATATATATATATATATATATATATATATATACAAACAATCAAAATATAAATGAAAGCCAAAAGCACATTTTTAGTCATACCTGGAAACAAATCCTGGTCAAATAGGTTGTATGGGCAATTCTGCAGAATTGGTTCAAAGTTTGAGTTGGAAACATCTTGAAAATAAAATGGTCTTTTTCCATAAATGTCTTATAAATTATTATTTTTTAAAGTAGGCAATAGATTTTATCATACATATTTCAAAGTTAAGGATTCATTATTTTGATATAGCTTGCATTGGAACAAACACTATAACAGTTGATTAGTTTATTTGTGACAAAACATCCTATAAATTTTACATATGAGCAGAAACTGTCTAATTAAAGCTTATTTGATGTCTATTTTATAGTAAAAACTTTATAATCTATCCAAAATTAGTCAACGAAATGTTGTCATTACAGACACTAGTATATCGCGATTAGAAGAAATCTCAGTGGGCTATAGCAATATAGTTTGTATGTGTACATGTAAAAATAACGTTTACTAAAGTACAGTAGGTAGTCAACCAGAATGCCCAGGGCCGCATTAAGAGCTCACTGGGCCCCAGGGCTATGAGTTACTGCAGGCCCCCCCCCACCACTTTAGGTCACCAACTACATGAGCTAAATGTTATATCATTATACGAGTCATTTTATCCATCTATGATATTCTTCACAGTTAAGTTATATTACTTTTAACACGATTTTTTATCATATCAAAATGTAATGCCACTAAAATTTCATAATTCTTGTGACCAATTTCAATATCACAAAAAATAATATAGCTTAAGAAAAGAATCTCAAGCTTACTGATGACAAGAGTCACAAATAACAATAGAACAAAGGCACATAAGAAATCGACCTACTTGAAAAACTTAAAGCACTGAATAATATTATATTGTATAAAGTAATCAAAATATAAAATACATAGTTTTCACTATAAATTCAAACATTTATTCTTATTAATTTTACAAAAGTGATTCAGTCAAGGGGTAAATTACTTTCTTTCTGATGTTTGATTAACATTATTGACACAAAAGGCGACAGCAGCTTTCTTAGCAGCTTCTGTCACTTTAAGACCTCAGGGTCGGAACTCAAGTGCGCTGCCGCTGTGCAAAACCGTCTCAAGTTTACCATGGTCTCAAAACGAGCATTTACAAAATTAATTCTCTCCCGCTGCTTACTGTGCATGAGCAGTTGAAAATAATTTGTGTCCAAACCACAATGCTTAAAAACGAGTTTAAATTATAAACTTACATCATGATGGCGCAGCAAAATTGACATTCTATCGGATATATTATCGCCAGCCCTTTAGGCGAATATAGAGTTTGATCAAACACAAAAAGCAATATCATACATACATCAAGTTAATATTCAAACTTACCGAAAATTTGTGGGGTCGATGATGACGCTGTGTTTCAAGAATAGTCTAGACTAGAATGAAGTGAAGAGTGGAGGCGATTTATTGGTTGATGCATATTCTAATAAGGCGCAGGCAGCCATCTATAGGCCAACGTGCAGCAGCAGGTCGATCGTTCACAAGTTAAATATAGAATAAATGTATTTGTTATATCAAATTAAAACGTGACGTTTTAATTCACCATGTCCTGCTGCCCACGGGGGTTTGATTGACAGGCGGCCTGGCCAATCATAACGCTGAATACGCAATTTTGTCCGACAACAAAGCTGTCAGTAGATTAACGTCGGTGGACTTGAACTTGAAAACGGTATTGTTTAAATTACTTAAATGACAATATTTGAAAGTTGAGACTTTGTTTCATATCAACAGTAGGCTAAGCTGCTCTGAACTCTCTCTCGTAGTCACTCGGTGTAATGTTAGTCTTTGCCCCGTGATGTATTTTTTACTGCGTGAGTGAGAACATGACGTGCGTGACTCGTGAGAGCCGCCTGGCTTGTCATACAGTAAATAAAAAAGGCGGGTCTTTGCGAACGTCTCTATAATATTAATGAAAATGATTCCATGATAATGCATGGAATATATGGCAAAGCGCCACTAAATAACAGGGCTAATTTGTGGGGGGCGTTGCGTGGTAAGGCTTTGGCAATCAGATGGCTAGCAGTATCTGCACCACAGCCAATCACGGGCCCCCTCCTTGCGCGGGCCCCGGGGCTTTAGCCCCGCCTAGCCCTATTGTTAATGCGGCCGTGAGAATGCCTATTACCGCCGCGGCAAATCCACCGCCGTAAAAATAAACCAGTCGCATTTCAAAGTAGTTCGCGAAATGACCGCCAGGTAGCGCAAAGGGACATTTAGCAAAACGTAAGTGGGGCAATTAACAGTAAGGATGAAATACTACAAGTTATGGTCATTTCCAAATAAGCCTACAACAAACATTTATTTTTAACAAATATTTTTAAATATGCAACATGCACGTTTAAACAAACAATACAATCTGAACCAGCGCTTCTGCTCCTGTATTGAGACATGCAGCGCGTTTCAGTTACAATCCTGGTTCCAGTGGCCTTAATACATTCACGGCTTTTTAAAATGTCACAAAGCGTTTTGAAGTTTTGAATGAAATATTGAAGTTTATAATTAGGATATTTTGGCACACCACGCCGAGTGGCGCTATGCATTATTCTAAAATCTGGCTTTATTCTGGCATGTTGAATTAGAGTTTGACAAACGCGGCGGCGCGTTCATTTGAATTTATTTTTCTCATAACAGCTAAGAACTTAATAGGCTAAAGCCTACTCCGTAATTGTTGGTCATACAGATAAGATATCATCTTTTAAAACTGTAAAAGGTCTACTTTTATTCATCCAGTAGGCTATAGGCCTACACTCACAGGCTAACGACAAAACGTTTTCTCGCTCATATGAGACAGTTTGGGAAATTCTCAGTGAGTAAATTCATAGCCTAGCGGTAGAACTTACGGTTCGATCATCAAGATGACACGGGTTGGAATCCCGATCAAACATGGTCTACTGTAAATTTTATATTCATTAATGCAGAGAGATTTGTCTAGCTCTAAAACACTGTTACACCATACAGTTTTTTGCTTCAATTTTACAATCATAAACCATACAATTTGCTTCAACCATACAATTTTATCAAATAAAATTACCATGCATTTCCATTTTACACTAAGGAACAAATCCAACAGAACGACTTTGCATCTAATAATAGGCTACCAATCGTAATTTCAAAAGCAGTTCTGTTAAAAAAAAAAAAAATTATATATATAGGCTATATCTATATATATATATATATATATATATATATATATATTTTTTTTTTTGATTCCCTACAACCTAGAGTTTAAAAAAAAAATGGTTTTAAGTAAAGTGTGATTTGCCAGGGGGGACGGGGATTTCCTTCTGGTCTAAACATCCCTGCTTCTGCTGAATTATTTTAATCCCCACACCCCTCCCTCCACAGTAATCAATGCTAGGCTACTTCACCAATAGACCATATTAAATATATAAAATATAGATATGCAACAGGCACGTTTAAACGACAAACAATAAAATCAAAACCAGCGTTTCAGTTGTTCATTAGTTCCAGTGGCCTAATGCATGCACGGTTTTTCAAATTTCACAAAGCGTTTTGAGATTATTTTGAATGAAATATTGAAGTTTATAAGTGTTTTGGCACACCACGCCGAGTGGCCCTATGCATTTTTCTAAAGTCAGGTTTTATTCTGGCAATTTATTTTTCTCATTACAGCTAAAATAACTTAATAGGCGACTCCGTAATTTTTTGGTCATACAGATAAGAGTAGAGTAGCTTACATCGTTCAAAACTGTAAACTTGTATTCATATTATTAGGCTAACGACAACAGTTTATATCTGTCGAGCTGTCTCCGGGAACTGCGCGTCACAAAAATGAACCAAAAGCCGATTCAGCTCAGTCACGATAAGAAATCGGCTATGTCTAAAGTCTTTAAATGTCTAAATATTTAGGCTAATAAATGTTATCTGATTATGTAATCCATATGAAAACGAGAGGTACAGAGGATCTATACTCAATGTAAGCGCTTCCCAATGAGAAAATGACAAGACAAGGGTGAAAATCTCGTTCCATTTTGTAGGCTAAATCGCCCTGAATTAAAATGTAAAAACAGATCAAATAATTTATTTGTCGAAATGTTGCGATACTGTTTCATTTAAGTTCATAATTATTCTATAAATGTTATTTAATTTAGCAGCATTACCACGAAGCACCGTGGTTCGATATTTATTTGAATAATAGCTACAAAAATTTTTTAATTAATTGCATGCCTGGTTAAGGATCCAAAGATCCCTGTAGAATAATATTGAGTTTTTTGTTCATGACAACACATTAACATGCGTTTTTTTCAGATTATATTTAGTTTTGCTTGGAAAAGGCAGGCCCAAACCAGTTTTATTTCATCAATTATTGAAATAATGAAATATTTAGTAATAAACTTTTATGACAGAAATATCACTAGTCTACATGTAACTTAAATCATTTAATTCCTTCATTATCAACACTGTCTAGAATAGCGATTTAAGTGTGAATTGCGACTTCTCTTTGTGTTAAGTCAGCCTCAGACTCCGATAGCCTGTGGGGGGTTGGAGGGACAGTTGCTGGACAAAGGTGTTAATCTTCCTCTTTCATATGGAGAGTGTCGGATAGATGAGCAGGCAAAATTATTGTAAGGATAAATCTGTGTCCAAATGTAGGCCCCATATCTTATTAAATTATAAATATTGTAGTTTATTTATTGTAGCCTATTTAAAGTTTTTTTTTTTCACACAAAATTTCAATTGAAGTTATTGTAAGGTGAATTCAACAAGGCATGCTGTGTCTTTGAAGCAACAATTAAAGGCTAAATATTTTTTTCGTGATTTGTATGGCTGACACGCAGCGACATATACAGTATTATCAGCTGTATGATGTGTTTTTACATGTTTTTAAATGTTTAATTTCGAGAGAGACCCGGCGGGTGCAGCGAGGGAGACTAAATAAACTTGCTAAAAAGAGATCCAGCGCGAGAGAGGCAAAGAAAAACGCATGTTTTTAATTTAATTAGGCTATGTTGCTTTGGACAATTTTCGTTTTGTACTGTTTTAATTGTTTAATTTAGCTGTAATTTCTTTGGCAATACAAATGTAAAATGTCGCAAGAATAAGATTAGCCTAGTGTTTCTTATTTTGCATCGCAAAATAAATAAACTCTAAACTCGATGCAATCCTGTTTAAAAAAAAAAAAAAAACTGTCTCGACACTTTATTTAAACCTTGAAATGTTCGAACTTGGTTTCAAACTTAAGTAATTTAAGTGTTCTTTTACATTACACAATAATTTAGCAGACTAAAGACGAGCTTCTTCAGTTTCATTTTCTGATGCAATCGGCTGACAATCTTCCTTCATCAGTTTTTGTCGTTTGTGCACCGGCTGCGGTTCTACGGGAATGTAGCAAATGTATGTTGTAATGATAATTAAACAAAACTCTTGACTTTAAATAAGTAAACAGTTATAAACAGTTACCTATTTAAGCATCAAGGTGGTAAAATATAAACGCTGTCGGCCAACATCGGTTAAAAACATGTATGCTAATTTAATTTAATTTTAGTAGCCTAATTTCAGCATTGTGATTAGGCCTATTAATTATTTTAACTACGTTTCACTTGAATTCATATGCTACCAGCTTTCAATCGCTCTGAATGCGCGGCAGCAGATTACGCAATAGAGAGAATAAACGAACACTTTTCAGAGTCTATGATTGTAGCGCCTCTTAGCGGTAAAAGGCAGCAAATACACCACACATTTTACCGCCGCGGTGAAACGGCTGATGTGGGCGTTGTCATGGCTTGCCTCAACATTTGCGTTTGAATAGAGCGCGTCCTCCGTGGGCGTGTCAGATTAACGCGTAATGAAGTGTAATGAGCTGGGGGAAAAAATACTGAAATCACTCTCTTTTCATACAGATTACATAAACAGAGAATATTTGTTTTTTTATATAAATTACTTCATTGAAAAGAAGAGAATTCAAGCTTCATAAAGAAAAATCTCTCGTGCCTGTATGACAAGTATTTGCGGAGTTATAGTTAATCTTAGGACGCGTTTCAGAATGGACTTCACCGACAGAGAGAAGGCAGAACTTGCATCATGTTTATTTTTCTTTATTTGTCGAAAAGCACAACACTTTGTTTTTATTGTGAGTATACAGAAAAATAATAGACACTTAACATGATCGATTGATGTATACCACTTATATTTAAGATCAAAATCAACAGAGTATTTTGAGTCTCTTTTGCACTGATAAGAAAAAAAGCGAGACAATCGCGCCGGCGCGATAGCCGACCTCAGAGGGTTAATACGCTCGGAAGGCTGATTACGTTAGTAACCGAGTACGTTCTCTTACGAGAGTATCTCTCGTACTGCGTAATATCTTACGCTATGGGGAACACAATGCAACACGCCCTGCGTACTGGGATCCGACACCAAAGTCCCAAGGGCAGTAGCCCGGGGCTCATATAGTGCATAATCACCGTAGACTCACAGAGAGTCGGAGAAGAGAGGCTACAAGCATCATTCCCCATGAAATAGCATCCCACAGGAGCTAGTTATGTTAACAGTGTTTCACACAGACAGGGTGAACGTGTTCAGCCTGAACTGGGTATAAGTACGGGTTATTCAACACCCATGGAGCTGTCCTATTGATCAGTGAGCGATGCACAAGCAAAACTCAGCATTCTGCGCCGGCGTAGCGGGGCAGATAGTACTGAATTCTAGACCGACAGCTAGGGATGCAGCGATTTCCGGATTTCACAATTAACCGCGCTTGTGTAAGCCAGCGCTATGGCATCGACTATCCATCTGGATAGGCTCTGTTTTGACGCGGCCAGTCCCTTTGAGCATCCACCGAACAAAACAAAGAGCTGCTCGGTCTGTCTTGAAGACAGACGAGCGGGATACATAAGCTCTCAGTGCCCTGACAGGGCAAAGGAGACTAGCATCCTCCTCCTCATCATGAACCGGGAGGGCGCACAGGGAAATAACCTGGGCCCTGAATGGTGTGTTGAAGGATTTGGGCACGTACCCGTGCCTTGGTTCGAGTATGACTTTTGAGTCATTAGGCCCAAACTCCATACATGACGCACTTACTGAGAGCGCTAGTAAGTCCCCTATGCGCTTCACTGAAGCGAGAGCCATAAGAAACACCGTTTTGAAAGACAGATGTTCGATGTTAGACAAATGGATTGGCTCGAATGGGGCACCTTTCATGGCTTCCAAAACCGTAGAAAGGTCCCACACAGAGACTGAGGGGGGTCTGGGAGGATTCAGCCTCCGAGCTCCCCTGAGGAACCGCACGACCAGGTCGTTTTTTCCCCAGTGACTGGCCAGACGTCGGTTTTGCAAACGCTGCTACGGCCGCCACGTATACTTTGAGCGTAGATGGGGTTCTGCCCTTATCCAACAGCTCCTGAAGGAAGGAGAGCACTTCCGTGACCCCGCAGTCTACGGGTGAAAAGCCCTGAGCTTGACACCAGGCAGAGAACACTGATCATTTCGAGGAAATAGAGCCGTCTAGTAGACGGGGCTCTAGCCTGCGTGATCGTGTTTAACACTCCCTCTGGGAGGTTAATGGGTATCCGTTGATGGCCCATGCATGTAGGGACCATAATTCCGGCGGAGGATGCCAAACCGAGCCCTTTGCCTGAGAGGAGGAGGTCTCTCTTCACCGGTATAGGCCACGGGGGAGTGGTGGTCAGCCGCATTAGGACTGGGAACCAAATCTGGTTCGTCCAGAACAGAGTCACGACCTGCACTGGGCATCCGTTTTCCCTGATTCGTTCCAGCACTTGAGGCAGGAGCGAGGCGGGGGGGGAAAGCATAGAGGGGGCAGCGGGGCCATACGTGGTCCAGCGCATCCCTGCTCTTGGAGAAAAAGCTCTTACAGTGAGCTTTCTCTTGAGATGCGAACAGGTCCACTTGCACTCTGCCGAATGTCTCCCACAGCAGTTGGATCGTCTGCGGGTGCAGCGACCATTCCCCTGCTGGGACATTGTTTCTAGACAGACTGTCTGGTCCCAGATTCAGGCGACCAGGCACATGCGCTGCTTTCAGTGAAAGCAGGTTGTGCTGAGCCCAGACCAGGAGGCGTTCCGTCAGCCTGTAAAGGTTTCAGGACCTGACGCCGCCCTGGCGATTTATGTATGCCACCACTGACATGTTGTCCGACCGGACCAAGACGTGGTGGCCTTTTAACTGGAGACAAAAGCGCTGTAGCGCGTTGTCGACTGCCAACAGTTCTAGACAGTTTATGTGTAGAAGCTTTTCCCGTTCTGACCACTGGCCAAAGAACGGTCTGCCCTCGAGCAGCGCTCCCCATCCCGAGGTGGAGGCGCCCGTGGACACCACCTTCACACTCGAGGGAGTCCCCAGACTCACGCCTGACTGATACCAGTCAGCTATTTTCCAAGGTTCCAGAGCCAAAAAGCATTCCATGCCGACCGTGAGGCGAAACAGACCAGAGGTCCATGCCCGGAGTGGAACTCGCGCTTTCAGCCATAACTGCAGTGGGCGCATGCGAAGTAGGCCAAGCTGAAGTACCGAAGATGCTGAGGCCATGAGGCCTAGCATTTTCTGAAACCTTTTGAGCGGGACTATAGAGCCGCGGCGGAAGGATTTTGCGGCGCGCTGAATGTCCAGTCCGCGCTCCGGCGACGGACGTGCTGTCATAGACAGCGAGCCCAGCACTGTTCCCAGAAAATAAATTTTCTGGCTAGGAAACAGCGAACTCTTCACCCAATTGACTGTGAGACCCAGATTCTCGAGATGCTCGAGTAATGTGGTCCTGTGTTCTATGAGCACTGAGTGTGATCGAGCTAGAATCAGCCAATCGTCCAAGTAGTTCAAGACTCGCATGCCCTGAAGTCTCAGGGGTGCGAGAGCCATGCACTTTGTAAATGTACGGGGTGCTAGGGACAGGCCGAACGGCAGGACTGTGTATTGATATGCCTGGCCCTCGAAGGCGAATCTCAAGAATTGCCTGTGACGTGACGCTATTTGTATTTGGAAATAGGCGTCTTTCAGATCAATTGGCATAAACCAGTCTCCCTGGCGAACCTGCGCAAGGATTTTCCTGGTTGTCAGCATTCTGAACTGGCGATTCACAAGCGCTCTGTTCAGCTGCCGTAGATCTAGAATGGGTCTGAGACCCCCGTCTTTTTTCGGGTACAAGAAAATATCTGCTGTATAGCCCCCCTTCGCTCTGAGCCTGAGATAAAGGTTCTATGGCCCCTTTGCTCAGTAGTTTCGCTATTTCGGCTCGTGTAACGGCGGGGACGTCGAGCGAACTGTAGCGAATAGCCTCTTTTTTTAGTGTTCAACACCCATTCTGATACCCCGGGAAGCTTTGCCCACGCATTTGCGTGAATAGCTAGAGGCAGAATAAAAACCGGGCTCTGGCCACGGCATAGCGGCGGCCGCAGAGCTTCGGTGTGCTGAGACATAAACACTGCGTTTACAGTATGCGAGGCGGGGGCGCGCCGATCACGGCAGGCAGCCTGGTCGCGCTCGATTTCTCTATGACAGATTGTGGAGAGAGAGCGAGCGGGACAAACCCCGTGGGGTTGAGCGTGTCTGTGAGGGAATGTGGGCGCGGGACAGCGGGCACACTCACTGCACTGAGAACACCGTCGGCTTGCGCTGACTGAATGTGTGTTGGTTTCGTTTGTACAGAAACCGTGGGAAAAGGCATCGAGTAGTGTTTGTGGGCACTGTGTCGTGGGCACATTCACTACATTTTTTGCACAATCAACATGAGTCGATTTTATTTGTGCTAGCCCTGAACTGTGGAGGGCTGTGTCTGTGTGTGGGAATGGGCACTGAGACATGGGCATTCTTACAACACTCATAACACCATCGGCCGTGGCCGGAATACCAGAAAATACACTCTTTAGGGATTTATCTGGGTCGAAGTAAAAATGGCATTTGTGTGCAGGCAAGCGGGCTGTGGTACCGGCTTGTTTACTGCAAAATACACTGGAACAGTCACATTGTTTGGAACTGAACGAGCGAGAAGTTTCGGTGGAGTCTGGCCGCGGCGAGACTTAAACACCGTGGGCCTTAGCTGACTATATGTGTGTTGGTTTCGTTTTACAGAAACGTGGCACATGCAGTGTGTAGTGTTTGTGGCCACTGGGTTGTGGGCACATTCACTACATTTAATGCACAATTGACATGGGTCGATCTCATTTGTGCGAGCCCTGCACTGTGACGGGCTGTGTTTGTGTGTAGAAATGAACACTGGGCTGTGGGCATTTTTATTACACTCATAACACCATCGGCTGTGGCCGGAATACCAGAAAATACACTGCTTATATGATTTTTCTGGGTCGCTGTGGAAACGACATTTGTGTGCAGGCAAGCGGGCCATTGTACTGGCTTGTTTACTGCAAAATACACTGGAACAGTCGCATTTTCTTGGAACTGAACAAGCGAAAAGTTTCAGTGTAAGTCTGACCGCGACGAGACTAAATTTTATCTGCTGCGAGAGCTGGGATCGAGCACGGATCTCCCGTGCGATGGCTTTGGGTTTCACCACTGAGCCACAGGGCGAAACTACAAAAGTTTAAATTAGCTCGAGCACATAAAAGTAAGGAACTCAGCTTTTTGGAAATATTAATAATCAATAATAACTTAATATTATTAATTATGAATATTTGGGTCAGTTAATTGGATTAACTTGATGTGGCTGAATTAATATTACAATCAATTAATCAGTTCGTCCAACGAACTCTTTTGATTATTAATTTATTCTAAGAAAAGAGTATCTTCCATGGCCACAGAAGAATAATTATTTCTTAGCATGTACAGCACTTTGAGCAAGTAGCAAAAACCGCGATCGTGAAAGTGACTTTGTTTGCAAACAAAACAGAACCAAATACATATGTACTTGTTTTATTGACTAAATATAGATATTTTTATGAATATAAATAAACAAAACAACATACACACATGAATACATAAATAGGTGAGTGGTAGAACGAAACCGAAAACGGAACTATTGAGAAGTTCCATGTAACTATATGAGAAGAACATCAGCATTTAATTTTCAAAGCATCAAATCAAAAGTATACTTGCATGCCTGGGTAGCGTAAACTATTATCAAAGTTGTTGAAAACTGAAGTTGTTGATGATTCTGCGAGTGTCAGATGTTGAAGTCTCAATCATTTTCTTCTTTGTTGGATGAAGAAGATATGATGAACTTGCATGGTGGGTTAGAGCCCTTGTTACAAACTCCGGAGATTGTCCTTGGTTCTTTGTGAGAGAGTGTCCTCTCTCTTCCATGAGGCCGGATCTGGTTGGGATCCAGGCCTGCTGGGAGGCCTCTGGGCCCCCATGGAGGGGGGAGGGGGTTCCCCCGTATCACCGAGACAGTGTTTGCAAGGATGAAAACTACCAAGAGCGGGGGGTCACTGTTGCCTGCCTCTGATATATATGCCTCTGCCTCTGCCGCTTAGAAAAGAACCAACCCCTAACGTTTGAATGGACCAATGAGTAAGGTGACATGTCCGACAGGGGAAGGTTGCTTTCAAATAATTTACGAGTCTTTGTCCCAAGCTTGATTATACCTTCATTAATGCTCAGATAGATATAACACATCCACACTGCATTCTAGAAGAAGGTGATGTACATCAAAGTGTGTGTCATTAAATGAGGATTAATTAGGTAGGAGGCATGATACAGGTGAGGTTACATTGACCGTTAGTTGGTTGTATACCCAGGTACATACCATAATATATACATAATAGTACACAAGACAGTAAATCATTTACCCAATGTTATGAAGCATGTTCATTTATAGATCCGTTCATTTATAGATCCGAAAAGTCTGTTTTAAAGAAGGTTTCTGTCTTCCCATTGTCTCTCTCTTAGGCATGTGGCCAAAGGAATGTGGTCGTAAAAACCTCCTTATCAGCCCTGTGACATGACACTGTTTCAGCCCTGGTGTTTGTTTCATAAACCTTTGTATATAATGAATAATTAGTGTGTGTCTGACGGATCCAGACCCTACAGATCTTTTGATCTTGAAAGGATGGTAAAACATAATAAAAATACACTTTACTTTATATTTCGTTACATATTCTTGTTGTTCTGTCAGGTCCATTAAGTCAAGAACACACAGACAAAATAATTTAGAATTTAATTGAATAGATTGCAAATAGGTTGATATTCCTGAATTGAAATTTGGCGGTATGGCTCTGTTCAGGGAGTCCTCTGACCTTTCATGAGCACCATGAAATAGCAGAGAGTCAGAGGACAGCAGCAGCAGCATTAGGGAACGCTCACACAGTTTTAGACTGTGAGAGCTAAAATATACCCCCCGTGAACAGAGCAGGCAACATGACATAAGCAAATGCCACGTTATGCATAAGGAGGAGCTGGGGAGGTGGCGGGCAGCAGAAGCGGGCAGCAGAAGCGAGCAGCGAGCCAGCAGAAGCGAGCCAGCAGAGCAAGCAGCAAGCATGTATGAGCAAAGTGAATGAGCTTTAAATAGGGCGCCTTGTTTGAGCTTGGCCATTGAGCAGCGAAGGGAGTTGACAAGCTAATGCAGCTCAGCTGGAGCAGATCAGCTGACGGGACAGGGTTGATAGCAAATAGCATAAGCAGCGGCTTGACTACCTGGCCTGCCAGAACTGACGCTGACGCTCAATTTCAGCCCAAACGCATTCTGGAGGTATCAAGAACGCTATGTAACAGTTATGGGAGTCGCCAGTTATTTTTAAAATGCATAATGAAGGCATTTATACTTTACTTCATGCTACGATAAAATCATAGTTATTCCAATGTGACATGGACAAACAGACACACATAAAAACACATCGAATATATCTGGTTAAATGTCTTTAAAAAGAGAACTTCTTTCTCCTTAGCAAGAATCATTTTCTTTGGGACATTCCAATGGGACGTAAAATTGCTTGTAACTGGGCACCACTTGGGGTGTATGGGGGAGGGGTGCTCGTGTGTGTGTGGGTGTGGGTGTGTGGGGAGGGGGGGGGGGGGGGACTTTCCAACTGTGAGGTTGAAGATGCCCACCTGGGAGACTCCAGAATCTCTACATAAGAGAGCGTCATCACAGTTCTGTGTGTGTCGGCGTTTGTTTGCAGGTGTGCGTGTTATACAACAGGCTCATTGCTGCAATATTGACATTTTCAGCCGCTCAAACTAAGAGGAGCTGAGAAATGTTTGAGAAATGGAGATTGGTCCGGCCTCGGCGGGACTAAAACACACTCTAAAACACAGCTCGCCCAATCCTCACTGTCCGACGCCAGGATAGAGCAGCTGGCCTTCTCTACAGATGCAGCTATCTCGTCGTCATAATGGCGGAGGCAGCGGTGCGCGGTGGCCGTTGTCCGTCAGTGAGCAACTCGATTGAAGCTGGTGAAGCTGGCGGGCGAACCAGCGAGCTTTCACAGGCTGGAGAAGGCTCGGGGACCCGCTGAGTATGGCGCTTTACGCCGCGGCACTACAGCGGGCGGGAGTGCAGACTCGGAGAAAAAATGCCAGGCGAGTCCTCAGAGTCACCATGGCAATAGCTCGCTCAGCGAGCGCGAGAGCTGCATGATCCTTACCCAGGCCGGGAAGCGCACATGAAATGGCGGTCCCCGTTGCTGAGTGCGGCTCGGCACGAGCCACAGGAACGAAGCATCTTAAAAAAGACGCTGCTCTTTTAGATAAAGAGAGAGAGAGAGTGTGAGTCACGACGGCGAACACACACTCTCAGCAAAGTAAAAGGATATTGACGCCGGAAAGCGTAGCAGGTATGGCGGCTGAAGGCGGCGAGGTGAAGGCCAGCGGCTTCAGGCTCGAAGGCTCGTCCCGCAGAAGGCTTACAGTCAGACGGCGCGGCTTCTCACTCTGGATCCAGCGATGCAGTAGTGCTTCGCTGAAAAGATGAAAATCAGTTTGTATCAGCCTGTCGAGCGTATTTATAGGCCAAGGCCACGCCTATTCTGGCGGGATGTGACGAAATGGGCGCGAAGCGCCCCCATTGGGTATCACGTCACGCAGGGCCTCTCTCAATAGGCTGCTGCTGTTGCCGCAGGGCAGCCAATAGGCGCGCGAGCCGTCTTGCCTATGTCTGCATGCTGCCGCACAGCATTTTACATTAAATCAAAATTAAGGATAATTTTTGGCTTCAATATCTCGTGGAAAAGAGGTTTTACCCATAGCGTAAGATATCACGCAGTACGAGAGATACTCTCGTAAGAGAACTCCCTCCAGGTATTATGGGTTGATCACAATGGTCCAGGAGGATGTAATCTCTACCCACTAACTCCCTCTTTGATTGTTTTAACCAATCAAATATGATGTCATATCTGTCCCCTCTTTCATGACCAAATGCAATAACTTTCTTCTTCCAGCTACTAATCAATACTGAAAAAGTCGATTGATTAAAATGTATTTAGTCCTCTGAGATATATGATTCATCATATTTTAGACGGAAAGGTTATACAATCAAAAAATGAAAGACCTTCATTAGGAATGAGAAAATCGATGAATCGCATGGAGGAAGCTTAAGATACTCATTGCATATTTAAAGCAGCATTGACCTGATTCTCATTCTCATTTTTCTCTAAAGTGCCAGAGAACAGAGAACCAAGGGTCATTTATTTTCATCCCTGCTACAGTAGCTTTTTGTGGAGAAAGACATATCCCTCTTAGTGTCCTCGTGTAGGCATTGTAAAGCTCTTTTGAAGTGTAAGTTCAACACTGGAAATCCTTGCATCACTCAGAATCTAAAGAGACAAGCGGATTAATTGCTTTGGCAGTGACGCTATCATTGGAAACTCTCTCTGGGTGAGTGTGGGTACACAACTCTAAATGTGTGTATACGCATTGTCTGACCAGCCACTGACCAGATATGGCACTTGTCGTAAAATGTCTGTGACATAATCCCCTTCTCAAAGAGCCGGTGTCCAGCTGTGCGAAAATAATACATGAGTGCCATGGAGAGCCATGGAGAGCCATGGAGAGCCGAGTCTAATGCAAGGGGTCAGTGGTCGTCTGTCAGCTTTTAATGTGCTGTTAGCAGTTCAGAAGCAGCAGCATGATACAAGGGACTTAAAATGTCTTAGTGGCCTGTGCTCTGAATGTGGCTCTATCCTTGCCTCTGGGATTACTTCTCTTAGAGATAAACTCTCTTTATGTCACAACCAAAGGACAGGAAGTTCAGCCTGGCCTTGGGCGAGGAACGTGTTCAGGCCCACTTTTGCCATTCTAGGTTGTAAAGATACTGTAGTAAAAGCTGCAGCATTGTGTATCCTTCAGATGGAGGGTGAACCAACTCCAGGGTAAAGTTGAGGAGATGTAGCCTATGTTATTAAAGCATGTACGTTCACAAACCACTGTTAATTTTAACAGAAAAGCAAGCATAATGTCTGCAGGACAAGGCATTAATGGTCTTTAAAACCACTAAAAAAGCTGTCACTCATCTTAGTTCTGTTATAATCAATAAAGCTGCTGCACAATAAATCTCTCATTTAAATAATTGTTTTTTTTTTTATAATGAGAGGATTTGTGAGTGTGCAGAGCTCAGAATCCAACGCCAGAGTTTTTGTTCAGTACTAGCTTAAACACCTCTGATTCTGTTGATCAAGAAATCAACAGATATGTTTGTGATTGGCTACTCAACACTGCAAAAACAAATTGTAGTTGACGTTCTCCAGAGTGCAAACACTGATCGTTTGCCAAATATGTTTCGCCAATATGCTATTATTACAAAGAAAACTGATCCTAGAGCAGCCTTTTCCTTCTTAAAGTAATCAGAAGCAGCAGCAGGCAGTAGTTTGAGTGACAACATTCCACGCTATAGTCTCAAATGTAGCCTACAATATGCAGGATTTTTGCATCTTTCGAGATGCTGAGAGCTCCACGTCCGCGACTAACTTCGACTTGACAGAGACGCAAGTGTTGCATGTTACTTTATTATGTTAGACAGGTGAGCAAATGTACATAAAACTAATCAATGTTATTTAGTTCAACATGATGAAATGTTAGAATATGACCTGTATGTTATTCTAATGTTGATCTAGCTTACTTAGTCTCATACAGCCAACAAACAACCTAACTAACAACATTCAACACACTCAAATGCAGTTTAGTGTTCTAGTGTAACTGTTAGAGCAAGTGAAATAGCGCTGCGTTACCTCAAGTTTAATTCGTCTAATAAACTGACCTGTGGGAGTATTAATTCAGCACTTGCGTGTATCGGTAGAATGAAATGTCCTTATTCTTTTATATCCGCGGGACTCGCGTTGCGTGTGGCGCTGGTAACGTTATACGTCTAGCAATCACGCCCTGCTTCATACCACAGTCATGTTAAAAAAATCAATGTATTCACTCATCCATAAAAGATCCATCAGCTTGACGACAAGATCCATAATTACACTTAATGCGGAATATACGTCATCAATATACGCCTTTGTTATTGTAAGAGGTAGCGACCCCTGGTGGCGAAAAAATCCTGCATATTGTACCTTCAAGCTTAACACATGCAAAGGCTACTAGGCTAAAGTTTGTATAGCCTACAGTATTTTTATTTATTTATTTTTATATAACTTGCCTCTATCTGTATAAAAACAATGTGGCCCTGTTTCCTGGAAACATAAAAAGAGTTTTCATTTATTGCTGTCTCCCTGAAGAATTAGAGATTTATATTATAGTTGGGACTATATGTCCCTTTCTAATGAAACTAATAAGCAGCCTTGAGGAAACAGCAAATGTCAAGTGGGATACAACGGATACAGTATGGAGAACGCCCGAGCCAAACTGCATACTCATAGATTAAAAATGTCAATAGCGTTTATTTTCAGTTGACAGAGAAGGAAATGCAGCCTCGCTGAGGCTCAATTGCAGGCAAACCACATCACATTGATCAAAGCTGATGCTGTGGCAACAGCAGGCAGTAAAATCAGACGTATTTACTGGATTTATTAAAATGGGCTGTGGGAACTTGACAAGCTGTAACCCAGTCAGTGTAGATAAACAGGAATATACAAATGGGATTGCTTCAGGAAATATTCATGGAAACAGTCTTTTGTAATAGCCAGGAATATGCAAATCCAATCTGTAAATGCGACAGAGTGATGTTTGGGTAACACCACGGAAGCAAGTGAAAGACGTAATAAAAGAAAAGCTGCCTTGAGGTCTCATTTACTGTTGCTTGACGATTTTTTTTATGGCAAAATACAGTTATTCAAATAAGAATCCACGTAAGCACTTCTCATTTTTAAGTTATGAATTTGCTGCATTGACCAACAGAAAGCTGTTTGGTTTGAAAGGGACTTCTGTGTGAGCTGCATTTCATATATCTACACTACTGATAGACAATATTTTTTTTGCCCTGCAAAATGTTGCTGAAATTTTGATAAGCTCAAATCTACCATTTTTTAACACATTTTCTACAGTGAAATCCAGGCATTTCAATAGGAACCAACGCAACCAGGATTTTGCGTGAGAGCGAAAGGTTTACCAAAACAGATTTTTGCAACAGGTTCAAGTTGGTTATGTAAATTCACACTGACCAACGGAAAGCTATACTTGGTTTGAAAGAAACTTCAACATTCAAAGCTGTTCTAAAATACTCTATAAACACACACGTGACCACATTACATATTTTCCTGCTGCATCTGTGAGATGCTTGGCAACAATTCTGCTAAACATTGCTTATAACTACATTGCTTGGCAGAATAATTACTATTTGTTTTCAATAAATTCTTACATTTAAAATGGTCCCCTGAATTGTTTACAGAAGACTAAGAGCTACACTGTTCTCTCATTTTAAACCACAGCTTTTGGGGTACTAGAAGAAACCAGCTACCCTCTTCCAGATCACAGCAACCAACTTAAGATTTTCCAGAAAGGTTTTTACTTCTCATTGCTTTTTTTTTTCCCTTTCATGCAGAGGCAGTGTGTCTTAATCAGGTTCATCTCATAGCCTACCCTTTTTATTTGTTATTTATTTATTTGTGTTTTTGTGAATTAACTAGATAATTTATCCATAAAAACTATTATGGTGAAATAGAGGTGTGCTAACAATCTCAATGATTTAATTTAAATCATGAAATGACATACTGTATGAACCCAAAAGAAGGGTTTTTTTATTTTTATTTTTTTATGCAGTAATAACAAAAAACAAATTAGGACAATAATAAACAATGCACAATACAAAGGGTTACATTACATAAACATAAATAATATTAAACTAGCATAAAAGATTGACACCATTTCAGAGTTTAACATGCAGTGGAGTTTTTAGAGTTCTTCAAAGAACTTAAATATATATCAAAATCTTTCTTAAAAATGAAAAAAGAAGTTTTCTTTGAAAATTTACACTTGTGAATATAAAATGTGGCAAGAAAAAGTAGCAAGTTAAGGACAAATTTAAAATGAAAGGGGTCTGATTTCAGACAGTCACCAAAAAACACAATTTTTTGGCTAATACAGAAGTTTAAAGATCGATACCTTTTAACACAATTTGAGAAGTCAACCCAAAAGATTTTGCAATACACAACCCAAAAGAAGGTAAATCCTTGAAACACTTTAGACCTGACGTCACCCCGTCTCAGAGACGTTGACGTCAGGAG
The DNA here is from genome assembly GCA_030578255.1 of Tiaroga cobitis. Taxonomy (NCBI): domain Eukaryota; kingdom Metazoa; phylum Chordata; class Actinopteri; order Cypriniformes; family Leuciscidae; genus Tiaroga; species Tiaroga cobitis. The sequence goes on from CM060597.1 coordinate 36,538,393, forward strand.
CGCGCATGCGTGAGCAGATCCGTTCAGTTTCGCAAGGTCGATCTCAGCCCCGCTAGCTGACAAACATGATGTCCCTTGCTGCTCGTTCGGGGACGTTTTCCCCTTACTTACAAGCTACAAATTATGTCGTGGCCGGTCCACTAAAGCCTCTCATACCCGGCGTCGTCATGAAGACCGATAAACTGTTGATGGACACGAAGAAACCGTTCCTGTGCCGCGAGTCCTTGTCAGGGCAGAGCGCTAAGAGCGGCCTCGCCGTATCCATCTGCCTCAACGGTGAGTCTCACTGCACGGTCTAGTGAAATCGAGAGTCCCGGTCTCATCGTAGCGCGAGGAGGTCGTGCAGCGGGCGCTCGCTCAAGAGCACGAGCACGAGCACGATTAAATCACATGTATTGTATGTGTATTGTGAAATAGTTTAATGTTGTGTAGTGTTGTACGCAGGTAATGTTGTTTGTATTCTTATTCATTTGTGCTGAATGTATATTGTATAACGAAAAACATTATCTCACTTGCTACATCAGTTAGCTTGACTGAGGCCTCGCTAATGTCCTTGTTGTTACGTAAGTTAAGGTTAGTTGTTAGAAAATCAGCCTTTTGTGGTAAAATAAACGTATTGCCATTCCACAGTCCTTTATGGTCGGCTTACGATTACATAGTAAAATAAATTCCAGGATATTGTAGAATTCGGGTAATTTCGTGTATGTTAGGTTAGGATAAATCTAGCTAATAGTTTCTTGCTAAGATTGGCTTACTGTGTTGCTGACGTAGAAGATAAACTAGTTTGCTCTTATAGAAGCAGTGTTTTAAAGTTATTTATTACAGCAGATTCGGAGTGAGCTGATAAGAGACCAGTAACTTAGCTGCTAGCTGAAGAATCCTAAACATGATCAAGAGTTTTCAACATTTACAGACCCAGGGACCCCCGGCCATGACAAGCTAAACAGCCCTGGTGTAAATAGCAACTTTACAACAACTTTGATTACCAATATGAGTTAGGCTATACAATGTGTAGCAGATCATTAGTTGAAACTAGAAAATAATATAAAGATTTTATTAATGTCTTTGGATGTTGTATACCAGCATAATATTAAGGCCACGTTGAATATCTGATTGATTTACAGATAATGTTGTGTATCAAATGAGTTTTCCCCAATGGGTTGTTGATATAGAGAGCAGGTCAGTTTTAATTCCTTTGTGCATACGGATATATAATCTAAATTTGAAATGAGATGCACGCTGTTTGACACATAATATTAAACATTTACTCAATTTAGAAAATGTGCAGATTTGGTAATTAGTGCCAATATAAATGCCGTAAATGCTGTCATTAAATGCGAATGATCTAAAACTGGCCAAATATGATATGACATTGCGGCCTGGTCAATATAGCGTTCTGTAACTACATTTCATGCCATTTGATTATTTTTCATTCTTTTTTTTAGCTCGTTCTTCAGTGCGTTTCGCCCACACAGACATCAAGATCCCTGATTTCTCTGACTATCGCCGACCTGAGGTTTTGGACTCAAAGAAGTCCTCACAAGAGAGTGGCGATGTCCGGCGGGCCTTCTCCTATCTGGTCACAGGTTCCACTGCTGTGATTGGAGTCTATACAGCCAAGACAGTTGTCACACAGTTTATCTCCTCCATGAGTGCCTCAGCTGATGTGTTGGCTCTGTCCAAGATTGAAGTCAAGCTATCAGACATCCCTGAGGGTAAGAACATGACCTTCAAATGGAGAGGGAAGCCGCTGTTTGTGCGCCACAGAACAGAAAAAGAGATTGCAACTGAAGCAGATGTCAATCTCTCAGAGCTCCGGGACCCCCAGCACGACAAAGACCGTGTTCAGAACCCGACCTGGGTTATTGTCATCGGTGTGTGCACACATCTGGGCTGTGTGCCCATTGCTAATGCTGGTGACTATGGTGGCTATTACTGCCCATGCCATGGCTCTCATTACGACGCATCTGGTCGCATTAGGAAAGGCCCTGCTCCACTCAATCTGGAGGTGCCCTTCTACGAGTTCCCAGACGATGATACAGTGATTGTAGGATAAAGGACTGTACTATAATACTATAATCAACAATGAACATGCGCTTTACTTGTTTGATTTTTTTCTAGTTTCAGACACATTATCTTCATTGACTCGATGGGTAACAAAGGTTAATTGTAAGTAATAAAGTGTATTTTATCTGATGGAAACCTCACTCAGCTCTTATTTATTCAGTCTCAATATACGGCAACACATGGGTTGTTTAATTTTATGCATTGCAGGTTTTTCAGAGAAGGAACAAATTAGATCGTTACATTGCCATAACGCACAATTTTTAAAGTGATAACGACAGAAACTGTAGAAAGTCAGGTAGGTGATGTTTGCAGAGTGTAGGTGACCAAAAAATAAGCAATTTATAATATACAAGCAATGAGACTTCACTTCACTGATATTTTCTTTTGTCACAATCAGTGGTAAAGTGACAACTGTTTGATTGTGGCTTGGTTTCAGTGAAAGCTGATGAGAACAGCAAAAAAATTTAAATGTAAAAGTGTTAAAAATGCTCTTTCTGATATGTGAATAAACAGAACTATAAGGTGTACTTAATGTGTACAGAGATATGAACTAAATAAAGCGGTCTGATCACTGTATGGTGTCGTGCAGTTTCTTCTCTTTTGTTTTGAGAGAAGCTTTGTAAATGAACTAAAGCAAAATATATTTAGGAAAATATAGAAATGTCTGATATGGTTCCCTGGTCTTCTAGATAAATCTGTAGCAAAATAAAAACATTATAAATGGACCATTAAAACAAATCATTTTGTTTAACTTGCAGTGCATTTTATATTTTAATGCATTTTCAACAACATGAATGTTAGTTGCAATAGCAAGTGGAGTAATTGTAATTAAGGGAATCTTAGTTACAATGAACAATTGATTTAAGCTACCAAAAACACTTATATTCTGTAAAAGGTAATTGCTTGTTCATTAATCAAGATCATGTGCTGCTAGTGGTTCAAAATGAACATCCAGATTTCCCAGGGGAAAGTAAAAAAATGGTTAACATGAACAGTAGCGATTAAGAAAGCAAAACTGGCCAACAGGTCTGGAATTCTCACATTTTATTGAATAACAACCAGCTCTAAGATAAGTACTTGATGTCTGTAGATGTGGCTATAGGGAGATGGTATACATAATGTCTATGAGCTTCACACTTCAGAGATAAACTAATGAGCTGATCATTTGGTTACTTTGTGAATAGTTACATATTAGTAGGCTACATAATCTGATGTACAATCAACAAATGTTTTGGTGTATGTGGATACATTTAGAAACGCAGTTTTCACGTAGTGTGGACTGTGAAAACGGACGTATTTAAAAACAATGACGACAAGTTTAGTCATGTGATGCACATTGAATCCATAGATATTCATGTTTATATCGTTATTGTGCCTGTAATGTGCTATTCGCTTTCAAACAGTTGCTAAAATATGTAACTTTGCTCACTCTTCATATCACAGTCCTGCAAAGATGACAGAAAATTAACTCGCATTTGCAATAGACAAATTGCTTGTCCTTCAGCAAAACATGAGGGCAGTTGCGTTTTAGACCGAACATATAATGATGAGTGAGTGCGACCTGGACGCATCAGTGAATGGTGAGATATTTTGCTAAGTAAATGATCCTGCCAGAAGAATTGTGTGATAACTTGATTATGTCTTATTCTGTCTGTGTCATCTCAGTGAGCTTTTATGAGGGTTTAAGCATGCGCTGTAAAGTGAATGTAGCGTTCTCTTACGAGAGGTTCTCTCGTATTGCGTAAGCTAGCTTACGCTACGGGAAAGATTAATCTTTTCTGAGAAATTGAAGCCAAAAATTATCCTATAATTTTGTATCCATTGTCAACGCAGTTCAGCTGCAGCAGACCATGAGCGGGCTAGCTAGCAGCTCATTGGTTCGTTCACAGAGAACTGGTTAAGCCTATGAGGAGACGCAGATGAACTCTCGGCCAATGAGAGTCTGACATGCTCTCATTGCGTCAGAGCCCGCCGAAACGGGCGTGGTCAGAGAGTATATCTTGGCGTCCCAGGCTGTCAACTCTGATTTTTCATCTCTTCAGCGAGCTACACGCATCTGCTGATCCTGAGAGAAGCCGCCGTCGTTGAAAAGGCAACTCTAGCGAGCATCTGGGAGACTGAGGAAGCCGGCCGTCTTCGCCACCTTCAGCCGTCCTGCGAGCTAGCGCCATCCGACGGATTTGTATCCTTTTTACGAAAGCTTCCTTTATTATAGTGTTTCTAAAAGAGCCGAGCGTCTTTTTAAAGATGTCTCGTAAATCCTCCTGCGGTTCTTGCCGCGCTCCCCTCGAGACTGGAGACCGCCACGTCATCTGCGCTCTCTGCCTCGGATTGGAGCACGCCGAGCTCGCCCTCGCCGATGGCTGCTGCGATCTCTGCGAGGAGATGCCGTTGTCGACCCTGCGGGCTCGACTTCAGGCCACTAAAGTTGCTTCCGCGCCGCCTCTGACTTCGCCGCGGAAGAAGAAACGCCGCTCTCAGAGGCCGCCGGAACCCCAGCTAGAAGCGTTCATCTCGCTGGAGCCTGTCGCCTCCCGCTCTCCTTCTCCGCCACTTCCGGATGTACAGTTGCCGCCGAGTGGCTACTCTGTAACCTCCGATGACGCCGCGGACATCAAGGAAACCTGTTCGCTTCTTCGCTTCTCACATATATTTATTCCCACTCATAAGGGCCCCCCGGGGTCTCCCCTGGGACTCGTAGTGGATGCTTAGCACGCACGGCGTTGACTAGGTGTTCCCGTAGCGTAAGCTAGCTTACACAATACGAGAGAACCTCTTGTAAGAGAACGAATCGGTTACCTAACGTAACCTTGGTTCTCTCTAGATGAGGGAACGAGTATTGCGTTCCTGGCCGTGCTTGTGCTACTAGCGTTCTCGCTTCATTCTATGAAAAAACAGAGTTGACAGCCTGGGACGCCAAGATATACTCTCTGACCACGCCCGTTTCGGCGGGCTCTGACGCAATGAGAGCATGTCAGACTCTCATTGGCCGAGAGTTCATCTGCGTCTCCTCATAGGCTTAAGCAGTTCTCTGTGAGCGAACCAATGAGCTGCTTGCTAGCCCGCTCATGGTCTGCTGTAGCTGAACTGCGTTGACAATGGATACAAAATTATAGGATAATTTTTGGCTTCAATTTCTCAGAAAAGATGAATCTTTCCCGTAGCGTAAGCTAGCTTACGCAATACTCGTTCCCTCATCTAGAGAGAACCGAGGTTACGTTAGGTAACCGATTCGTTTTCTGACGTTTCAGTGTAGATGAGAAACTTTTGGAAAATGCTAGTGTGGACGGAGAGCGTTTTGAAACGAAACCTCCGTTTTCAAATCTATCCGGATTAATGTAGGTTTAGCCTTAGAAACTGAGTTTCCAGATAAAGTAAATAGTATACTAAGCACAATGACAGGTAAACAGTAGCATTCCTCTCATTCAGATATTATTAGAATAGATGTTTCAGGGCCATATTATCATATAGAGTAGCTTTTCTCCTTGGGTGCATTTCGATTTGAATGTCTCACAGGTCTGAGAAAGACATCGGACATGTCTGCAGGTTAATAAAGTCGATATGCTTCTAAGCTGGGCTACAATTAAGGCATATTGATATCACTTGACACAGGCACAAAGCATATGATTTATTTGAAACATTTTGTATAACCTAACAAATGACATTCTTAGGTATGCCTTTTACTATTGCTGTTCTAATACTATTCTAGCCAGTCTTTTTAAAATGTTGACCTTTTCTCTGAATGTGTCTAGATAGCTTCCCTGAACATTCATTGATTTCACTTTTGAAGGCAGGCTTTGGGTATTTTAATACATGTAATGCACTGGATTGCCATATACTCTGCCTTCCAGAGCATCCACCACTTATATGCAACCTGCTCAGTCATCCTGGAGTCCTCAGCTCTTGCCAGGTCTTCCTGCCAGCAGCTTGTCGGACATTCAGGCCTCACTGATAGAATGATGATATCCCAGGGTTGTCAGGGTACCATTGTGTATCAGCTGGAAATCACAGAGATCCCTGGCTCCAACATATGTGTTTAGCATCCAACAGCAATATCTTTTTTTTTGGGCTAATTTCTGTGCAAAAATTTGCTCGGAAATGCACATTTCGCAAATTCAGCTCAGGGTTCATCAGTCACTCTGGGCTGATTAAGACCCCTGTATGAAAGACAAACTCAAGTTTAATGAGTGTTTTTTTTTGTCGTTGTTTTTTTAGCGTAGGAGACTGAGGTATAACACATTGTTTATTTCGTCACTTCATTATTTATTTTATTTATTTTATTTTATTCTGACTTGTCTCAATTGGATTCCACTAGTTTAAGATGCACATCTGCCTGTACAATGGACTAGTTGCACAGGTTGGCGTGTTTCTATTTCCGTTTTATTGAGTGTACGCTTGTACACTTCTGGTCCCGAGATACAAGAGAAGATATGAAGGATGGCACTGTTTTACACAAGATGCCCACAAGACCTACCGCAGATTACCATCAGCGATGTACACCGGCTAGTATAAGCGGCAAGCTCAGCCCCGAGGAGCAAAAGGGAAAAAGGGTTCAAGATGTATAGTTACATCGACAACTATGAAGGTAAGTTATACAACAGCTAGCTGACTGGCACACTAGCTAACATTAGCTCTAGTTAATGTTACTGTCTAACTTTGACAGGCTATTTGATCCAGTGTAGTGTTTTGATGACGTACGATGTATGCATAATAAATTATGTCCAATTCCCCACCGTTTCAAACAAAGATTCATCAAAAAGAGACGTCAGGGATACCTGTTACAGGTCGATGAGAAAGAGCGAGAATCCTCACTACCTCAGAGTAGGGAGTAGAAATAAGTTCATCAGTTCAAAGCCTCAATCAGGTTAATGTAAAGCCTAGCTAGCTGACGTGAAAGTTATATTTTTCTTTTCGTTTTGCAACCCTGTGTTGAAAATGACAAATTAATGACCTAAACCTACACCAGCTTTCATGGAAACCCCAGAAACTGGTTTTGACGGCTTTTGTTCTTTACTGTATGTTTATTATAATCCATGCATGGTCCAGTTATCTTCATGGTTCTTGGGCCAGTGGTGTCTACCTTGCACCCATGTTATGCATTCAATGTTTACTTGTTCAACGTTCACTGTTTTACTAACACTATATGAAAGTAAGTAAATTGAGACAGGTGAAAAAGGCTTATCTATTTGGATGTCCTTAGATTACAGTATTGTGTATGATGCCATTGATAACCTGACATGAATGAGCCTATTCCCATACCTACTACTTACCTGATCAGCCTGCTCTCAGCGTTCTCATTTTCTGTGTTATTTTGAAGTAATGTCCTAAATGTGAAATGACAGACATTTTGTTTTAATGTGTAGATTGTCTTTGAGGACTGCTCGCCAGTGGACAATTAAGTGGCAGAGTGTTACTGTGTGGCTGGAAGAGCACTCTGCAACCACAATGTTGCACTGCTGTTCCAGACCGCGCTCTACTCCACACTGAATCCGGCTGCTGCTCCAACACATTCTCATCCTTTGGCGTCATATAGGTGACGCCATATGACATTTCGTCGAAATACGACGCACATGGCACCCTTTAGCGTCAATATAACACGCACTGTTATGGGTAGGTTTAGGTCTGGGGTAGGGTCTGCGTCTCATATTGACGCTAAAGGATGCCAGTCACCTGTATGACGCCTTGGGTTCTGCATCTCATATTGACGCTAAAGGATGCCATGTGCGTCGGATTTCGATGAAATGTCATATGGCGTCACCTATATGACGTCAAAGGATGAGAACGGGCGTTCCCCCCGTCCTTAGCTGCACTGAAACAGAGCAGCGCTGGCACAAGCCAAGAACCATGGTAAGTATGTGTTCACAACTACATGAAAAAATACTATAGTATTTACAACACTTTGTTAATGAATGCTACAGCATACTGTAGTGTTAACTATAGTAAATTTATAAACTAATACATACTGTAGTATACTTTAGTTTTTACTACAGTAAACTGTAGTGTATTGTAGTATTATATACCCTATAGTTGTAGAAAACTTAGTACAGAATTGGGTAAAGTAATTTGTTTATATTACTATAGTTGTTATATTCCCACACAAAATTAATTCATGTACTTTACTATAGTAGTGTTTCATGTGTGAAGAGATGATCTAGTATGTTGCATCAACCACCATTTAAATAAATTTGATAATTCTTTTGTGTAATTAATAGGGCGTGAAACCAGGCAGAGTGAGTGATATTGTGTTCATTTCCACTAAGCCGAAGCAGTTCACGATTGCTGACGGTGTAAGGTAATATCTATTGTCCTATGTAATTGTACACCCTACTATACAGTATAACTTTGTGATGGTTGTTTGAGTGTAAAATTGTTCTTAAAGTGCTAATTGTGAAATTAAATTATTCAAAGGGGTACATGTTACAAGGCAGTGCGAGCTGCCAGATCCAGATGTCCTAAAAGTTGACGAGGTGTACTTCTTGCCAAACATTGCTCCACTCATCACCACCATGGCGATAAATGCGGATGTCCCACTTGTTGACTCCGCTTTTGGGAAAGTCCAGGATGGTAGTCCCATATCCTACCAGCATCCATTACCAGTGAGCCGGGTTGTAGTACGCCACCCAGATGCCCCTCCACCACCACCACCTCTACCTATAGATAGCTATAAGCTGGAGCCTACCAGCTGTCAGTTTGTCTGCAGTCACCAACAACACCTCCATCTACAGTCACTTGTCACTACAGTAGACTTGGCAGGGAAAATAGAGGTTGCCACCAGGGAGCAGAGCAACACTGTTGAGTGGCACCGTGTCAGGAGGCCAAGAATAACTTCTTCCCGATTCAGGGAAATATGCCATGTCAGAGGTCAGAGTTCTGCTGAAAACTTGGCACAAATAATAAAAAAGGGAGTGGCTCAAACGGCTGCAATGTAGAGGGGACTGGCACTGGAACCGGTTGCCATCCAGGAGTACTGCAAAGTAAAAAACACAAATTACTGGCCTTGTTCTTTCATCATCCACCCAGACGCCCCCTGGTTAGGGTCATCTCCTGACGGTCTGGTGTTTGACCCAACTGAGAGCCCACCTTTCGGACTGCTGGAAATTAAATGTCCCAACGCAAAGAGCTATGTGGACTGTAGCTGCTTAAAAATGCAGAGTGGCACATTGAAATTAAAGCAGACTCACAGCTACTACTGGCAGGTGCAAGGCCAGCTCCTACTTACAGGGATGGAGTGGTGTGATTTTGTTGTTTTTGCAGAGGAGGATATTCTCATACAACGCATCTACAGAGACTGCGAGGTGGCTAAAACCATCAGGGAGAAGGGAGATTATTTTTATTTTTACATGGCAGTTTGAACAGGGTTCTATACCACTTTTTTTGCATTTAGAGTTGCCTTTGATTGATATGCACTACATTTTTTCTTTGAACAACCACTTTACTGATTGCATCATTATTCATAATATTATTTATTAAGAATCACTGCTGTTATGTATAATAAATATTACCTTAAATGTGCTTCTATGTGTGGTATCATGCTTTGAGCCAGGTGTGTAAAACAATGCAGAACTCTAAACTTTCCTTAGTTGTAAGTGTAACGCGTAACTCTCATCACCAGTTGTGGAGGAGGGGGTTTAAAGAGTTCATACTCGTGTATACAGTTTTTATTTTTGAAAGAATTACCTTTTTAATAATGTAAAAGCTATGTCAACAAAAGGCTATTCAATGAATCAATTCTGGTAAGTAAATGTTTAACAAAACTATAGAACATTCATTAGAAACGTTACAAAAAAAACTATTAGAATTAGAAACACATTGATTAGAAACTTCTCAGGTTACGTCTGAGAACAGGGAATGAGACACTCCGTCAGACCACTATGGGGAACGCCTTTGCGTGAACCGGTGTCTGAAACGCTTATCTAATCACGGCAATCCTATTGGGCGGTGACAGCCTATGACATTATCACTAGTGCGACCCGGAAGTATAAGGGGAGCCTGTTCTTCAGGGACTGATTTGTTTGTACGCTTCAACCTGAAACTTGTGAAAAACGCTTCAGGAAGTGTGTGCATCCATGTCTAAGATATTGATACTTGATGACACACAACTTGTGTGTTTATTGTTTGGGCTCAGAGCATGCACGATCAGTTCCTGAGGGATCTGCTTGTGGCACTGTGAGTTTTTTCCCTTGAGAAAACTCCACTTCCGTCTGCTCTTTTCTCGAGGGAAGAGGGACAGACATCTGTACCAGGCGAATCAGGTCGTACTCACGCTGAGGCAGAGCAGACACTAGAATCGTGTTTTTTTTCAGAGGGAGCTCGCTGAGGAGGTTGAGAGAGTTGTTAATCTCTCACACCCTTCAGAGACTCGCGAGAGTGAGCTGCAGGATGAGGATGTGTGTTGTCACTAACATCTTCTGATCCAGCAGCGAGTGTTCTGCTGTGTATAAAAACAACTAGCCCAAGAGAGCAGGAGATGGCTGATTAGGGTGAAGAGGATATACAGCCCCAACCCTCACAGCCACCCTGCTCCGCGTATGTTAAACTGTTGAGTGTTATGGAACGCACTTCAACGAGGCTTCTAAAAAGAACCTGTCGTTGGAGCATCTGAGGGAAGAGACCGCTCATGACTGACTTCACGAATGTTTTCTTTTCAGCCATAAAGCTCCAGCTCTCGTGAGCCTTCCATTCCTGCCAGATCTACACAATGAGATTGGAAAGGCATGGAATAACTCGTATTCAATGCACATTCATCGCCATCAGCGAACTACGCTGATGTTGAGGGGATGCACGAATATGGGTATGTCTCGATGCCCCAATTGACGAAATGTTCGCGAACTATCTCACGGCTAGAGAGGCATCGACACTAAGTCCTCCGGCCCTGCCTCTTAGGCCACTAAAATATGACAGCACGCTCAAATTGCAGGGCATATGCGGTGGCGGGTCTGGCTGGTGATGACTTGCACACAATGACGGTTTTGCAAGCATACCAGGCTGATCTGCTGACAGATTTGAAGCATCTAAATCTTTCACCCCAAGCGCTTCATGCATCAGCCTGAGGCTGGACCTATTATGAGTTATTCCTTCAATTTGGAACCCTCTAGGTCTGGCATCGGGTTTGGTAAGTGCGCTCTTTCGTGCTTTTATGGTGATAGGCCTCTATTTTTTTGTGAATGTCGTTTAGGCCATCTCTATATGGGCAGGCAGGTTGAGCTCTGTAGGTCGTATCCCTTTACGTGAGTTTTAAGTAAGGTTGAATGATAGGCCACGGTTCCCTGTTAGGAAGTTTTAAGGGGGTGTTAAATATGGTTTTCATAGGATGGTGAAGTTATAGGGCCCTGAAGTTCCCATATATAGGTAGGCTTGGTATACCCTTCTTATAGGCCTCCTCTTATGTTAGAGTCGTCAGGCTCATATAGTGGGTAGTGCCAATCTGTAGTAGTGAACAGGTTGGCTGTATGGTAATAATTCTCTAGTGAGGCCACCATTCATCTGAGCACCTAATAGACTTTTTTTGTGTGAGATGGCTTCCTCCCTATTATGAGTTATTCTACTGAGGCCACTGCTCTGTCAAGCTCCAGATAGAATTACAAAGTCAAGCATTAGCCCTCTTTGGGCCACCTTGATGGCCACCTTATACTAGAGCAGCAGTTCTCCTCTCACTTTAGAGAGTCGTTGAGATTATAGCTCTGAACTTCAGTCACTCATATTCGTGAAAGACCGCCTCGATTTCTGGCTTAGGCTTAGTAACTAGGAAATTTGTGGCGGTTTGCTAAGCATTATCGCCTCGAGCCTCTCAGTATCTGAGTGTAGGGTCCTCAGAACTAGAGCCCATCAGGATCATTTAATTAAGGATCCTGTAATTCTAGTTGTTCCTAGTACTGGCCTCCTCTTACTACAAGAGTCGTCTAGCCAAGGGCTGCCTTTTGCACTAGGCGTAAAAATGCTAGTGGTGTTACAGGGTAGATAGCAGCATAGGTAGCAGGCTATCTTCAAAAAGCCTGGGTTGTAAAAAAATAAATAAATTGCATCACAATAAGTGTTGGCTATTGTGGTTGTCAAAACATTTGGTTGCCTAACTACACAATTTTATTAAGTTTAATGACTGCATGGTGCAATAATTGGTATAAGCTACTGCTTTTATTATTACTTGATACAAATTTTACAATTTCAAATTTAATTATTGTGGTTTTATTCCGATCTTGATTCAATTTGGGTACATATTAGGTAGGCTACACTGCCCTACAAAGCAAAAAGGCAGTAACTGCATTTGTCAAAAATGAGTTATCATTTTCATGACATTCAAGCCATCCTTTGTTATGTGACAAAACATCTTATCTCAAATGTGTGTCAGTTTGGAGAAAAATGGTAGTTGTTTGTACAGTAACTGCAAATAGCCCTAGTGAAACAAAGCAAGAGTACAGTAACATCCATTACTGTGTTCTTGTTATGTTTTACCTAACAAAAATAACCGTGTTTCTGCGCAGTGTAGTTACTGTTGCCATGGTGAACACACAGCTGATTTTCGGGCATCCTCAAGGGACGATTTTAACATTTGCGATTTCACCCTTCTAACTTCCCCAAATTGTTCCCCTACCAAACTACCCCCCCTCCCCTGAAAGAATGAAAAAAATATTCCAGAAAGAAAAAAAAAAAAAGGTGCAAGAGCTCCATGTAGTTTAGCGGTTACTATGATTTTCGCAATATAGCAGTTCAGTACACTTGAAATTAAATCGTGATAGACTACTGTGTGAATATTAAACCACAATAATAGTACAATTTAAATACAAATCCTACATGTTCTGTGAATAAATGGGGCAGTCGACGCGCAGTTTCATTTAACACACACACACGCTGAAGCACGTGTGACGCTCGAGCAGTTTTTTGCATATGAGGACACGACTGCATGAACTTACTCTCCAGACTCTAGATCCGCTCTTAAAGTCACTTTGTGAGCATTTAACCGCTTCATTTGAGAAAAATGTCACAGGTCGGGAGGGTCGACTGGGTCTACCCCCTCCCTTTAGAATGTACCACTGAGGAGCAAACCAGAAACCAGGCAGACAAGGAAAGTAAAATGTAACAAGCTTTGATTTAAAAGAATCTGTAGATCCTAATTAAAACTCCTCCTTCCTCCCCAGCATCCAGTGGCTGCCGGGACGTCGGCCGGACAACAGGCGGGGACTCGGTCCACTCAACCCCTCAGACTTTCCGGATGCCAAGGCTCTCGGCTATGGAGGGGACGCGGATTGACCAGCAGGTAAGTACTCCAAGCACGGCTTATCCTTCTCGGGCTCTAAGTAGACTGTACTCTTCTCGATCTCTCAAGTGCAGAAGTTTACAGCGGTGAAGAGGGGCGTCGACTGGACAGCAAGTAGGTACTCCAGGTACGGTTGGTTCTTCCCTATACAGGGGATGCAGAGAGCTTACAGCTGTGGAAAGGCGTCGACTAGACAGCAGGTGGGTACTTCGAGTACAGTTGGTTCTTCCCTATACAGGGGATGCAGAGAGCTTACAGCTGCGGAAAGGCGTCGACTAGACAGCAGGTGAGTACTTCGAGTACGGTTGGTTCTTCCCTGTGCAGGGGATGCAGAGAGCTTACAGCTGTGGAAAGGCGTCGACTAGACAGCAGGTGGGGATGCAGAGAGCTTACAGCTGTGGAAAGGCGTCGACTAGACAGCAGGTGGGGATGCAGAGAGCTTACAGCTGTGGAAAGGCGTCGACTAGACAGCAGGTGAGTACTTCGAGTATGGTTGGTTCTTCCCTATACAGGGGATGCAGAAAGCTTACGGCCGTGAAAGGGGCGTCGACTAGACAGCCAGTAGGTACTCCAAGTACAATTGGTTCCTCCCCGTATAGCGGATACAGAAGCTCACGACAGTGACAGACGTCGACCGGACAGCAAGTGGGCACTCCAAGTACAGTAGGTTTTTCCCCATACAACGGGTAACGGAAAGGTTTCGGAGGGCTGGCGAGAAGGCTGACTGGGTGGTCAGATCGGCAAGTCCGGACAATCGACCAGCTCCTGTAGGTCAGCAGGCCTTAGGGGTAACACCCCGAACAGCAAACGCTAGATTGCAACGAATTTAACACAAAATGCAACGGCTTTAGATGGGGGACACTCAGAACAGCAGATAACTGGATTTCCTCCGTTCTCCAGGACAGCATCAATGATGAATCAGAACACGGCAGGCTTGGAAGGTACAACACTCCGAACAACAGATACCTGGGTTTTCTCCGCTCTCCACAACAGTGATGATGGAACAGTATGCAAGCGGCTTTAGATGGGGGACACTCAAAACAGCAGGTAACTGGATTTCCTCCGTTCTCCAGGACAGCATCAATGATGAATCAGAACACGGCAGGCTTGGAATGTACAACAGTCAGAACAACAGATACCTGGGTTTTCTCCGCTCTCCACAACAGTGATGATGGAACAGTATGCAAGCGGCCTTAGATGGGGGACACTCAGAACAGCAGATAACTGGATTTCCTCCGTTCTCCAGGACAGCATCAATGATGAATCGAAACACAGCAAGCTTTAAGTTCCACCGTCACTTAATCTCTTCCTCAGCAACTCCAAACTGCAACACAGGGCAAGGCCGATGGGCACGTGACAGAATTCGGTATAGTAAGCATGCAGTAACTTCACTTCAAACACACCCGGTGGGGCACAGCATCAACACACGTCACTCTCAACCACTCTGTGACATATAAGGCCACAGCCCACCTCCTTGTTCTGAACACCGGGGACAGTAAGACGGAAGAATATATAGCAACCTCAATCATGCATCACAACAGCGGTCTTCTCGTTTACGGTGTCTAGACTCCTTTTCCTAGATCGCTTCTCTTCATATACGGTGTCTTTGTGTATAAATCACATACCGTACGGCCAGTAAAAGGTTTGCACTTATCTCTACCCAAGAAGGGGACTTGATATTTCCAAGGCGACTTCTCCTCTGCTTCTCTGTTCCCCACCAGCCACTCCTTCGTAGCGGATTCCCTTCCGCGGGTCGATCTCACCAGCCGATTTGTCCCACAGAAACTCTCAGCCCTCCTCGACGGAACAAAGTCAGGACACAGTACCCGAACACCAGAACACTGCACTGAACTGAACAACACCCTTGGTCTCCCAAAGCTTGGTTTTTATCTGTGCCAAACCGCTGTGTGTCCCAATCATCAAACGGCCCCTTGATGCACCGCACCTGTTGTCACTCTGTCATCAGCAGCTGCTGTTGCTATGGTAGCGATGCATACAAGGCTGGCTGGGTGTTCCGTTGAAAGCGCTCCGGGTGGAAACATTCCTCCGTGGCGTATATAGTTCCGCTGCTGGTTCGTCACCTTGTGACAAAAACTATCGTCATGTCATAAACACAGAAACAAAGGTCTTCACGGCAACCCGTCAAAATAAAAGTTCGGTTTAACTTGACAGAAATATAGGCCTATTACTGCAGAATTTAGAACCCTAACCCTAACCCTAACACTAATACAAATAAATTAAGATTAAAAATAAATTTTTATTCAATGTTTTAATTTTAACAGTAAAGCTCATTGTGCAGCATGTTGTTTGACAAAAAATGTTTGTTTAATTTCATATGATTAAAAGAAATGTAGGCTAATTAATAATATATTAGAATTTTAATATATTTTATTTGTAATATTCATAGAATATTTTTTAAATATTGTATTAGTTTAATAATAGTTTATAATAAAAGTTTCATGATTTCAATGAATTAGACATGATTTTTGATTACTAAAAATTTACACCACGTATCCGTAACACACCCGCTCCGCAACACTAGTTTCACAACACAAAAATGTTGAAAAAAAATGTTGTCCAAATGGTTCCAATTATTTCAAATACAGTGTATCTAACACACACAGAGCCCAAGTTGTGGCAAAATAGTCTTTGGAGAATCTGTAGTTACTGCCTTTTTCCTTGGTTTGGTGCCACGTTTTTGGTAAGTAATACAAAGCAAGAATACAGTAACTGCAAAATAGGGGTAAAATATCAAATTAAATATGAGGATTGATATGTACAAAGAATAAGCTAATATAAAGTCACAAAACAGCCACATGTCCAATAATCCTCCAATAAACCTTCAACTACTTAGGCTGGATGACAGGATAACTTTAAAGTAATTTTTCTCTGTTGTGCACTCTGCGTAGTTACTGCCTTTTTGCTTTGTAGGGCAGTACAGTAGATGTGAATTTTTCTCAAGAAAGAAAATCTCACCTAATGCTGTAAACTACAGAGAGCCCTGCCAGCTGGTATTATTAATATCGAAATGCTAGAAAAAAAATTTTCCGTATTGTTTTTTTTTTTTTTTTTTTACGTTGTGGTTCAGGGCTTCCGTACTATAAGTGACCCTCCAATGAACATGAAAAAACCTTTTAGGGGATTATAATTGCTGTTTTATTTTTTGCTACTTTGAAAACCTTATACGTCTTTGAACCACATAACACATTGATTAACAAGATGGTGTAATGCTATTCCAAAAGCCTTATAAACCAACCTGGTGTAAAAAAGAATATCCTCGTCTGACCCTGCGAAGCGTTGTATGCCGAAACGGGTTTGCCGCTGTAACACTTCCTGGTGGTGTTAGAGATACCTAATCTACCGATGCAAGGCTTCATTCTTGTTGGCTATCTCATTTACCATCACTGCCGTCACTGGAATCACACAGTAATCATGATCAGGGGCTGCTGTTTCCATCTCGGACTCTTGAGTTTGCAGTCAAGACCGGGGTAAGGTTCTCTGCCCTCGGTTTACGCTCCCAAACATTAGGTCTTGGTGTGGGTAGAGCGTACTCATTACAAGAAAAGAGAACCGGTATAGCTCCTTTTTGTAATCTCCTTAACCCCCAGCAGTCACTACGAAGTCTCCCGGCTGAAAATGCCTGCTACACACACAAGTGGTTTTCGTAGGGATGAAGCTGTCATGATTCTGCCATCATGTCTTTTGATTTCTCTGGTCTTGTGGCAGAATCATGACAGACCCATGTTTTGTGTACAAGCACATGGCCTTTTGCTTGGGCCAAGTGCTTGTGTTGTCTCGTTACGTAACCCCGCCCCCTTGTTATCCTCGTCTTGTCATTATTGTCTAGTCAGTTTCACCTGTCCTCGTCATTAGTGTTCCCTATTTAATCCCCTTGTGTTTGCTGTCCTGTGTTGGTTCATTGTGTCAAACAATATGTGTTTATTATTCTCCGTGCTTATCTTACTGGTGAGTACGTTGTGGTAGGTTGTGTCGTTCTGAACATTTTAGTAGTAGTAGTATTGTTTGTTTTCGTACAGTCATAGTCTAGTCTTGTCAGTCTAAGTTTCCCTGTCCGTGTTTTGCCCCCTCGTGGGTTTTGTTTTCTTGTTTGTTACCAATGAACCTTGTGTTCATCGGACTCTGTCTGCATTTGGGTTCACCTCCTGCATCCTCATAACAGAAGCGGTCCCTACGGATCTTGATTAGCCACTGAGCCCGTACCGCAGTATCTACGGGAAACAAGTAAAAACTTATATTCTAGTTATAGTGTGATGAATTACTACAAAGGGGTACACAACAATGTAATGCCAACATTTTCACCTGTTGGAAGGCCAATCGCCTTTCTTTAATCCTGAATTAGTGTTGATGTCAGAACTCTTATTAGCAGTGCGAAAAAGCTTAAAGTGGCAGTACTGACGCATATTCTCATATACCTGAAGTTGATAGACGCCATCTTGTGCACGGAGTCAATTGTACTGCATAATGCACAACTTCCTTGTAGGGACAAAACCAGTCCAATGGGAGAATCAGGTAATTCAGTTTTGTTTTGACAAATAACTGAAGATTTTATTTGTATTGTGGTAACAAAGGCTTGTTTGATTGAAATTATTTTCTTTTGGTGCAATAGAAGTGCTGGACAAAGACCAAAATAAAGCATTTTGTACTCACATCGCAATGCTGTTGCCTTGTTAATCATTCTTCATAGTTAGAGTTGATTGCTTCAAAGCCTATGAGGAAGCGTGCGATGATTCAGATTCTGCATCCATTGTCTTTGAAGAGAGTATGTGACTGTGAGGGTGGAACAAGAAAACTTAAGGCAATTAGCTGAAAATTAGTTCAGATTTGCTTCCCTATTATCTGATGTGTCACATTAATGTTATAATCTTCCATTTGTCTCAGGGGTGATCAAATTACGATGAAAGATTTATCAGGCCCCCCGTAATTCATTTGAACTTGTTTTGCATAACTTAACATAGTAATGAGTTTTACTTTTCTTTATTAAGAATGGCTGCTAATGCATCTTTTACTCTAATATCATTCGGTTTGTTTATTAACTCCTTAAGTGTCACCCCCCTTTTTTTTGAATATACATGAAAATGCACATTTCAAACTTAAAAAAAAAAAATTGAAAAATGTTTTGCTTTACTTTTCCCTTGAAACATGTAAGCCCAAACATCTGCACTTTTGCTATAAACACACAAAAAAGCAACTGTTTAAATACGTACCCTGTAATTTATACAAAGCCTACACAATATTGATACTACATTAAAAAGGTATGCAGTGTATGTTCTCGCTAAATTGCTCCCAAATGTAAGATTGTTATATAATAATAGTAGAATAAGTACCCCTTAGTTATATAATACTTACAGTATAAATATTTGTTTAGTTATCCTGGTTGTAGTCTCAGCCTCAGACGTCACGCCCACGGAACGTTGGCTAAACGTCTGATGCATATGGTACACTTAACTGGAAACACTTCAGGAATGTCGAAGTCGTCATCTGATTGGTTGAATTTTATTGGATTTCCGGGGGGCGCGAGTGTCGCGTTTATTTTCGGTCCGCCGGGAAACAAAGCGCAGACGTGTGATTGCGGAAGAAAAACTGTTGTGTTTACATGAGTGACAATGAGCATTTATCAAGATCAGCTAAACGTAGAATTATCAAAAGTATGCGAGGTTCACGGGAAAGACTCTTGAAGTTTTCTTCTCCTTCTTTGATTTTCTATGCTGACTGACTTGTTGCACGCAGGTCTGTTGTTGTGGGGACATTTCCACGCACCGAAACGTGACGCTGAACGAAACGAACTGTAATTGGTTGTTTTACATGTCGGTCAAACGGCCTTATGGGCGGGCCTTAGCCAAAGAAAGCTGCTATGAATTCCAGACCTTCAGCCGTCAGTCTGAAGGTCTGGCTACGCGAGACTATCCTGGTTGTTACCCCTTTATTCCTCAAACTTTACATATTGTTCCCTTATACTTACATGTAAGTACTTTATTGCTACACTATAATTACCAAAAGTTACACTGTAAATTCGTCTTAATTACGCAGTACTTTCCGGGCTGTATTCTAAAGCGTTACCGTTAATGTTAGTTACTAAAAATCCAGCTGTTCATTGTTTGTTCATGTTAGTTCATGGTGCATTAACTAACGTTAACAAATACAACCTTTGATTTTGAAAATGTATTAGTGGATGTTGAAATGAATATTAACAAAGATTAATTAGTGCTGTAGAATTATTGTTCATTCTTAGTTTAACTAAGGTAGTTAACTAATGTTAAATAATGAACCTTATTGTAAAGTGTTACCTTTTTTTTAATAAAGCTGACATGGAAGAGAGGCTGCTTTCATAGCAAAGCAGATTTCTCCAAATAAAATTATTCTTACAGAAAAACATTTATTACATTTGAATATTAATAAGCCATATCCATTTTGTCTTTTAAACAGACTGATTCACTGTGCAAGTGGCTCTGTGTATATACTGATAGTGACTTTTACAGGGCGAGAATGGAAAAAATTCTAAAAGATGCCCTATTGTCATCCATTCTCCCTTTTTCTGTCATGAGTGTGAATAGGTGGAAATGAGACATCACATTGAAATCAACGTATCATTAGGGGAAATTGCTTGATCTCTGCTTTCATACTATGGTGCAATGTTGCCTGCAGCTGGAGCTTTACAAGTCCCCTCTAAAAATCACCCTCCACATGTGGCACCACACACTCTGCCCACATGTGCAATGAGTGCCAAGAATGGAGCCTAAATGACTCTTCACTCTGGAGCGAAGCCGAGGTTGACATGGGGGACTAGAGAATAATAAACTCTAATGAAAGTCTCTCTTTTCTTCCTCCATGTGTGCCAGGAGCTTTTGTGCTCTCACAAGCAGGCGCTGATCTACGGGTTGGCTGTGAAGAGTTTCATTAATTCTGTCAGTCAACAGCAAACGACAGCTGAGTCATCCTCTGGGCAAAAGTTGAAAGACAGAAAACAGCGCCCCGGGTCACCCTTCGAGCCACTCCCCTTGTGAATGCACAATCACTCTGTTCGATTACTTCAATTTATGGAGCTTGTTGATTTTTTTTTAAATCTCTATTTAACTTGTCATGCTTCGAGCAGCCACCCCTGCTATGGCTTTATCTTCTCTAGGATTTTGCTTTATTTATGGATTTGGATGGTCCTCTTGCTCTCTTTCTTGCACGTGTGCATCACAGTGACTAGCTGCCCTGGCTTCTCTTAATTCACATTAAAGAGATAGGTCATCCTAAAAATAAGAGTTCTGTCATTAATTACTCACCCTCATGTCATTCCAAACCCATAAGACTATCGTGCATCGTCGGAACACAAATAAAGATATTTTTGATGAAATCTGAGTTTTTTGTCCCTCTATTGACAACTACGCAACAACCACTTTGATGTTTCAAAAAGTCCATTAAGATATTATAAAACTAATCCTTATGAATTGAGCGAGTAGTCCAAATTTTCCGAAGAGACTCGATCGCTTCATATAATGGCCAGATTTAAAGGCCCACTTAAGTGCCAAGAAACGCACAGCATTATTCAATGTGTTGATGTAAATTCCACTGAAACAGGAAGACAGGAGGGGACATACAGTATATATCAATCAGCTCTTCCCCTTTTTTTAAATGGCCAATAGCATTTAGTTTATATCATTTTAGTCATTTAGCAGACGCTTTTATCCAAAGCAACTTACAATTGAGGACTAAACCAAGCGAGTCATCGTGAAGAGGCAAAAACAACGCAAGAAGTGCTCAAAATACAAAGTTCAGACATTGCTCGGAGTAGCATAAGCCAGGCAAGCGAGGATTTAAAGGAAATGATTTTTTTTTTTTTTTATGTTAAGTGCTCCTGGAAGAGATGAGTTTTCAGTTGCCTTTTGAATGCTGTCAGGGATTCTGCATTCCGGATGACGGTGGGGAGATCATTCCACCAGCTTGGAACCGTGAATGAGAATGTTCTGGAGAGTGATTTTGTGCCCCGCTGTGATGGTACCACAAGCCGTCGCTCATTGACCGATCGTAGGCTTCTGGTAGGGATGTACACTTGTAGTAGTGAGTGGAAGTAGGAGGGGGCTGAACCTGTGGTCAATCTGTAAGCAAGCGTCAAAGCCTTGAACTTGATGCGAGCAGCGAGTGGTAGCCAGTGCAGAGAGATGAACAGAGGAGTGACGTGGGCCCTTTTGGGCTCGTTAAAGACGAGACGAGCTGCAGCATTCTGGATCATTTGTAGAGGTTTAGTTGCACATGATGGAAGTCCAGCCAGAAGAGCATTGCAGTAATCAAGCCTAGAAATGACCAGGGCCTGGACGAGAAGTTGTGTTGCATGATCAGTTAGGAAAGGCCTGATCTTCCTGATGTTGTGCATAGCAAACCTGCATGATCGAGTTGTCTTTGTAATGTGGTCAGTGAAGGTCAGCTGATCATCAAAGATTACTCCAAGATTTCTGACCGACCTTGATGGGGTGATTGAGGATGAATCTAGCTGGCCACATATCACAGCTCGGCCACAGTTTCCTCCTAATCCCTAACTGTTTCTCCTCCACATCACTTTAAAATATAGTATTCTGCACAGAATTCAAATGGGTCCGATATGTTTTTTGGAATGCGCCTACTCACACATATGACCTGCTCTGTGCTGTCGTCTTTCTGGACCGAAGCAGACTGTGTGTGAGCTCCGGCAGTTCGCGTGACACTAACATGAAACCAGACTTCATTCACCCCAATGAAATGCATATAATATTGCATATTTCATAATCAATCCCTGTCCCCTATATAGTGCACTATGTGCCATTTACCCTGTAGAAAAATAGTAAATGTGTAAACAAGTGATCGATTTTAGCCAGTGTTGGGCAGCAGCGTTGCTACAAGTAGTGACACTACTAGTTTAACTACATTTCTCAGTAGCGTGGTGGTAGCGTCACTGTTTTCTGAATAAAATAGCTTTTCAGTAGCAAAGCTCTTTTTTTTTTATCAAGTAGTGCGGTAGCGTCCACACAAGCTACATTTTCCCAAGTATTTCTAAAACTAAAGCTAAAATCTTCTTCTTCTTCTTCTTCTTCTTCTTCTTCTTCTTCATCTTTTACGGTGGTTGGTAACCATAGGGCCATATGATTTCATTCTCGCGATGCAGAAAACACGGACGAAATTGCGGAATCCAGGCGGAATTTACCTACTGTAACACGGAATTTCATGGAATTTGTCAGATCTTGGATGAAAAGTAGGTCACTAAACTTAAATAAAATTGTTATATGGACTAGTGAGTGTCTGTGAATATTAAACCGCATAAAGACTATTTAAATAGGAATCATGCATGTTTTGCGTGTGTCTGTGAATGAATGGCGCAGGCACGCATCATTTATGAGGACAGGGAATGCATGCACTTCATCGACACAGCCGCTTTGAGAATCACTTCAGCAGCATTTTAGCTTGATTTGAGACAAAAACTATCGTCATATCATAAAAACACAGAGACTCAAAGGTCTTCACGGCAACCCGTCAAAATAAAAATAATTAAACCATTCAAATGGAATCAAGAAACAAACCAAAAAAGAAAACAGGATTTGTTTTTTGTTTTTTGAAAAAAAAAAAAAATCATAGTGCCCTAAAAATGTATTTATTTATTTATTTATTTATTTATTTTTATAAATTATTGTTAAATGTATAAGTTTCATGATTTCAATTAATTAGATATGCTTTTTGATTACTAAAATTGAATTTAACCATTAAAATGGGAGTCAGAAATACAGAAAAAAAAGAATACAGAAATGTATTTGAAATGTGGGAAAAAATAAAACGGCCCTCCAACCAGCTTTTTGGTGCATTGCCACCACCTTCTGCTCCGACGGTGGCATCACGTACCAATTTCAATCTTTGGGCTGACACGTGAGAAATTTACTTAATGGAAAGACGCACACACTCTCGACCCCTGGTTTTGTTATAGTTTTATATAGATATGGTTTTATATAGTTATGGTTTTGTTTTTTGTTGCCAAATTGGTTTGGAACAGTTATTGAATAAACAATTGAACTGACAAATTATGCCTGCCTATCTGTTTGACTATACGTGCGTCACGTTTAGTCGATAAAACACCTCCGCAAAGCATACAACTGTGTATCCTCGCTCATAGCTCCTCTGGAAGCCTCCTCACAAGAATGAAATGCAATTCGAGAATGGAAATGTCCTTCAAGATGACAGAGCTCGATCGGTTTCCGGGTCATAGGATGGAGGACGGAGGATCGAGGAGACGAGGAGGGATATTGAGAAGCACCCTGTAAGTTTTGAATGCTTATATCGTCAGTCACCAGCTAATCTCCACCTCCTCAATACATTTCCCATCATCATCTCCGGCTCACACCTGCACTCACTCCACCATTACACGCACCTATCAGTGATTATCATCATCACTCACCATGTTTACCTGTTATCACCTTGTCTTCATTGTTCATCTGTGTATTTAAGTTCCTCTCTTTTCTGTCTTCACAATCTGTTATTGTTTGTGTCAAGTGCACAGTGTTTGTGCGTTGCTAGATGTTTGGTTGTTCTGTTCATGTTTCTTTTGATCCAGTTTGTGAGTATTAGAGATTGTTAAATAAAAGCTGCTACAAGTAGATCCTGCATCCTTCCCTGCTTCAACCTGCATCGTGACTGTTAAGGCAATATTTCACCACCAGTCAATATCACCTGAGTAAGAGTCATACAGAGTCAAATTCAATAAAAGAAGTATTTTATTCCTGCAGGAATAGGTTCAGTCCCAAACACCCAAAGTTCAATCTGTGCGAGGAGTGACACAAAGAGCAGACGGAGGGTTTTATACCCGTTTCAAGGACCTTTCCTTTTACGTTTACAGATATGATGTGGCTGTTGTGTCTTTTAAGGGCATCACAGGCGCCTCTCCTCCCCAAGCCATAGCCTATCACAGAAATACACTGGTCAAAACGCTGATCAGTGCCTAAGGTCAAAGGTCTCCTCCCATCTGCTCCTGAGTGTCACGCCATGCACGTACACACATTTTAGTTTATGTCATCAAAATCATCAGGAGCCACATGGCTCAAAAAATCCCTTCAGTTCTATTAACCCCTGATCACTGTAAGATTAAAATTTTTCCACTACAATTCCCCACTTTTTATCATTCAGATTACCCATAATCACAATAATAAACAGAAAAGAACAAATTTTAAGTCATACCATCACACTTATACGCTTCATCTATGAGTTCCGCATAAATGATCACTCTTCTTAAACATTTGTGAAAATATCATGTTGAAAGGAAAAAGCTTAAGCTGTTTTTGTAAGGATAGTCCCTTAATTGTTAGCAAGCAGGTAAAAAATTTCATTTTAAAGCCGGGCTGAATGAATAGGCACTGCTATTGCACCCTCGACCTAGATCGAACCCTCAGTCACCTTAAAATAAGATATGATGTTTTATAAACAAAGTTCGGGAGAAGCACGTTCAAATAATCATTCCAATCAACTGGTCATCAAACAATTACCATGTCTACCCTACCAGCACGAGAAGTAGCATATAAATATTCACTCTGTCAACTCACCTAACATTCCTTGACAGTTTCAGCATTTGGTCCCGCCCTTTTGCCACAATGTCAGAGATCGAACTCTACCCTTCCGATGACGACTCCTTCATCAGCCAGGCTCCATCTCAGCTCCCTATCACCGCTACGAGCTCCCATGCTCAACAGGATACCGCTCCTGAACCTCCAGCTTCACGGCACGGCCGCCGGCCTAGCCGAGCCGCCTCTCGTACCCCGAGGCGACGTGGTTTGCCCTCACCTCCACCATCAAGACCTCCACCATCTCCAGCTTCCTCCTACACCTCAGCACAACCCAATATTCCGGCAATCGAGAAATGGACAGTGCTGGGGCTGAGACAAGCGCTAATCAGCGCTGACGTTCATTTTTCTAGGAGGATGAACAAATCACAACTGTACAACTTGTATGTTTCTCTCCAGGCAGCTTTCCCTTCTCCGAAATCCACGTTTTCAGAAAACTCCTTCTCCCGACGCCGCAGGGCCCAGTTCTATGCGAGCGCCAGGCCGCAGCAGGCCTCCAGCTAGCCTGGGCCGCGCCCCAGATTCCGCCGCCGCCAGGCCCCTCTCTTCTCTCCGCTCCGCCGAGCTACAGACTGCAGTCTTTTCCAGCACCGCACCTCACGTAACAATGCCAGTTTCAAGCAAAACGGGCCGCTCTTTCAGCGTGAGTATGCCAACGGCACAGGCCCAACTACCATATACTTTCCCTGTCACTTTTTCCAACTCTTTCCCCTGTCCATGGCCTGCAGCCCCACCACCAGACTCTAGCGCGTGGCTGCTTCAGCTAGAGGCGCAGGCCCAGGCACCTTTTCTACCTCCCCAGCTCCCCTCCTTCCCCACTTTTCCAGTTCTTCCTCAAGCTTTAGGGGCCGACCCAAGTGTGAGGTTGCCTCCACAAACGGCCTCGGCCCCAGGGGGTTTTCTTCCTAACACCTTTCCCCAAAATCGGTCTCCTTTCACGCTGTTCTCCGCAACGCCGATGCCCATCCCGCCGAACCCTACAGCTATGGAACCGCCCCCTGTTGCTAGCAACATCAGAGCACAGATCCTCACAGGTGCGGACATCGATTTATCTTCCCTTCTTTCTTTATTCCCCACCCTCTGTCTCAAATCGCCAAATCGACTGCGGAGATTTTGCAGTCACCCTCAAAAACCCAGTTAATAATTCATCCCGCATTCTGTCGTTTTCTGAATTTGCAATTGCTTTCAGCCGGTATAGCGAAATAATTTGTGCCGCACTTCCCCACAGGCGACGAGAGGTAAACGACTATCTCGCGATAATCGCAGAGCTTGCGTTATCATACGAAGGAACCCATTTTTATACCTACCACAAATTGTTCTCCGCAAAGTGCGCCGTCCGCGTAGCTCAGTGGAACCAGTGCCCTTACTGGGGCGCCCTAGACACAGAGCTACACAATAGAGTGTTCCTAGGCTGCCGTAACATTTCCTGCGCTGTTTGCAGATCCGTTTCGCACTCCACCACGGCTTGTCCCTTGATTAACCCTGCAAATCCTCCCCGCCCAGATTCACCAGCTGGGAAATGAACTAGTTATGTCCCGCGGCCAGCAAACATTAATTTCAACGACTCAGCCACTGATTCTAAAAGAAGAAAAACCTCCTTCCCATCCAACAACCAAGTCTGCAATAACTTCAATTCAGGACGTTGCTCACGGCAACGCTGCCGTCATTTACACATCTGCAGCTATTGCGGTGGCGCGCACGCTCGCACCATATGCCCTGTAAAAGGTCCGTAAATAAAGATTCCAAAAATTACTTGTCGACTCCTGTGAATTTTTCTCGTCTGTCTTCTGAATTAGCTCACCACCCTAACACTAACTCTGGTCTGGTCTCGAACACGGCTTCAAACCCGGCGTTGAAAGCCTTCCCACTCAAAGTATCATATGTGACAATCTCCAGTCTGCTCTCGCTGAACCTGAAAGAGTCGACATCCTGATTAAAAAAGAAATCGAATCAGGCTTCATGATTGGTCCGTTTAACATTCCTCCTTTCGAATGTTTCCGCGTCAGCCCCATTGGAGTGGCCACTAGAAAATTTTCAGTCAAAAAACGTTTAATAATCGATCTCTCAGCCCCGCATAATTCTCCGTTTCCAAGCATAAACAGCCTTATCTCGCTTGAACAATTTTCTCTTCATTACCACACCATTGACCAAGCCATAACCTTGATTAAAGACGCAGGCTACGGCGCTTGGCTCGCTAAAGTCGACATCACTTCTGCTTTTAAAGTGATGCCCATTCATCCAGATTCATGGCATTTGTTCGGCATACGCTGGCAAGAAAATTTTTACTTTGCAGTCCGTTTAACTTTCGGCTGCAAAAGCAGCCCCAAGATTTTCGACATGCTATCAGAAGCCATTTGCTGGATTCTTTCCAATAACTACTCGATACCCTACTTAATTCACCTGCTAGATGATTTCCTAATTATCTCACCACCCGACACCATCCCAGCCGCGCATCATCTCACAGTCCAAAAAGTCTTCGCTGAACTCGGGATTCCAATCGCCCAAGAAAAAACCATGGGCCCAGCCACATCCATCGAATTTCTGGGCATTAATTTGGACACAGTCAATTTCCAGGCCTCACTGCCCAAGGAAAAAAATCGACAGGATTATTCTGGTCGCATCCACCCTTCTAGAAAATCCAAATTGCTCTAAACGAGAGCTACTATCTCTGCTCGGCCTCTTAAACTTTGCGATGCGCATCATCCCGCAAGGCCGCCCTTTCATCTCACATCTTCTCTTCCTCGCATCATCAATCCATGCGCTAGAGGACCAAATTTCCCTAACTACGTTATGTTGCAACGAGCTCAGTTTATGGATAACCTTCCTTAAACAATGGAATGGCCTGTCTTTTTTCTATAACAATCTGATTTCTCTCCCCGTGGATATCCAACTGTTCACTGACGCTGCTCCCTCTGTCGGTTTCGGGGGATTCTACCAAGGCCGTTGGTTTGCTTCTACATGGCCCGCCCAGCTGTTAGACTCACCGCAATCACAATCATCCTCAGCGCTGTTCGAATTGTATCCTTTAGTAGTAGCAGCCCTCCTGTGGGGTAAAGAATGGTCAACTAACAGCATCATGGTACACTGCGCTAATGAAGCAACCGTGCACTGCATCAACAAAGGCCGCTCAAATTCCCCCGCACTAATGCCTCTCCTAAGACGCCTCATTTGGATCGCAGCTTGCGATCAATTCATCTTAACTGCAAAACATGTTCCCGGGTCCAGAAATCAAATAGCTGACTCTCTCTCTCGTTTTGCTTTCCAGAAATTCAGGCTGCTGGCGCCAGATGCAGACCCTTTTCCAACCCCAGTACCTCACTATTCAGAGCTGATATTCCCATAAACCACCCACTGAAACCACTTCTCGATGCCTCTCTTAATTCCATCCTTCAAGCCGTTTCACCCAGCACCCTCCAATCCTACTTAACCGCATGGAAGTGTTTTAAGTCTTTTCACTCAACATACAACCTGCCTTTTCCCAACTTTTCTCTGCTTACCATCACTTCATTCATATCCTATCTCAACAGCATCAAGAACCTCAAAGCCTGCTCTATCAAGGGTTATCTAAGCGGAATCCAATTCTTCCACAAACTCCTTTTTGGTTCACCTTCCTCAAACATAACAAATTCTCCGACATCAATGCTCATCAAAGGCATCCAAAAAACCCAACCCACCCGCCCTGATACCAGACAACCAATAACTTTAGACACACTCGCTAAATGCATCTTCATCCTCCGCCGAGGCTATCACTCCACCAACACAGCCCGTACACTGGATGCAATGTTCATATTGGCTTTTTTCGGTTTTCTCAGATGCTCAGAACTCACCATCACTTCCAGTTTTAACCCAAAAGTCCACCCCACAATCTCAGATCTATCAGTTCTAAACCATCTCTTACTTCATAAAGCAAAGCAAGACAGATCAAATGAAAAAAGGCCATTTCATATACATCTTCAATCTCCCATCACCAATCCAACCTTACCAATCTCTCTTAGCATACTTGCATTTCAGGAACTCGCAGGCCAAGTCCCCTTCCGACCCACTCTTCACTGATGATTCCAATCGCCCCGTCACACGTTTCTGGTTCCAAAAACACCTCAAGTCCATTTTGCTCCAATCAGGCATCCCAGCAGACCACTTTTCCAGCCATTCATTCCGTATAGGCGCAGCAACCACAGCCGCCCAAAAAGGCCTCTCCCAGCAGCATATTCAAGAGCTTGGCCGCTGGTCATCGGAGGCCTTTAAGATTTACATCCGTTCAAACCGCTTCCATATCAAAGAAGCTCAACGAACCCTCATCAGTTAAATTCTCCAGTATCAACTTTCTCATACAACCAACCTTACAGGCCCACCACTCCCGCAGGAGCCCCGTCCCCCATCCCAACTCACTCCACGGCCACAGCAGTGCCTTCACCGCTCCCGCAGGAGCCACCATATCCTGCTCCCGCAGGAGCTCATCCCTCCTTCCAACTTTCCTTTCGGATAGCCAGAAAGCAATTTCAAAGCAAGTTCGGTTCCAATACAGCAGCAGCATCATCTTTTCCTTTCCAGCAGAAGCTCGTTCTCAATCCAACTGGCCCACCGGTTAGAAAGAACTACAACACAATCTTCTCCGCTCCCGCAGGAGCCCAGTCTTTAATCCAACTTTCCTACTGGACAGTCAAGTCCAGAAAGCAAGTTCGGCCCACCTCAGCAGCAGTATCATCTCTTCCACTCCCGCAGGAGTTCCATTTTCTTCTTCCAACTCGCTCCATTCCCACGGAATCATTATCTCTTCCGCTCCAGCAAGTACCCAACTCTCCCCTCAACTCACCATGGGATACCTGGAAAGCAAGTCGAAAGCAAGTTTGTCCACTGTCACAGCAGTGTCTTCTACTCGGCTCCCGCAGGAGCTCCATTACTCCGTCCAAACTTGCTCCATTGCCGCAGCAGCGTCATCCACTCCGCTCCCGCAGGAGCTCAAGTCTATGTCCAAAATAGTTTTGGATTCTCAAGCAAGATTGAAAGCAAGTCTGGTCCACTGGCGCAGCAGTGTCATCTACTCCACTCCCGCAGGAGCTCCATTACTCCGTCCAAACTTGCTCCATTGCCGCAGCAGTGTCATCCACTCCGCTCCCGCAGGAGCTCAAATCTATGTCCAAAATAGTTTTGGATTCTCAAGCAAGATTGAAAGCAAGTCTGGTCCACTGCCGCAGCAGTGTCATCTACTCCGCTCCCGCAGGAGCTCCATTACTCCGTCCAAACTTGCTCCACTGCCGCCGCAGTGTCATCTACTCAGCTCCCGCAGGAGCCCCATTACTCCGTCCGAACTTGCTCCTTCGCCGCAGCAGTGTCATCTCCTCCGCTTCCGCAGTAGACCTTCCCCAGCCTACTACCTGAGAAGCACACCTATCCAACCTCAAAGACAACCAACTCCCTTCCTATGGTAGAAGAAGCCTTCCAGCGACTAACCCCTTCCCACGGCTGATGTTTTAAGCTTTGCACTCCGCAAGTTTTGGGGGGTCATCAACATCATTTTGGCAGCTGTCCGGCATGTTATTTTGCAGCTTTTGGGGGAGTGCTCTGGGTTCGGGCCGAACACCTAACTCAGAGCCCTCTCCTCGGACAGCACGCCAAATACGCATTTATTCTATCTGACTTATTTGTAAGTGTGAACTCGTGAAATGATGTTTTATAAACAAAGTTCGGTAGGAGCACGTTCAAATAATCATTCCAATCAACTGGTCATCAAACAATTACCATGTCTACCCTACCAGCACGAAAAGGAGCATATAAATATTCACTCTGTCAACTCACCTAACATTCCTTGACAGTTTCAGCATCCCTCCACCACCCCGACTCCTCACTCTTGGCTTATCTTATTTATTTTACAGCCAGGAATACGGGGGGAGTGCTCTGGGTTCGGGCCGAATACCTAACTCGGAGCCCTCTCCTCGGACAGCACGCCAAATACGCATTTATTCTATCTGACTTATTTGTAATTTGTAATTTACTCTGGCCCCCTTCCTGTACGCAGGAGTGATGAGATAGTTAGCCGATTGGCCTCACTGAACGGTTGGCTGTCGAAGTGGTGTCCGCAGAATAATATAAAATTCATAGACAATTGGAAAAGTTTTTGGGGCAAGCCTGATCTGTTGAAAAGAGATGGTATCCATCCCTCCTGGGCTGGTGCTGCTCTTCTCTCTAGTAATTTGGCGCATAGTCTTAGAGATAAAACATGACAATCTGGGGCTCAGGTCAGGAAGCAGACAGACTGGCTAAACCGACCGTCTGCTAGCGTCCTCACGTCACCAAGGTCAGATAAATCCCATCACATAGAGTCTCTTTCACCTAGATGTCATCATATAGAGACTGTGTCTGTTCCCCGAATTTGGAAATCCAAAAAACGTCAGGTTAAAAATTTAATTGATGTTCAACAAATAAAAAACAGATATAATACAGATGAGCAAATGATAAAGCTTGGGTTGCTGAATATTCGATCCCTTACTTCAAAATCTCTCATAGTTAATGATATGATTTCAGATTATAATCTTGATATGCTGTGTTTGACAGAAACCTGGCTAAAACCAAACGATTACATTATTTTAAATGAGTCAACCCCACAAGATTACAGTTATAAACATGAACCTCGTCTGAAAGGCAAAGGGGGAGGTGTTGCTGTAATTTATAGTAATATTTTCAAAACCACTAAGAAATCTAGCTTTAAATATACTTCTTTTGAAGTATTGGTGCTTAATGTAAAAATATATAGTGTAAACGATAAATCACATTTGAGAATTATGCTGGCTACTGTATACAGGCCACCAGGGCACCATAAAGATTTTATCAAAGAATTTGCGGACTTTCTATCAGAATTAGTATTGGCTGCAGATAAAGTACTAATTGTTGGTGATTTTAATATACATGTAGATAATGAAAAAGATGCATTGGGATTGGCATTTAAAGACATTGTAAACTCAATTGGAGTTAGACAACACGTGTCAGGACCTACTCATCGTCGTAATCATACTCTAGATCTAATATTATCACATGGAATAGATGTTGATGCCGTTGAAATTCTGCAGCAGAGCGATGACATCTCAGATCATTATCTAGTCTCATGTAAATTACATTTAGCCAAGGCTGCAAAGCCGACTCCGTGTTATAAATACGTTAGACCTATAACTTCTGCCACTAAAGATTGCTTTATCAATAATCTTCCTAATCAGTTTCATCATCTCAGCATCCCGGATAGCTTAGAAGAACTTGATATTGCAACAGAAACGTTTAACTCTCTCTTTTCCAGCACTTTAGACGCAGTTGCTCCGTTGCGCTTAAAGAAGATTAAAGAAAATAGCCCAACGCCGTGGTACAGCGAGCACACCCGGGCCCTTAAGAGAGCAGCCAGAAAAATGGAGCGCAACTGGAAGAAAACTAAACTAGAGGTATTTCGGATTTCGTGGAAAGAGAGCTCGATTGCTTACAGAGAGGCTTTAAAAGCTGCTAGATCTGCTTATTTTTCAAACCTATTAGAAGAAAATAAACATAATCCAAGGTATTTATTTGAAACAGTGGCTAAACTAACGAAAAAGAAAGCTTCAAGCTCAGAAGTGTCCAAGCAACACAGCAGTGATGACTTTATGAACTTCTTCACTTATAAGATTGATAATATCAGGGACAAAATTATAACTATGCAACCGTCTACCACAGTATTGCATCAGGAAGTGCATTGTAGTCTCCCTGAGGAAAAATTTGATTCATTTGTTGCTATAGGAGAGGAAGAATTCAGCAAACTCGTTAATTCATCTAAATCGACAACTTGTATGTTAGATCCTATACCGACTAAGCTACTGAAAGAGATGTTTTCAGAGGTCACATATCCTCTTCTTAATATCATTAATTCATCTTTGTCTCTAGGATACGTACCAAAAACCTTTAAACTGGCTATGATAAAACCGCTTGTTAAAAAAACACAACTTGATCCTACAGAATTAGTCAATTACAGGCCGATCTCGAATCTGCCTTTTCTGTCAAAGATATTAGAGAAAGCAGTATCTTCACAACTGTGTTCCTTTCTAGAAAGAAATGATATCTGCGAGGATTTTCAGTCCGGATTTAGACCGTACCATAGTACTGAGACCGCTCTCATTAGAGTCACAAATGATTTGCTCTTATCATCCGATCGTGGTTGTATCTCTCTATTAGTGTTACTCGATCTTAGTGCTGCATTTGACACAATTGACCACAACATTCTTTTAAATAGACTAGAAAACTATGTGGGCATTAGTGGAATTGCACTAGCATGGTTTAAATCATACTTATCTGACCGTTATCAGTTTGTAGCAGTAAATGAAGAGATGTCTTATCGATCACAAGTTCAGTATGGCGTACCACAAGGCTCAGTACTAGGACCGTTGCTGTTCACTCTGTACATGCTACCATTAGGAGATATCATTAGGAAACATGGAGTTAGCTTTCACTGTTATGCCGATGATACTCAGCTGTATATTTCTTCAAAACCCAACGAAACTTACCAATTCACAAAATTAACGGAATGCATAGCTGATATAAAAAATTGGATGACTAGTAATTTCCTACTACTAAATTCTGAAAAGACAGAGATTCTAATTATTGGACAAAAAACTTCCACACGTAATAACCTAGAATACTGTCTAACACTTGATGGCTGCTCTGTCAAGTCTTCGTCGTCGGTTAGGAACCTGGGTGTGCTCTTTGATACCAACCTTTCTTTTGAAAGCCACGTGTCTAGTATCTGTAAAACTGCATTTTTCCATCTTAAAAATATATCTAAAATACGCCATATGCTCTCATTGGGAAATGCGGAACAATTAGTTCATGCGTTCATGACCTCAAGGCTAGATTATTGTAATGCTCTACTGGGTGGTTGCCCTGCACGCTTAATAAATAAACTACAGCTAGTTCAAAACGCCGCAGCTCGAGTTCTTACCAGAACCAGGAAATATGACCATATTAGCCCGGTTCTGTCAACACTGCATTGGCTCCCTATTAAACATCGTATAAATTTTAAAATATTGTTGATTACCTACAAAGCACTAAATGGTTTAGCTCCGCAGTACTTGAGCGAGCTCTTAACGTATTATAGTCCTTCACGTCTATTGCGATCTCAAAATTCCGGCCAGTTGATAATACCTAGAATATCTAAATCGACTGCAGGCGGTAGATCCTTTTCCTATTTAGCACCAAAACTTTGGAACAGTCTTCCTACCATTGTCCGGGAAGCAGACACACTCTGTCAGTTCAAAGCTAGACTAAAAACACATCTCTTTGACCTAGCATACACATAACACACTATAGACTTCTATAATTCAATGTTAGGCTGCATAGATTAGGTCAGCCGGAACTGGGAACACTTCCCTTAAATCTTGATGTACTCGGTACATCATAAGAAGAATGGCATCTACGCTAATATTAGTGTCTTTGTTTATCCCGAGGTTTTACCGCAGCCTGCCGGATCCAGGCCGTGTCCAGATCTGACGAAGGAGATCCGCCTGGACCAGATGACAATGCAGTGCTGAAGTGTCCACTATCCTCTCCCTATGGAGGATCCCTTTCCCACTCTACAGATAAAGCGTTGTGAATTCCGGCTCGCGTACCCCGAAGTGATAAAATAAAACAAAATTCTGTATCAAAATTTATAGGCAAGAAAAGTAGTTTGTTTAGGCTGGGTTGTATGAATTATAAACCTGCGCACATATTTTAAAAAGCACATAACTATAGAATCCATTCTGAATGAGCATGTGAACGCCGTCAGCGTTAATCACAGGTTCGCGTTTAAAGTCTGATCATTTCGACGGAGGTGAATCAATCAAAGTTAACTTTAGCTGGAAATAACATTATTCAAGAACCGCTATAATGCCAAAACAATCTGTTACCTTAAATTATATGTTTATCTCTGTAAAGCTGCTTTGAAACAATCCATTGTTAAAAGCGCTATATAAATGAAGATGACTTGACTTGACTTGACTTGTAAGTGTGAACTCGTGAAATAGTGTATAGATTTAGTTAGAAGAAAAACAAAAACCCTCAATTGACACCGTTTCTTTCACTACCATACAAAAGTATATAGAAAGTATAATAGAATTCCTTCATTTCATGCCCTCTCCTTGTACGCCACCTCGTAACACGGATGACCACTGTTTGTAACCTTCTTTAAATCTGCCCTTAATCTTTCTCAGGAAATAGAAAAAAAAAAAATAGAAGAAAAACAAAAAGAGCATACATTTAACACATCTCACTGTAGCTTCCGCTACCTGTCTCGTCGCATAATTTTTTTAATCCTTGGGATGGACTGTCATTTTTTACCAATTGAACAGACAGCAGGTTTTCACCTGTCTCTGTTATCGTATTCACCCATGAATAACAAAATTATCATAACACAATACCTAGCTTGATTCAATCAAACAAAATCATCACAATCATCACAAAAGCGGATTCTTCTGTTAAACTTAAACCATCAGTTGGCAGTTGGTTCCTCCAGGTGTGTTGATCATCTTATTCGCCCCACCGACGTTCCGTGTTCGCCAGGGTGACACTTTGGGTGCCGTTGCAATGGTCTTTTCCCTCGTAGGTGAGGCAGACAGTTACTAGCACCGTGTTCTTTAAACCTCACTTTATGCTCTATTGGATGGTTGAGGCATGTTGGTGTTGTCTAAGGTGAGAGGCTTGGACCCAGGTGTCTCTCCAACCATTTTCTGATCCTTACAAGGTTTTCCCTTAAATCATGACCGCACCCCCACTGGAGTGAACCATTTCTTGGTCGCTGTCACCTGTGAATGGAGACCTTAAGTATTTTGTTAGTGACGCTTGTCTAGCCGCTCGTCCCTTTTGGTGTGACCTGTGGAATCAACAACCTGAAACATATTATCACCGGATCATTTCTTGCTCACTTAATAGAACAGGGTTCCTTTTCCCCTGAAAAAAAAAAAAAAAACACTCAACCCACTTTGCTCATGTCAATACATTTGGAACAGAATCAGTTCTGTTTGCTGCAATCCATCCTGACATCCTGTAAAAGGAAAATCTTAGTTATGCGCACTAATAACCCAGGCCAGGATAGTTAGCCAAATTCATCCATAGCCATCATTTTATTGGGCACATTCTGCCCTGTATCAAAAGTCTGCATGATCTGTAGAGAAAAACAAATGCCGAGGTTATTTTTCAGATAGTAAAATACACGTAGTTTCTTTTGTCTGCTTTGCTGCCGCAGCCTTTGCTGCTGCATCTGCCCTGGCGTTTCCTGTTGAAACAGTCCTGCAAATACATGTACAGACAGCAAATTTTGTTTGGGACGGCCTTTTACCCAATTAAACCCAGTGTCCTCCCAACATATATTGTCCCTTAGTAAACCATATTTTGTCACTCATTACCATCCCCCTTTTGATGCACGACTCAACTCGTGCATCAATTTAAACTAATTTGATTTGCCATCAACACCAACCCAAACGGCGTCCTTCAACCAAATTTCACTTTAAGACTTCAATCTTTTGACCTTGTTTTTTATCTCTTATTTTTCAGACGAAAAATGTTAATGTCGTCATTTAAACACTGATCAACTTTCAAACCCACATTAATACCAGAAATTTGTCACTATCACATTTTTAAACACCTTCTCGGTGGACCTTTACAGTTACGTGTTAAATGGTCCTGCTGACCACAATCAGAACACTCTTTGTTATCTGGTGGGTTCGTGTGTCAGCCTCAACTACAGCATCAGATACCTTGACTATAGTTTGAACACTGTGAGCTTGCAAACTGTGAGCTTGCAAACGAAAGTCTTAAGGGTTAGGACATGAGGGTGAGTAATTAATGAAATAATTTTCATTTTTGGGTGAACTATCCCTTTAATACACATAAGCAGTGACACAATAAAATAGGCACTGACAAAAATAAAAGCTATTAAAAGAAATCAACGTTGAACTTGAATATGATGATCAAAACAGCGACTGGTTTCTTAGGGTGTGCAGCTCAAATATGAGTTTTGCTGCAACATATGCTTGACTGTCCTCCCCCAGTAACACCTACATTTGAACTTTTTCTGACAGTTATGGAAAATGAAGTTTAAGAGTTTTTGAAATATCTGTCTCTTATGTACCTAAACGTATTACAGTGAAGGAGAAAGCATGCCTCTGTCTGAACCAAACCAGTGTCACGATGAGCACAGAATTTCCTTTGAAGCCATTTCTGTCTTGTTTATACTGTGATCAATGAGCTTGTACTTGTACTATGCACCAATACACACAGCAAGACTGGAGACATATTGGTTTGATAAACAAGAAAGTGAAGTTGAACATCTCCCATGGCCTGCACAGTCACCAGATCTAAATATTTGTGAGACACTTTTTTTTTTTTTAGGAGCAAGTCAGAAAATGTTTTCCTCTGCCAGCATCACATAATGACCTGGCCACTGTTCTGAAAGAGGAATGGCTCAAAATCCCTCTGTCCATTATGCAGGACTTGTATCTGTCATTCCAAAGATTAATTGATGCTTTATTGGCTGCAAAAGGAGGTCATATACCATACTAAAACCAGGTGTTTTAGTTTCACTGTCCAACCCTTGTACATATTGTGATACAAAAAAAAACATGTGGAGAAATTTTCTTTGCATTCACTCCCAGACCAAACCATCCTGATGCTCCGGTTTTTAAATCAAGGTAGCCATATAGAGTATGTCATAAAGCAGAATTTCCCAGTGTGAAGGTGTATCTGGTTTCCTATGATCACCAGGTTGTTTGCATAAAGAGGACATTTCACCACGGAATTGCTGATTGTTCCAGCAGTAATAACTCATGAATGCATAAGCTGAACAGAACTGGACTCAAACTGCAGCTCAGCCTCACTCCATACCCTTGTGTGAAAGATTTAGACTTTTATTGCCTAATTTACTCTCTTTCTCGCTGCCCTCATTCTATCTCTCTTCCATGCTCCTTAGTCCTTTATATCTGTCCTCGGAGGAAGAAAGAAGCTGTGCTTTGAGTGATAGGGATGGGGCTCTCGGCAGGACTTCTTAATCTTGTTTATATCAGAGTAATTAACACTTCTTTGAACTCATCGTATTTGGCATATCCAATTAGTTGCGTTTCCCTTTCCACCAAATAACACAGAATGTGCCTTTTCTGCTCGCATGCTCTTAAACAATGCTTCGAGTACATATATTTCAAGATGGTCTTGACATAATCTACTTAAATAAAAATACAGGAATTTTAGGATGAAGCATTGATTTGGCGGGCCAATTTATGTGTTTACCAAAAGCATGACTGGAGCCTATATTGTGATATAAAGAGAATGTCTTTTGTATGCTGCTTTTTAAAAGTCCAGAGTACAAAATGATGGCTTTTTGGAGGGGATAATTTCTCTCGGAGGGAATTTCCAACTCTGAATAATATGTGTTATTGCTTTGAAACAGAACATAAAGTTAATATAAAAAATGTATGGGATGCCATGAACACAGTCCAAAAGTCCCAGTGCTGTTGGACTATACAGTATATCAGCACTCTTGAACATGTCCCAGCCAATCACATTTGAGGACCAGAAAGCATAAATGTATCACCAAAAATAAACCTTAAAATACATACCAATTCAGGTTAATTACCTTCAAGTTACTATTGCTTGAAAGTTACATCTATTATTTTATCCCAATCATTTAGGGTGATATTATGTTGGCTCTACCTTCCTACATGGTATACTTTTTAGCTTCCATCTCTTTAAGATTAGTTTATTGTATTGTATACAATAAAACAAAGTAAAATTGGAACCTAAAATTGCAACATTTCTGGATAAAAATTTAACTACTTAAAAAATAGATAAATAAATATTGCTGTGTATTTGGACAAAATATAAAAATAAAGAAGCTTAAATGGTAAATAACTTTAGAGAACAATAAAATAGTTCTAAATTGTTGGTTGATTTTCATTGAAGTGCATTTGTTGCATTTTTATAGTTCCATGCTAGACTTACGCCATTGAGATTTCATTACACTGAATTTTTTTTGAATGTTTTGTGCAAAGAAAATGTATGTTTAGTGCTCTGTGATGACATGATGACCATGACAAATTTTCATTCAGCAAATTTAAGCACGCAAACAAACATTGCACATGTAGTGGTACTATATTATCGTTAAATAGGCCTTTTTTCCCACTATATGCATTTCAAATATTTTAAATTCCAATGGTACAATGAAATAGTACACACCTGTATCTCTTAACACTCTAGATGAGTAAAAGGAAGCATTTGAGGTTGACGAAGAGAGAAATGTAATAATGGGCAGATGGATGAATGAAGCCATGGGGCTAAAACATCTGCTGGCGCTACAGTGATGATAGGAGGCTGAAATATATCTGCCTGTATGGAGGCTGGCAGTGCCAATCTGCTTCCAGTGATTCACTGAGAAACCATCCAGATTAATCACAGAGAGGGGCCGTCTCCTTGCCCATGCTTAGACAGGCCGGTTTGTTCAACACACTGTAAAAAAGCCAACTTACAAAAAGTCCTCCCAATAAACATAAAACAGTAAATTGAACTAAGATATTTTGATTGGAAGTGTTCATGCATGATACTAAGTTCATTCAACAAATTAGTTCCTTAAATGTTAAAAACGTGCAATGTTTTGTTGATCTTACTAAGACGTTTTCGTTTTCATTAAATCTCGCGATTCTCGTTAGCGCGTGCGCAGTTTGAACATTGAACGCATGCGCAGTTTGAGACATAAGCTACTTCAAAAAGTTGATGCAAGTGAGAAGACGACGACAGCGCCAGCGGTTTCCAGAAGTTGATGCTGGTGAAAAGTGGATGACAACGTCCTGCCTAATCAATCCAATTTCTCCTGCACAATAACTAGTAAGTTATGAATTAATCATAATCGCCTATGTTATTTGTCATATAGATGCATTGTGCTCTTTACAAACTGATGGTGTAACGTTAACTAATCACTCCTGATGTGAAGGATTGGTGTCGTGTCTCATCAATCCAGCTTCTCTTTAAAATAACCGGTGTATATTAATCATTTTTATAATCGTCTGTATGTTATTTGAAATATGTAACGAATATTGTGCTCTTCTCAAACTGACGGCCTAATTTCATTTCACAGTGTATTTCTGATTTCGCGCACTTTTTGGTCCTTTCGATGCTGATGTGAAGGAGTGGTGTCGTGCCTGATCAATCCAGCTTTTCTTTAAAATAACCGGTGTGTATTAATAATTTTTATAATCGTCTGTATGTTATTTGAAATATGTAACGAATATTGTGCTCTTCTCAAACTGACGGCCTAATTTCATTTCACAGTGTGTTTCTGATTTCGCGCACTTTTGGGTCCTTTCGATGCTGATGTGAAGGAGTGGTGTCGTGCCTGATCAATCCAGCTTTTCTTTTTAAATAACCGGTGTGTATTAATCATTTTTATAACCGACTATGGTGCGCTGTTCCCAAACAGACGGCCTAACGTAAGCCTACTTTAATTTAGCATTGTTTGTTACTGATTTCGCACACGTGAAATGTTTCAATCGTTTTTATAATGGAGAAATTGCGAAAAATAATGTAATGAGTATTAAATGAGACGTTTGCTCATATGCATAGACAAAAATATTGATCATCTAGACATCTTCCTGCAATTGCTTTAAAAGAAAATGAGCACTGTGCATGTCTATTCAAGTTTTTGAGAGAAGTTTGCCAATGGAAAAAGGGATTTTATGTTAATCGTTTGATGGGGAAAAAATAGCGTGGTATTCATAAAATGTAGTAGTAGCATGTTACTGATTTTCTGCACTTTTGATAAAAAAAATATCAGTATAAAAATGGCCTAAACTGTTGAAATAAATGTTTTCGCAACTAATTAGTCCATAGGAGGAAATGCAGTGCAGATATTGTAAATTTTCTAATTCTGACCCAGAAGTCCTGGTAAAGCATTACAGGCTTCGTCATGGACAAGGTCATAAAGGAACAAATTGGCCTTGCCTATATTCAGACACAAAGTGCTTTAAAATCACATTTGTCACGCTGCCACACCCGCAGAACTATTAGGCAAGTCAGCCTAACATTTAAATGTGATCTGTGTGAATTTGAAAATGTTTGCAGTGAAACCATATTTTTTAGACATCTTAATGGACATATAAAAAGGCATGAAACTGTACAGTGTCCTTTTTCTGGCTGTGAGTATAAAACCAACAGGCTTTCCAATTTTGCCTCTCACAGGACAAGGAAACACAAAACTTACACAACAAAAGATTTAAGAAACTCTGTCATAACTGAAACTGAGAACATTAACACTGATACAACACTGAACTTTGATGATAATGATGACCATGATGCTGGGCAGTCCTCACAGGTTGTTCAAGAGTCTACTGACTCTGGTTGTGAAAGTGTGGATATTGAAACTCTTGAACATAAACTGGCTTCTGTATTTTTGAAAATGCAAACAGTCTTGCATATATCCAAGAGTGCCATACATAACATAGTTGAGGAAATTCATGATATATTGCACTTTTCCAAGTCTTTTGCTGTTGAAAGCATCAGAAATATTTTGGTCAAACGAAAAATTGATGTAGATAATTCTATCCTCCAGGAAATTAACAGTGCTATTTTTGAGACCAATCCTCTTCTGCTGACTACTTCAGAAAAAGGCAGTTTATCCACAGACCATAGAAGGAATGCGTATTTCAAAGAACACTTCTCTGTAATTGAGCCAACAGAGTATCTCTATGACAGGACACACAAAAATCACTTTGTTTATGTGTCTTTATATCATGTTCTGGAACGCTTACTAGCTCATAAAGATCTGTTGGATAAGATTGTGTTCAGTGGAGAGTCTACTCCTGGACATTTTGAGTCTTTTCAAGATGGTGCTTACTTTAAAGAGAACCGACTTCTAGGTGACAAAGACCTTGCAATTTCTTTGGGACTGTATGTTGATGAATTTGAAGTGTGCAATCCCTTGGGCACTTCAAGAAAAATCCATAAGATTGTTGCCATTTATTGGGTGGTTCTAAACTTGCCTTCCAAATTCCGCTCTAGTCTTTACTCAATTCAGCTTGCGGTCCTTGGTAAGAGTGATGATGTGAGGCTCTTTGGATATGAGAAATTTTTGGATCCACTGATGAAAGATGTGAAGTGTTTGGAGCAAACAGGTGTTTTTGTGCCTGCTCTGAATCAGTACGTAAAGGGGACAGTCTTTTGCGTATGTGCTGATAATTTAGGAGCTCATAGCTTGGCAGGCTTTCAAGAAAGCTTCAATTCTGACAAACTGTGCAGATTTTGTTTGATCAGTAAGCATGAAGTCAAGTCTGGTCAGGTTGAGATCAGTGATTTCAAACTAAGAACTGTAGAAGAACACAATTCTTTTGTCCAGGAAGTGCAGACAGATGGAAGTTTGCAAAATGTCAACGGTGTGAAGAGGGAATGTGTGCTAAGCAAGCACTTGTCTTTCTTTCATCCTGTCACTGGTTTCCCTCCTGATGCATTACATGATTTTTGGAAGGCGTTGTACCTGTAGAATTGTCTTTGTGCCTGAAAGATTTAATTTCAAAAAGAAACATTTCATTTGATGAGCTCAATCACTGCATTAAGTCCTTCCCGTACAAAGATTCAGACAGGGTTAACAAGCCAAAGGTCTTAACCAAGTCAAGTTTCACCAAAGGTACAATAGGTGGTAATGCACACGAGAACTGGACACTTTTACGTTTGCTACCTCTTATGATCGGTCACAAAATTCCTGAAAATGAACCATCTTGGGAGATTCTAATGGACCTGAAGGTCATTGTTGAGTTAGTTCTATCATCAAAATGTTCAGAGGAGTCTCTTTGTTACCTAGAGAGCAAAATCAAAGACCACCAAAACTTGCTAACTGAAACCTTTGCCAACTTTTCTCTACGTCCAAAACATCATTTCATTAACCATTACCCTCATTTGATTCGTTGTTTTGGACCACTAGTGTCACTGTGGACAATGCGCTTTGAGGCGAAGCACAGTTACTTTAAAAAAGTAGTCCATGACACTCAGAACTTTAAGAATGTTCTACTGACACTTTCCATGAAGCATCAACAAATGATGGCGTATTATCTTGATGGTGAGGACTTTTTCAAACAATCAGTACATGTGGAGAAAGTAAAGGTGTTCACACTTGCTTCTCTTGAAGCCCCAGTTATGTCAGCAATTGAGAGAAGGTATCCAAACACAAGCCAAGTGTCTCTCTCCTCCACTATTCATTTGCATGGAGTTCGATATTCAGCTGGCATGATTATCTCTGCAGGACAATGTAGTGGCTTGCCAGAATTTTTTTAAATACTGAACTGTGTAGTGTCCCCCAAAGATGTGTCATTCCTTTGTAAAAAACTGTCCGCCTGGTATCTTGAACACTTAAGGTCCTTTGAGATAAAGGAAAACAGTTTTAGTGATATTCATGTTCTTGATCCTGACATGCTGAATGACTTCCATCCATTGACAGCATACAAAGTTGGTATGAAAGTACTTGTGACTCCAAAAGTGTTTTTAACTCATTAGGAGAGTTGACAGTTGTGTGTATTCTTGATCAGACACTATATTCTACACACTAGAATATATTCATTTAGGTTCCCACCATTGCTGTTAAGAATAAAAAAAAAATGTGTCCCAGTGAATTAATGATGACTGCTTTTGACTCTAGGTTCTGCTTTCTACAGAGAGAATGTTGCTGCGGGTTCACATTTCCCCTACCAACATCAGGAGGGTAGAGCTGCCTGAAAGGCCTGAGTCTGTGGACCATTTGAAGTCTTTCCTTAGCGAGACATTGCAGCTGAAATCTGGATTCTCACTACAATTTGAAGACCCGGACTTTAACAATGAACTTTGTAACTTGAATGACATCAAAGAATTGCCAGCAGCAAAGGCAACCTTAAAGGTTCTGTGGGTAGAAGCATCTCCTCCACCGGACATAACAGATGCAAGTTCAGTGTCCTCGCTTGATACAGCAAGCATGACAAGTTGTCAAAGTGATGTCCAAATCCCTCAATCATCTGTGTCAAGAAATCTTAGAAGTGTTGAACAGTGGCCCTCAACTTTTAACATACCTGCTTTTTCTCTTGATGTGGAACTCAGGCTGCGTAAAGCCAATGAGATATACCAGCAGACAAAGAAGCCTCTGAGTGTCCCAAGGGACATGAAGTGTGAGATTCTGGACAAGATTGTGCAGGCAATTTTTGAAATTAAAGCCTACCCAGATGCCTATGAGGTCCAGTCAGTTGCCTCTGCTCTAGTACA
Source organism: Tiaroga cobitis (assembly GCA_030578255.1). Classification (NCBI taxonomy): domain Eukaryota; kingdom Metazoa; phylum Chordata; class Actinopteri; order Cypriniformes; family Leuciscidae; genus Tiaroga; species Tiaroga cobitis. Next base: position 36,582,529 of record CM060597.1, read on the forward strand.
AAAACATCCTTGCCTTGCAGAACCTGGCAAACGCACAGGTTGGGATGGATGGATTATGAGTATAAAGGTTAAGCTTGGCAATTATCGAGCTAAATTGAGAGAGGCTGGTTGTTCAGAAGTTAGTGTTAACACTAAAAGAAAATCACATGAGGGTATGACAGCCACCATTAAAAAGCCTAAAAGAGCAGAGGTGAACTTTTTACCGGACCATCCTGAGGGCCAGACAGATGATTCGCTTGAGGAGGTGAGACTTGGTATGGTCGATGAAATGAAAAAAAAAAAAGATTGATTCAGCGCTCATTCAAGTAAAAATGCAAGAAACATTTTCTCTTCGCCGCAAAGAAGTTGTAGAGATTCAGCCACTAGTTGAGGAGGTCAGAGAGAGATGGCCTGCCCTTTTTCTAAAGGATGAGGTAAACCATTTAATAACAAATGTTACCTGTGTTCTTCAGGCTTTCTTATTTTAGTCAATATGAATTGCTATTATTTTAATTATAATTACTATTATAAATTTTGAATATTTTAGTTATAGTAGCAATACTTTCTGGTGATTACTATTAATGTTTTTTTTATTATTATTAATTTTTTTATTTATAGATCTGCATGGAGTTTTTTCGTATCAGTAACGTCGACCTCCTGGGGAAGTTCTACATGTCCCTTGAAAAATACACAACACCTCTCCTGAAGCTGTACAGAAAGAGAACAGATGCATTTGGAGAAGAAATGAAGATTCTCTTGGAGAAGCTGGATGAACAGGTACTCATTCTTTAATATATTCCAAATACGGCAGTATTTACAGCTTTCTGACGGCCATTTATGCAATTTTGTGTATTTTCTATATGTATTGGGTTTAACAGTAAAACATAATAACATCAATTGATGTTGGACTGAACATACACAATTGGCACATAACAGTAAAACCCCAAAACATCCATTGAACTTGGTACTTTTAGTAATAAGTTCAATGTAAAATTATAATTGGTCATCCTGAAATTATTCTGTAATCTTTTTCTTACCCATGTGTTGTTCTAAACCATTATGATTTCCTTTGTGCTGCAGAACATTAAAGGAGAAATTTTGCAAGAAAGAAGAAATTTCAGTCATTTAGAGTGACATTTGATAGTTACCATTTTTCAAGGCCTTTTTGCATTCATTCAGAATGGTGTCACAAGAAATGCTGAAACCAGTGGCGTTTTGGTAGTATTTCAGAGGTTAAGCAATAACCAATTGTGTTTTAATAAGATTCTACACATGCAGATAGGAAAATGGTTAGTAAATATTAACTTGCATATCTGTCTGTTTTTCACTCAAAGCAATTGTGTCAATTAGGAAACCGTGCATGAGCTTTGTGGACTAATTTTATGATGGTTTTAGATCTTTTTTGATGCCACTGTATAAAAAAGCAATCTGTATTTTTAAAACAGAAATATTCTTTGTTCCAAAAAATAAAGCAAGTCATATGGGGTTGGAATGACATGAGGGAGAGTAAAAGGTGACCGTAAAAGATGACAGAATAATTTTTGGGTGTACTGTACCTTTACCTACTAAAGCAATAGAGTAGTTAAGGTTATAGAGCATCTGGAGATTTTATAAACAAAATATATATTTTTTTATTTTTAGGTGACTGACATTACCTCACATCGGAAAAGAACAGCTCTTAAGGGATTGCCAATTTTTCTGCGTGAGAAGCCAGCATGTTTACTCAAGATGTGCCTGGTAAATTACCATTTCCATACCCCATTTCTAAATCCTTTTTTTATACTATATTTTACATATTCAGTTTACTTACACAACAACGATGAAGATGATGATAATAATTATTTTTATATGTAAATGTACATTTCCATTAATACCCCCCCCATCCATTATTCTCCCAGGATACTGATCCTGTGGACCACTGCACCAAAGGTGTAAAGATTGGAATCCTTACTGTGGTCGAAGATGATGTTGCTGCCGTCACATCACTGCCAACTGTAATCAACCTGGCCATAATCCTGGAAGAGGCCATTGTGCTTGAGGACATTCCAGATCTGCCAGCAGCATTCGCATACTTGTTTGGTCTCATGTATGCACTCAATATGGAGTATCCAAAAGAACTTAAGTATACTTTTGAAGTAATACAAAAGATCTTCATGGATCTTGGTGGCACCTGCTCTGCAAGAATACAGTCATTGAAGTCTAAACTTTGCTAAATGGACAAATGCATTTGAATGACGTTCTTCCAGTGGTCATTGTTTATTTTATACTTTCATAGTTAATGACTAAAAAAACAAAACTGTTTTCTTTCAATGCATTCATTAATGTGAAGTATTCACTTGTTACAACCTTTGCCTTAAAGAGATAGTTCACACAAAAAAGAAAGTTCTTTCATCATTTACCTACCCCTAAATTCACACAGGTTTAGAACAATTTAGGGGTAGGTAAATGATGAAAGAACTTTCGTTTTTGTGTGAACTATCTCTTTAAGGCAAAGGTTGTAACAAGTGAATACTTAACATTAATGAGTACATTGAAAGAAAACAGTATTGTGTTTTTAGTTGTTTTTGTGTGAACTATCCCTTCAGGCTGGAGTTTCTCCTAGAGTTTTTTTTTGTTTGTTTTGTCGAATTGTGTTTGATTTCTATGTAGACATTGGTACGTCCAAGGATCTAGGTCAGTGGATTACAGGCATATCATTGCAATTTTCAATGTTGTTCTGACAAAAAAGTGCTGTGCATTTATAAGAGCTGAGTAATGTTTGTGGTTTACTCAGATGCTTTCATTTGTTTTGGGTTCTTGGACACAATAGTAACTTGGTTTTGAGGAACTCTTAGGTTGATGTTAAAATATGCAATACAGTAGTTTTTACATAATTGTTCCTTTAAAAATCAACAAAAAAATGTTAAATACATGTGGAAATGTGCCTCATGCCACTAGACAGCTAACGTATTATGGTGTACTTAACACTGTTGATTTCTCTAACATGCATTTGTACCATTCTTTGAGTTAAGTGTAAAATGCATAGAGTAAAGAAGTTAAAATGCAATATCTGCCAAACAGACTTGGTACTGTAATGTTTTTGTTATGCATTGGACACAAAGTGTTTACATAATAAAAAGTTAAAAGTTATTTGACCCGTGTTATGGTCTGTCTTTAATTTAATTAGACTACTTAAATAATGAATCAGTCTATATGCCTATAGATAATAGGCCTATTTGTGTTCAGTAAACCAAAAATATTTTGTTTAGTTATTCATTAGGTAAACATAACTATTTATGTTGTAACAACTTGCAATGTTAATGTAATATTTTAAGTTGGGTGGACTTTAGTCCCTGATTGTTGAGTTTACTCAAAAAAGCGCTTGCGATAAGTTGCCTTATAATTTAAAGTTAGATCAACTTTTTTTTTTTACAGTGCAGATCATACAGACAGAGCAAAGAGATGTTCCAGCTCTGAGACTCTGTTATGAAATTCAGATTTTGTCTGAATGAAACTTTGTCATTTATCTACCTGTTCCCACTGAGCAAGCGACGTCTGTGGACATACAAAACAGGTTGATATCACGTCCGTCCGTCCAGGCCATGATCTGAACGTCCATTGACAGCCAGAATTAGTCGATTAATGACACTGAGAAATGATGTCCCATCAGGCCATAATCTAAACGTCCACTGACAGCCAGAATTAGTCGAGAACAGACGTTCATACTGGCTATAATCTGGACGTCCGTTGACATCCAGAAAAAGTCAATAAACGACTTGAATAAAGATGTCCAATCTGGCCACAATCTAAACGTCCGTTGACATCCAGAATTAGTCGAGAACAGACGTTCATACTGGCTATAATCTGGACTAGGGGTGGGGGAAAAAATCGATTCTTAGATGCATCGCGATGCCGACGTGGACGATTCTGAATCGATTCACAAATGTCAAAAATCGATTTTCAAAAAAAAAAAATTTTTTTAAGATATATATTTATAATAACTTAATATTGACGGAACGCAAAAGACGGAACTCTGAAGCGCGAAGTGCAGTGCCCGCCCGGACCGTCTGCGGCGTGCACATAACAGAGACGCGATGGTGCGCGAGATCCAAACACACTCGTTAAAAGCTGACGTGTGGAAATATTTTGGCTTCTGAAGTTGAAGGGGGAAAGGAGCTGGACAGTCAAGAGTCACACTAGTTGTAAGCTTTGTAGAATAAAACTAAAATATTTCGGAAACAATACAAATATGAGAAGCCATATGACGCGTTTCCACCCAGAGGAGGAAAAACACTCGGCTGTACCGGTCGTTGTTATACTATTAATTTACTACAAGTATGCTGCTAGTTCAGGCACACATTTATTTTCCTGTTGGTTCTTTGCAATGTTAATAAAATCTATTGTACGTTAATTCTTTATGGGTCATTACTTACTTTTAAAGCAAAGTATTTATAGTCACACAAAAAGTTTCAGATAATCGATTTAGCATCGAATCGCAGCCCTCTGAATCGTAATCGAATCGAATTGTGGGGTGCCTAGAGATTCCCACCCCTAATCTGGACGTCCGTTGACATCCAGAAAAAGTCAATAAACCACTTGAATAAAGATGTCCAATCTGGCCACAATCTATACGTCCGTTGACATCCAGATTTAGTCGATAAATGACAGAAAATATGTTAATCGAAACATCAACAAATAAAAAAAAAAAAAGACGTTCACGATGGCTATAATCAGAATTGACAGTAAAAAAGAAAAAAGAAAAGAAAAATGGCAGTGGTGAAGAGACAGCATGGCTAAAGGCTGATTTTTTTAATTATTTTTTAAATTATTATTAAATGCTTGAAGAAAACTACAACAAAACACAAAAACATTAACAACCATCGTCATTGTCATAACATTACAACCGTACTCCAGAGTCCCTCAGTCCAGACTAATTTCCTATATCTTTCAATCCAGATTAAGTGCCAAGTCCTTAAACACAGCCAGTGTTCTTACAGAAAGAAGGGTAATGTCATTTTAAGTCTTTTGATAGAGCACTTATCAAACCTACAATTAACTTAAAGGTATAATTTCTCTCATTTTGTTAGTATTTATGAGGTAAAGTTCAAACTTTTTTTCCACGGAATGTCACTTACAGAACCATTCCAATAAGAAATTAGGCTACATATGGCATAGAAACCGAAACAAGACAAAATTTTCTTGTTGTTTTTTTATTTAGATGAAGAAAGGCATGATTTACCTACAAATGTCTTACACAGATCCACTGAGCAACAAAGAGATGGAAAAAGAAAATCCTTTATAAAGCATGATAACTCCTTGTGGCACTGATCAGCCAGATTGCAAACTCTTTTGGAGTAACAGGAATTACATGCTTTACTAAGAACTCAGAATAATTACAAATTGAACCATTTTGATTGAAAAGTTGAGATACAAAAATAATTCCGTACTAACCATCAAAGAAAATAGATTTATGTTTATACAGTAGGTCCTTATTCCAAATTATATAAGAGTATAAGATGAGGGACGACATTTGCCTAAAGGAATAATTTGACGGGGTTATTCATTATTATAATTACAAGAATTTTAAACCCCCTAGTTTGGAAAAACATAACATTAGGATCAGATTCCAGATAGAGGCGGGCTTAATAAAGTTTTTTATCCAATTTATTTTAAAGGTGTTGTTTAAAGTGGTAAAATGACAAAATGGCTAAATGCTGCTTTTATGTTTCTGCTTCAAGTCAAGGACATAACATTAATCATTTAATATTTCCTTGAAGATCATTAAGCATGTGGGTGTTAAAGTGAGTTTTAAGGTTAAATAATAGTATTTGTACATACAGGCTACAGTAGGCAGACCTATTGAATCCCAGCCGGCACATGACCGACCTTCAACGTTGAAATGGTTGAAATAATGTTTAATATTAAATGGTTTAAAAAGGTTAACAAAAACACTTCTAAATCAACGTTGACATTTTTTACAAGATCTGTACGTTGAAACAACGTAATGTTTTCAACACCATACAACAGAAATATCTGCATTTTAAAGTATTATCATGATAATTAGTATTTAATGTTTTTTTGATCATAACTCTTCAATGTATATGTTAAAATATAATTATTATCATTAAAAATAATTGTTTCACCCTCAAGAGAGCAGTACAGCAGAAACCTTTTGCCTTATGTGCTTTTGTGTGAATTTACAATTTCGTCTGCTTGCCAAAAAGTTTACATTTTGAGTTTACACTTATGTTTTACTTTGAGCATGATTGGTTAATCTGTCTGTCTTCCAGGAAACTGTCCAATGAGAATGTGCGCGCCCTGCGCGCCTATTTTAAGTTTGAAAATACGTCCGTTACTCGGTCCGTCGGTCGGTGTGAGCAGCTGGTGTTTGCGTTGTGATTACTCGGTCAGACCTCGATGGATTATTTTATATCTGCTTGTTAAATTCTTAAATTTTGAGTGAATTTGAGTTGATAAGTCAATGAAGAACAAACGCTGGAATGTGAACAGAGGAAGCTGGGTCGTATGTGGTCTGTAAAAATACTGGCGATATCAGGTAAGAAATCATTTTTCAGTCCACATGGATACGGGCTTACTGAAACGTCATAAGATAACGTTAAATAAGTTATCTCTGTGTGTGTTTTTGTACTGCTTCACCATTAGCGCGGTATTAGCACGTATTTCGATGTAACATTATAGTACCATCTGACATTGCTGTGTTGTGTTAATGTTGTCAGCTAACTTAACGAAACGCATGAGAAGTAAAAAAAGCGTGGGAATGAGTAGTGATAAAACCGTCATTTATTCGTTAGAAGTATGTTTACATAACCTCTTCAAACACTGATAACGATATTGAAAATATGTTTGTTTACTTTTTTTTAGATCAAGAAATAAAATTTTAATCGGTGGAGAACACCCAACAGAATTCCACCTTACAGTAAGTCAATTTTACCCACTGTTCGAAAACCTACACTGGGATTAATAGTTTTAAGTATGATTTTCATCTTTAAAAGACATTTAACGTTACTGATAGAAAGTCTGAGTGACTCTTTGTCCTTTTGTCTTTCTTCTGCTGAAGTGGTGCATTGAAAGGGGATTCATCATGTCACCTTCATCAGTCCTTTCTTTAATTCACTGGAAAACATTGAGGGAAAGGTGGAGGAGTGTTCTTTAGCTGCTACATTGCACTATCACTTCTGGTAAGTATTCATTGACATTTTGTGTTTTTATTTTTATTTTACTTATTTAATAAATTACTTTTAATTAGTACAATTTATGGTTAGGATTCTGAATTAAAACAGTGTAATGTTTCTCCACAAATATTATCAGAAATATACGGACATTACAGAGTCCCCAGGAGTCAGGCAAAAATTGTTGAAACAATAAACCTGCATTGAAAGATATAAGTCAAAGAGCAACAGACCACTACCCTCTCAGATTAACACCAAAGTTAGTTGATTTCTTCATCTGTTTTAAGGATGAAATCATGACCTTATGATTATATTAACCGTAACTGACACATGGGAGTAATATTACATTTTTTACAATTCCAGCTTGGGGCTCTGAAGAATCGCTTGTGTAAATTTTCATCTGAATACATCAAATAGGTGTTTTAGAATGGATAGTCGTGTTGTATACTTTGTTTTCTACATACAGGAGGCAGGCCTATTGAATCATAGTCTTTTAATCTTGTCTTGCAAATAGATGCTCATTTTGATCATCATTTGTATTATTCTCCCCTAATTTTATGTATATTTGATGTATTTTATGAATATTTTTCCAAATCTGCGTTGCTGCACGTTGCGTGGTTTTGTGTGTTTGTGTGTGTGTGTGATTATTTAACACTTAAATAAAGTCGTTATTTTTGTTTGTTTTTTTGCGCACAAAAAGTATTCTCGTCGCTTGATAAACTTAAGGTTGAGCCACTGTAGTCACTCGGACTATTATATTTATATTTCAATCCCTTAGAAGCCTATGGAGGAGTGATCTAGCTCTCAGATTTATTAAAAAAATATCTTAATTTGTGTACCGAAGATGAACGAAAGTCTTACAGGGTTGGAACACCATGAGGGAGAGTAATTACTGACAGAGTTTACATTTTGGGGTGACTAACCCTTTAAGCTCCGGTCGATTTATGTAAACTGCTCCTCAGATCTCTGCAGGGTAAATCCAGACAGCTAGCTAGACTATCTGTCGCACGACTAAAACAACTTTTGAACGTGCACGTTCCACCAAAAGAAATTCCTTCCCGAGGCTATTTTGCAGCTGCACCGTGGCTTTGCCTCATGCTTAGCGCCGCCCAAGACGATTGTGATTAGTTTAGAGAAGTGCCAATAAACCACTTTTTTTTCCAATCCCAGAATGCCGCGCCGAAAACGTGTACATGCTAGAAATAGAACCGACACTTATTTTTCACGCGATGACATATTAATGTTTGAAAGTCTCTAGGTTTTGACCTAAATGGAGATATAAATGTAATTGCACCTGTCAATACAGAACTAAATATTCTGTAGCCTATTTTGCCGTCAATACTTCCAAAGTTGTCTTCAAATCAAATCAGTATATATTTGTTTAACATGAAGTGTACTACTGCTTGAGTGCAGTAAATCAATTGGAAAGACAAGTCTATGAGCAGCATCAGACACGTTTCTGGTGTGCAAATACATAGAAACCGCCACAGCCACACAACAGAAACGCCAGGCTCATGCGACGCAGCCAGTGTGTAGCCAGCCTAAGGCTGACGCTGGCTGCTTTATGCAGCCCTATGTCCATCTCAGCCAAGCAAGAGGTCTGATGTATGTAGAGATCTGTATGGTTATATTGTCGTTTTCAGTGGAAGGTAAAAATAGTATGGCTGTGCATAATGCCAATGCTCTCTATCAAAATCACTGTTTGTTTTTTGTAATTTATTTTGAATTCCTGCAGAAAAAAGTTAAGTGCGTGTGTGTGTAATAATTGCATGTTATTTTTGTCTTGGATTGGATTAGGCTCTTCACCAATAAGCTGATGACCCTATTCAATATGAAGGGGAAGGGCAAAAAAGATGAAATTAGAATTGAAGACAAGAAATTGTTTTCAGCAATATAAAAGGTAAGCTTCATATTCATATTATGGTAATAAAAAAAGTGTGTGTAAATATATATATATATATATATATATATATATATATATATATATATATATATATATATATATATATATATATATATATATATATATATATATATATATATATATATATATGTGTGTGTGTGTGTGTGTGTGTGTGTGTGTGTGGAATGCTTAATATCAGGCTCGATGTAATTTGACTTGATTTGTGATTTAATAACGATTTCATTTAATTGATTCGAGTACTCGAATTTTCATCTATGTATACTATGCATCTCTGCTGCAAGCTAAACCACAACAGTGGCATTTGTATTTATTTATTTTACATGTGGATTTTTTTGCTTTGATTGTAGCTCCTGTCATGAAATGGGACCCAGCTGCTACAGAGGCCCAAATAAAGTCTGCTGCATCTGATCATCTGAAACATGCCTGTTTGGTGGTGGCTATAAATGAATAGCCTTATTGTGCCTATTGTGGACCTTATAGCAGCCACATTTTGTTAATTGTTTATTTTATTTATAACTTTACTAGGGGTGTCACGATTCTCCAAATCCTCGATTCGATTACATTTTCGATTCTAAGGTCACGGTTCGATTCGATTCTTGATTTTTACATTTATTTTTTTAAAGCCGAAACCGGCCAATCAGGATGCTCTCTGTCTTACATGCGCTTCATGAGGCACACACGCAAGGTCTCTCGCTCTCTGCCGTGGGCGCGCTATACGGTTTGGAGCACAGTTTTTTCTGTCTCTCATGCTCGCTCACTCTAGATTCCGGGAGATTTTAATTAATTTGCAGGCATCAGGGAGCTGCTATCAATATGCGGGAGACTTGGGATGTCTGCAAACTGTGGCTTTTTTGAAGCGCGAACGTTGTCAACATAACTCACTGGAAATCCAAAAAACTTCCAGCACTTCAACACGCGTGTTTTTTCGGGTTCGCACGCCGACCGGACGTGACATAGGGGCATGGCAGCATCGACGATTCCATTTTTTAATTCGATGTTCGAGATTCTGAATTAATTTCGATCGATTTCGATTTAAAATCAAAATCGTGACACCCTTAAACTTTACTATTCTGGCTTTTAAGTTTTATTATGTTATCGTGTTAATTTATACTTTACTGTTCTGGTTTTAAGTTTGGGTAAAATTGGTAATAAAAATATATTTTGAGATTTAAATAATTGATTTCTTGGAGTGATCAGTTTGGTTTACAGGAAAATGGTAAGCAGTTTATTACAATTATATTGATAAGATATCAAAATGCAAGACTAGTATATACACTACACAGTTATTCAATTGAATATTCAATATTATCAATATTCTTTAAAATCTAATTTAGGTCTGTGTGTCTGCAATTTCATGACACGACAACCATTAACAATGAGTAATTGGGTTTTTCTCAGTGAAAACTAACTCACTGACACTGTTTTGAAGTAAACATTTTTTAAAGTAGGATCCTTGCAAATATGCACGGATGGGATTTCCATGTCAGTATGGGTCTTGAACAGTCTTTTACATTTCTACTACAGAAAATGTGTCTAATACAACTTTTATTCTGGCTGCCTTTAGATGTCTTAACAATTATGTCTGTAGCACGTCTTTAATTGACGTCTAAACAATCTCCTGAAAAGACGTATAAAAACCTAAATTCTGGCTCCTGTGAGGACATCTTCTGGATGTCTAACAATTACGTCTTTTAGACGTCTTTAATTGACGTCTAAACAATGTCCTGAAAAGACGTATAAAAAACATTCATTCTGGCTTCTGTGAGGACGTCTTCTGGATGTCTAACAATTACGGTACGTCTATAGCACGTCTTTAATTGACGTCTAAACAACGTCCTGAAAAGACGTATAAAAAACTTTCATTCTGGCTCCTGTGAGGACATCTTCTGGATGTCTAACAATTACGTCTTTTAGACGTGTTCTAGACGACTTTTTGCTCGCTGGGTTGGTAAGAATAAATTGTTGGTAATAAGAAACCAAACACATGCACAAAAACATTAACCCTCTGAGGTCTAAGGGTTTTTGGGGTCCTTGAGGTGTTCTGACATGCTCTGACATTTGTGCTTTTTTCAGTTATTTATAAACATGTTAATGGCAAAGGTGTAAATTCACTCAATATAGCACAAACTGGGCTACCGTAATTTCTGAGCAACAATTATGAAACATGTTTGTATTTTGAGAGAATATTGCTTATGCATGGTTATTGAAAAAACTAAAACTTAAAGTGTCTGAAATAAGGCCACAAAACACATACTAAATATGTGTCCACAAGACTTTTGACTAATGAGTGTTGTTGCCTAGAATTTTTGCTTCAAAATGATCTGAAAATCATCCTGCCTAATCATTTACACAAACACATACACTTATTTGAATTTTATTAGAGACCTTTTGTATGGAAAGGCAATATGCGTGGAGGCGTGTTCACACCTGAGAAGACAAAGGCCGGATAATGTGCCGCATAATGAGCTGCATATTAATTAGCCCTTTCACACAGGTGTGTAACAGGATCCCAAAGAATGCAAGGACAAAAGAAATTATCTATATAGCCTATACATATTTTACAATTAGAAATTGTAACCAATTACAAATAGTTACAATTACAACAACAATTACAATTTTAACAATATTTCAAGTGTATTTCTTTGTAAAAAGTATACATTTTATCATACGTATTAAAAAAGGTAAGGATTCATTAGTTTGAATATTGGAACAAACACTATAATAACATCTTAGTTGATAATTCAATATACCTACTTTATTTTTGACAAAACATCATACTATAGTATATTTAACTATGAGCAGAAACTGGTGAACAAAAGCGTCCTATTTAATGTGACAGTAGTCTTTTTTTACAGTCAAAACTTTATAATCTATCCAAAACTAATCACAAAATCATGTCTAAACATTCATATTTAGTCTGTAATATATTGTGTATGATATATTAGTATATACATGTGAATTTGCAGCTTGTTGCTTATACAGACATTTTATTTCAACATATTTCAGTCTATTTTTACTCATCTTAGTAGGCTATAGCAATATAGTGTGTATGTGTTCATGTAAACATAACGTTTACTAATGTAGGTGCGAGAGTGAATGAACAAGGCACAGACACGCGCTGTGTAACTGTAGTAAACAAAGCGCGCGCGCCTATGCCGTTCACTCATCATTTAGCCTACACACAGACACGCAATTCATATTTACACAGTCTTTTTGCGATTTACAGTCCGACACTATTCAATATCATGATTAGAACAAAGCACTAAAATAAATGACTTACTACATCAGCTGGATCCGTTGCTCCTCGAAATGAAACTACCAGCACTTCTGGTACATTTTCCAGGGTTAGATAGTATTATTCCTCACAGCGAAAGGATACGCTGTGTACACAGCTGTACAAGATACTTACTAAACACGATGTGTTTTATAATCCAGCTGGTGGGCGTTGGCATGTTTGAATGGCTTGCCTTAGATCATTTGCGTTTGAATAGCGCGCGCTATCCGTGGGCGTGGCACATTAACGCGTAATTAGGTATAATGAGCTGGAAAGAAAAATACTGACATCTCTCTCTTTTCATACAAATTACATAAACTGAGAATATTTGTTTTTTTATATAAATTAATTCATTTAAAAGAAGAGAGTTCAAGCTTCATTATGGAAAAACACTCGTGCCTGTATGACAAGTATTCGCGGAATTACAGTTAATTTTCGGACGCGTTTCAGAATGGACTTAACTGACAGAGAGAAGGCAGAACGCCCATCATGTTTGTTTTTATTTATTTGGCGAAAAGCACAACACTTTGTTTTTATTGTGAGTATCCACAAAAAATAGACACTTATCAGGATCTAATGATGTACAACACTTAATATGTTAGATCAAAATCAAGTTAATATAAAAAATATTTTGAGTTTCTTTTGCACTGATAAGAAAAAAGCGAGACTATCGCGCCGGCGCGATAGCCGACCTCAGAGGGTTAATTGGCAAGTAATGCATAGAACAATTTGTTCTGTCCTAACAAACAGAAAATGCTGCAAACTTCTTCCATTAAAGGGACATGAAACCCCCCTCTTTCAGCTCAAGTCTAGCTCACAATCTTTTTGAAAAATGCAACTTAAATGGGCGTGGATGGCTGTGAGAAGAAGGGAGGGGAGTGGGTGTGGTATGGCACGGCAGGGGAGAGGGGAGGGCGGGATAACTGTCAGTGGCCCATGCATATCAACTGTCACTAAAAATCAGGGGCAAAACATGAGGAAATGCTATTTTTTTTTATAGCTGTTAAAGTCAATACACTGACATCTTATTTTTGTCCTTTCAAAAGGAACTGAATGCCCTGCTACATAGCCCTATATTAGTCTACAGTAATCGTAATTCTATTTAAAACATTATAATGTCATTATAAAATATATATTTGTTTATATACACACTATAAACACATATATTTGAAAATAATTAAATTTAAATGATTGTAAAGATATACTGCTCTTGCCTGGGTGAATAGTATTATTTAAGTTTAGAGACGTGCTCCCGAAAAATAAGTTCACGGAGACGGAGAGGCAGAAATCACATGCCCTGGCAGCCTGGCAGCATCGCAGGGAAAGATATGCAACACACTGGAACTTTTGCTCATCTACTGCGCGATATCACAGTTTGACATGTCTGTCATTGGAAAGATCCACGTAGTGTCATGAATAATTAAGAGACAGTGTCTTCTCATAGGATAAGAGTATCATGAATAATTATGAGACTACAATGAGTTATCAAAGCACTCACAGTGCACTGCCACGTCACAGCCTGTGATGTGCACACGATGAAGATTTTAAACCCGGAAAACAAACTAAAAAACAAACTAAAATTTAACCATTTCCCCCCTACTATTAAATCTAACAGATGCTAACATTGTCTTCAATGGTGTTCTACACACATACCTCTGTTAAAATCTCAGAAAATTGGGTTTAGGGTTTCATGACCCTTTAAGAAGAGGATGCAAAACCATCCAATAGTATATTTACAAATGCAATTTGCATGTTTTTTTTGTTTTTGTTTTTGGATTTCTTACCATTGATCTCAGAGCAGGATGAGTCAAGGAAATGATTAAGTTTTGTTGATAATTTTTTTCAAGGCAATTGCAAGAATTTACCCTTAGTGTACCACGATGTAAAGCTCCAAGCAGGATACTGAGCAAGAAACTGTGCATTTGTGGAATAAAAACCCTTCTTATTTTCATTCCCCAATATACATTAATCTATCCATCTGTTGAGTTTTTCTCATTTTCTGCCTATATTTCCATTAAAAAAAATGCCTCTATTATGGACTTGCTGTCACAGAACAGAAAAATAAAGAAGATATATGAGATTTCCAGGCTGAGTTCAAAAACTGCTATTCTCAGCATTAATCTGAAAAGACACAACAGTTTTTTTTTCCTTCTGCCAGTTCAACAAGAAACACTTTTAACTTTTTAAAACCACGGTGCTCAGTGCACTCAACATCTATATATCTATCTATCTATCTATCTATCTATCTATCTATCTCTATCTATCTATATATCTATCTATCTATCTGTCTGTCTGTCTGATCCTTCCGCGACTTGAGGCGGAGATGGAAGGGCTTAGGCCAAGGAAGTCACTGCTGTTCCACAGGAACACAGGAAAATGTACCCTATCAATGGAAGGAAGGGATGCTGCGGAAACCACATCCTGCCCGAATGGAGGTAACATGTGGAGAATACACATATGGACTGGGCGGATGACCGGGCAGTACAACATATGGAATGTCACTGGGATGACTCCAGCATATAACAGGGGGGAGGATCGCCGTAGGGATCACAACATATGGACCCAGCTTAAAACAGGTTCCACCAGTGCATACCAACGATAGGCCTGGCTTCGGACGTTCCGTCACGTCCGTTGCCGAAAGGTATGGAGGAACTCGGCAGGGTTCGCCTAATAAGGGGAACTCTACTGTAGCAAGAATTGCGCATGCCTCCTCCTGGGCAGCGCTTACAGGCTCACCACCTGGTCCCGTAGGAGTGGTAGGAACCTTGGGCATATATCCAGGCCGGGGTCTCAGATTTACCAGCAATGTGTGCAAGTCCATACCCTCTAGATATAGACCAAGCAAGCGGGAGAACTGTTTCTCTAAAAAAAGGATTTTTAACTCACTGCATGCAGGGCTCAAGGGAGGTCTCTGCAATGCAGTAGCACCAGAGATAAGTCCCAAGAGGGTAAAGAGGGGGCACAAGGCAGATTCATTTTCTCCTGGCTCCCCTCAGGAACCTGACGATCAAGTCGTGCTTCTCACGGATTTGTATTCACTGCATCATGATGTACGTCAATACAGAGGCAACACCATTTTGAGGTGGAGGAGACGGCCCTCACTGCAACCCATTAGCAGGAAAGAAGCACATCGAACACCTTCGGGATCTGTGGTCCAAAACAGCTGCACCGCCTGGGGACGGAGTCTCCACTCTCCCTGGGCCACAGGCTGTCGTGAGGCTCGTCAGCGGCACGATTGAATAGGCCAGAAGTAATAAGTGGAATGAAGCGACCTCAGAAGCTTCTGACTCAGAGGAGGAGGTGGGGGGCGAGTTGTTACATGAGAGGGAACCATAGCGCAATGGTCGCAATGTTGTCTTTTCAGACCAGTACAAATTCGCTAAGTAGCGGTGTCTCAAAGCGAGATGAACTGAAAGCAACTCTAGGCAAGGGATGCCAATGCAGTCGGCGGGCCGTCCCAGACCTCCGTTACTTCATGCCCTTTGTACGTGGCCCCTCATCCGGTATTGATGGACACTCGTTCTAGGGACCGTTGGCCCGGAGAAACAAAAGGTCTGTTACGGACTGAGGGTTTGGCAGCAGGACAGGGTGCTTTCACATGGAGCGTGCCGCTCTGCCACGGCCACCTCGGGACTCGGCCGCGAAGTCAGTGCTGAAGTGGTCATATGTAGGAAGCCGAGCGGCTGCATCTACCATATGCCCCAGGAGCTTCTGAAGAGTTTCAGTCTATACAGCACTAACCATCCACACACTCTTTTTCAGAGATGCGGTGGACTGAATCCATCTCTAAACTAGAAAAGAGATCCTCAGTTCATGGATGAGTTTACTCTTTCCCAGTTGACCTGAAGACCCAACTGGCTATGAGCTTGAAGGGTAGGACTTTGTACTGATACTTCACACCTTTCGAACGCATGAACACAGGATGGCCTGTGGTGCGGAAGGATAGAGATCTGAAGTACATGTCTCTCAGGTCGAATGCTGCAGACCAATCTTGGGGACGGATCATTTGGAAATGCATCTCTGTGTAACAAATTGAACGGAGGCTTTCGAAAAAGGGCCCGTCAATTAACACAGGACCAAGATGGTCGTGACCCACCTCTCTAGGGTACAATGAAGTACGGGCTTATAGAAGCCGGCCTTCATATCCGCTGGAGGGAGCGGCTGCATCACGCCCTTCTCCAGTAGACTACGATGTACACACACAAGACAGGAGCACTGCTCAACACTTAGGTGTGACTAAAGTCACTATTTTTAGGAGCATATTTTCTCAACACCTAGGTGTGATGAATATCACTAAGCTTGGGCGGAAGCCGAGCGAAAAGAAATCGCAAGCCGAGTCTGATGGTATAGTTTGGGGCCACCTGGACCGGTTGGGAAGCATTTTTGGCTTCCACGAACCGGGCTAGGGGACCACAGACGTACCCGAGGTGGTGCAGCGAGGTGGAGGACAGGGACTCGGCTCGGAAGGCCTGAAACCGGCCTGAAGCAGGGTCTGGGTGTGGTGCACAACACTTACCTGTCTCCACGAGACGCCCAGGGATACGTGAGAAGGCGGATGACCGGGTCCTCGAACCGCACCCTGCTGCCGTGCTGGCGAACAAGAGTGGGCTGGGTGCAAGGCTTTACAGGGTCGCACACCGCCAGACTTGCCCTCTTGGGACCCAGGAACAGCAGTGGAACAGACACACATACAAACGAAGACTACACCCGGGGGGAGGGAGTGGATCAACTCCAAGAGCATCCTCCTCCATCCCTGAGCGGCCCGCTCAGGAATGCTTTTGCTGTCGCTTGCCACCTCACTTCTACATAAATCTGCCAAATGTCTTCTTTAAAACAAGACCAATCGTACGTTTATATTCCAAAGCATTCTTGAATTACAACCATTTAAGTTCGAAATGTGCATTTTCATGTATATTCAAAAAAAACTGGGGGTGACACTTAAAGGGTTAAGTTTAACAGTTTGAAAAAGAGTATTAAACTTGCAAACTGGCCTGTAGGTATAAAGAGTTGTGGCTGTGGTTGTCTAATTGCGAAATGTGTTCATGTAGTTTGAAAGATGTTGTCATTGAATGCATTTTGTGCCAATTGTGCCAAGCAATGTTAAATAATCTTCAGTTTAGCCCACACAGACTGATGTTGTGAATTTTGAAAAGTGACCTAAGAATTGGGAAATGTTTCCTAAAGTGATTGTAAAAAAACAAAACAAAAAAAAAATCTCCCCCTTTCTCTGTTGAGTTCTGATTATTATTCTAATACATTCGTTGCCCACTTGACAATGGATGCTCCTTTATTAAACATCAATTGCCATGTGCATATTAAATGTAAAGTGCCGTATCTGTCTGTTGTTGAAGAACAGCAGCTAATTATCTGATTGCTTGTCTCTGTCATCAGGAAAGTCAAGCAACCTCAACTGCTAACATGTTTAAATGAGCCCACTCAAGTCACACTATATTAACCCAGCCGTTTTATGAAATTTCTCAATCCTTCCAAGTCTGTCTTTATCTTTTCAACTGCCAATTATTTAATTCTTTGTCTTTGCAAAAAAAAAAAAAAGGTAGAAAATGTAGAGCGACATAATTATGAATTTAAACTAAACACAAAAAAAGTATTCTGCGTGTGAATCACCAACTAGTCCAAATGGCTCATCGGAGATGCATTATTTAAATTGTGTTTTTGTTTGTTTGTTTTGTTTTTACAAGTGAACACATTCCAGTTGCATCACAAAAGAAAAAGAAATATCTGCTTTAAAAGAAATATCTGCTGTAATGAGAGTCTAACCTTGTAGCTCTTGGACTCTCTACCCCCACCACACACAGGAGATGTAACAATAGTTCCCTATCAGTTGAGAACGCCAAATGTAGTCGACTTCGACTGAATGGGGATCACGCTTAGGGAGCCTGTCTTCTTCATACTACTATTTAATCAAGCCAATTCAACATTGGCGTGCGTGATTACATGCTCCACCCCGCAGTGGACGCACGCACCAGTTGTCTTTCGCTTTGGAGCCGATCGGATGTCTCTAAAGAGTATTTATGTTTAAACAAGAGTGTCGGTGTTCTTGCAGGAAGACCTCCCAGTGTTGGTGTTTTACAGCGCGAGTGCAGCGGTGATCGCAAGCTTCTCAAGCTCTTAACTGCTGTTTTAACAGCATCAAATTATATTTGTTTGTGTATTTGATGGTTGGTTAGAGGGCGAGAAGTGAGTGCTTCACTGTTTTAGTTCAGTGATTCAGTGTTGCCGTGGTAATTCCCTGTGTGCTCCGGCACTGGTGACGGTCCCATTTCCTAAATGAGCAACCCGGGTGCGTACCACGCCCCGCCTTCGGGGCTATGAGGCTATCCCTCCAGTGGAGCGGTCTGTCGCGACCGGCAGCCGCTGCCTTTGGGGGGATCCTCTTCTCCCCCCTAAGGCCTGTGAGTTCGCATAAGGTTTGACGGTCAGAGCTTACAAAGCTTGCGGGCAAGCCACCTCCTCTTTGCATGCCATAGCGTTGTTGCAGGTCTATCAGGCCAAGACACTCATGGACATGCACAAGTGTAGTCTAGACCGTGCGCTCATGAGTGAGCTCCGCACTGCTGCTGACCTCGTCCTCACAGGCACGAGCGTCGCAGCATGCGCGGTTGGTCTAGCGATGTCCATCCTAGTGGTCCAGGAGTGCCATCGTTGGCTCAGCCTGGTTGAGATGGCGGATGCGGACAAGGTTCGGTTCATGGACTCCCCAATTTCCCTGGTTGGGTTGTTCGGCAACGCGGTGGAGAGCTGCGCCCAACAGCTCTCCGCCGCCCAGGCGCAGACGGAGGTCATCCGACACTTCCTGCCCCGGCGGCCCGCTGTTGCCTCCACCCACCCTGTGGCAGTTCCTCCGCCTGCTCGTTGCCGAGGGAGTTCCCTGCCACTGCCCTGCCGTTCCCCTGCCGTTCTGAGGGGCCCCCGGAGCAGTCTCCACTCGGGCCCCAGCATAGACCCAGCAGCAGGCTGGCCGTCCGGTCTTCCAAGCCAGGGGGCAAGTGTCAGACGTAGCGTCCCTGAGACAGGCCACCCAGGATGGGGGGACGAGCTCTTCAGATGGTTACTGTTCCGCCACTGGCTCCCCGGAGTCCAGTGGTACCCGAATTGTCAAGAGAGCAAATTCCTCCATCCATGGGTCCCTAGAGCTTCAGCACTGGCTTAAGGTCGAGTCCCGAGGTGACCATGGTAGAGCGGCACGCCCTGTGTGACAACAGATCACCCCGGCCTGCCGCCAAACCCTCAGCCCATGATCAGACCTTTCATTTCTCCAGGCCAAACTGCTCCTAGAACAAGGTCCACTAACACAGACTGAGGGGCCATTCACAAAGGGCATGCGTTAATGGAGGGCTGGGCGACCTCCGACTGCATTGATGTAATACATCGAGTTGTTGCAGTTCACCTCACTTTGAGCCACCGCTGCTCAGCGGGCTGGTACTGTGGTACTCGTGACCGTTGCTCTAAGCTTCCCTCGCATGTCACAACTCGCCCATCACCTCCTCCTTGTAGTCAGAAGCTTCTGAGGTCGCTTCATTCCACTATTTTTTTACGGCCTGCTCAATCATGCCGCCGACGAGCCTCACAACAGCTATGGCTAGGGAGAGTGGAGACTCCATCCCCTGGCGGTCCAGCTGGGCAGCGACCACTTCGGGGTCGCACAGTTACATCTGTTGCCTCTCGGGATTAGTTCCTCTGCCAGTTGTTATTTCTATCTGAGTGGACAGCCCTTGGAGTGAGCCAGTGAGCCTTCTAAAAAAGAGGCTATGCGATTCATTGTCGCTTGGCGCCCACTCAAGTTCAGTGATTTTCGTCACACTCAGGTGTTGAGCAGAGATGCTCCTAAAGCTCAGTGATTTCTTCACACCTAGTGTATAGCAGTGCTCCTGTCTTATGCGCGCATGTCGCTTGCACCTACTGTGCTAGGTCAGGAGTGGAGCAGGTCTTGATAGTTGCCTCTTATTGGCCCAACTAGACCAAGTTCCCCTCGACAGCCCTTCCTGACTTCCCCTGAATACATTCTCAGGGACGAGGCATGATGGCATCCGCGTTCAGAACCCTGGGGAGATTCCAGGCCGGTCCTAAAAAATGGGCGTGGAGCTTCAGGTGGCTATCACAGGACTATGTGGTAGTCACCATCACTTCTGTGAGAGCACCCCCTAAGAGGAAGTGTTGCTTACACCAAATAGAAGTGGAATCTATTTGTTGAGTGAGTCTTCTCTCCGTGAGGAGATCCTGAAGGCATTCGGCCATTTCAGTGCTCTCTTTCCTGCAAGATGGGTTGGGCTGTGTCCTCCACCCTCAGAATGATGTTGCCTTTATTTTTTCTTGATGCACATCGTGATGCAGTAGCATGGGAAGCATGTCCTGATCATCACGTTCCTGAGGGAGCAAGGGAATCTGCCATTCGCCCCTCTTTTATCCTCTTGGGCCTTATCTCTGGTGCTACTGCACTGCAGAGACCGCCCCTGAGCCACTGCAGGCAGTGAGTTAAAAATTCTGTTTTTAAAGAAACAGTTCTCCTGCTTGTGTGGTCTCTACTAGAGGGTAGGGACTTGCTCGCTTTCGGTCAACGAGTTGTGCCTGGAATTCGGGCCGGCTAACTCAGGCTGAAACCCCGGCCTGGATATGTCCCCAAGGTTCCTACCTCTCCCTAAAGGTGGGACCAGGTGGTGAGCCTGCAAGTGCTGCCCCGGAGGAGGCAGACCCAGCCCTGGCTTTCTCTGTCCGACCGCTTCATTGCGGTTATACGTGCACAGAACGCAAGCCTTAGGACCTCAGATCAGCTCTTGTCTGTTAACACAAGAAGTGCCAGAATTCCATAACTACTAGAACTGCCACAAGCGGTCATTTTACCGCTAGATTCCAAACTCTATATCTTTAACCCTCTGGGGACCAAGAACGCAGGCGTGCGTTTTGGCAGATTTTTTTCACATAGCAGAAAAATAGACTGAAACTACATAATTTCTGGTCATACAGAGTTATTAAACATATAAAAAAACTGTTAAATGTCTACTTTTTTATGTGCCCACCTACAATCGAAATAAAATATTGTGCTTTTGTAAAATAAAGAAAATAAACAGGGTGTGCATTCTGCCTCTCCGTGTCCGTGAACTTTTTTTCTGGAGCACGTCTCTAAACTTAAATAAAACTCAGCTAATACTATTCACCCAGACATGAGCAATATATGTTTATGATCATTTAAGTTTGTACTTTTAAATGATCTAATTTAAAACTAAAATAAATATTCCCTGTTTATGTAATCTATATAAAAAGAGAGAGGTGTCAGCCATTCTCATTATCGTTCTCGCATCTCATTATTCCGCTAATGAGACACGGCCACGGAGAGCGCGCGCTATTTAAACGCTAATGATCTGTAGCAACACATTTAGACGTGTAAACGCCCACATAAACTCGTTAAACACACTATATTTAGTCAAATTAATGTACTGTCGTCTTGCGCGGCTGTGAGGAATAATACTGGGACATTTACCTACCTCAGAACAAGTGTTGGTTTATTTTCACTTCGAGGAGCGAGCTGAACTGTAAGTGTTATGCTTGTGGTTTGTTCTAATCGCGATATATAATAAGGTTTAGTGTCTGTAAACGCAAAAATAGCCTACTGTTTAAATTTGAATCATGTTTCTCTCTGTGTGTGTGCGTGTGTGTGTGTGTGTGACTAGTTTAGGATAGATTATAAAGTTTTAACTCTAAAATAGACATCAAATAAGCTTTTGTTAGCAGTTTCTGCTCATATGTTAAAGGGTTAGTTCACCCAAAAATGAAAATTAAGTCATTAATTTCTCACCCCCATGCTGTACCAACCCCGTAAGACCTTCGTTCGTCTTCGGAACACAAATGAAGGTATTTTTGATTAAATGTGACAGCTGGATCACTCCTCCATAGGCTCCCTGAGGGAATGAATCCTGAAAGTCCCAGAAAGTCAATGAAGAAAATGTTTAAATATTCCATGTCACAACAGTGGCTCAACTATAAGTTTATCAAGCGACGAGAATACTTTTTGTGCGGAAATAAAACAAAAATAACGACTTTATTCGACTATTCCTTTTCTTCCTTGTAGGCCTGAAACGAGACTTCAAGAGATTTCCACGACGCATGCGCGAGAATTGCGATCTCCTTCAACTACTTCAGTTAAGTTCTCGCACGTGCGCGTCGTGGAAATCTCTTGAATCACCTAATTAGACATGAGGGGGTTGGTCCGTTCTCGCCCATTCACATATTGCCTTTCAAACAAAAAAATGTTTTTCACAATTTAAAGCAATCTATGGTTTTATCTTATGGTTTGTGCTAAATAGAGTGTAATTTCAAATGTGCCATTAATATGTTTATAACCAACTGAAAAAAGCACAAATGTCAGGTTCATGTCAAAACATCTCAATGACCCCAAAAACACCTTGGTCCCCAGAGGGTTAATGATAGTAGTAAAGCTAATAGGACTAGATGTTTCAATCCCTTTAGTAGAAAACTCTTGACAGTAGCAGTCGGTGTGGAGTGGGGAAAAAGGAGGATAAGGTATGTCATTGGAGTCATCAGGTGGGCACCCTACTTCATCGACGTTTCGTTGATTGAAGCCCACAACGTCTTCATAAGGCTCAACAGTGTACCCAGCGTCCCAGGTACACCCCCCTCTATGCCATACCCTCCATATCCCTAATGGGCTCTGCATTACCCAATTGAGAGATTAATGCATTTATTTTATTAGGATATCTTTTAAAAACAAAACAACACCAAACTGTACATTTAAACAAGTTTAATTATACATTTATAAATAATAATATCATTAGTAGCCTACCGTAATTATCGCATATTCACAACAGATAGGCTATATTTCCAAATCCATTCAACATAACTCAGAACAAGATAATAACAACTAAAAGTATCTTATTTAAATATTCTGTTGACAGTGAGAGAGACAATGTCACGGTTTATGAATTCTCTGTCTCCTTTCTCGTCTGGTGCTGTGTGTGTGCGTGTGGGCGTGGTTGCTGATCATTGCCGCTGATCAGCAAGCCAGCTGCTTCTGATCAACGCACCAGCTGCAGCTGATCAGCGAACCCTTTTTAGTGTCACTGTTGTCGCCTTGTCTTTTGCTGCGTCCCAATTCGCATACTCTCTGTCCTAAATAGTATTCGAAAATAGAATTAGTACGTCCCAAAACAAAATGTAGTATGTTGAAATAAGTGTTCCAAAGAGACCAGGATGGTCTATTATATCTGGTCAGAATCCGAAATGCAGATTGCTGCACACTCTAACGGCTGATGTTACCCACAACCCATCGCGCGTTGGAGAGGATTCGGTTAGAACTACAAACACGAGTGAAAAGTGTTAAACAACTACAGACATGGAGGACGCGTGAGTGCGGCGGTTGTGCAGAGAGGTTTAGATAAAGGGGTTTGTTTGAGTGATTAATTATCAGTATCTAACCTGACGAAAATTTATTTATTCAATATTGGTTACATTATATTGCATCTGCAGCACATTGAACTTTTGTAAAGATATGTTTAGCCATTAACTTTTGAATGCAACATTGCATTCAAATTGCAAACACACGAGGAGAGTCTCCGTATGAAAGACCCACGACTGGCAGGTGAACGTGCTACAACATTTCTTTCCGAAATGGTGACAAATTATATTAGATTGAATGGAGGATTTTAACTGTGACGATGATTGACAGGGCAGTTTACGGTGATAGGATGCACGCGACAGAGCTGTCCGTTAAAGATGACGAAGTAGTATGTCCCAAAGCTTGCCTACTATTTTGATATAGACTTAAAAGTATGTACATTTTCTTTACAAAAAGAGTACATACTTTAAGGGTGTAGTATAAGTAGGCGAATTGGGACGCAGCCTTTGTTAGATCGTTGTGGATGTTTCCTGCCTGTTTGTTCCCTGCCTGTTTCCGGTTTTACGTGTGTCAAAATCCATGTTCAACACTCCTGATTCTTCACGCAGCGTCCCTGTGCTGCCAAGGGCTTCATACCGGACATTTGCACACCTTAACCTTCCCAGCATCTGACCAGCTCTCAATAAACATATCTGTCATTTTGCAATTGAATCTTCTTATTATTTCCTAACAGACAAAGGTCAACCACGGGAAATGTAACAAAGGAATACCGCGAAATTCAGTGCGGTCAATATGACCTTCTATGGCTTAAATAGGTAAATATGTTCATTTGTTTTTTTTTTACCTTATGTGCAATTAATATGAAAAACATTTTAAATGAAAATACAGATACTTTTAGGAAAAGTCAGATACCAGCAGGATTTTATTTATTTATTCAACAAAGTTATTGCAGATATACAATTCAAAAACTTCACATTCTCCACATGTTACCTCCCTTCGGACAGCATGTGGCTTCCGCAGCGTCCCATCCTTCCATGTACAGGGAACGCTTTCCCAGTGGTCCTGTAGGAACAGCAGTGACTTCCCTGGCCTAAAGCCCTGTCCCTTCTCCGCCTTAAATCACGGGGGGATCAGGAGGCTTCTGTCTATGCACTGGAAGGTGGTAGCACTAGTGGCGTTTTCATTAGATCTCCATTCAGTCGACGTCGACTACGTCTGACGTTCTCGACTGAAAGGGAAGGAGGGAACGGAGGGCGTAGTCCCCTCGTCACTACTGCTGGACCACCACTGACTCTGGGGGACGCGCGGCTCCTCAGCGAAAAATCAACTGGTGCGTGCGTCCACTTCCGTATTTATACCCGCGCTGCGTGGCGGAACGTGTAATCACGCCACGCACGCCAATGTTGAGTTGGCTTGATTAAATCCCTAAACGTGATCCCCATTCAGTCGATGTCGACTACGTCCTCCGTTCCCTCCTTCAGGGAACGGTGGGTTGCATACGCAACCAGGCCGTTTCCTGACCTTTGAGAGAAGCTTGTTTGGAAACCAGTCTATGATAAAACTAAGAAGCTGCCTTCAGTCTGCCATGCATTCATACTGTACATGTCTGTAGGGGCCATCTTACAACTGCCGTCCCTAAATGCAACATAGTTTTATCAAAAATTCCTTGTCTGGAGTTCATGGAGTGTGATTTATTGCATGTCAAGTTTATGTTATGATGTAAAGGATTGTGTCTCCCTGAGAATACAGCACAGGGGTTTGTGGCAATAGTGCACTACTGAGTCTCATGCATACTACTAATGGCTCGTTTCCACCGAGGTTCCAAAATCCTGAACCGTACCGTACCACTTTTTTGGGACCCTTCCGTTGGGATACCTAGCAGAGTAGTCCGGTACCTAAAGGGTGGACCTAGACTCACTGCAGAACGTTGATTAGTTACAGAGAATTGTCACTTGTGCAGGCTTTTTTGGCTGTGTTTTTCCTTGCAGCCTGCAGCCATTGCTCAAACAAAGTTGAACAAGATCTGCTGTATGTCCTCCATTGTTGTTTACTGTGTCGCTTTCTTCTTCGAGCGAAAATGTAGTTGATCGCTACACCACACCTATCAAGTAAGGGTACAGTTGGTGGTGGAAACTTAAGCCGGATCAGAGTTTACCGTCCCGAATCGTACTTCACTGTACTGTATCTCTCGGTGGAAACGAGCCATACAATTCCCAAATAAAACTTTCCAGAGTTGTCATCATGCAGAAAACTTCTAATTGTTTTGCAAAAATGGTTCAGAAAGAATTCTGTCCCTCTTTCCAACTTGTCCCTGGGCCTTTTTCCTGGGCCTTTTTCTCTCACAGGCAATATAGGCTTTTTTTTAATCTTTCAAGAATTCATTGAACAAGATGGAGAACAAGCATTTCCTCCTCTCTATCTCTGATGAATGAAGGACAGGGCACCTTCAGAAAGACATTTGAACAGCCAGCCACTCGATGAATGTTTTATTCTTACAAGTGTTTTATCAAAAGCTCATTCCTGGGATTCCAGATCCATTGTAAAGGGTTGTTGTTGAATATGATGAAATAAATATTTCAAATGTGCAATATCTTCAAAGAATAATATATCTTTAATAATAGAGGTGCCTGGGTTGCATTTGATGGGTTTACTGGTGTAGTTAGTTTTTTGCTCTGGCTTACTTTGTACACTCTCCACTGCTAAATGTTACATAATAAAGTGTCAGCACAACTTGTGCCATCTGCCACCAGCTTTGAAATATGGTCCTTAGGTTCAGAGAAGCATTGAAACAATGCGGATATTCTATTTAAGTACAGACTGTATTGGTAAGCCATCAAACGGCAAATACACTCTGCTGTCATTTTAATGAGGATGAAGGGTGATAAAAGGAGTGAAGAAGGAGTCTTTCTTTCTTTCTTTCTTTCTTTCTTTCTTTCCTTCTTTTTCTAAATTCAGAAGGAGGGGTGTGCCCCTCTCAAAATGACAATCATCTACAGAATGGCTGTGCATTATTGTTTTATCTGGGAAGCATAAATATGCCACAGAGCTGTGACAGATGTGGAAGGATAATTAAAATATCAGTCATGTAACTGCAAATTAAACGTCATTTTGATTTCGCATACCGCCTGACATGCAACCAATAGGCAGCTGGGTAATCATCAAAATACCGATGTGGCCGTTCGTCAAGGGCCATATCGCAATCCTCTGTTTCGGCTCACCGTCTCTCTCCAAAAGACACTCTAATTAGTAAACCCTCTGTGCTCTCAAGATAAAGCAAAGGCAGCAAGTGCTTTCTTTTTAGAAAGGCCTTATTTTATACCAATGAGCCAGGCTTTCCCTGGCAGACAGAGCAAATGCATAAGCAATGGTGAAGTAGATTTATTTGCATAAGTCTGAATCTGACTAAGTTAAACACTGGAATGTGAGAAAACTGTGTGAGATGTCAAACACAGAGACAACAAACAACACATGCTCATATTAGTTTAGCCTGCTACATCGTCATATGTTGCTATTTATTTATTCTTTTTTTTTTTTTTGCTCTCAGCAGATGTTCATCATGCTGTGTCATTTCGTTCACAAGAAGGATTTTCTGCACGTTGGGTCCCACTAAAGAAAACGTCATAGGTTACGACTGTAACCCTAGTTCCCTGAGAAGGGAACGAGACGATGCGTCAATGACGCCTTGGGAACGCCTTTGCGTGATTACCTCTGAAGCACGTATGTCAACTAGAATGAATGAATGAACGCCACGGGCGGGTGACGTCATGACCAGGAAAGGATATAAGCACATCCGGTGCGTTACTCGCGTTAGCTTTTAGAGCCGAAGCAAAGTCGATCGCAGGGATGCAGGAAGTATAACAGGGCGACGCATCGTCTCGTTCCCTTCTCAGGGAACTAGGGTTACAGTCGTAACCTGAGACGTTCCCTTTCGAGGTAACTCGCGATGCGTCGATGACGCCTTGGGAACGAGAATACCCAATACGCCATACTTACAAAATGCCAGATGACAAAACTGTCGGCAAACTAAGTAAGAAGCACCTGGGACCCTGGGGCAGCGTCCAGGTCCAGGCTATAAAACCTCACAAATGTGAGCGGTGAGGACCAGCCTGCCGCATCACAAACTTCCTGAAGGAAAACCTCTGATAATAAGGCTTTAGAGGTCGCCATACTCCTAGTAGAATGAGCTCTGACCACCAAAGGGCACGGCTGGCCAGAGGACTTATACGCAAGAGAGATAGCCTCGACTATCCACTTGCTAATAGTCTGTTAAGAGGCTGGAAGACCTTTCTTAGGTGATCCAAAGCAGACAAACAACTGATCAGATTTTCTCCACGGTGCAGCTCTGTGGACATAAGTGGTCCGAAGAGGCAAACGGAGGAGGATAGAAAGCCTGCAGTACAATAGGGCTCGGAATATTGGTTGGCACCTTAGGGACATATCCCTGTTTATGGTATAAGAATGCCTTGACCATCCCAGGTGCAAATTCAAGACAGGTGGGAGAAACCGAAAGGGCCTGAAGGTCTCCGACTCTCTAGAGGGACGAAATAGCCAACATAAAAATGGTCTTGAAAGACAGACATTTCTCAGAAACTGACTCCAGGGGCTCGAAGGGAGCCCTAGAAAGGCCTTCTAAGACTATTGCCAAATCCCAAGCCGGCACCCTAGTACGCATTGCAGGCCTCAGCCTCAAGGTGCCACGAAGGAAACGTGTAATCAGCGGGTCTCGACCCAAAGATGTATTACCCACCGGGGCGTGGAAAGCCGCAATGGCAGCCACGTAGACCTTTAGACCTGATGAAAAGCGATACTGGAGAAATTCAAGCACTGTGTTAACTGAACAGTTGACTGGATCCCACTGATGCTGGTGACACCAAGAAGTGAACACTCTCCACTTAAGTGTATATAATTTCCTTGTGGCTGGAGCTCTGGAGCTGAGAATGGTCTCAACAACCTCAGTTGAGAGCCCACTCTCTATAAGTTGGGCCCCCTCAGAGGCCAAACCCACAGTTTCCAAATCTCTGGCCGGGGGTGAAATATCGTGCCCCCTGCCTGAGACAGAAGGTCTCTCCTGACCGGGATCTCCAAGGGAGGGCCGTCGAGGAGATGAATGAGGTCCGCAAACCAAATTAGACTCGGCCAGCGTGGAGCTACTAGCAAAAGACTTATTCCGTCCTGGCGGACTCTCTCCAGAACTCCTGGGAGCAGAGCAACAGGGGGAAATGCGTATAGACGCAGCCTCGGCCACGTCTGTACCATAGCATCCAACCCCAGAGGGGCTGGATACGTGAGGGAGAACCAAAGTGGACAGTGCGTCGTATGCTGAGACGCAAACAGATCCACTTCTGCTTGGCCGTAGAAGTCCCAAATGAGCTCCACCGCCTCGGGGTGGAGTCTCCAGTCCCCTGGCCTCAGCCCCTGCCTCGACACGGTGTCTGCTCCTATATTCTGGTACCCTGGGATATACACTGCCCTCAGGGAGAGTATATTCCCCAGGGACCACAAGAGGATCTGGTGCGCCAGTTTGCAGAGTGGACGCGAACGCAGACCCCCCTGACGATTTATATAAGAGACCACCGATGTGTTGTCTGTACGGACAAGCACATGAAGGCCCCTCAGGTCTGGAAAGAAATGTTTCAACGCATTGAAGATGGCCATCATCTCCAGGCAGTTTATGTGCCAAGAGAGATGATGACTCCTCCACAGACCCTGAGCTGAGCGGCCTTCCATTACCGCTCCCCAGCCGGTGAGAGAAGCATCTGTCGAGATAGCAACTCGATGGCAAAGAGCTCCCAACACCGGACCTTGGGTCAAGAACCAGTGCTTCCTCCATATAACCAAGGCGCGGAGACGCCGCCGCGTTATCTTGATCATACGAAGTGGGTTTCCCCTCGGGGAGAACCCTCTGGTCCTGAGCCACCACTGCAAAGGTCTCATGTACAGCAGGCCAAAGGGGATCACATTGGACACTGCTGCCATGAGACCCAACAGTCTCTCGAACTGTCTCACAGTGCGTGACTGGCCTAGCTTTAACTCTTTCGTGGCTGTGAGGATAGCAGCTAGACGAACGGGCGATAGTGTGGCCCACATTCTGACTGAATCCCATACCACACCAAGAAAAGTGGTTCTCTGTAGTGGAGAAAGCACACTCTTCTTGGTATTGAGTCTCAACCCCGATCTTTTCATATGAGCGAGGACGACATCTCGATGCCGAACCGCTAACTGCTCCGATTTCGCCAGAATCAGCCAGTCGTCGATGTAGTTCAGAATGCGTATGCCCTGTAGCCTGAGCGGGGCCAGAGCTGCATCTAAGCACTTCGTGAACGTGCGGGGTGACAGAGCTAGGCCGAATAGAAGCACCCGATATTGGTATTCTTTGCCCCCGAAAGAAAACCTCAGGAACTTCCTGTGTTGAGGGAGGATGGAGACATGGAAGTAAGCGTCCTTTAAATCTATCGTGACAAACCAGTCCTCGGGTCTGATTTGAGTCACGATCTGTTTGAGTGTGAGCATCTTGAACTTGAGTTTCATGACTACACGATTCAACAGATGAAGATCTAAAATGGGATGCAACCCCCCATCCTTTTTTGGAACAATAAAGTAGCGGCTGTAAAACCCTGATTCTCTGTCGGGCGAGTACACCTGCTCTATAGCTCCTTTCGCTAACAGAGACTCTACTTCTTGCTCCATTACCAGAGCCTGCTCGGGATATACTAACGTGAGTAACACCCCGTTGTAACGAGGTGGAGGAGAACCAAACTGGATTCTGTAACCTTTCTCTATTATCTGCAGGACCCAAGGAGATATATTTGTCAGATTCTTCCATTCTATCAGAAAATCTACTAAGGGTACCAGTCTCTCGAGACTGGCCTCTGGTCCAACTCGGCGACCTGAAGCATACTGGCAGGAAACAACCGAACTGACTGTTTTTGAACCCCCCTCAGAGGGCGCGAGCCTGAAGCAACGTCGAGTTGACACTGCGCCAAGAGCTCGCTGGAGACCGCTGCGTCCCGAGACACCAAGGGTGGCGGGGTTGGCAGGACGGTCCCCTGAGGACCCCGAAGTGGCACGGGCACCGTATAATGAGGTGAACACCGTTCCACCCCGGCTGGGGCTGTCCTCAATGGTCTGACAAACATCGCGTCAGGACCTTTTCTGAGCCGAAGCCTTCTTCGCCATAAGAACGGTCCTCAGATCCGGCTTAGACTTAGAGGGCTTCGGCTGAGAGTGTTGGCTCGGCCCCCATGATTTAGAAGGGGGAGCACGAGACGCAACACTCATTTTTTGTTGGAGCTTGGCTGGGGATGCTCACGCCCAGCATCCCCAGGGGGATGGACTCGGCGAGGAAGGAATTTTTTTAAAAGCCTCAGATTGTTTTTTATTTTCTTGAAATCTTTCAACAACCATATTCACCGAGTCACCGAAAAGACCAGAGAGAGACATCGGGGCACCTAAAAGAAAAGCCCGCTCTTTATCTTTAATCTCTGCAAGATTTAACCAAAGATGTCTCTCAGTAGCTACGAGGGCTGCCATAGACCGCCCAATAGCACGGGCGGTCTCCTTCGTAGCTCTGAGAGAAAGGGCTGTATCCCGACGAAGTTCTCGAATTTCGTCGCGACTAACTCCCTCACTCCTATCGATATCCCCCAGCAGATCTGCCTGATAGGCTTGGAGCCCTGCCATCGTGTGCAGAGAGGCTCCAGCTTGACCTGCTGCCGTATAAGCCTTACCAACTAAATTGGATGTGGTTTTAAGTGGTTTATTCGGCAACACGGGATCCTTCAGGGACGATGCTGACCCAGGAGACAGATCCGACAGGAGACAGATCTGTTCCGCTGGGGGCATCGACCCATAACCAAAATCTTTCAGCCCCTTTATATTTGAATATGGGTGAACATGGGGACTAAAAAGATGTGACGGATATGGTTTATTCCATGATCTACATAGCTCACTATGTAGATCAGGAAAAAATGGAAGGGCCCGTGACTGAGATGAAACATTAGATGTGAGAAAACGCTTGTCTAATTTGCTTTTAGGACGAGTATCTCTTTTTTTCTGCTGGCCAGTCAATATTTAACTTATCTACAGCACGAGTTATCACCTCAATAAGCTCCTCATATGCTGGGGAGAGGGATGGCGAATCCTCTCCCCTTATTGTGTTAGTGTTTGTGTCACTCTCGTCAATGCTCAGTAACTGTACCTCCTCAGAGCTAGAGCACCGAAGCATCGGGCTCTCTTCTCGGGCGGATGAAGCCGCAGCGCGGGCTTCCGACACCGGCAAGAGAGCAATGGATCCCTTGGGTAAAGGAGGAGATAAGGCAGAGCCCGTCTCCAACCCCGCCGAGAGATCCATTTGCGAACCCCAAGTGAGCCTTTTCCGAGCGGCCTCGGCAGCCGCGGGTCCAGCACCCTGAGGTTCGCGAGCCTGTCCATCATCCTCAAATGTGGACAGACGGGAGCGGAGCATGCGGAGCGGCAGACGCTCACAATGCTGACAGTCGGCCCCCTCGAAGGCTGACATCGCATGCTCCACTCCCAAACAAACTACACAAAGCTCATGTGTATATCCACCCGTGATATAACGAGGGCAAGGAGAAGCACAGGCTTAAAATAGTTGTTTAAATATTGTTTAAATAGTAGTTTAAATAGTTGTTTCGCCATAGTACAATATAATGAGAGACAGACAATAAATATAACAGACAGTTTTGACATAGAGCGCTTTGCTGAGGCACAAAAGCTAACGCGAGTAACGCACCGGATGTGCTTATATCCTTTCCTGGTCATGACGTCACCCGCCCGTGGCGTTCATTCATTCATTCCATTGGACTAGTTGACATACGTGCTTCAGAGGTAATCACGCAAAGGCGTCATCGACGCATCGCGAGTTCCCTCGAAAGGGAACTGGCATGGTGGTCCCTGCTATAGTGTGATCAAATAAGGCACCACTTCTGTGCATCTCTTTCACCTGCCCTCAGCCTTCAGAATGCAAAAAGGAGAAACATTCAGTGTTCAGAGAGAAAGTTGATGCAAAAGGTAACAGAATATGTCAGATACATCAAAAGATGTCATATGTCTCAAAAGATGCTGTTCTGAACTGACAAGAATCCCCATAGACTGCCCTTATTTCACTTTCTGGGAGACAGTAAGTGCTTCACTACGAAAGGCACAAGCAATGTCTCTCATTTCTCTGAATCTGTTTATCAATCCTTTAAGAAAACCAACAGCAAACATAAGGCCAAATCAAAATGCAGAAAGTGAAAATTGATCTCTGTGCTAAACTTAAGTATAATATCATATCTTAAGTATAATCATATTGTGAAGGTGAGGATGTTGGTTTAGCTGTGGGCTATTTTTATATATATAGTATATATATATGTGTCTGTTTGTGTGTGTGTGGTGTCTGGACTTGGCAGACACACAATTGTTCAATTATTTGTTATATTTGATGCATAA
The DNA here is from genome assembly GCA_030578255.1 of Tiaroga cobitis. Taxonomy (NCBI): domain Eukaryota; kingdom Metazoa; phylum Chordata; class Actinopteri; order Cypriniformes; family Leuciscidae; genus Tiaroga; species Tiaroga cobitis. Next base: position 36,615,693 of record CM060597.1, read on the forward strand.
TCCAGCAAACCCACTCTGTGAGTTCTGTGAACAATCCCCTGAAAGAGCAACTAACACCCTAAAAAGGCAGAACAGGCGTCCGTTACCATGGTTACCATGGTTTGATGGTTTATTTCTTAAAAGAATGTGGCCCGATGGAAAAGCAAAGGCCATAGAAAAGACACATTCTTCATTAAATTATAGACAAACTGTTCTATAAATTAACATGCATATCCCCAGTATATTGTGTGTATGATTATGACTGTCATATAGTGTATTTTGTATGGTACAATGCATGCCTTATGATAGACTTATGTATATTGTATAAAGAGATATTGGAAAATATTGATTAAATGGAGCAACGGGCGCCAAGCGAACGCAGATAGGCCTACAAATATATATTTATGTAATATATATATATATATATATAGTCACGGGGTGAAGAATCACTCAACAAGGCAGGCTTTGTGAAAAGGCCCCGGAGGGTGGATTTATTTACAATCAAACAAAGGCTGGTGAAAGTAGGTAGGCCGGTGCGTGGTGGCTGGTGCTTTAAGTGCTGTTCAGTGTTCAATCCAAACGAAAGTGGGTGTCCAAAACGTGTTCCAAAACGATGGGCTGTCGGTCACTCGCTGCTTTCTGGGGAGAACAGAGAGAAAGGTTAGACCAGCGCTTTCATTCAGTTCGAGACTAGCGTCTGTCTGTTTGCTAAGCATGTGCTGCTTATGTGGCTTTGGGCTGATTGGGAGCAGCTGTGACAGATCAGCCGGCGATGAGGACGTGCAGGTGTTTTGTGTTGGTTGCCAGGGCGACGCTGCTTTCTCTGAGGACGCTCGTCACATTCCCCCCCCCCCTAAGCGTCGTTCTGGTCCTGTGAACGAATGGAGATAGCAGGGGTGAAGTAAGGGGAGGGTGGGGAATGACCCCTGACAGACCTGCATAAGCTGTCCAGATCCGTGAGAGGCCATCGGCGTTCGCGTTGGCGGCCCCGGCCCGATGTCGTACCTCAAAGTGGAAGTCCTGAAGCGCTAGGAACCAGCGAGTCACCCTGGCGTTGGTGTCCTTGGCGCGGGCCATCCATTGTAGGGGTGCGTGGTCTGTGACCAGGGTGAACTTACGGCCTAGAAGGTAGTACCGGAGCTCCACGACTGCCCACTTGATAGCCAGGGCTTCCTTCTCCACGGCGGCGTACTTCCTCTCGGCCGGGGACAGCTTCCTGCTGATGTAAATGATCGGATGCTCCTCACCTCCCTGAATTTGGGACAGGACGGCTCCCAGTCCTGTGTCGGAGGCATCCGTCTGCAACAGAAAGGGGCAGCTGAAGTCGGGAGCACGGAGTACGGGTGAGGACGTAAGCGCTGCTTTGACCTGGGCGAAGGCCTCATCGACCGATGGGGTCCAGCATACTTTCTCCGGCTGCCCCTTTCTGGTCAGGTCTGTCAGGGGGACGGCTAAAGAGGAGAAGTTGGGGATAAAACATCGGTAATAACCCGCCAACCCCAAGAAGGCTCGTACCTGGGTCTTCGTCCGGGGTCTCGGGGCGGAGTGGATGGCCTCTACTTTCTTTTCCTGCGGCCGTATGAGGCCTCGTCCGACTTGGAAGCCCAGGTACTTGGCCTCGGAGACGGCTAGGTGGCATTTGCGGGGATTGGCGGTGAGTCCAGCCCGCCGGAGCTCTGAGAGCACCCTCCGCAGACGATCCAAATGTTCCTCCCATGCCTCGGAGTGGATCACCACATCATCTATGTAGGCGGCTGCGTATGCCTGGTGGGGCCGCAGGAGGATGTCCATCATTCTCTGGAACGTCGCAGGGGCCCCGTGCAGGCCAAAGGGTAGGGTCCGGTACTGCCAGTGGCCACTGGGAGTCGAGAAGGCAGTCTTCGGCTTAGCAGCTTCAGAGAGTGGTACCTGCCAATAGCCCTTGGTGAGGTCTAGGGTGCTGATGTACCGGGCCCTTCCAAGGCGGTCCAGCAGTTCGTCGACCCGAGGCATAAGGTACCCGTCGAACTCGGAGACTTCGTTCAGGCGGCGGAAGTCGTTACAAAAGCGGAGGGTGCCATCCGGCTTTGGGACCATCACAATGGGGCTGGACCACGGACTTCGGGATGGTTCGATTACCCCCAACTTCAGCATTTGTTGGATCTCTTCCTCAATAGCCTGCCGACGAGCTTCCGGAATACGGTAGGGCCGTTGCCTGACGATGACTCCTGGGGGTGTCTTGATGTCGTGCTGGATCACGCTGGTCTGCCCGGGCTGAGAAGAGAACACATCCTGGAACTGACTGATAAGGTGCTGCAGCTCCACCTTCTGGGCAGCCGAGAGATGAGGGTTGACGTCAACAACCACGGGATCGGTGAGACTCAAGGCAGCCATCTGGTCCCGCGTCCCCACCCACTTCTTCAGGAGGTTGACATGGTAGAGTTGCTCCGCCTGCCGTCGACCAGGTTGCCTCAGCCGGTACGTGACTGGTCCAATCCTTTCCACCACCGTATATGGCCCTTTCCAGGAGGCCAGGAACTTGCAGGCGGAGCTGGGGACCAGGACCATGACGCGGTCTCCGGGCTGGAATTCCCGTGGTTGGGCTGCCCTGTCGTAGTGACGTTGCTGCGCTTGCTGGGCCTTGCTGAGGTGTTCCCGGACCAATGGCATCACTCGATCGATCCGTTCTCTCATCTGTCGAACATGTTCGATGATAGTGCGATGAGGGGCAGGCTGCTGCTCCCAAGCTTCCCTGGCGACGTCTAGGAGCCCACGTGGTTGACGGCCGAACAGGAGCTCAAAGGGGGTGAAGCCAGTTGAGGCCTGGAGAACCTCGCGGATCCCAAAGAGCACGTAGGGGATCATGAGGTCCCAATCCCGCTTATCCTCCGCCGCCACTCGTCTAAGCATCTGCTTGAGGGTCTGGTTGAATCTCTCTACAAGTCCGTCCGTCTGAGGGTGGTAGACTGTGGTCCTCAACTGCTTCACCCGTAGCAGCCTGCAGAGATCCGCCATCAGCCGGGACATGAACGGGGTCCCCTGGTCAGTCAGGATCTCCGAGGGGAGGCCGACCCGGCTGGCCATCAGAAACAGCTCCTGGGCGATGGACTTCACGGTGGCCTTACGCAGGGGGACTGCTTCTGGGTACCGGGTGGCATAGTCGACGATTACCAGGATGTGTTCGTGTCCCCGGGCAGACTTTGGCAACGGCCCCACTATGTCCATTCCAATCCGCTCGAAGAGCACTTCGATGATCGGCAACGGGATGAGCGGGCTGGGGGGCGGGGTCCTGGGCGACGTGACCTGGCAGGCCGGGCAGGCTTGGCAGAACCGCTTCACTTCGGCCTCTAGGCCTGGCCAGAGGAAGCGGTCACGGATGCGCTGAGTGGTGTTGGCTGCCCCGAGGTGACCTGCCATGGGATGGGAATGTGCCAGCTCCAGGATGGTTTCGGTCTTAGCTCGGGGTACAACCAGCAATTTCTTCTCCTCCCCCCTCCACTGAGCGACACAGTACAACAGGCCATTCTCAACGACAAAATGCGGGAGAGGATGGGGCCGTGGGAGGACGTCTTTTCCATCAACGACTCGCACCTGAGCCCAACAATGCTTGAGCCGATCGTCCTCATCCCAACCGCTTGACGATGTGCGCGGGGTAGAGCGCGGAGAAGGCGATCGACCACCACTCGTTCCGCTACCTGAGCTGCGGTGGGGTTCCCTTCCAAGAGCCAGTGATGAGCAATGCGGCTGAGCTCGGCTGCTTGGGCACGGGCTGGCACGCGGGGCTTGAACTCCCATTCCTGAAACTGCTGGGCAGCGCAGATGGATGAGAGGCCAAGCCTAGCCAAAATTTCCCGCTTGACTTCGTTATAGTCTTTGGCGGCCGCACGGGGAAGTGAGAAATAAGCCCGTTGGGCTTCTCCGGTGAGAAGGGGTGCCAGCACGCGTGCCCACTCGTCCTCGGGCCATGCCTCATACTGAGCAGTGGTTTCAAAGACCTGCAGGAAGGCTTCCACGTCATCATCAGCGGTCATCTTCGACAGCAGGCGGGTTGCTTGGGTGCGAGGATCAGGTAGCGGAACACGCTGGGCGGCGGAGGCACGAACGGCGGTGAGTTCTTCCTCCGTCCTGCCCTGGCAAGTGGCAAGATGTTCCACGATTTGTTGCTGGCGGATGCTCACTTCAGCGAGGCGTTGTAACATTTCCTCCATTGCGGGGACGAGCACGCCACTTTCCGCCTCCTGTAGTGCACAGACAAAAAAAAAAGGAAAAAATTAGGGGTTGGGGCGGTGAACTTGTCGGTGATTCTTCATGAACTTGCCCGCATTCTCCACCACTGTCACGGGGTGAAGAATCACTCAACAAGGCAGGCTTTGTGAAAAGGCCCCGGAGGGTGGATTTATTTACAATCAAACAAAGGCTGGTGAAAGTAGGTAGGCCGGTGCGTGGTGACTGGTGCTTTAAGTGCTCTTCAGTGTTCAATCCAAACGAAAGTGGGTGTCCAAAACGTGTTCCAAAACGATGGGCTGTCGGTCACTCGCTGCTTTCTGGGGAGAACAGAGAGAAAGGTTAGACCAGCGCTTTCATTCAGTTCGAGACTAGCGTCTGTCTGTTTGCTAAGCATGTGCTGCTTATGTGGCTGTGGGCTGATTGGGAGCAGCTGTGACCGATCAGCCGGCGATGAGGACGTGCAGGTGTTTTGTGTTGGTTGCCAGGGCGACGCTGCTTTCTCTGAGGACGCTCGTCACAATATATATATATATGACACCCCCCCCCCCATTTTAAACAATATATTCGTATATATATATTTATATATATTATATATATATACAAATATATATTCGGTATAATACATATATATCTGGCCCATTTGAATAAAACTGTCCTCATGCAATTTGTGGAGGCTCCAGTTGAGCTTTGCTGATTTTGTCTTGATGAGAGGGAACCAGTTGGAGTCTTTGGTCAAAAGACAAGGCCACAACAAAAACATGTTGTGAGTTTCAGAAATGATTATTGATTACATTTTAAAAAATATATATATTTTTGACTTTACAATGCTCTGTAGTTATTGGAAATGTTTGGATCACACTAATCGGAAACAAACCTGTGGAGCCACCACTGGAAACAAACCCCATGAATAAATGGATGTGTTATGTTAGAATGGGTAATAATAAACATCAGGGCATGAAATTTAAATTCTAATGTGAAAATGTATTAGTTAATCAACAACCACAAAACCTGCTATTGTAGCTCAGTACAGATAAAAATTCGAAGTAGATCCATATCCTGTTCATTTCTTTGTAAAAAAAAAAAAAAAACTAGTGCTGTCAATATTGATTAAAAATATTATGTCGATTAATCAAAAAAGATTTCTGTGATTAATTGCGATTAATCACAATTAAAAACACAGCTTTTATAGGTTTATATTTAGTTATATTTTATAATGTAATCATTTCACAGTTAATCTACAAATTAATGTAGAGACAACATACAGACAGTATTTTAAATACTTGTTCAATGGCATCTTTTTATGAATGAAGGTCAGTATCACTGACACTAATACAGCTCTATGTCATGAAATTATAATACAGCTAATACAGCTCTATGTCTCCATGAAAATGACCCCCCCCCCCCCCCCCCATTTTAAACAATTAATTATAGCCATTAAACATTACAGTGTAATTGAAAGCTATATTTTTTTTACATTTATTATGCTTCAAAAATATAACTAAAAATGTAAGTGAACTTTAAACAATCCTCACACAAACCTTAATTAACGTCATATTTACCTGTGCCCTTCCTACCTGTCTAACATATACAGAACAATATACAGAAATTGAATAAAGTTATTAAACAGTCTGCAATGCAAACATTATAGATTAAATATAGACTAATCCTTATCAAAGCTACAAAAGTTCTTTACTCAAGAGCAGTGAGTAATTTTCTCTGTTACCTTTGTTCTTTGATTAACTTTACTGACAGACATAATTATTTGCTACTGTAACTTTAAGACCCGCCGCTGCTGATAGAGACGCTGATATCACACGCGTCTCATTCTTTCACAACTCTTTACGTTCATTAGACTTTATTTAACTAATTTAAGAATGTTCTGACTGTTGTTATGAGGATACTCGACAAAACGGACATTTGGCATAATTGTGTGTGTTATTGTTCATTCAAGCGTGAAAGAGAACTATATTCTGGCTGTCTGTGCACGATACTGGCACGCGTCTTTCTGTGCATTCGTGTGTCTGTGTCACATAGACAGGTCATTCACAGGCAGCGCCTTCTCTTTAAACTTGAATGGTTTAAAAGCATTTGTAAGAATAAGAGTGGCATCATATAATGTAAAGCTAGCCAAAGGATGACAAAATTGAATGGATGCAGCCCTATAAAAACAAATCTTAGGATATGATAACTATTAAAACCTGTACATTCAGTGCATTGTAAAAACAATGAGTAAAAAACTCAGCATGCCATCATCAACCAAACAAAGATAAGCAGTCAGGGCATCTTCAGTGTTACACTTTGCATGTGCTGTGGGTCCTGCAGCTTCTGTCATGACATTTTGACTCTATTTTTTTTCACCCCACAGATGATGCTGAGCTAGAAGTCTTCTAAGCCCCAAATTTGCGCCAGGCTGTGGCCTTGTCTTTCCATTCACCCAAGATCCTCTGACTCCCACTGGTTCTCTCTCAACATCAGCAAAGATCAACTGCAGCCTCCATAAATTGCATGAGGACAGTTTTATTCAAGTGGGTGGGACATGCAAGTATCAAACTTAGTCTCATTATTTGATACATTAAGTGTCCCTATAGGGTGTGTTAGACTTAAGAAACTGATCTGCTGAATTTCAAACAATGCTATAACTTGCTTTCCTGTATTCTGCTACAGCTCTCTTTCCATTGATAAAATGTATGCATGTACACTGTAAAAAACACTGGTTAAACATAGGACAGAACACATGTTGGATTAATTTTACCCAGCAAATTGGGTTGTTTATTTAACCCAGCATAATGGGTTGATTTAACCCAGCATAGTTGATTAAATTTTACTATAATAATAGCTAATTTATTTATTTATTTATTTATTTTTTACTTCTACATGAATTAATGTCTACGGATTTACATCCTCTAAACTTAAAAAATATATACTCGATACAACCACTGGCTTGCATGAAAATTCCTTTATTTTCAATCATATTTTACAGTATAACCTATTTTTTATCATTTTTAATACACATTGCCAACATTTAAGCTTGTTTAACAAATATTATAAGTAGAAATTAAACATTATGAGTAATTCAAGTGTAATCGACCAGTCTCTGTTGTCCCGTTTCCACCGTAAAACCAACGCTGGATATTCCAAATGCTGGATCTCATGCAGGCACTTGTGTCATGTTCAGCGAGGGAACTTCTAACTTCAGACCGATGGCCTGCGTAGCCGAAATATGCTGCGACTGGCTCCATAACCTGTCCATAAACAATCAGTGTACAGGAACATATTTTAACATCATACGTATATTCTGTATCTTTTTTAATAAAATCATAAAATTCCACGCGAAAAGAACGACGCAACACTCAGTTAGGTGACTCACTGTATGCCCCTGTATGTTGCTTTGCATAAAATTAAACGATATACAGAACACAATAACAAATTTATAGCTAAAATCAAATGAACACAAATGACTCGGTTACTAACGTAACCTCGGTTCCCTGAGAGGAGGGAACGAGTATTGCGTAAGTAGCTTACGCTATGGAAAAACTCCTTTTCTCAAGAAATATTGAAGTCTTTATGTAAAACGCATTGCAGCTGCACAGCATACAGCAGTGAGCGAGGCAGCTCGGTCATTGGCTGTGCTGCGGCAACTGCACGAACCTATGACGGGGCGACTCTGAACACGCTTCCAATGAGCGTGCTTCGTGCCCGCGCGTGTCAGAGCCCGCCAAGATGGGCGTATATATTGGGCGCCCCGTCGTCTGAGTTCTTTAGGTTCAATCGACTGAAGCGAACTGACCAAGCACAAGCACGGCAGCTTATGCAATACTCGTTCCCTCCTCTCAGGGAACCGAGGTTACGTTAGTAACCGAGTCGTTCCCTTTCGAGAGGTCTCTCCTATTGCGTAAGTAGCTTACGCTATGGGAACACCATGTAAAACGCCGTGCGTGCTGACTTCACTCTATTATAGCCGGAGGCGGATGCCTGAGCCTTTAAGCAAAGTAATTATCCAACGAACCGGCCGAAGGCGGGCTTTATAAGGGACAATGTAGAATGGCCCAATGGGCGTCCAGTGGAAAAACACACAAGCACCTTTATGTACTGATATGCATAAAAAACCCTCTAAGTCAGTCAGAGAGGGAATCTATAAGGGAGGAGATAATGCTCAGCATATACACACTCCAGCCTATACATAGTTAGACCGACAGTATGTTGGAATGCAATGAGGGGACCTGTAGGTTATAAAACCTGATAAATGTTGACGGTGAGGCCCAGCCTGCTGCCGCACAAATATCCTGAATGGGTATCCCACTCGACCACGCCCACGAGGAGGCCATGCCTCTCGTAGAGTGAGCTCTGATGCCCAAGGGGCACTGAAGGCCCTTGGCTTCATAAGCTAGCGCTATAGCATCAACTATCCAGCGCGATATTCTCTGCTTTGAAACAGCGAGACCTTTGGTGCGGCCGCCAAAGCATACAAATAATTGCTCTGTCTGCCTGAACAGGGCAGAACGTTCCAAATATACTCTGAGCGCCCTGACTGGGCAGAGTAAATTAGCGTCGCTTTCGTCTGCTGGAGACGATAGCGCGGCCAGAGATATCACCTGTGCTCTGAAGGGTGTCGAGAGCACCTTAGGAATATACCCGTGTTTTGGTCTAAGGACAACTCTGCTGTCGTTAGGTCCAAATTCCAGGCAGGTAGCGCTTGATGACAGCGTGTGCAGGTCGCCCACTCTTTTGACTGAGGCGAGAGCCAGCAAGAGAGCGGTTTTGAGCGAGAGCTGTTTAAGGTGCACAGTTCGTAGAGGTTCGAACGGGGCACTTTTGAGTGCGTCCAGGACCGTGGCCAGGTCCCAGATCGGCACTGAGGGGGGGGGCGTGGGGGATTCATCCTCCTGGCGCCTCTCAGGAAACGAACAACAAGGTAGTTTTTCCCTAGTGTGCGTCCTTCCACAGGATCGTGTGACGCCGCTATGGCAGCCACATATACTTTGAGCGTGGAGGGGGTGCGGCCTGCCTCCAACAGCTCTTGTAAGAAAACGAGCACGCTCGGTACCTCGCATGTCTCAAGATTCAGGTTCCTGGTTTTACACCAGTCACTGAACACCGTCCATTTCTGGGCGTATAAGCGCCTCGTAGAGGGCGTTCGTGCCTCAGTGATGGTTCTGAACACTCCACTGGGGAGGTTCCCGGGAACCCGTTGAGGGGCCATGCATGGAGGGCCCACAGATCGGGGCGGGGATGGAGGATCATCCCGTTGGCCTACCTGAGGAGGTCTAGCCTCAGCGGAACCGGCCATGGGGCAGATTGCATCATCTGCATCAGTTCCGGAAACCACGTCTGGTTCTTCCAGAGTGGGGCTACCAGGAGCTCTGCACATTTCTCTTCCTTGACCCGACTGATGACCTGAGGTAGCATCGCGATCGGGGGAAAGGCATACAGTGTGCGGCTCGGCCAGACTTGGGCGAGCGCGTCTGTGCTCTTTGAAAAGAAGAGAGGGCAGTGCGCATTTTCCTTGGAGGCAAAGAAGTCGACCTCTGCTCTGCCAAAGGTTTGCCATAACCACTGAATCGTCAGGGGGTGGAGAGACCATTCTCCTGGGAGAACTTTGTCTCTGGACAGCATGTCCGCTCCCTGGTTCAGGACCCCCGGCACATGCGCTGCTCTCAGCGAGCGCAGGTTGCACTGGGACCATAGGATGAGTTCCCTGGCCATCGAGTGCAGGCAGCTCGACCTGAGTCCACCCTGGCGATATATATATGAGACTACCATCATGTTGTCCGTTTGGACCAGGATGTGCTCGTCTTTCAGGTACGGAAGCAGGGCTCTGAGAGCCAAAGCGTCCGCTTTCAATTCCAGACAGTTTATATGTAGGCGCTTCTCCGGGTTTGACCACAAGCCGGAGACAGGCCTGCCCTCGTAAAGGGCCCCCCAACCTATTTTGGAGGCATCTGTCGTGATAATTTTTCTCCTTGTGTTCACGCCCAAACTCACACCGGACTGATACCAGTCGACAGCTTTCCAGGGCGTCAGGGCTTTTATGCAGCCGTGATTCGCTCTGATTAAAAAGTGACCCGAGCGCCACGAGTGAGTGGGGACACGACTTTTGAGCCAGCGTTGGAGAGGACGCATGTGCAACAATCCTAGCTGGAGTACAGCTGATGCCGAGGCCATGAGACCGAGCATCCTTTGAAATCGCTTGACGGCCTCCTCTGAACGATGTTGCAAGGCGCCGAATAGTGAGCGCGCGTTCTGATGAGAGGCGCGCCGTCATCTGCACTGAGTCTAGCATTATTCCCAGAAAAGAAATATTCTGGCTGGGAGATAGCGTGCTCTTTGCAAAATTGATTCTTAGACCCAGGCATTCTAGATGGCTGGTAATCCAAGACCTGTGCGTCATTAACTGACTCTCTGATTGTGCTAGGACTAGCCAATCGTCGAGATAATTCAGTATTCGCACTCCCCGTTGTCTCAGGGGGGAAAGTGCTGCATCCATACATTTCGTGAATGTACGGGGTGCCAGTGATAGGCCGAATGGTAGTACTGTGTACTGGTATGACTGTCCCTCGAAAGTGAATCTCAGAAATGGCCTGTGATGAGGCGCTATCGGAATGTGAAAGTAAGCATCTTTCAGATCCACTGATAGAAACCAATCCCCCGGGCGAACTTGCGCAAGGATATTTTTGGTTGTTAACATTCTGAACGAGCGAATCATTAAAGCTTTGTTCAGATGTCTGAGATCTAGGATGGGGCGGAGACCCCCATCCTTCTTCGGGACGAGAAAATAGCGGCTGTAAAAACCCGCCTCGCTCATAGAGGGAGGAACAGTTTCTATAGCGCCCTTCTCTATTAGTTTGAGCACCTCGTTGCGTAGAACATGTGAAACATCTTTTCTCAATTTCGTCTCGACCACCGCTGAGAAGCGGGGTGGTCTGCGAGTGAATTGAAGCGAGTAACCGTGTTCAAAACCAATTTCGGCATGTCGGGGATATTTTCCCAAGCTTTCGCTCGCACAGATATGGGCTGAATGCTGGCTGGGGGCGTGTCGCAGTGACGTATGGCTCCCGCCGGCGAATCGCTCTGTGCTAACACTGAGCTTACAGCTCTCAGAGGCGCGGGCGCGCGCTGAGCAGCTTTGATGAGTGCCGAGTGCAGGGGTGCGTGTGAGATTACAGGCACGCTCGCCGCATCTGTAATGCTCACAGCGCGGGCTGGAGAAATGTTTAAGACTGTATGGACAGTGCTTATGGGTGGGGGTGCATAAACTGTGGTAGGCACGCGCGCCACTTTCATAAATCTTCCCGCTCGTGGCGGTAGGTTTTTGGCCATGTAAACAGTGTTTGTAAGTAGGGGTGCGTGCATTACAGCGGGCACACGCGCTACTTTGATAGGATTTCCCGCTTTTACTGGGGAAGTGTTTATAACTGTGGGAACAGTGCTTATGTGTAGTGGTGCATACATGACAGTGGGCACACGATCTACATTTATGGGGCGTCCAGCCTGAGCTGGGGAAGCATTTGGCACTGCTTTGACAGTTTTGATATGTGGGAATGCGCACTTTAGTGTGGACACGTGACCCCTTAATGACACAGGCAGAAAATGACTCTTTATGTCATTTCTGTGTGTCGCCGTTAAAACAGCGTTTGTTTGCAGGTGAGCGAGCTGTGCGGCTGGCCCATTGGCTGCTGTACAGACATTTCCAGCCGCCTGTAAGGGGACTGAGTAATGCTTTAAACGTTTTGGAGAGAGTGGTCCGGCTTTTGCGAGACACGCGCACTCTCTTTTTCTCCCTATAGCTAGGAAGACTTACGAGGCTCCGGGTTCAGCACAATCTTGGGCCGAGGTCCCCGTCGCTCGGGCAGTTGCTTCCTGTTGGCGGAGCGCGAGCGGCGTCGGAAGTCAGTTTCGGGTCTGGGGTGAGAGACGGGAGGTGCCGTCTTGACTCGCTGCTGCTGAGGCGGCTTTTGGCGGCTCTGCGAAGAGCTGGAGCGCTTGGGCATGAAGTGACGCATAGCCTGCGAATCCTTCCGGGCTTCGGTGAAGCGCTCAGCGAACTCTCTTACCGCCGGTCCGAACAGGCCGCTTTGGGAGATAGGCGCATCAAGGAACGACGCCTTATCTGCATCCTTCATCTTTGTTAGCGTTAGCCACAGATGTCGCTCAAGGACAGTCAGGTTAGCCATAGCACGGCCGATGGATTGGGCAGTGGCTTTCGTGGCTCGCAGGGCTATGTCGGTGGCGCTGCGCAGGTCCTTGAACGCCTCAGGATCAGGTCCAGACTCGTCCATGGTGCGGAGAAGTTTGGCTTGATAAACTTGGAGGACAGCCATGGAGTGAAGCGCTGACGCAGCTTGGCCGGTGGCGGCGTATGCGCGACCGGCGAGAGCTGAGGTAGACGGGCAGGGCTTCGAGGGATGAGAAGCTTTGGCTTTCCATCCAGCGGTGGAGGGTGGGCACAGGTGGTTGGCCACAGCCTCCTCGAGGGGCGGAGTTCCCTCGTAGCCTCTTTCTTTCGCGCCGTCCACAGAGGAGAGCGATGAAGAGAAAGAAGGCTTCAGGCGAGCGGAGTGAGGGGCTTTCCACGACTTCGTGAGTTCGTCGTGAACTTCGGGGAAGAAAGGGGAGGGCCTTTGTCGAGGGGCCTGCCGGCGCCCCTGCAGGAACCACTCGTCCAGTCGGCTGCGGGTGGGTTCTTCCGGGGAAGACCAATCGAGCCCGAGGTCTTCCACGGCCTTGGACAGGATGCGGACGATCTCCGAGTCCATGTTGGAACCCACACTCGTGCCCGCTATCGTCGATGGCGCGGGGTCGAAGGACGAGCCCGGCCAGTCGTCGGATGCAGCATCAAAGGAAAGGCTGTCATCCTTTTCGTCGTTATCCCCTGACGCGCCAAATGAGACGAGACCCATCGCTCTGCTGGAGGGGTGCTGGTCTGCCTGCGTGAACTGAACTGGCGGCGGGGAGTCCTCAGGTGGCGGAGAAGCACGCGGGGATTGGCCCGGCATGACGTCACTACAGTCCGCGTGCTATGGCGGCCTCTGTGAGCAGCGCTTCTTCTTGCACGGCTCAACTAGAGGGAACGGTAGCGTGGTGGTGGCAGGCTCTCTCGCGGCGAAGGTGGCGAACCGAGCGCGCAGCTCGGTGAGGCCCAGCGAGTCACACTCGGGGCATCCGCCTCGAGTAAGGGCAGCCTCTGCGTGGTCCGGACCCAGGCAGCGAGAGCAGATAATGTGACGATCCCCGTCAGAAAGAAGGCCTCGACACGAGGCGCAGGAAGGCATTTGAAACAACGCCTTAATTTGCTCTTTTAGAAAAAGTGTCGCGGGGCGAACACTGAATAATAGCTTTTGCAAAGGATATGAGCTGATGCACGCCGGATGGCTTAGCAGAAGGCGTTCGAAGGCGGCTGAAGGCGCCGGCGTCCTCGTAGCAGTCCTGCTGTAGGCTTGTCGACGGCGGCGGCGAAAAGACTCCAAAAATCCGAAGGAGATTAAATCTAAAGAACTCAGACGACGGGGCGCCCAATATATAGCCCTTGGCCACGCCCATCTTGGCGGGCTCTGACGCGCGCGGGCGCGAAGGACGCTCATTGGAAGCGTGTTCAGAGTCGCCCCGTCATAGGTTCGTGCAGTTGCCGCAGCACAGCCAATGACCGAGCTGCCTCGCTCACTGCTGTATGCTGTGCAGCTGCAATGCGTTTTACATAAAGACTTCAATATTTCTCGAGGAAAAGGAGTTTTCCCAAAGCGTAAGCTACTTACGCAATAGGAGAGACCTCTCGAAAGGGAGCCTGTATTTTACCGATGACATGCACCATTTTGACAGAGCTGCACTGCTCTGAAAAAAGCCTGCGATAAATAACTCAATCCCTGGGAAAACTACCCAAACACTGGGTTGTTACGTCCGACCCAGGTGCTGGGTAACACAAAAACTACCCAAATACTGAAAAAAAAAGCCCAAAAAATTACCCAAAAGGCTCAACCCAGGATATGGGTTTGAAACAGTCTCACGGCAATTCGTGATATGGTCACGTAATTTAATCTATTGATTCGTGACACGGGCACGTTTATTTCGTTATTTTCGTGATATCAGCGCGTTTTTTTAAACTAATGTATTTTAATGCGAAACATCTTTCGTGATCATAGCACGATTCTTTCTGCCTGTCAGACTGCAGCAGAGAAGCTGTTTAATCAACATTTATTCACGAGATCTTATCATGGTTTATGTATTTCTTTTAATGTTATTGTTTCGGTCTTATTGCCAGGGAAGCTGGATTGCTTTGCTGTTTATTGATATTTTTAAAATTATATTTTATCAGTAGGAAATCGCGCTGAAGAAGGCTCATTCCAAACACATCGCGATATTTGGCATTAGTTCACGTGTGCCGGATGTTGGTAAGTAGTCGTAAATACGCTGTCCTAATAATGTTTGATATAGGCTAATGTATTTTCTGTTTGTCGATATTAATCAGATTAGATCACGTTCAGTCACTGCATTATATCTGTCATCTCCACGGAGGATTTGCGTTTCATTGCTTTCTAATTCAAAACAGGGTGATTAAACACTGTCACGTGACGTTATAGCCCTAGAACTTCAATCACTTAATCATATTCATATCAGGTTTAAAGTAGTACAATTAGTACATAAAAGTACATATCATTTGTATAAATATACTTGACTTGACTTGATATAATTTGTAGTAGAAGCACAGTAAAAACAACACTTATATGCTTTTACCATAGTGACATTAGTTTTACTGTTATACAGTACTGTAAATGCACAGTAACCACAACACTTACCATGCTTTTACTACAGAAACCCTAGTTTTACTGTGATATGTGTGGTAAAAGGACAGTAACCTTAACACTTACCATGCTTTTAATGCTTAATAATGTAACATCCTATATTTGTAAGTTAAATCAGTCATTTTTCCTTTAAATAATCCTATTATGAATAATGATATTCTCTTTCTTCAGCTGAAAAGACCAAAAGGGCCTTTCGGACTCAGTCAGCTCATTATTGTTTGAGGACAAGTAAACCGAGGAGACGGAAAGCTGCAAAGGCAAATATTCGCAATGGTATGTATGTGTTGGTTTTAACCCTAAATCAAACATTTATAAAAGCATTTGTTGTTTCTTAAACCTTTTCTTACAAAACAACATATCCCAATCAGTATATACATAGTCTTAAAGTCTTAATAATTCACAAGTTTTAACAAGTTGTCAAATTCGTACGATACTCGTACATATTTGTATAGTATACTCGTACATAATCTTGCAGCTTTTACTTCTAGTGCTGTCATTGGCCACTGCCTCAATTCCTGTACATATTTATTGCGATATTTGTAAATCAGTTGCACCCCTTATTGGAAAGTAGTCGGATGTCCCACACACTGTCAGAAAGTTTATATTAATTGCATTGTATTCATTAAAATTATTACAAATTAGTCCCTGTCTGTTCATGTTCCAATGATACCTGATTTCTCTCCACACCTCATAACTTACCTCTGTTTGCAAGAGTGGAAAAGCTAATTTGACTTGTCACATGACATCATATATTCGATTATTTTGTAGTAATCATATCAGTTACACTGCTGATAACTGTCCCGTTTGCATGTAAATCATGTTATTTTTAAAAGGGTTCATATGATTATTGCTTCCTATTAAAGACATACTTTTATTCATAGGAATGCCCACATATCAGTGAATTTATTACATAAAAATGCTTTTAAGATTTAATTATGCAACTCTCTTTACAGAAAATATCCCAAAGTTATGGATAAACTCACAACATCATCATCAAGTCCTGGGCACATTGGGCAACAAGTGTCCTCCAATGTATTCGATACGTGGCCAAGTTCTGCACATCTTCCCATGGGACACATATCAGTGAATTTATTACATAAAAATGCTTTTAACATTTAATTATGCAACACTCTTTACAGAAATAAATCCTACAGTTATATATAAATTGACTACTTGCAAATAATCTACTAAAATTACCTTCCTTTCTGTTTTGCAGGATTACTTAGTCCTTTTTTTTAAAGCTCTACAATATCAAAGAGCCAACCCTCACAAGAGCTACTAGTGAGTCACAGCGAATCATGCCGTGATCAGCCCTTCCCAGGTAAAGTTTATACAATATTTCAATCAGTATTTACTCATCAAATGTTCTCTCCTGAATCGTATGGTAGATTAACTTATTTATAACTGTCTTAAATGGTAAATGGACTGCATTTATATAGCACTTTCACAGACCCAATGGCCACCAAAGCGCCTTACAATTTGCCTCACATTCACCCATTCATGCACCGACGGCGGTGTCAGCCGTGCAAGGCGCCATCCAGCTCGTCGGGAGCAGCTGGGGTTAGGTGTCTTGCTCATGGACACCTCGACACTTGGTCAGGTGGAATCGGGGATTGAACCACCAACCTTCCGGTTTGTAGACAATCTACATGAACCACTGAGCCACTGCCGCCCCGTCTTAATTTATGTTTCAAGAAAAATAGTAATTGCACATAGAGTAAGTAGACTTTCTTGTTTTACAGCAGAGAAGGAAGACCTGTCCTTATATCAACGCAAGCTAATCGAATAAGTCCTTTGTTTCGGCTGAGGTCATCTGGTGCCCAAAGAAGACAGAAAAGGTGTGTGAGTCCATTGGTATGTCTTGTATTGAAACAATGCTGTAATATGTAGTACATCATTTGATGTTGACAATTTTACATTGTACAGGTTATCACTTGGTTTTTGACCAAGTGAAGCTCTTAAAACACGTTGACAGTGTAAGAAATGAAGCATCACTTGCAAAGACTCAAAAGAGACCATGCCTTTCTAAAAGATCTTTTAAAATAGGTTGCTGTTGATATGGGTAAAACTGTTTTTGTTCAGTACTTAGCTTATATTATGTGCTGATATATATATATATATATATATATATATATATATATATATATATATATATAATGTACTGACTGCTGCTTTGTAAATTTAAATAAGGAACAGGCAACTCTGGCCCTCTTGCATTCTCCTTTTTGAGGTGGAGAGTTTACCTCCAACCCTAATTGAGTACACCTGAACATTTTTAACCAAAGTCTTCAGGTTTACTTGTAGACAATAGGCAAGTGGGTTAAAGGTTGGAGCTAAGTCTGCAGGACAGTGGACGCTGAGGGCCAGAGTAGCCCATTACCGCTTTAAATAACACAGAATATAAGCTAAACCTGACTGTCCATAGTACTTTCTGTATCATAGGTGACTGGATAGGATTCTCTGGCACTCATTTGTGTGGCTTCAGCAGCTGTGAATGGATTAATATGATGTTAATGTATTTTTAAAGACACAGTTTTATTTATCTTGAATCTCATTTGTCTTTATGCTACTTTATCAACTTTATGCTGTGTCCACCAATAAAGTGTTGTTCACTAAAGTATCGTGAATATTGTGTATTGAAAGTGGTGTTTGGTACCGTAAATAGAATTTTATTTGAGAAATTTTAATTTCTTATTTCTTTAGTTTAGTTAATTATTTAAAAACAACTACATATAATTAATTACCATGATTCTTTTACTTAGGACATACACATTTAGATCTTGTTAATGATATTTGGGACAACAATGCAACAAAAGTTGCACATACTTGCATGTATGCCAGTTTTCAGTGAAATAAAGGAAAAGGTATGTGAATAACTAGAGGATGCAGTGGGCTATTTTGCTATAAACACTTCAAATATAATTGAAGATGATCCATGTTGATAATTCTACCACATCTACTGCATTTAAAATGAAAGCGTATACATTACTAATGTCAGGCATATAGAAGCAATCAGAGGGGGAGAAAAGGAAATGTTAGCACTGTTTTTTTTGGGGGGGGGGGGGGGGGGGGGGGCACAGAACGTTCCCCTAACGTTCCCGAATGGTCCCATGAGGTTATTTTTTTGGGAACCAAACAAGAACGTTATAGGAACGTTTCATGTAAGTTATTTTTAGGTTCCATTTTCCCTAACCTTAAGGGAAAGTTCTAGGAACGTTACCAGAACCTACATTTGTTTGCTGGGATTGTACTGCCCTTCCACCCCCAGGGGCCCAGCAATGGCCCCCAGAAGAGCAAAAAAAATGCACATTTCAAATGGCTGTAACTCAAAGTCCGGTTAGTGTATCAAAGAGAAAATTGGCAGGACAACTGCTTATGCTATGTTTACTAAATAATGTTGGGCACAGTTTTCAGACATATATGTAAAGCTGGTATACAGGTTATTTTTAAAGTGCTCACAGTAAAATCTAAAATTTCAGCCTGTCCCTCATAAAGGTATGCACAATGAACAAATTTAGATATCCAGTTGCCCATTAAAGATATTATTTATTTAACATGTATTGTTTCATTACTTTACAAGCAGAGGAAGACGCGCGCTGTACATACGCTTTTCAATTCGACACTTAATGTGCTGTAGGTCTCGCTATATTATATACAATGGTTAAAAAGTCGAAATCAGTACACATATTTACGAATTGAAAGGCGTATGTACAGCGCGCGTCTTCCTCTGCTTGTAAACAGAAAGTTTTGCGCTTCCAACACGTCATCTTATACGGTAGGTGGCGGTAATACTTCTAAGCGGTGAGCAGCCGGTAACAAGAAGGAGTCGAAGAAGAACGTCCTCATCTCAGTTCTCGCGCATGCGTCGTGGAAATCTCTTGAAGTCTCGTCTCAGGCCCACAAGGAAGAAAAGGAATAGTCGAATAAAGTCGTTATTTTTGTTTGTTTTTCCGCACAAAAAGTAGTCTCGTCGCTTGATAAACTTATAGTTGAGCCACTGTTGCGACATGGAATATTTAAACATTTTCTTTAATGACTTTCTGGACCGTCAAGTGTCAGTCCCTTAGGCAGCCTATGTAGCAGTGATCCAGCTCTCAGATTTAATCATAAATATCTTCATTTGTGTTCCGAAGATGAACGAAGGTCTTACGGGGTTGGTACAGCATGGGGGTGAGTAATTAATGACTTAATTTTCATTTTTGGGTGAACTAACCCTTTAACGTTTCTTAGAATAGAAATAACTTGATGTAGCAGAATTAATAAATATTTAATACTGAGTCAGGTTTAATCAGGTTAGTTGATTGTGATATTAATTCTGCTACATCAAGTTATTTCTATTAACTGATATTTATTGTTAATTAGATCGAATTCTAATTAATGAATCATTTTTCATTAGCTAAGTTTCTATACCGTATTTAATTAAATTGATATTTATATTATTATTGTTTTTTTTGTTTTTTTTGTTTGTTTTGTTTTTTTCATGCAGTCAAGGACAAGGACAAGCACAGGAAAAACTATAGAACAAATTATGATATCCTTAATGTCCTGTGCTTGTCTTATATAGATATGTTAAGCCCCCAGGTTCTAATTTACAGTTTAATGGAGCATGTAGTAAAATGACAGTCATGTCTTTCTCAGAATGTCATGCCTGTTGCACATGATACTAGTCAAATATAGCTCTCTTGGTGTACATACTGTATCCACATTATTTTTTAACATAAGATGGGCCATTTTTAACCCTTAGTTGCATACCTCGGATCTTAAGTGACCCGGGACGTCATTCACTACCCTCCTCCTCATTAATTTTTTTGAAAGTTAGACGCCAATCTTCTTAGCATTTCAAGTAATTCATTATAAACAATATAACAAGAAAAATGTATAATATAAGAACGCCTGTTTTCCCATTCATTGTTTTGTAAAAATTGTATAGGGTCGCTAACACCGCAAGGTGTAAGTAAAGTGTAAGTGTAAGTAAATATCTTTCTGCACATAATAATTGAATCTTTGATGCAATTCACATTTATTTGACCATGTCTGATACACAATGATGAAGTGACGTTTCCCACATAGGTAAACAAAGAATAGGAAGTATCATCAGCAAAATTTTAAATAGCTCAGTGATTTACTGCAGAGCAAGTACTGAATGCAATCAAATATTAGTGTCACAGTCACTTGATGGTGGATCTGGTGAAAAAGCTGTATGTGATCAAAAATATTGATTTTGATTTTGAATATGTTTGAAATGGCGAATATGAGCCAGATGCTGAATGTACTGGGAAATGAGGACAGTGATGATGGTATAAAACATCGGCTCAAACAGAGCTCTTCCAAGATCCAAAAGGTAACAAAATATGCTATATTTTATTCTTCTGTAATTGTTACTCTAATATCAGGAGAGTTTCATAGTATTGCGACAGGTAGAGATCCATTCTAGATCCGGGTCGCTAAAGACCCTAATATGTAATAATGATTGGTGAAACATTGATGCATTTAAGGGTTAACTTGAATGTGCAAGCTGTCCCATTCTTTAAACAAACTTAAAAGGAGTTATATAGGATTCTTCACCCTAGGATTCTAGACTCAATTTTAAAGAACCCTATATGACAAAAATATTCTATACAAAAATAAATATCTTGTAATACTTTCATGGTTAACAGGATATTTACATTTTATCTACTGAACAATATACTACATCCCATGACAAAAATGACACTAAATACATTTTGGATTTTGCCTTGAAATAAGAACATATATAAATGAAAACAAGAATAAAACCATTGGTTGAATGTGGTCCTGATTTTGTGAAAATATTTCAAAACATCCACTTAGCAAGAACTTTTCAGCAAACACAGCTGTGCTCAATGGAGATATCAGCAGTCTCGAAATTACCATATTTCCTCAGCAATTAGTCACCTGTGCAAACTCTGGACCTGAGTGGGTAAGCAAGGGCAAATCGTCGGCCTCCTATGTCTTCTGCATACCGGATTAAACAAGTGGCCTGAGACACCCATGAGACGTCTATGAGGTCACACTGTGCTTTGATACATGGGCAAGGGATGCAGCCGGGTTGTTGTTATGTGTTTGGGTGAGGGTGTGGGGAGTTTGCGGGGGAGTTTTTTTTGTTTGTTTGTTTGTTACTGTTTGAACATAATGTGGCCAGAGGAGAAACTGCGGTGCGATAATTGCTTTAGCCCTGCAGATAAGGAGAAAACTATTTTCTTCATAGAGATAGGAAATGCCCAAGGCCTCTCTATCTCCTTCTTTACAGTCTCCCAATAAGAGTCTACAGTTCTGAAACAATTTTTAAGCTTCCGTGTTGAAATAGAGGGGAAAGGGGTGTACAGATGTTTTTATTTTATTTTATTTATTTATTACAACACTTATTCTGCATAAGACATCATATATGAATTATATATTTTTTCTATAGCTCATTGACTCACCACCATTACATTATAACAAAACGTCTCAGGTTACGACTGTAACCTATGTTCCCTGAGAACAGGGAACGAGACAATACGTCATTGACGTTATGGGGAACGCCTCAGGCGTGACAAGGTGTCTGAAATCAAATATCAACTCACAGCAATCATGTTGACCGGCGACAGCCCGCGCATCATCGGCTCGAATGATGAGCGCGTCAATCTGGATGCATAAAAAGGGAGCCTTGAAACCGTGACAACATCTTATCGTCTGAAGGGACTGTTGCAGGCAGGCCCTGAGGTATGGCAGAGAGACGTATTGTCTCGTTCCCTGTTCTCAGGGAACATAGGTTACAGTCGTAACCTGAGACGTTCCCTTTCGAAGGGAACTCAACAATACGTCATCGACAAAATACCCATGCCGCGATACTGAGGGGAGTGCATGCCCAATGGCTGTGACAACTGTCAGAACCAGTAATACAAAGGACACTAAAACCACTCACCCTAGGTCCCGTTGGGCTGTCAGTGACAGCACTCCCTGCCGATCATAGCCCAAGCTAATGAACCGAGAAAAACTGCCAGAACACAGTTCATGGGAGGTATATCTGGGCCAGCTCAAAGGCTTAGGACCACAACTTCCTAATAGAAGGGGTCCCTTCTAGGGAGTGTGGCTAGGGGACTCAAGGGACACCCAGCCAGTCACTATTCAGGAGAGCATGCCTCCTGACATGCCACCAGGCTGGCCTGGTGATCTATTCTAAGACGCACAGTCTGGCCATTGCCTGTCTGTCCGAGACAGAGCCTCTGGAAACTGCCTTGGAAAAGGCACCCAAAACTGAAGACCTGCAAAGCTGGCAGAAATGATTCAGTTCCGGATCACAGAGACGGGACCACCTGGAGAGTGTAACTCAACCTCAAGAAATGACGGAAGTCGTCCACTCAATCCATGGGTCTACCCAGTGCTGGTCCTGAACACTGAGGAAGTTAGAGAGGGATCAAAACCAGGAAGATCTGCTGAGGCCAAAGACCTAATTACCCCCTATGTGGGGAGCTCCAGTACCTGAGAGCTCACATCCAGAAGGCCGATGAGGCCTGTAACCTGACAACCACAGTATGTGGGAGCTCATAAACAGGAAGGCCTTGTGAGGCCTGTAACCTGGCGACCACAGCATGTGGGAGCTCATAACCAGGAAGGCCGGGTGAGGCCTGTAACCTGGTGACCACAGTATGTGGGAGCTCATATCAGGAAGGCCGGTGAGGCCTGACACCTGACGACCACAGTATGTGGGAGCTCACATGAGGAAGGCCGGTGAGGCCTGTAACCTGACGACCACAGTATGCGGGAGCTCATATCAGGAAGGACGGATAAGCCTGTAACCTGATACCCGGAATATGGGAGCCCATAACCAGGAAGGCCTGATAAGGCCTGTAACCTGACAACCACACCATGTGGGGGCTACATTAGAAACTACATGAAACCAAAGTGCATGTACTTAGCCATTCCGAGTCCAGAAAAGGCCTGGATCAGAATGAGGAAGTTAGCCAGAAAGGCGTCTGTCGTAGCATACCTTGACGACAGGACGCATCTAAAGTGAGACCCGAGGTGAAAGACTTGGGTCTGGGCCACATAGAAAGGGACCGAAGCGTACAGCGCATGACCCTTACCATAAAAATGGATTTTAGAAGGTACACAAGATGTTCCATCATGTGACTTACCATAAGTATGGTTTTGACATGACCAGGAAAGCCAGATGAGGCCTATAACCTGATAGTCAAAATGTGTGGGAGCTCACATTCAGGAAGGCCTGATGAGGCCTGCAACCTGACATGTGAAAGCTCACAACCACACCTTAGCGACCACAGTGAGTGGGAGTTCACATTCAGGAAGGCCTGGTGAGGCCTGAAACCTGACATGTGACAACTCATAACCAGGAAGGCCGAGGGGCCTGAAGCCTGGTGACCACTGAATGTGGGAGCTCAAAACCAGGAAGGCCGGCGAGGCCTGTAACCTGACAACCACAGTAGGAAGGAGCTCATACCAGGAAGGCCTGACAAGGCCTGTAACTTGACAACCACACCATGTGGGGGCTACTTTCAGAAAGTCCAAAAATATGGATTTTAGAAAGTACATGAAACAAAAGTGGGTGTACTTAGTAATTCCGAATCCAGGAAGGCCTGGATCAGAAAAAGGCGTCTGTCGTAGCAAACTTTGACAACAGGACGCATCTAGAGTGGGACCCGTGGTGAAAGACCTGGGTCTGGGCCACATAGGAAGGGACCGAAGCATACAGCGCATGACCCTTACCATGAAAATGTATTTTAGAAAGTACACGAGACGTTCCGTTGTGTGACTTACCATAAGTATGGTTTTAACATAATCAGGAAGGCCAGATAAGGCCTGTAACCTGATAGTCAAAATGTGTGGGAGCTCACATTCAGGAAGGCCTAATGAGGCCTACAACCTGACATGTGAAAGCTCACAACCACACCCTAGCGACCACAGTGAGTGGGAGTTCACATTCAGGAAGGCCTGGTGAGGCCTGAAACCTGACATGTGACAACTCGTAATCAGGAAGGGCGAGGAGGCCTAAAGCCTGGTGACCACTGAATGTGGGAGCTCATAACCAGGAAGGCCGGTGAGGCCTGTAACCTGACGACCACAGTAGGTGGGAGCTCATATCAGGAAGGCTGGTAAGGCCTGTAACCTGATACCCTGTATATGGGAGCTCAATTCAGGAAGGCCGATGAGGCCTGTAACCTGGCGACCACAGCATGTGGGAGCTCATAACCAGGAAGGCCTGGCGAGGCCTGTAACTTGGCGACCACCGTGTGTGGGAGTTCATATTCAGGAAGGCCTAGTAAAGAATGTAACCTGATACCCAGTATTTGGGAGCTCATAACCAGGAAGGCCGGTGAGGCCTGTAACCTGGCTGTCACAGTATGTGGGAGCTCATATCAGGAAGGCTGGTGAGGCCTATAACCTGACGACCACAGTATGTGGGAGCTCATATCAGGAAGGCTGGTAAGGCCTGCAACCTGATATCCAGTATATGGGACCTCATATCAGGAAGGTCGGTAAGGCCTGTAACCTGGCGACCACAGCATGTGGGAGCTCATAACCAGGAAGGCCTGGCGAGGCACGTAACCTGGCGACCACAGCATGTGGGAGCTCACATCAGGAAGGCCGCTAAGGCCTGTAACCTAGCGACCACAGCATGTGGGAGCTCATAACCAGGAAGGCCTGGCGAGGCCTGTAACTTGGCGACCACCGTGTGTGGGAGCTCATATTCAGGAAGGCCTAGTAAAGCCTGTAACCTGATACCCAGTATTTGGGAGTTCATAACCAGGAAGGCCGGTGAGGCCTGCAACCTGGCTACCACAGTATGTGGGAGCTCATATCAGGAAGGCCAGTGAGGCCTGTAACCTGACGACCACAGTATGTGGGAGCTCATATCAGGAAGGCTGGTAAGGCCTGTAACCTGATACCCAGTATATGGGAGCTCATATCAGGAAGGCCGGTGAGGCCTGTAACCTGGCGACCACAGCATGTGGGAGCTCATAACCAGGAAGGCCTGTCGAGGCCTGTAACCTGGCGACCACAGCATGTGGGAGGTCATAACCAGGAAGGCCGGGTGAGGCCTATAACCTGGCGAGCACTTTTTTTAGAAGGTGAGATCTCATATCAGGAAGGCCGGTGAGGCCTGTAACCTGGCGAGCAAAGTAGGTGGAAGCTCATACTCAGGAATGCCGGGTGAGGCCTGAAACCTGGCGACCACTATATGTGGGAGCTCACATCAGGAAGGCCGGTAAGGCCTGTAACCTGCCGACAACAGTATGTGGGGGCTCACATCAGGAAGGCCGGTAAGGCCTGTAACCTGGCGACCACCGTGTGTGGGAGCTCATAATAAGGAAGGCCGCTGAGGCCTGTAACCTGGCGACCACAGTATGTGGGAGCTCATATCAGGAAGGCCAGGTGGGGCCTGTAACCTGACAACCACAGTCTGTGGGAGCTCACATTCAGGATGGCTGGATAAGGCCTGTGACCTGACATATGGAAGCTCATAGCCTGGAAGGCCTGTAACCTGGCGACCACAACATGTGGGAGCCCAGCTCATCTTACAATAGATTACCTTTTGCTTGCCAAACATGTCCCCGGCTCTGTACAGGAGACGAGTTATGAAAAAGAAGAGAAAAATGTTATTTGCGCAACAAAAACATTTTCACTCAACATAAAACCTGCAGCGTGCGGAATGAAGCACACCAGGACTCAGAAACTCAGAAACCTGAGTTCTACCGTTTCACAAGACAAGGGAAGGCGCTCCTATCAATCAAGCTGAAGCGGGCCATCAGAGAATTCTTGAGCTCATCATGGGCCCCGCCCCAGGCCTGATGTAGGAGGAGCCTGGGAGCGATGGAGTTAGGAGACAAAATCTAGGGAGGTGATGTCTAACGTTCAGTGTGAGAACGTTTCCTCTGGATCACCTCCCTAAGATCCTGCCTCCCGCGGGAGTTACGCCTCCTGCGCGCCCTGCTCCCCCTACTAGGAGGAGGGGGTGCACGGGAAGCGACACTGGCCTTCTGGGTCTGTCTGTGATCCTCAGACCACAACGGACCAGGCCCTCCCGCCTGCCTGGGCTGGGCCGAGGACCTCCGCGGTATGCAGCTCTTAAACGCCGCAGAGTGCGCCCTCGCCTCCCTGAACTTATCGACCACCGTCTCGACGGAAGGTCCGAAAAGCTCGGAAGGCGAAACCGGCGAATCGAGGAGAAAGGTCTTTTCTTTCTCCCCGATGTCAGCCTGGTTGAGCCACAGATGCCTCTCCGTGGCCACCATAGCCGCCATCGCACGACCGATGGAAATGGCGGACTGTTTGGTGGCCCAGAGAGCCAAATCCGTAGTGCGGCGCAGCCTGCCTGGGCTTTTTTTTTTTTTTTTTTTTAAGTACACAAGATGTTCCATACGCTGGGCAGGAGGGTTGAGGCGGTTCAGTCTCAACCAGACTGACATCATCGGCAGCCAACTCCTGCCCGGCCCGAAGAGAACCAGTTACAGATTCATCAGAAAGAGAAAGAACCTCTTCTACATCGACCTGTAACTCATCCTCGTCAGCTGGCAGATCATCCGCGAGGTTAACGCCCCTCTCCAGCTGATCTGCCAGCTCCATCTGAGAGTCCCACGAGCTCGAGCGCCACTGAGCCTCAGCCCGAGCATGACCGAAACCGGTTCAGATGCTGCGGTCACTTCCCTTCGAGAAGTGGGACAGACGAGAACGGAGCGTTTTCAGAGAAAAACGCTCACAGTTTGCGCAGGAAGCTCCCTCGATAACTCCCCGCACGTGCTCTTCTCCCAGACAGAAAACGCACAGATCATGTGAATCCTCCGGTGTCAAATATCTGGGACACGGGTCGGCACTCGGCACACTTGCGGAAAGTATTTTCCCCCTTCTCTGCACGCTTCATTGTTGATTACTCAAAACAGACAAACAGTCCCTGAAGACGAAAGGATGTTGTCACGGTTTCAAGGCGCCCTTTTTATGCATCCAGATTGACGCGCTCATCATTCGAGCTGATGATGCGCGGGCTGTCGCCGGTCAATATGATTGCTGTGAGTTGATATTTGATTTCAGACACCTGTCACGCCTGAGGCGTTCCCCATAACGTCGATGATGTATTGTTGAGTTCCCTTTGAAAGGGAACATATTTTTTTTGCATTTGATTTTCCATGATGTCGTCAAGCGGGACATGAATGTCTTTAACATCAACCCTGAACAATGGCATCACCTTGCGGAAGACCGGGCAGCTTAGCGGTCTGCGCTGACAGAAGGCACAACTTTGTCCTGCCATGCTTACACCAGCTTTTGCACAGAAAGACGGCATGCTAGACACCGTTCAGATCGGCGCTTGCGCTGTAAAAGGCCTTGATATATGAATGTGACAAATTAGAACAGCTTGGTATAATTGTCTGCTTTCATATGCTGATTAAAATCCTGACTTGCTGCTTGGCATGTATTATATTATAATGATTATTGTGCAGAAGAGACTATCTTTGTTCCTCTGATAATGGCCGACTTCACTAATGGAATGTTTTTGAATGTGAAGAGCTATGATCTGATTTTTGTGATTGATGTATATTACACTGCATTGCATATATTATATTATATAATGCAAGACTGACATTTAGCTATTACAATTGTGGTAACTTGTGGACATTACAATAGTGGTAACTTGTGGACATTGCAGGAATCCACAGAAATGTAAAATATTATTAAATATATCTAAATAAATATATTGTAGAAAAATGCATTTTTTGTAAATATTAAAGTATTCTTCTTTTATTTCTCTAATGTACATCTTCTATATTTACAAGTGATATTCTTGTGAAGATAAAGTAGATTGGATGATAACTGAAGGACACAAAAATATGGTTAAACATAACCATAACCCCCCCTTCCCTCTACCTCTCCCTCTCCCTCTCCAATCTCACCAACTATCTGATTAAATCTTTTCACGGAGAAAATCAATAGAAGGACACTTGTTTAGGGTCATTTGGAGAGGTGGCTGATTTAGCAGACAGTGCCAATCGCACCGGATGCTTGTACCTGCAACTGCCTGTCTGTTTAAGCCCATCTTACATGAGAAGAAGTGGAACTCAACACTGCATCATGGAGCTGACACTATGGGAACGCTTCATGTGAGCCTGTGTCTGAAGCACATGTCAATACCTCCAATTTTGATTGGCTACCGCAGTCAGGTGATGTCACAGGCGTGCAGACGGGCTATAAAAGGGCACATATGGAAAACGTCATCAGCTTCAGATTGTCTGAAGGAAGACATACAGACATGTCTGGCAATGCAACGCAGTGTCTCGTTACCCTTCTCAGGGAACCGGGTTTCATACGTAACCTAGACATTTTGTTGCTGAATGAAAAATAGTATGAACAACAAGAAAAAAAAAAGATCTAAAGAATCCATCATTGGGGTACTCATAACGACCTCATAAGATAGAACTGACATTATTGAGGTACTTGTTTAAAACTTGTGTCACTGCAATAAGAATAGGCTACTGTAAAACACTTAGGATTTAAAAAAAAAAAACCCACCTGTTTAATTAGTGGTTCAACCCAAAAATGGGTCACACGTGTGTTCTGATAGGACTGTCAACGGCAAGGAAAAACATTTCTAAATGCAAGTAACTCGTTTATAAAATAATCTAAAAATAAAAATACAAATACAGTAAAAACATTTGTTGGTTTATGACGTTTGTAAGGACATTTGTGTTTTCCTTTGCATAATGCACATTCTTTGCACTGTGTTGGTTTGCCACTTACAATTTAATGTGAAATCTGGGTCTTTATAGAGGTGAGAGTGCTTATGATTATATATAAGTGTTGTTCAAAATATTAGTGCGTAATGAAAATCAACACTCACTGACAATTTGATTCTAAGTGGCAAAGTGGTTCTCTTACAGGTCTTCCTTAAAGGGATAGTTCACCCAAAAATTAAAATTCTGTCACTATTACTACTTCACTGCTGCTCGCCCTGCGATCGACTGCTTTTGGCCTCGTTTGTTGGTCGTAGAGCGAGACACCGCTTCACTGCTGCTCGCCCTGCAATCGACTGCTTTTGCCAGCCTCGTTGCCTGCTGTGAGTTTGTTTGTTTGCGTCGTAGCTGTCTAAGCCTCGTATTAGGTTCGTATTTCTTTCTGTTTTTCCGTATTTCTTTCTTTTATTTCACATCATTTAACTCATAATTACTCACAATTACAATTCGGACTGTTGAGAAGACGCGTCTCAAGCCGTTACCCAACACCGGTCCTTTACACCAATGGGTCACGGCTGAGCGAGTCTTCTTTACACTCACTTACAAACTAACATTTTCGTTTTTTTACCCAAGACCTGAGTCTTAAATTAGTATAAATATTAATAGCATCACAGGTTGCATCATTGCTAACTTACTGTCCATCTGTTAAAATGGCGAATATATCAGGTGTATGTTATCTACCTTTTGGTGCAGATGAGAACAAATCTGATTTGCTCGCGGTGCAGTCTGAATTAGAAGCTGTAGAAAAGCAGTTCTAGAGAGACAAGCTGAGCTGAGAGACCGGCGTTGAAACATCACGCGCTGATGCACACGGATCAGTGATTAACGTTAGTAACCCGCTGACGCCGACCTCGTCTACTCCGTGCGTTTCTCAGCATTGGTCCCGAGCGTCCAGGTCACGATCAGCCATGGTTTCATTCACTCCGGCTCCAACACACCACCACGAAGCCTGGGTGGTTCCGCGGAAGCCGCGAGCCAGGACAAGAATCTTTTCGCCCCTCCCGGTGTTCGAGATCTCCACTCAGAACCGCTTCTCCCCTCTTCGTGAAATGTAACGCGATGCTGTGATCATCGGCGATTCCACCGTCCGACACGTCCACGCTACGTTAGGTAAAAGTAAGGTGCACAGTCACTGCTTTCCTGGTGCTCGTGTTCTCGATATCACTGCGCGGGTAACTGAGATCTTGAACGGCGACGAGCGCGTCGGAGCTGTTGTGCTGCACGCGGGAGCTAACGACATTAGGCTGCGACAGACGGAGGTTCTGAAGAAAGACTTCAGGAGCCTTATCGATACGGTACGCAGTACATCGCCTGAAACATCGATTATTGTGTCTGGACCGCTTCCTACGTACCGACGAGGGCATGAAAAGTTCAGTAGATTATTCGCGCTAAATGAATGGTTATTGTCATGGTGCAATGAGCAGAAACTGCTCTTTGTAAATAATTGGAATCTGTTTTGGGAGCGACCAAGGCTCTTCCGTGCTGATGGCTTACACCCAAGTAGAATCGGGGCAGATCTTCTGTCGGATAACATCTCCAAGATGTTAAATACCGTTTGACTAGTATCCAAAAATCCAAATCACAGTCTCTACTGCACCAATTTAATTGATATTAATACTAGTGTAGAACATTGCATAGAAACTGTGTCTATTCCTCGTTTACTAAGATCAATAAATCTACTGCGGGATCTCGAAAAAATCTAATTGTTATTAAAACAAAAAATCTCGCTATTAGTGAACAAAAACAATTTCTAAAGCTAGGTCTTCTAAACATTAGATCGCTCACACCTGAGGCGGTTATTGTAAATGAAATGGTCACAGATAATAATTTCGATGTTCTGTGCCTTACTGAAACCTGGATTAAACCAAATGATTATTTCGGTCTAAATGAGTCTACTCCGCCAGGATACTGTTATAAGCATGAGCCCCGTCTGATCGGTCGTGGCGGCCGTGTTGCAACAATCTACAGAGATATCCTTAATGTTACTCAGAAAACTCGTCATAGGTTTAATTCGTTTGAAGTACTTGTGCTAAATGTTACGCTCTTAGATGTAAGAAAAAAAATCCCTATTATCTCTAGCATTGGCTACCGTATATAGACCTCCAGGGCCGATTTCCTAAAAGAGTTTGCTGACTTTCTATCAGATCTTTTGGTCAACGTCGATAAAGCATTAATTGTTGGAGATTTTAACATACACGTAGATAATTTAAATGATGCGTTAGGGGCTGCGTTTACAGATTTATTAAACTCCTTCGGGGGCAAGCAAAACGTCACCGGACCAGCTCATTGTCTTAATCATACACTCGATTTAATTATATCATATGGAACCGATCCAGCCGATATAGATATCATTCCACAAAGTGATGATGTCACTGACCATTACATGGTAACTTGCATATTAAGTACTGCTGTAATATGTCATGCTGCGCCACGTTATCGACCAGGTAGAACAATTCTTCCATCCACCATAGATCATTTCTCAAATAGCTTATCTGATCTGTCGCAGCTGCTGCCTGAACCCAAACAAACAGATGAACTAGATGAGCACCATTCTCTCTAGAACATTGGATATTGTTGCACCCATTAGATTAAAAAAGGTCAGAGAAAAAAGTATAGCACCATGGTACAATAATACTACGTATGTTTTAAAGAGAGAAACCCGTAATTTAGAGCGTAAATGGAAAAAAACTAATTTAGAGGTCTTTAGAATCGCGTGGAAAGACAGTATGTCACGTTATAAAAAGGCCCTTAAAACGGCCAGGACTGAGCACCTCAGCAAATTAATAGAAAACAACCGAAATAATCATAGGCTTTTATTTAATACCGTGGCTATAGACTAACAAATAAACAGACGTCGTCTGAACAAAATACCTCGTTACAGTTTAGTAGTAATGATTTCATGAACTTCTTCATCGAGAAAATTGAAAGCATCAGAATCAAAATCATAAACGTTCAATCTTTGCTCGCACCTTATAATTCAGCCGCAATTATCACCCCGCAAGAACAATTACAATGCTTTACAACCATAGAACAAAAAGAGTTAAATAAACGTATCACTTCATCTAAAACAACAACGTGTTTATTAGATCCTATACCAACTGAACTACTGAAAGAAGTGTTACCTATAGTGGAAGAGCCTCTTCTCAATATTATTAACTCATCTTTATCTTTAGGTCATGTTCCAAGAACGTTCAAGCTGGCAGTTATAAAACCTCTTATTAAGAAACCACATTTAGATCCAAATAACCTAGCAAATTACAGACCCATTTCGAATCTTCCATTTATGTCAAAAATATTAGAAAAAGTTGTGTCCAGTCAACTCGGCTCTTTCTTGCAAGAAAACGACATCTATGAAAAGTTTCAGTTTGGATTCAGGCCGCATCATAGCACTGAAACTGCGCTTGTTAGAATCACAAATGATTTACTTTTAGCTTCGGACCAAGGCTGTATCTCAGTACTAGTTTTACTTGATCTTAGTGCTGCGTTCGACACTATAGATCACACAATACTCTTAGATCGACTACAAAATTAAACTGGTGTTGAAGGACAAGCATTAAGCTGGTTCAGGTCATACTTATCTGACCACTACCATTTCGTCTACTTAAATGGAGAAAAATCGATCATAACTTCGGCAAATATGGAGTGCCGCAGGGATCTGTGTTAGGCCCTTTATTATTCTCAATATATATGCTGCCACTTGGTAATATTCTAAGGAAACATGGAATTAGTTTCCATTGTTATGCTGATGACACTCAAATATATATTTCATCACGGCCAGATGAATACGTTGAATTATCCAAATTGACAGATTGTGTTAAAGATATAAAAGATTGGATGACGCGTAATTTTCTTTTATTAAATCCAGACAAGACAGAGGTAATACTTATCGCTATCGGTTGTAAAAACCGTCCACAAAACCTTTCACAGCACGACTTTAACATAGTAGGATGCCCTGTTACTTTATCCGCTACAGTAAAAGACCTGGGTGTTACATTAGACTGCAGCCTGTCTTTTGAAAAGCATATTTCATATGTTACAAATACAGCCTTTTTCCACCTTAGAAACATTGCTAAGCTACGTAATATGCTATCAGTATCTGATGCAGAAAAGAGAGTTCATGCATTCATGACCTCGAGACTAGATTACTGTAATGCTTTATTAGCTGGTTGTCCTGCATCTTCAATAAACAAGCTACAGTTAGTCCAAAATGCAGCCGCTAGAGTTCTTACTAGATCAAGAAAATATGATCATATAACACCGATTTTATCATCACTTCATTGGTTACCTATTAAGTTCCGTATTAATTACAAGGTATTGCTTTTGACTTATAAAGCTCTAAATGGTTTAGCTCCAGTCTATTTAACGGATCTTCTATCGCCTTACAATCCATCGCGCTCTTTAAGATCACTAAATTCGAGGCTTCTGGTCATTCCTAGGATATCCAGATCCACCAAAGGAGGCAGAGCCTTTTCACATTTAGCTCCGAAGCTCTGGAATAGCCTTCCTGATATTGTTCGTTGCTCAGACTCGCTCTCCCAGTTTAAAACTAGACTGAAGACGCATCTATTTTGCCAGGCATTCATATACATTTTTTATCTTACAGTTACTGTAAATTCGGCCTCTAGTTCATAAACGCCACAGGAGAACTGGCCCCCGACTGAGCCTGGGTTCTCCCAAGGTTTTTTCTTCTCCATTGGGTCATCTGATGGTGTGTTAGGACACCTTTAGGTCACTGGATGAAGTTTTTCGGTTCCTTGCCACTGTTGCCTTTGGCTTGCTCAGTTGGGGATATTCAAATTAATTAACCAATCATACCATTGATCAGCTCTACCAAACTTGGATGTCTTTTTTCCAGTAATAAAAAAAACATTGTTAAGTTGTTTTGATTGATTCTGTGAAGCAGCTTTGATACAATCTGTATTGTGAAAAGCGCTATATAAATATATTTGACTTGACTTTGACTTGAATTAGAATCAAATTGTCAGTGAGTGTTGATTTTCATTAGGCACTAATATTTTGAACAGCACTTATATATAATCATAAGTACTCTCACCTCTATTCAGTGATGCTTGGATAGAGTTGACAATATACAAACAACATTATGACTGCAGATGCCTTTCCACAATCCAAGCTTTAGCAGAAGGTTTATTTGTCACCATGGTGATAGCACTCAGTTACCACACTGCAGTCTTTTGTCAGCTCAAACCACAATATGCAGGTTTCAATGTCCCTCTAAGTGTGTGATCCACCCGCAGTTCCCCAATTGTCATTCAGATATTCAAAGGTTAGTTTAATCATACTCCAGAATCCTGAAATCACAGTTTTATTATCAGGTAAATAAACACATCATCCATGACAGTGAGTGACGAATACCAAACCACAGAACCCAACATTTCTGTAAATGCTTTAGCTTCATCTAGCCCAAAAGGTGTCTGTAAATCTCACATTGAGGGAAGAAGCTAGACCTCCTCATTAACACCATACAAACACACGTTCACCAAAAAACAAAAACAAAAAAAGAGCTTGTAATTCACCTTCAGAGCCTAATACAAGTGGGCTTTTGTCCTATGTATTGTAGCAACTACGAGAATGAACCAAACACAACTGAAGCTTTTAGATGATTGTTAATACATAATCACACACAAGAGGCTTCAAATTCCAGATTACCCCAGGCTCCAGAGTCTGCGACCAAAAGGACTTTTTATTGTTTAACTAAAGGAAGAACGTTGTCAATGTTTTATCATTTGGAAAGAACAGATCTGTTCAGAAATGGTGAAACAAGAGGCCCTAACAAGAGGTCACCTGACCCCTGCGACTAACAGACTACTCTTTCTCATGGGACCTCTGGTCTTTGAGAGATGAACAAAACAGCCTTCAGCAGGAACGACACCTGAACTCAGACTGGAATGGCTTAAACCCCATAAACTTTACATAGTAACACACTTTACATATCAAAATCCATAAAACTCATCCCAGAACAATTCTCGATGGACTTATAATCAAACATTATGCAACTACATAATTCTGTTGTTTCTACAATATATGTGTGTCTAATATGCTTAGACGCCATACAATGCATAATTGTTATAAATATTAGGTGTGTGAATGAAAGTGTGTGTCATGCTTCTTGTCAGTATTCTTATAATAGTAATGTATTCTTGTATTCATGTAGTAATGCTCCTGTATTTTTTTATAATAGTAATAATGTCTAAACTGTGGCCTCTTGTTCTCTCTGCTAGTGCTGGAGAACAAGGAGATCTCAGATAACCCATGATTCACGATAAGAAGAAAATAGGGCCACCTCCTATTTGGCCAGAACCCATCCGGGAGGTTGGATAAACTTTGAGTTTAAAATCTTAGACCCGAACACAGAATCTCTCTCTTGCTCTTGTGCTCTTTCTGGTTCTCTGGGGCTCTTGCCCTCTGCTCTCTGGTGCTCTTGCTCTCTCTCTCCCCCGCTCTCTCCCTCGGAAAAGGTCTCGGCAGAACAAGTCGGGTGGAGCAGACGATGGTTATAGTAGCCATGTAGACGCATAGAGACAAATGACCCAAATCAGAATCAGGGTTTAGAACAGATTTATTCAAGCCATCTAACTCGTCTCACCTTCCTTGCTTTTCCTTTGTTTTCTTTTCCGTTAAAAGTCTCGGTTCTAAGTTAAGTTTTGCTGCAAAGTTTCGTTTAAACGTTTCGACTGCAACGCTCTTCCAACTTCAAAGACTTTCATCCATCCGCCAACACACCACGTGACAGGCTGCCCAAGATCTAGCAGGCACAAGGAGACCGCCAGCCAAGCAACGGACCCGGGAAACCCCTTTACACCGACAAAAGGGAATCCCCAAAGCAAGGACAAGCAAGTACCCTCCAGACTCTTAACTGAACTGGTGCATTAATATAAAATTGAATAACCTGCCTAAGAAACGATAGAAGGGTTAAATCGATGATTGATGGTTCGTTCAGGTCATGTCTTTTAAGTGCATATAGAAACTTGGGATCTCACCATCTGACTCCTAAAACTCATTCTTCCTCACTCTCTGTCTTTCTGCAACTCGTATGAACGTGTGTGTGTGTGTGTGTTAGATATTAGTTTTATGTGTTAGTCTTATAATCAATAAGGTATTGTTTGTGTGTGTTAGATATTAGTGTTATGTGCTAGTCATAGGCTTATAATCAAAAAAGTATTGTTTGTATTTGGAAAGAGAAGCATTACTTGTGCCTACAAATTTATTGTCTTGAACTGCGATCTAAGCTACTTATGCTTTTACCCTTGAATTATTTCTTAATTTAGCTGTTAGCTGAGAATTAGTCTTTCTTGGCCAGGAAGATATTATATTTCCAAGAATTAATAATTGTTTATGCTTTCCATTCATTGGATGAACTGATAAAATGATCATACTGATTCTGCAACAGTAAATTCTGAAAATAATTAAATAATTAATTATTGATCATAATCCGTTATGAATAATAATTAGTTATATTTATACGGGCATATAAACGCTACAGTATGTTATTCCCATTGCTTTTCATAGGGAGAGATTTATAGCAAATCACAACCATAAAATGTAAATGCTCTTCCACAGATACAAAATATGGGAAAATATGGAGTCAGTGGTACACTAGGTTAAGATTCACACAGCATATTTACTCTCTCTGTTGATCTGAAGGAATGTTTCGACTCAGACATTTCTGTCTGTGTTTTGAGCATGCAATGTGCTCTTTAAGATGGCTGGAATGTTTCCTCACGGTGACCAGACGCTCACCCCAATCACCAGCGGAGGCTCAGGATAGAGGACAAAGCCCATTCAGTCTCATGGGGGACCGATGATTCTTGTGTTTGGCAGAATTGCTTGTTCTTCATCCATCTGATGCAGCTGAGCTGCTCATATATATATATATATATATATATATATATATATATATATATATATATATATATATATATATATATATATATATATATATACATAATACAAGCTTACATGTAGGTGCTATTTTCATTGTTCACTTTGTGGCTGTAGGCTGATTGAGTTCATTAATTGTTACTTAGAATAACACAAATTAATTGAATTGAGGAAAGCAAATTCATACAATTAATTCAACCACAAAAGATAATACTACAATAAACAAAGTAGATCAATTAAAAGGGTAAACTGTGATATACTCACTGAATCTAACTGTATAAAAATGCATTGTTTTTTCTGTATCATTCTACCTGTCAGTCACTACTGTAGTGGTTGAGATTTTCTGCATGTTAAATTGTTATGCCAATAGGTGGACAGGTGAAACATTCATTTCTAACATTTAGTAAAAAAATAGTGATTGCAAGTGCAATAGATGAAGCCAGTGCCTGTCTTAAACGAGTCATTGAATCATTCACACAACTGGTTTGTTCAAAACACTGATACATTTAGGAACAAAACAAGTGAATAGCTGCTTTTAAGTCCACTTTGGTATGCCCTTCCTTTCCTAACTTACCTCTATCTTGTTCACTCAGATGTACGTCATTGCTGACGTTGCACCAGTTCCCACTACTGGTGGAACTCTTGCAATGGGATTAAAATGGAACACCCTAAGCCCCTGATCACTTGAAATCTGCTAAGGAACCATTGTGTTTTATCTCAGTATAACTCTTCTAAACTGCTTAATTGACCTAACTTAACTTACAGCTGTAAACTACTTTTCCCTCTATTGTTTGAATTGTATAAGGTGTGTGGGTAAATTAAGAGGGAGCACTGTGAGTTGCAGTTGTGACCTTACAATCGTGTTGCATTGTGGTCTATGGATATGTCTTTCCCTTTCAAGGGAACTCGAGCTGCGTCGAACGCTGCGGGAACGCCTCTGCGTTGTGCGTCATGAAGCACGTATGGAATCAGCCCAATGGAGAGATGAAACGTCATAGGCGGGTGACGTCATCGACCAGGAAACTATAAAGCACCCCAAAAACATAAGCGCAGTAGCTTCTGTGCCTTCAGTCGCGCTACATGTGAATCTGTCCCTGTCTGATATTGTTTGTCTTAC
The DNA here is from genome assembly GCA_030578255.1 of Tiaroga cobitis. Classification (NCBI taxonomy): domain Eukaryota; kingdom Metazoa; phylum Chordata; class Actinopteri; order Cypriniformes; family Leuciscidae; genus Tiaroga; species Tiaroga cobitis. Next base: position 36,653,426 of record CM060597.1, read on the forward strand.
ATACCCTGCACCACACAAACAATTTATCCTATATATATATATATTGAGAGATTATGGCGGACGAACAGCAGTTTAGAAAGTGTGTTCCTCCCTGCTCGCGTTATTTAACGAGCGGGGATACACATGATCTTTGTGTTGTTTGTTTGGGAGTTCAGCATGCCCAGTTTGCTCTCGAGGGAGCAGACTGTGAGCATTGCGAGCGTTTGCCGTTAAGGACGCTCCGCTCCCGCCGATCGCTCTTTGAGGAGAGCGGTTCGGTGCGCGCTCCCCGCGGTTCGGGTCCCGCTTCTGCCGAGGCAGAGCGGCGGCGCTTATCGTGGGGATCGCAGATGGATCTCTCACCGGGGGTTGAGACGGGCGCTGCCTTATCTCTCCCTTCACCTGTGAGATCCAGTGCCTCATTCCTGGGTTCGGAAGCACGCGCTGCGGTTTCTTCCGCTCAGGATGAGGCACCCGTACTACAGCTATCCAGTTCTGAGGAGCTGGATGTTGTTAGTGTGGAGGGAGAGACTGAGGATTCGCCACCTCACTCTCCCGAAAGTGATGAGCTTATGGAGGTTTTAACACGAGCTGTTGAAAAACTAATAAAAAAAGAAAAAAAAAAACAGTATTGAATGGCCAGTGATTAGACAGGAGTCTGTGTCAAAATCGAAACTGGATGAAAGATTTTTGCCCTCACGTGTTCAGCCTCCACGCCGGTGTCTGCCGTTCTTTCACGATCTCCACACTGAGGTGTCGAGATCGTGGAAGAAACCGGTTTCATATAGAATATTTAGTCCCCAGACATCAACATATTCAAATATAATGGGGGCTAGATCATATGGTTATGGCGCTTTGCCTCGCGTGGAAGAGACGCTCGCGAGCTATCTCTCCCCCGAGGCGGCGTCATCTTTTAAAACACCGGTATTACCCACCAAGCCCCTCAGAAATACATCTGCTTTGGTGGGTAAAGCGTATTCGGCTGCAGGTCAGGCTGCGTCATGTCTGCATACAATGTCAATCTTGCAGGCATACCAGGCTGATCTGCTGAGGGACGTGAGTGAGAGTGAGGCAGTCAGTACTGACGTAGTTCGAGAACTGCGTCAGGCTGCTGATTTATCCCTGCGCGCCACCAGAGAATCGGCCAAGCTAGTGGGTCGATCTATGGCAGCTCTGGTGGCCGCAGAAAGACATCTCTGGTTAAATCAGACAAATATGAAAGAGAAAGAAAAAGCTTTTCTTTTAGATGCTCCTCTCTCTCCATCGGGGTTATTTGGCGAAGCTGTTAATTCTGTTATAGACAAATTCCAGGAAGAGAAAAAACAAGCTGCAGCTTTCAAAAAATTTCTCCCGTTAAAAATTCACGTCCCTGGGGCTGCTGGGCGGGAGCAGCCCCGGCCGTCTACAAGCTCATCCCATAGGGCGCAGCAGAAGCAGAGTGTCGCGTCTCGTGCTCCCCCTGCTGGACAGTGGGCTCAGGCGCGGCACTCTCAGCCGAAGTCTTCTAGCAATAGACCTGATCTGAGGACAGTGATATTGTCTAAGAAGGCTTCAGCTAAGAAGAAGTCCTGACGCCGAGGCGTTCAGGATGCTGAGGGTGGTCCCCACCGAGGCGGAAAGGAGTTCACCTCTCTTTACGGTGCCCATTCTTCCTCGGTGCCCTCAGGGGGCCGTTCTGCCAACCCCGCCTTCATGCCGGGGCGTAGGCGGTCCCAGCGAGCGTTTTCCCGAGGGACGCTCGCTCCCTCTGAGGAGGGTCTCACAGCAGTCAAACCAGTCGTTCCCTGCCGGTGCGCCGTTACAGGGCGCTGTGTTTGCTGCTCAAGTTACACCAGAGGCCAGTCTCGAGAGACTGGTACCCTTAGTAGATTTTCTGGCAGAGTGGAAAAGCCTTCCAAGAATATCTCATTGGGTCCTGCAGACAGTAGAAAAAGGATATGCTATCCAGTTCAGGTGTCGTCCACCAAAATTCAGAGGGGTTCTGCACACAGTGGTGGGCCCCGAGCAGGCTCTGGTAATGGAACAAGAGGTGAAAACGCTCCTCCAAAAGGAGGCTATAGAACGGGTTCCTCCTCCCAGTTTGGAGTCAGGTTATTACAGCCGATATTTCATCGTTCCAAAGAAGGATGGGGGGTTGCGTCCAATTTTAGACCTGCGCCTATTGAATCGCTCGGTAGGGAAGCTAAAATTCAAGATGCTCACTATCAAGCAGATCGTGTCTCAAATCAGATCCGAGGACTGGTTTGTCACGATAGATCTAAAGGACGCATACTTCCACATTTCCATCCTTCCACAACACAGGAAGTTCCTGAGGTTCGCCTTCGGGGGCGAGGCGTACCAGTACAGGGTTCTTCCGTTTGGCCTAGCTTTATCACCCCGCACTTTCACGAAATGCATGGATGCAGCACTAGTGCCTCTGAGGCTTCAGGGCATTCGTATTCTCAATTACATCGACGATTGGTTGATTTTGGCTCAGACGGAGCAGATGGCGGTTCGGCATCGAGATGTCGTCCTCGCTCATATCAGAAAGTTGGGGTTGAGGCTGAACGCAAAGAAAAGTGTACTATCTCCTTCTCAGAAGACCACTTTTCTGGGTGTCGTTTGGGATTCGGTCTCGATGCGGGCGCGGCTCTCTCCGACCCGCATCGCTTCGATTCTCTCAGCTGTGAAACAAGTAAAGCTAGGCCAGCTACTCACTGTGAAGCAGTTTCAGAGACTGTTGGGTCTGATGGCAGCAGCGTCCAACGTTATACCTTGCGGCCTGTTGTACATGAGACCGTTACAGTGGTGGCTCAGGACCAAGGGATTCTCCCCGAGGGGAAATCCGCTCCGCACGTTCAAAGTCACGCGGCGCTGCCTTCGTGCTCTGGTCATGTGGAGAGAAACTTGGTTCCTATCCAAAGGTCCTGTGCTGGGGGCTCTTTGTCGTCGCATAACGCTAACGACGGATGCTTCCCTCACAGGGTGGGGGGCGGTCATGAGTGGCCGCCCAGCCCAAGGTCTGTGGCAGGACCATCATCTATCGTGGCATATAAATTGTCTAGAGATGTTGGCTGTGTTTCAGGCTCTGAAACACTTCTTAGCAGACCTGAGGGGCCATCATGTGTTAGTTCAATCAGACAACACGTCGGTGGTCTCTTATATAAATCATCAGGGGGGCCTGCGGTCTCGCCGGCTTTACAAGTTGGCCCGTCAGATCCTCCTGTGGTCCCAGGGGAAGCTACTATCACTGAGAGCAATGTATCTTCCCGGGTATTTAAATGTGGTAGCGGACTCCCTGTCGAGGCAGGGGCCGAGGCCAGGGGAATGGAGACTCCACCCCGAGGTGGTGGAGCTCCTTTGGTTGAGTTTCGGTCGCGCCGAGGTGGACCTATTCGCTTCCAGGGAGACCACGCATTGTCATCTGTGGTTCTCCATCAGTCATCCAGCCCCCCTGGGGTTGGATGCTATGGTGCAGCCGTGGCCGAGGTCACGCCTGTACGCCTTTCCCCCGATTGCTCTGCTACCAGGAGTTCTGGAGAGGGTTCGCCGGGACGGGGTCAGCCTACTATTAGTAGCCCCGTTTTGGCCGGCCCGAGTATGGTTTGCGGACCTGATTTCTCTCCTGGACGGCTCTCCCTTGGAGCTCCCGGTCAGGAGGGATCTACTCTCTCAGGCGGGTGGCACGATATGTCACCCCCGCCCAGAATTGTGGAAACTGTGGGCTTGGCCTCTGAGGGGGCCCAGCTCATAGAGTCTGGTCTCTCAACCGAGGTTGTTGAGACCATTCTTCACTCCAGAGCTCCATCCACGAGGAAGCTTTATGCCTTGAAGTGGAAACTTTTCACTTCTTGGTGTGGAGAACACCTGCAGGACCCAGTTAACTGCCCAGTGGGTGCAATGCTGGAGTTCCTGCAGGAGCGCTTCTCCACAGGGTTATCCCCCTCCACACTAAAGGTGTATGTGGCGGCACTAGCTGCTTACCACGTCCCTTTCAGTGGGGTTTCTCTTGGGAGACACCCGCTTGTAACTCGTTTCCTCCGTGGCACTTTGAGGCTGAGGCCAGCAGTTCGTACGAGGGTGCCGACCTGGGATCTGGCCATTGTATTGGAAGGTCTTTCCCTAGCTCCTTTTGAACCTATCGAAGAAGTTCCTGAGAAGTTTCTCACTTTTAAAACTATCTTTTTACTTGCTATCTCCTCATTAAAAAGAATCGGAGATTTGCAGGCTCTGTCGGTGTCACCCTCGTGCCTGGAATTTTCGCCTGGCATGGTTAAGGCTTTTCTGCATCCTAGACCAGGTTACGTTCCCAAGGTCCCTACTAATGTTGTTAGACCTACGGTTCTGCAGGCTTTCTGTCCTCCTCCATTTATGTCATCGGACCAGGAGAAACTAAATTTACTCTGCCCTGTTAGGGCGTTAGACGCTTATGTCCACAGAGCTGCCCTGTGGAGGAAATCAGAACAACTATTTGTATGTTTCGGGCCATCCAGGAAAGGGTGCCCTGCGTCTAAACAGAGAATGAGCAAGTGGGTGGTCGAGGCTATCTCACTTGCTTATGAGTCGGCTGGTCAGCCTTCACCTTTGGCTGTTCGAGCCCACTCTACTAGGAGTATGGCTGCTTCCAAAGCTCTATTGTCGGGGGTTTCCCTGAGTGACGTTTGTGATGCGGCTGGATGGTCTTCACCGCATACTTTTATTAAGTTCTATGACCTAGACTTAAGTTATACCCCTGGGGCACAAGTGCTCTCGTCCTCTGTGCGCTAGTTCTCACATGGCGGTCATTTGGTCCTATGGCGACGTGGGTATTCGCGTTCCCGCAGCGTTCGACGCAGCTCGAGTTCCCTTGAAAGGGAACGTCTCGGTTACGTATGTAACCCTAGTTCCCTGATAGGGAACGAGACGCTGCGTCGTTCCGCCATACTCCCGGCACTCCCGTTAGCGCTTCCTTCAGGCCTATCAGAAGCTACTGCGCTTATGTTTTTGGGGTGCTTTATAGTTTCCTGGTCGATGACGTCACCCGCCTATGACGTTTCATCTCTCCATTGGGCTGATTCCATACGTGCTTCATGACGCACAACGCAGAGGCGTTCCCGCAGCGTTCGACGCAGCGTCTCGTTCCCTATCAGGGAACTAGGGTTACATACGTAACCGAGACGTTTTTTTTTATTAAAGCAGAACATAGAACAAGACACAGTTAGACGACCATCAATACAAAATACATAAATCAGAAAGTAGGATGTACGTGTAATTATGTGAAGTGTGTGTAAAATTGTGTTTTAAAATTGAGTATGTGTATATCTCTGTTATAAGTTTCCCAATATACATGTAGAACAATGCTCATTATATATATGATTCACATCTACGTATAATTATTATGGTTAAGGTTATGCGTACTTGGCGTGCTGTCCGGGTGGAGGGCTCCGAGCTCGGAATTTCTGCCCGAACCCAGAGTACTCCCCCCGTCGGTAAGAGTAGATGGAACTAGAAGTGAGGAGATGGAACTAAAGTGAGGAGATGGGGTTGAAGAGGGATGCTGATAAACTGGCAAGGCACAACAGTGGGTTCTGCTGTTATTTATCCTATCCTGAGTTGATTACAGATTGAACTCCACTTGTGGTAATTGGGTTAATTATCTGCACCTGCTCCTCCCGAACCTTGTTAATAAAACATAATATATATCATGATATGTACATATCAATAGTAATAATCAAAGATGTAATAAGGAAGAATGTGTGAGAAATAAAAAAAGGTGTAGGGGGTAGGGGGGTAGCACAGGTGAGAAGGAACATTACTGTTATGGATAATAATGTAACAATGGCATACTCTATCACAGCATTATGTGTAAAACCTTGTGAGAGATGACCCATGCAATTTATATATATATATATTTTTTTTAAATAGCTTGAGATGTCACACTTTATTTCCATAACACATTCCAAAGGAGATTGGGGTAGAATCCAGGAGAATGTTGTAACATGTGATGTGAGGGGCACATTGTAACATGACCATATGACAGCTTAAAATGTTATCTGATCTAATAAAACAATATACAATACAAACTAAAATATTTTGGCAATAAAATAACATTTTAACTGTTTCATATAAAATAATGTCATTTTTTAATGATTAAAAAGATTTTTTTTGACAGCAAACACATCACAAAACGGCTATACAGCATATATCATATATAGCATTCAAAACAATAATAATGAATAATGTCTGTACATTGACTCTCAGTCTTTACTCACCGCTTTCTCATGGTTTCTCAATATAATTCATAAAAGTATAGAATAGAATAACATAGTTCTAATAGGAGCACATTGTAATGCAGTGATATATGGGGTTAGAAGTGTTGCATTATTCCAAATAAATAGATTTAGAGTCACAAAGAAATTGTAAAGAGATTCACAAAAATGTTTCAAATTCACAAATAAATAGATTAAGATCCACAAAAAAATGTAAAGAGTTTCACAAAAAAGATTTGCAAATAATAAACATTTTTTTTACAAATGTGTTTTATATCACAAACACAACCCTGCCTGGCATTTATTTGTGAACCGCTTTCTGTGAATTTGTAAATCACTGCACACATTTGTGAATCGCTTCTTGTGCATTTGTAAACCCCCTCACACATTTGTGGATTTTGAAACACTTCTAGCGTCGACATGCAGACAAATCCACAAATAAGTGGACTCCACCCACCGTTTCCTCAAGCCAATCAGATAACGACCACATTGAGCTGACCAATCGTAGCACGTTCTCGCTACAACCAATAACGTTAGGCTTTACAATCAAGGTGGTCTTGCCCTGAAATAACTTTGCTCATTCATCTGGATTGGCTCAAATAGGAAGCGTAAGGCTAAGGCCCATGATATTGCTACAGTAAAATACGTTTAAAATTTGGATTTCGTTAGAGATAGACCATTAGACTGTGTATCAAGCCAAGACACATTTTAAGAGCCTTTGAAAATGCCAGAGAAACAGCGCGTGCATCTTTGTTATGGGAACAACGCGTTATGGAAGCGTCACTTATTCATGATAAAACAGAAAAGCATCAATAAGTTGCTGACTAATGAATAACTGGATTCAATCTCGTGATAAATACGCGAGTTTGAGTAATATAGGTGATTTTACTGTCACAACAGCTTTTCCCACTTCTTCAGGCAAGTTTTAAATACGCAGCAGGTCCGTGGATCTATAATGATCCATAGAGCATGAAATATGTTTCATACATTTAAAAGTGAAATGACCAGCAGACAAGCAAGCGATTTGCATTTATTTGTCCGTTAAAACACTTGATCACACAATTAATATTTTATATGAATCAGACTTAATATTATTTTATTGTAAAAGTTACTAGCTGCATCCAAAATAAATGCAAAGATGTATTTTTTCAGCATTACATTATCCACTCAAAACCCCAGTTCCCTTTCGTAGTCACTCCGAGTTACGTCGGATGACGGAGAATGGGGGGTTTCGCCAGAAAGCCTATCATCTTCGAGTATTATAAAACGAGCCAATGGCAATGAAATTACATGGGTCTGCGGAATTTGCATAGCGTATCTCCGCCCCACCGCGTGGTTATTTAAGGAGAGACACATGCAACAGCAGATCATGTTTTCGCTTCGGAGCCAAGAGCATCTCTTCACTCCACAAGCCAAAATCCTGAGTTTCAGTTGCATCTTCTCTTCGAGACGAGCGAGCTCTCTGGTGTTGGTGTGACGGAGGTACCCAGCGAGTGCACATTGTGTGTTTTCTCCCTGGTCGCCTAAGCATCGCAGAGTTTTTCCTCTCTAAAAGAGCTGCACGTGGCACGTCTTTTTAAAGATGTCTCGCCCGTGTTCTTCTGGGTGCGGTCGATATTTATCTTCTTTTGATGGGCACAATCGCTGCTTTGCGTGTCTGGGCTTAGAGCACGCTAAAGCAGCGCTTGTGGATGACTCATGTTCCTTCTGTGGGAACATGACCATCGCAACACTGAGGTCGACTCAATGATCTCATTCGAGAGAGGGTCCCCTCATCCACACCCCGATCTACCCCCTCCACAAGAGGTGGTACTTCGGCTGGTGGACGGGGTGACATGAGGGTGACGGTGTGGAGCAATCCGACGATGCGTCCTCGGACCACGCCCCCCTCTACAGTGTTGCAACCCGCGAGTGCTGCAGTGATTCAGACGGGTCCGTCTACGGATGCCCCGCGTGTTTCATTCGGCGCTTCAGAGGAGGATTCAATGTCGATCGCGGCATCACAAGGCAGGCATGAGTCATCGGGAAGTGATGCGGCTGCGTTGCCTCCCTCGGGAGTGCCAGCGTTGCCCATGTCAGATCCCGGCCAGATGACGGCCATGCTTTCCCGGGCTGCCGCGAGCATCGGGCTAGAGTGGAATCCTCCGCCCTGCCCCGAGCGCTTGCGTTGGATGATTGGTTTTTGGGTGCGGCTGCCGCTTCACGGCCACAGCCAACCTCAATTCCATTCTTCCCGGAAGTGCATGAGGAGCTGTCGAAGTCATGGAAGGCTCCTTTGACCTCCCGTGAGCGTTCGACAGCTTTCTCCGCCTTTCCTCCCCTCGATGGCGCGGTCGCCCATGGGTACACTGGGATTCCCCCGGTTTAACGCTCTGTTGTGATGCATCTGTGCCCTCAGAGTGCTTCTTCTCGTGGTACTCCTAAGCACCCGTCCAAGGCCTGTAGATTCTCGTCTACCCTGGTGGCGAGATCTCACAGAGATGCAGGACAGGCGGCCGCCGCCCTGCATGCGATGAGCACCTTGCAGGTCTACCAGGCCCAGCTGCTCAGAGATATGCACGAGGGCAGGACTGACCTCGGGCTCTTTGATGAGCTGCGTGCCGCCACTGACCTCGCTCTCCGGGCAACAAAAGTGGCCTCACGCTCCCTGGGTCAGGTGATGGCCACCTCTGTGGTCCAGGAGCGTCACCTGTGGCTGAACCTGGCCGATATGCGGGACGTTGAGCGGACTCGTCTGCTCAACGCCCCCATATCCCCAGGCCGGCCTCTTCGGCGGAGCGGTTGAGGACTTCTCCCAGCAGTTATCGACCGCACAGAAGCAGTCTGAGGCAATCAAGCATAGTGTCCCCCGACGGCCCGCTGCTGCCTCCACCCAGCCGTCGGTTCAGACGCCTCAGCCTGCTCGCCGCTGCTCACCCACGGGTGGGCAGGACCCTATTGTGGTCAAAGAAAGAACCGAAAATTCCATCACTGAGCACACAGAGCCGGACGACAGTGCGCGACGCCCCCGGGCCTCGCCGCTCTCGTCCCCCTCTGTCTCTGAGGGCGCGGATGACAGTGTGTGCCGTCTCCGGACCTCACCACTCTCGTCCCCCTCTATCGCCAGACCCCTGGCAGAGCAGACCCCCGTGGAATGCTGGTCCTTCCCTGGTCTCCTCTGTCAGGACGCGGAGTATGACCGTGCCCCCGCTCAGGGTGCTATGCCACTCTTGCCTGGGCCGGTCACTCCGCTTCACTGCCCCTCCGGGGGGACGTCTGTGGTTCGGATGATTCCGCTGGTTCAGTTTTGGGAGCTTGGTTAGAGCTTCCCAACCTGTCCCGCTGGGTCGCCCGAACTATCAGGCTCGGCTATGCGATTCAGTTCGCACGGTCTCCTCCCCGCTTCAGGGGAGTCCGCTTTACTGTGGTCGGTGGCAATGCCCTGATCATGAGAGCGGAGGTTGCCACCCTGCTGGCGAAGGGTGCAATCGAGACTGTCCCTCCAGCCGAGATGGAGTCAGGGTTTTACAGCCCGTACTTCATTGTCCCCAAGAAAACCGGTGGGTTAAGGCCAATCCTGGATCTGCGCGTCTTGAACTGCTCCCTTCACAGGCCGCCGTTCAAGATGCTCACGGCCAAACGCATTTTCGAATGCGTGCGGCCACAGGATTGGTTTGCAGCGATAGACCTGAAGGACGCCTACTTTCATGTCTCCATTTTACCTCGACACAGACCGTTTCTTCGGTTTGCTTTCGAGGGGCAGGCATACCAGTACGCGGTTCTCCCATTCGGGCTGGCTCTGTCTCCTCGCGTCTTTACGAAGGTCTTTGAGGCAGCCCTTGTTCCCCTACGCGAACACGGTGTTCGCATCCTGAATTACCTCAACGACTGGCTAATATTAGCTCACTCTCGAGATCAGGTTTGCGAACACAGAGACCTAGTGCTCCGGCACCTAGCCCGTCTGGGCCTTCGGGTCAACTGGGAGAAGAGCAAACTCTGCCCCGTGCAGAGGATCTCTTTCCTCGGTATGGACATCGACTCGGTCGCCATGTCCGCGCAGCTTACGAGCGAGCGCGTACACTCACTGCTGACTTGTCTTCGACAGTTCGAGGGCAAGAGTGTGGTCCCACTGAAATTATTTCAGAGGCTCCTGGGGCATATGGCATCTGCAGCCGCGGCAACGCCACTCGGATTGCTTCATATGAGACCGCTTCAGCTGTGGCTTCGCGATCGAGTCCCGAGGTGGGCATGGTATCATGGCACGCTCCGAGTCCCAGTGACTCCGACCTGCCGTCAGACCTTCACCCCGTGGCGGAACCTCAGCTTTCCACGGGCCGGAGTTCCCCTAGAACGAGTTTTCAGGCATGTTGTTGTCTCCACAGATGCCTCTGCCACGGGCTGGGGTGTCATGTGCAATGGACATGCCGCCGCGGGCTCCTGGACAGGACCCCAGCGCCAACTGGATGTCAATTGCCTCGAGTTGCTGGCAGTACGCCTTGCCCTGCACCGTTTCAACACGTTGCTCAAGGGTCAACACGTACTAGTCCGTTCAGACAATACCGCGACAGTAGCGTACATCAACCGTCAGGGTGGTCTATGCTCCCGCCGTATGTCACAACTCGCATGCCACCTCCTCTTATGGAGTCAGAAGCACCTGAGGTCCCTTCGTGCCATTTACATTCCGGGAGATCGGAACTTTGCACGGTTCCGGATCGGAGCTGTGCTGTCACGGTTTCGGCCCATCTCCGGCGAATGGCGACTCCATCCCCAGTCGGTCCAGCTGATTTGGGACCAGTTCGGGGACGCACAGGTAGACCTGTTTATCTCCCACAACTCATCCCACTGCGCCCTGTATTACTCCCTGACCGAGGGCACACTCGGCACGGATGCACTGGCGCACAGCTGGCCGCGGGGCCTCCGCTTGTATGCATTTCCCCCAGTGAGCCTTCTCGCACGGACCCTGTGCAAGATCAAGGAGGACGAGGAGCAGGTCATTCTGGTTGCGCCATACTGGCCCACCCGGACCTGGTTCTCCGAACTGATACTCCTCGCAACAGCACCTCCTTGGCCAATTCCTCTGAGGAAGGACCTCCTTTCTCAGAGACGGCAGAGGCAGGTTTGAGTACCCTGCCACCTGCGGTGGCGGCTACCATCACTTCCGCTAGAGCATCGTCCACGAGACATGTCTACGCGTTGAAGTGGAACCTCTTCGTCAACTGGTGCTCTTCTCACTGAGAAGACCCGAGGAGATGCTCGATCAGTGTCGTGCTGTCCTTCCTGCAAAATGGGTTGGAGCGAAGGCTGTCTCCCTCCACCCTGAAGGTGTATGTGGCCGCTATCGCCCCATATCACGATGCAGTTGAAGGTAAGTCTCTGGGAAAGCACGACCTGATCATCAGGTTCCTGAGAGGAGCAAGGAGACTGAATCCTCCTCGCCCTCCTCTCGTTCCCTCTTGGGACCTCTCAGTGGTGTTAAATGCCCAGCAGAGGGCTCCCTTTGAGCCTCTGCAATCAGTTGAGCTTAAGTTCCTGTCAATAAAGACAGCGCTCCTGGTTGCATTGGCCTCCATCAAGAGGGTAGGGGACCTGCACGCATTCTCCGTGCTTGTGTTTCAGGACCTCAGACCAGCTTTTTGACTGTTATGGTGGGAGACTGAAGGGAAAGGCTCTCTCAAAGCAGAGGTTGTCTCACTGGATAGTGGACACCATTGCTTTGGCTTACCAACAGCAAGGCCGACCGTGCCCCCTTGGTGTGACAGCTCACTCCACACGGAGTGTGGCTTCCTCTTGGGCTCTAGCACATGGCGCCTCGCTGGCAGACATCTGCAGAGCTGCAGGCTGGCCGACACCCAACACATTCGCCAGATTCTATAATCTCTGAGTGGAGTCTGTGTCCTCTCGTGTACTCGCTTCAACCAGCTAGTACTGGACCCGCTCAGGTGTCTTCGCTTGCTCGCCATTCCACTCCACGGACTGGATACATGCGATATTTCCTCAGCTGAGCCTTCCTCTCTGAAGCCCTGAGTTCCTCCAGCACTGTTGACGCTGGCGCCGGTGTCTATTGCCTGTGCGTCGGCTAGGTGCCTCGGTGTGCATGGTTCCTCCCCTGAGTAACCCCCACATGTGTATTTCCACTGTAAGTCTCATTGAGCATGTGTCTTTCCCTCGGCAAGTCACCTTGCCTCTCCTGGAGTTGAAAGTTGCCACCCCACGGGCTGGTCACTCCAGTGTTCCTCCATATGAAGCCCCCCTCGGGCCATATGTGTATTCTTAAGTCCTCCCTGCGGGTAGGCGTGCTGCGGCATATTTCCCCTGAGATATGCTTCCCAGTGTACCTTGGTATTCCTGTGTTAAGTAGGACTCCTTTGTCCGTGCCTATATCACGACAGGGAGGTCAGACTTCGCAGGGCACTGGAAGACAGCTGTGAAGGTGGCGTGATTACACGGGGACCCCCATTCTCCGTCATCAGACGTAACTCGGAGTGACTACGAAAGGGAAAGTCTCGGTTACGGATGTAACCCTTGTTCCCTGAGTAGGGAACGGAGACGTTACGTCTCCCTGCCACTTCCGCTGTACCGCTGGGTAGACGCCTGAGTTCAGTCTCGGCTCCTCAGCAAAGACATGAGCTGCTGTTGCAGGTGTCTCTCCTTAAATACCCACGCGGTGGGGCGGAGATACGCTATGCAAATTCCGCAGACCCATGGCATTTTATTGCCATTGTCTCGTTTTATAATACTCGAAGATGATAGGCTTTCTGGCGAAACCCCCCATTCTCCATCATCCGACGTAACGTCTCCGTTCCCTACTCAGGGAACGAGGGTTACATCCGTAACCGAGATGTTCATGCTGTTACATCTTCAGTTATGGTCATTTGGGCTGATATTTGGTATTCTACATAATATTTATGTCCTATAGATAGCTATTTGTCCCCACGATTGTGCTTTAAAAGACAAAATCATCCGTTTTGTCATTTCTTATCGTGTCTGTCTACCCAGAGCGAGGCTGTCTACACTAGACAAAGCAAATGTGCAATAGTGTGTCCTCCGTGTAGCCGCTACTTCAGAAGAAGAATGGGCATCCGTTTCCTATCAATGAATCATCGTGTCACGCTGCTCCGCGTCCAGTGTATACATTATCACGAATAATGCATGTAGCCAGCACTAGTCAATTAGGAAAATTATAGACACGTCATACAGTATATCTGCAGGTAAGAAAACAGACATCATGGGCAAAATGTATTAACATTGCAAACATGATAGTTTTACATTATTGAAACTGCTACGCCAGCAGGGAAGATGATGGGCCATTTGCTTTTGACGCGCTGTGTCGCACGGCTTGAGTCCGCTTGATGATCATGATTTGTGTGTAATCATGAGTTTATCCTGATGGAAATATAAAGAAGCCTTAAACTCCAACAATCTTTTGGAAACAGGGTGTTTTAACCACACAAACAGCTCATTTTGAATGAAGCGCCCATAGATTATAGCTCAATTTCAAGGGTGTCAGATTCAGATTCAGTTCCCGCCCCGAGTGTAAATCCTAACATTATTGGTTGTAGCGAGAACGTGCTACGATTGGTCAGCTCAATGTGGCCGTTATCTGATTGGCTTGAGGAAACGGTGGCTGGAGTTCACTTATTTGTGGATTTGTCTGCATGTCGACGCTAGAAGTGTTTCAAAATCCACAGAAGCGTGAGGGGATTTACAAATGCACAAGAAGCGATTCATAAATGCGTGCAGTGATTTACAAATGTACAGAAATCGGTTCACAAATAAATGCCAGGCAGAGTTGTGTTTGTGACATAAAACACATCTGTAAATATATATAGATATATTTTTTTTTTTGCAAACATAATTTTATTTATTTGTGAGTTTTATAATTTTTTATGAAACTCTTTACATTTCTTTGTGGATCTTAATCTATTTATTTTTTAATTTGATACATTTTTGTGAATCTCTTTACATTTGTTTGTGATTCTCAATCTATTTATTTGGAATAATGCAACAATTCTAACCGCATAGTGATAACATGCCCCACCTGCACAACTGGGTTTTAAACCCGGCGAGTGTCTCCTGCTGGTTAGCAGCATTAAAGAACTATCTCAACTGTTAAAGATATAAGATTAAAATAATATCAGACTTGTCTCATTTTAAATAAACACAAAAAACATTACTTTTGCAATGGTTAAATAAATGGCACTAAGTACACTAAGTTTCGTCATGCTAGCATGGAAAGTTTTAAACCATGTGTGTTACAACTAGCCCCCCGTTAGGTTGTGCCCCGCTCACTCCTACGTTTAGGCTACTCGACAACGATGTGCTAAAAATGGAAACGTTTTTTCTTTGTACAGATGACAACATTATCAAAATGATCCCCGGCCACACGGATCTGTGAAAACGACTTAAAAGGCTGTATTATGCATGCCAGACATGCCGATTTTACTTTGTAAAGAAAGACAATGCCCCTGCGCACATAAGCATTCATTCGTTTACTACAGTATTACTCTGCCTCCTTGGTAAATTTCATCTTTACAAAGCCAGAAACATTCATTGTAATCCCAGTTTTAGAATGTTCTCCTCTGATATAAATCTCCCCCTTTTTACTTCCTTTAAGAACATGTCAAATCCTTTGAACACAAAGACTTCGAAAACATATCCTTGAATTTGGTTCAAGAAACCTTTAATTATTCACGATGACAACATGTTATATTGTGTTGATTTGTGTAATTCTTATAACCCCATGTGATGATGTCCATTTGCCCCCCACCCCACCACCTATATATGTATATATATATATATATATATATATATATATATATATATATATATATATATATATATTAGTGCTGTCAAACGATTAAAATATTTTGTCCATCAATAAAAGGGCGAAAGAAATAGTGCCGAGGTTTTTTATTGACGAGGGGGTGGAGAATTTGCATCAGCTGTGTGTGTGTGTGTGTGTGTGTGCGCGCGCGCGCGCGCGTGTGTGTGTGTGTGTGTGTGTGTGCTTGGCCATCATCAAGCGGTATTTCAGACTGGACGCGCTGCAATGATGATAGCTCAGTTCACAACGACAAAACACACAGATCACTTTGGTCTTGTCAATGGAACCATTTGGCAACTTTTTAAAAGTAAACTTTCCATTCAGAATCTTATTGGCATCCATTTCGTAAGGATGGCTGGCGCGAAACAGACGTTCCGAAGCTTTGCGAGATCCCGAAGCAAAGATGATTCGAAACACTGATCCGAACGCGTGATTCAAAACACCCACGTCACGTGACAACGGCTAAATGAAGCGTCTAAGTGTTTCATCAGGTAGTCTCAGCCTCAGACGTCACGCCCACGGAACGTTGGCTAAACGTCTGATGCATATGGTACACTTAACTGGAAACACTTCAGGAATGTCGAAGTCGTCATCTGATTGGTTTAATTTTATCGGATTTCCGGGGGGCGCGAGTGTCGCGTTTATTTTCGGTCCGCCGGGAAACAAAGCGCAGACGTGTGATTGCGGAAGAAAAACTGTTGTGTTTACATGAGTGACAATGAGCATTTACCAAGATCAGCTAAATGTAGAATTCTCAAATGTATGCGAGGTTCACGGGAAAGACTCTTGAAGTTTTCTTCTCCTTCTTTGATTTTCTATGCTGACTGACTTGTTGCACGCAGGTCTGTTGTTGTGGGAACATTTCCACGCACCGAAACGTGACGCTGAACGAAACGAACTGCAATTGGTTGTTTTACATGTCGGTCAAACGGCCTTATGGGCGGGCCTTGGCCAAAGAAAGCTGCTATGAATTCCAGACCTTCAGCCGTCAGTCTGAAGGTCTGGCTACGCGAGACTATTCATCAGGTGGAGTGCTCCGCCGAATCAGGGTTTCATTGAATGGTCGGTTCGGGAACAAATCACACAATCACACAGTATAAAAGTTTTGTCAACGGATTTTCATATCGTGGGTTTTTGTGAGAGGAGTTTGGTTTTTATAGTGCGACATTTTGGTTTTTATAGTATGACATTTATAGTGCGATTTGTTTAGTTATATTTAGGATTTAATTTACATTTACACATTGACTTAGAGACACACAGAGTACATATAGTGACACATTAATAGATGCATTGATAGAAATATATATATATATATATATATATATAGATATAGATAGATAGATTAATAGATAGATACATATATTCAGTGGTGGAAAGAGTACTGAAAAAGCATACTCAAGAAAAAGTACTGTTACTTGTCAAAAAATGTAGTGAGAGTAGAGTAAAAGATCCGGTCCTAAAAACTACTCAAAGTAGGAGTAAAAAGTAGCCCTTTTAAAAGTACTCAAGAGTAGTGAGTAGTGAGTATTATGCTATGAATGTTAGTCCACCTTATACCCTGCAAATTGAAAATGTAGCTTACTCTTTTATCACAGATTCATAGAAAAAAAAAGAAACAGTATTTCAATATTACTCCAACAGTTTTATTTTTAACTGCTAGCACTAAAAATACAGCGTTTCCCCTACCATTGTTTTGGACGACCCCCGCCCCCCTAAAATGCTGACAAAATCCAGTCATAAAAAAGGAATTTATAACTCGGACTTTCACGGAATTTGTAAATTTTTTGAGGAATAAATAGAAAGCAGTTCAGTACACTTGAAATCAAATCGCGATATAGTGTGAATATTAAACCACAAAGACAATTTAAATACGAATCCTGCATGTTCTGTGTGAATGAATGGTGCAGCCGACGCGCAGTTTCATTTACCACACACACACACTGAAGCACGTGTGAGGTGTGTGACGCTTGCGCTGTTTTTTTGCCTGTATGAAGACACAAATGCATGAACTTCCTCCAGGCTCAAGATCCACTCCGAAAGTCACTTCGTGAACAAAATAAATTGGCGCCAGGTGTCTCGAAGTCTGTTGATGCTGGTTTGATGCAAAGTTTTCCGCGCGCGATTTGATTTGACGGGAATCACGCATGGAGTCACATGATGACTTATTATAAAAATAAATATTAATATAAATGTAGCGACGGCAGGTTCAGGGAAAATAGCGCAGTAAAAGTACCGATACAGCACTTAAAATGTACTCAAGTAAAAGTAAAAGTACACTGTTTTTAAACTACTTAAAAAAGTACAATTCCTAAAAAAAACTACTCAATTACAGTAACGAGAGTATTTGTAATTCGTTACTTTACACCACTGCATATATTACAAAAATACAATAATAAAAATAAAAAAAAACATTTTTTTATTAGCTCTTTGTAAAGGTTGTTTCAGATCAACACCTGCAAGTGACCACTAGGTGTCACCGTGGAGACGGGTTTCGGATTGATTCGAAGCCTCGAAACAAAATGGCACATTTGCTTCGACTGTTTCATTGCTTCACGAAGCCTCGATCTGCCCATCACTACCATTTCGGCGTCTCGCGCTCGCCATCCACTCAAAGCGTAACGTTAACCTACTATTTGGCCGACGTGCAAGCCCAAAAGAGTGTGTGCGGCGCGCCTTTTGTTTTGTTTCCGGTCTAGCTAGATCCGCTTACGCTTTGGTCAACGAAGCAACAAAACGTCCTCGCGCGACGCAAGCCATTGAAATGAATGTGTTTCATAGCGCAGCGCGCGCATGCCGCGTCCTGTTGCAAAAGCATATGAAAAAAACTACAAAGTTTGCTAGGCCAAAAAGACCGTTAATCGCGCGATAAAAAAATTGACGCTGTTGAAATGGGTTTGCTGGTATATATATATATATATATACCAGGGCCTGGCACTTTTGGAGGGCTTTTAAAAGCATTAAGTAGACTTATATTTTTCCTCTGCTATCTTCCATCTGCTATTAGAGCAATAGCATTTAACACTCAAATGATTTGCTTAAAAAGTTGTGGGTCCAGTTGAGCCAGAGCCATTAAGATGATAATGGTAATGGTCCTGGATAGCTCTCTCTGGGCATTATAAGCCTGCTTGATATACAGTAGATAGCTACTGAGGTAGATAAGAGTGGTGCTTCAGATATGTGATAGCGATAATGTCTTACTGAGAAATAATGTAAAGCAACCACACATACAGATTAACTCACATGCTGCACCTGTATGAATAAACGGCACAGGCACTTATGCAGGCAGAAATATAGATACTGTATATAAATATGGAAAGAAAGAAAAACAGCACCAAATTGTGCTATTTTACAAACCGGCACATGGCTGAACATCAGCCTGTCCTGGAGCTTTGCCTTGGCGGGATCGTCTGAACAACACAGGTGATGTTTATCAAGGGCTGACAAGGTGTTCATTGACAGATGTAAATTAAATCTCCAAGCCCATTTGCTGCACAAAGTCTCAGACCCACTGTGCAACCGTAGTCTGACTGCAGGCAAAGGCATGTCAACATCATTATAGCACATACAATAAATATGACAGGTAGGTGAAAAAAAGAAAGTCTGTGATGTAAACAAAGCCGCAAACTGTAGGCTAGTTCCTGTTTTAGCTCCTCTCTCCATTGCCTCGCCTTTCTCGGTGGGAGGTATTCTGGAGAGGAGTGAAAGGAGTAAAAATAAACGGTAGGCCTACTGACCTACTGTCACTTCACAATCTAGTTGAGCTATCAAAGGCGAGGAGAGACAAATTTCAACAACGAGGGGCAACTCCTTTCCACTTTGAGAACATTATGTGCTTGTCAATGACTGATTAAAGTTGAAACAAACAGAGAGCCTTGGAGTTTTCACAACCTTCTTTATGTTTCTTACAACTGATGAAGGATGCTGTGAACATCTTTGCTGTCCTAGCTTTCAGTGTCTTACTTGATCACATATGCTCTTTCACTTGCCAAGTTTGTGCCTCGGATTTGATTTCTCTTGTTTTGTAGACGCTTTGTAGTTGCATACAAAGCTTTGAGAACAATGTGCTCTTCAAGCAAATTAATTAATAATAGATATGGGTTATGCTGTGAATTCAGGTTCATGCTGTGAATTCAGGTTCATGCTAGTCCATGCTCACATAGGTGGCCACACAGAAGTCCACACTGTTGTGAAATCAAGCACTGTATTTGCATGTCACTGACATCTATTGTACATCTGTGTTGTTACTGTTAACTAAAACTAAAATTATTCAAATTAATTTTTTGGTAATTAAA
This sequence comes from Tiaroga cobitis, assembly GCA_030578255.1. NCBI lineage: Eukaryota > Metazoa > Chordata > Actinopteri > Cypriniformes > Leuciscidae > Tiaroga > Tiaroga cobitis. The sequence goes on from CM060597.1 coordinate 36,672,727, forward strand.
ATAAACTAAAGTGAAATAAAATATAAATATTACAAGAAAAAAATGTCAACTTAAGCTGATGAAGTACTAAATTGACAAAAAAATATAAATAAATGAAATATAAATAAACTAATAAAAAATAAATGAAATTATAATGAAAACTGAAAATCTAAAAATGAAAGCTAATTGAAAATATTAATATGCTATAATAGTATAACAATAATACTAAAACAACACTGATGTGCATACGCTCACAGATACGAAGACAAATTACATTTTTAAAAATGCCTTTTCTTCATATATGCATCATCTGGTGTCATGAGCTTCCTGCTGAAAAGGAAATCTGTGAATGTCTACACGGGGTCAGACTGAAGGTTAAAGTACGCTACTCTTGTATTTTTAGTGTTGTGTCATGGGATCAATCACTCCCTTTGCCTATCTCTCTTTTTGACTTCCATTCCACGCGTCTCTGCGTGGCACAGTATGAAAATTTAAAATAGTCAAGAGGAAGCTAATGCTTTGTGGATGCTGCCATTTACAGATTAGATCAAATGAGGTGGGTAAACTGGTGGGCTGCAATGAACGCCAAGGCAACATCTTTTTTGGGTGCCGTGCAGCAAATTTTGCACAGCACGGAGTTGGCACTGATATCCGGAGGTGGCAATGAAAGCATTTGGCACTCTCACGCAGGCCCTTCCATCCACTGCCCTCTTCCAGAAATGTATTCCAATCAAATTGCGATGCCCCTCTAATCCGCACAGACATTTATATTTCAAAGAATAATGCACTTTCAATCCATATTAATCAGTGAGGAAAGATAAAGCAAATCAAATGGAGACCTGGAGCAGTGGCCCCTTTGCTCAGTTGTGAAGGCAAACTGTCATAGCGATAGGATAAGTGCAAATGTGGTTAAAACAGAATAACTTATAGCTAAGAAAACGTTGGCTCTTGGCTGTGTAACATCATTCTGAAGCATGTTGAAGCCCGCGGAAAAAGGAGGACTCAGTTAGCAAGCAATTAAAGTTGGAGCAAAAATATCTCCATCTGTGCCTCTCTTATATTTTTTGTTAAGCGTAGAATATTTCAGCAAACAGCAAATGATTTTTGATTCTGATTTCTGATTGTCATCCAGTTATGAGAACCCGTTAGGTTGTGAATCAACTAAGATGCTCCAGAGCTGAGTCTCACACTTCTTTTCTTAGAGTTGTTCCGATTCCGAAACCATATCGGTGAGTACTGGAGTCAGTATCCTTAATCGGTACACCTATAATAAGTGTTTATTTTCGGACTATTTTAGTCCAGCGGGTCGCCGCCGCTGTGGAGTATCAGAGGACCTGGGTGACTCGTCCATAGTAATAAACGGAGAGAAGTAGCACCGGTTACAATGTTCTTCCGCAAGACCCATGCAGTTCCGTATTATAACTGCTAGAGCGTGAAACAAAAAAACAAAAAAACAAAAAAAACAGCAGCGCGACAAATAAACTGCACACCTGTGTAGTGCGTACGCATGTCTCTGTTGTTAAAGTTTATTGTTAATTTGATACTCATTTTAACAATCGGGAGTCATGTAAACATAACGTCACGTGGGCCTTTTCCGGTCAGTCTTCATGGATTTTGAAATTTTTTATTTCAAATCCACAATGGAGAATACAGTTTTTCTTATGAAAGGAATTTGTGATTTAAAAAAAATCTAAGCCCAATAATACTACGTATAATACATATAATAATATGACATTTAAAATAGCACACCTCTGTGTGCCTTTTGATCATATCCTTAGAATCTGCAAATGAAAACCATCAGAGTCTTTATCATTCTTTTCATTCAAAAAGAATGATAAAAAATGGCTTGTAGAGAGCCAAACTTGTGGGCACTGATCCTTTCTGTGTGCATTTAACCATTAAATAATTATTTTACATGAATTGTATTTCTTATTCATTAGGTTTTGTATGTAATTTTATCTTGTGTTGCCTTTTTTACTGCTGGCTGGGGGACTACCGATGAAAATTAGCTCTTTTAGCTAACTCGGTTACATTTACATTGTTCTAATGTTGATTAATGTACACTGTCCCCTTTTCAAATAAATACTTTTTTTTTTTTTTATGAGAAAGAGAGGGAGATAGAGTTGGATAAAGGGAAAGAGGGTGAGAAGGAGAAAGGGAGAGCTTGCAGGAAGAACCAGGTGAGGAAACAACAATAAATTGACAAATAGTGATTAGTTTCAAGCAAAACAGTAATTACTCATACTCCTATACAACGTATTGCCATTAAGGATTACATTTACTTTTTGTAACATTATTTTACACCACATTTTTTCATAATAAAGGAGGAGGAAAACAACAGGGAGAGTCCAAAGGGATGAGAGGGAATTGACTAGTGAAAGAAATTAAGAGAGAGAGGGAGCGTATATGGGTGTAAAATGTGGGTGGTGGCAGTGGGGCTCATTGGGTGCTCAGCACCCCTAAAGCTCTGACCCTAGAATCGCCCCTGATTAAGCTCTTACTTTATCATGACGGTCACCCGTAGATGATTTGTAACCTGTATGACTGAATTTATTTTGTGGGACAGAACAACAGACTTTCTTGTGTCCAAATGAAAGTCATTCATACAGGTCACAATCATCTACGGGTTACCGTCATATGTAAGAGTTATTGCAGGACCAGTGAAATACCCAAAGGATGTATGTGATGGGGCATCATGCAATCCATGATCCTAAACATGTGAAGTCCACAGCATTACAGGGGCTTAAGCAGCTGTGGTTAATCTGAGCCTCAGCCTGCTGCCAATTGAGTGAAACCAGTTTCTCTCTACATGACTGGATGTTAGATCATTGAACTGTACCGTCAATCTGCTCCACTGGGTCACAAAGCTAGATGGCCAAGCCCACCACAGTGAGGATTAGTAAAGTCGATTGATTAGCATAGTGTTTGTGTGTGTGTAAAATACAAATCCTGAGTTGCACACAAAATGTTCAGTAGAAAAATTCTTCTTATTAAAGCTCACAATATCTCATTAATCAAACTGAGCATTAAAAAAAGATAAAAGCAGTCCTTGTCTCTCTCTGGGTTTGAAATTAGCAAACCATTGTGTCATTTTAGGATTTTAAAACTTTAAATTCCACAGATACATTACATGAATGTATCCCCAGAGAGAGAATACTTCATACTGGTAATTAAAAACTTAAAATAAAACTTAAAATAACAGTCCGACAAAGCATGATGGCACTTACGTATGTGATTGATGTATAAAAGAAGTATAAATGAAACGCTATGCAGAAACAAGATTATATGTCCATGTGAGAAAGTATGTCATTTTTGTTTGCATCAGCGTCCACAGCTTCTAATCCAGTAGACCTTAGAACATCTGTGTTCTACTGTTGTTTTGGAAGAAACAGATCAATAACAATCTCTCTCCAAAGAGACCTGACTGATTAGGGCAGCCTGTAGGCATGGCTTCAGAGTAGACAGCACAAAATGAGTTTTGATTTAAAAAAATAAAAAATCTTAAAAACTAAAAACTGGAAACATAATAGATTTTTTTCAAAATATTACAAAGTATGCAATACGTTTTTTTATTTATTTATTTATTTATTCTTAAATGTATTAGCCATAATGGGAAAATTACTTGTCGTTATTGACAGCTTGTAAAATAAACAGTTAGCTTGGTTGTACATTGCTTGAATTGTTGTTCATCCAACTGTGTAAACTGATCTATTTATGGCATTCTAATGAGCTGAAGTGTGAGCTCACTGTTTAAGCACCAATTAAGCACGTTATCCACACCACACAGAGTGTGTTTCTAAAAGGTGATGATGTATTTCCAGGGGATGTTCCAGGGGATGTTTTCTTTCAGATGGATGCAGTAGCATTAGTCTGATAAGTGGACAATTGTTTGATTCTTGAAGAAAATTGCGAATGGAAATGAGGGTCTAAAATGTACTTAGGGGTGATGCAGATTAGCATAATGTGAAATGCAAGATGCTGCGTATTTGTTTAATGATCAGCAATGTGACTTCTACCAGTACTGGGGAACATAATGTTGTATCTAACCACTTTACTATACACTTAACCAGCAATGAAAATAATGAGAGTGTTTAATATTGTAAATTGAAAGTGTATAATACTGCATATTTATATAGTTAGTGTTACAACATGCAGATTCTTCATGAGTCAAATGAGTAACTACCCTATTACTTTATTATTCCCTTCATTAGATACATTTTAGCGATTAGTGGATGGAAATTAAGAGAATCTATCTTCAAATAACTTCAAATTTGTTTTGAATCCTTGCAAAACAGAAGACAGTAGCCAGCACAAAATGGGGCTTTTTTTAGGTTATTAATAGAGCCTTGTACCAGAGGATTTCATTTGGGAGAAATAGGCCACTGAATTCAGTCATGTGAGATAGTCAACACCTGCTGAACGAAGAGAACAAACATTAAGGAACGGATGTCTTGAAGCCTTCACAGGATTTCTGCCTGTTTTCCATCCATTGGCTTGCCTCTTTCATTCACTGTAAAACTAATAATGTAATGTAGAACTCAGAGCATATTCACTCTTCAAAAACACTGCTTGCACATAGCCGAAGCATTAATGTACCATGACAAAAGGACCATTTCCTTTTCTGTGCTAAAATACTATTGTGCTCCTGAGCAAAAATGTTCTATATGACATCTGAGGGAGAAAAACATGAAACTCATTGGAAATGTAAAAGATGAAAGTGACCAAAAATTCATTTTGCAATTTATATTGTCGGTCAGATGTGTCCGCTAAGATATAGCCAAGAGAATAGAAATAATCGGATGGGAAACATGAAAAAAAAAATTGAGACCTAATGTCTTGATTAACCACAGCAAGAAGCACTTTTTCTGCAGTGATTGAATTGATAGGCCACGTTGGGTAGGACGATTAATATTATGAATGAAAAGGTCTTAGTAATCAGTTGGGCTGCACTGTTTCAGAGACACACATTCTCTCATCTCTCACAAAATAGCAATTCTTTCAGCATCTGCTGATTCCATGAGATCTGGAGTCTGCTCTTATGTGAAGGAAATGAAGTAAGACTACTCATTTCACCCCACTCACATCAGCACTATTTGGACAGCTAAATGTTTCATGGTTGTCAGAAATGTAGTGTATATATATATGAAAAACTGATTATTCTGATATTGGCAAAATTGCTTTTTAATCATAAAAAAACTAACTTTAACCCTTTCACACGTAAGTTTAAAATATTCCAACATGAGTTATATTCAGCGTCATATTCAGCGTGAGTTTTTCAAGGCGACCGTTATTTAGAACTTGTCACTTTAATGTTTCCATGGTGACGCGTCATTGCTTGTCACATGACACAGCACAACCACAACACAGCGCTGAATGAATGAGGATCTGCTTTTATGTCATTTTTCCTTTTTTATTAAAATTATTCCCAAATGTATTAGCTATAGCATGAAACACTGATATTCCGATTGTCAAATATGTGCAAGTGGATGGGTTTTGTTGTTTAAACATCTTTATAACGATCGCGTTAGTTGAGCTGTATTCACAATGGGCGGCGCCATTTTAGTTTGTTGTACAGTTCAGAGAATCGGATCTGTTGGATTTACAACATGTCAATTCCTCCACTTCTCACGAAATACATGAAAGTAAGTGGCCGGTGAACTGGGAGAAGACTAGGGTCAAATGTAAAGCTACTTACACAATGGGTATCTGATATGAATAAAACGTGTCGTCTTATTTTATTATAATGGAAAGGATTATTATTGCCGCTTCCATAGACATCAGTGTGTATTTTACAAACTCAAAATCATTGTTTTGCTAGTACTTATGTGTATTTAAATGTCTGAAACCTAAAATAAACATTATGTGGTTGAAAACACTCAATAGTTGTGATATGTGACAGCACTGAGTGCGTCCGTCTCTGGCTCAGCGCCAGCCAACGCGCGAAAGCTCGTTTGAATTTAGCAGTTGATCACGTGATGCACTGACCGTTCTAATCACACCGGTGTGATCGTACGCTCCAGGGACCAGCCAAGACTGATCACACCGGTGTGATCGTACGCGTGAAAGGGTTAAGAGATTTCCTATCTCACTAATAATCAAGGTTTTGGTTTGGGGGTGGAAAACTGTAGCCTGGTCCTACGCGACTCTCGTACACATTTCATTTGTACAGAGAGTCTGGCCACTCTCCATTGACAATCGTTAACTTCCTTAAAGGCGGGTACTCTGTTGAAGTTTAAAACTATTGGATCTGCCCAGAGTTACTCTGGATCTGCCACAACCAATCACTAACATTTGGTCGACTCAAACTAGCGCACCTCAACGTCATCGTTCTCAGCCACTCCCTCTGTTGGCTGATTGGACCGGTAAAAAACTTGAACGGAGAAAACCCAAGAATATACAGCAAACCCAGACGTAGTACTGAAGGAAAATGAAAATTGAGCGGAAGTACGTATAGGAGGGTGGAGCCAGGCTAGGGAAACTGATACTAGACCAGCGGTTACAGGTGTTATCCCAGAGCAGCAACCTGAGTTCCCTTCCGTAGTCACTTTGAGTTACGTCGAATGACGATGAAATGGGGGTTTCGCTTAGAAGCCTATCATTTTCGAGTGTTCAAAAAATGAGCCAATGGCAAAGAAATGCCATGGGTATGCGGAATTTGCATAGCGTAACTCCGCCCCACCTCGTGGGTATATAAGGAAGAACGCTGGCAGAATGCTGACATGTTTCTGCTTCGGGCCAAGAGGTCCTTTTCACTCCTACAGCCTGAATTCTCTCTGAGTGTCATCGAGTATCCTTTGAGACGAGCAGCTCTCCAGTCTATGTTGGTGCAAAGGCGATTTCCAGCGAGTTTCACATTCCTGCCTGCTGATCTGTGCAGTGGTCTGCATCCAGCGTGTGTGTTTCTCCCTGGCCGCTTCAGCACAGGCTGCTGAGCGTACTTTCACAAAAGAGCTTGCAGAGGCACATCTTTTTCAAGATGTTTCGCCCGTGTATTTCTGGGTGCGGTCATTCCGTCTCATTATCTGATGGGCATGATCGTTGTCTTGCGTGTTTGGGCTTAGAACACGCAAAGGCAGCTTTCATGGATGAGTCATGTTCTCACTGCGGGAACATGACCATCGCTGCGCTAAGATCGAGACTCCGTGACCTTATTAAAGGTAGATTCCCCTCTGCCACACCCCGATCTACCCCCTCCTCGAGAGCTGGTACTTCGGCTGGTGGCCAGGGTGATCTGAGGGTTATGGTGTGGAACACTGCCCCGACGATGCGTCCTCCGGCCACACCCCCCTCACCAGCGCAGCAACCCGCGAGCACCTCGAGTGCAGCCGCGGGGCCGTCTTCAGATGTGCCTCGTGTCTCATTCGGTGCTCCAGATGATGAGGCGATGTCGATCGCTTCATCACAAGGCGAGCTGAAATTTTCTGTGGATGAGGATTCGGATGTGCTGCCGCCCCCCCGGGTCGCGGCATTGTCCGAATCCGACCCGGAACTAACAGCTATGCTTCCCCGGGCCGCCGCGAGTGTCGGGTTAGCGTGGTACCCTCCACCCTCTCCTGAACGCTCGCGGTTGGATGATTGGTTCTTGGGGGCTGCACGTGCTAACTCTCGTCGGCGCAGACCTGGCTTCAGCTTCCCAACCTGTCCCGCTGGGTCGCCAGGACCATCAGGCTCGGCTATGCGATTCAGTTCACACGATCTCCTCCCCTCTTCCGGGGAGTCCGCTACATTATGGTCGGTGGCAATGCCCCTGTCATGCGTAAGGAAGTCGCAATCTTGTTGGCGAAAGGTGCGGTCGAGATTGTCCCTCCAGCCGAGATGAAGTCCGGGTTCTACAGCCCCTACTCCATTGTACCGAAGAAATCAGGTGGGTTCCGGACAATCCTGGACTTGTACGTTTTGAACCGATCCCTTCACAGGCTTCCGTTCAAAATGCTCACGGCCAAACGCATTTTCGAATGTGTTCAGCCACACGATTGGTTTACAGCGATCGACCTGAAGGACGCCTACTTTCATGTCTCCATTCTTCCTCGACACAGACAGTTTCTTCGGTTTGTTTTCGAGGGGAAGGCATATCTTATCAGCGGTTCTCCCCTTCGGGCTAGCCCTGTCTCCTCGCGTCTTTACGAAGGTCGTTGAGGCAGCCCTTGTGCCGCTTCGGCTACACGGGGTTCCCATCCTGAACTATCTCGACGGCTGGCTAATCCTAGCTGACTCTCGAGACCAGGTTTGCGAACACAGGGACCTAGTGCTTCAGCACCTAGCTCGTCTGGGCCTTCGGGTCAACTGGAAGAAAAGCAGACTTTCCCCCATGCAGAGGATCTCTTTTCTCGGTATGGAAATCTACTCGGTCGCCATGTCCGCGCAGCTTACGAGCGAGTGCGTGCAGTCACTGCTGACTTGCCTGCGTCAAATCCAGAGCAAGAGTGCGGTTCCACTGAAACTATTTCAGAGACTCCTGGGGCATATGGCATCCGCAGCGGCAGCCGCACCACTCGGGTTGCTTCATATGAGACCGCTTCAGCACTGGCTTCGCGATCGAGTCCCGAGGTGGGCATGGCAACAGGGCACACTCCGAGTACCAGTTTCTCCGACCTGCCGTTGAACCTTCACCCCGTGGTCGAACCTCAGCTTCCTACGGGCCGGTGTGCCCCTAGATCGAGTTTTCAGGCATGTTGTTGTCTCCACCAACAGATGCCTCCACCACGGGTTGGGGTGCCATGTGCAATGGACATGCTGCCGCGGGCTCCTGAATAGGACCCCAGCGCCTTCTGCATGTCAATTGCCTCGAGCTGCTGGCAGTACGATTGGCTCTGCACCGCTTCCATGCGTTGCTCAAAGACCAGCACGTACTAGTCCGTTCAGACAATACCGCGACAGTAGCGTACGTCAACGTCAGGGTGGTCTATGCTCCCGCCGTATGTCGCAACTCACTCGCCACCTCCTCTTATGGAGTCAGAAGCATCTGAGGTCGCTTTGTGCTGTTTACATTCCAGGAGACCTGAACTGTGCAGTCGACGAGCTCTCACGGATTCAGTCTCTCTCCGGCGAAATGGTGACTCCATCCCCAGTCGGTTCAGCTGATTTGGGAACAGTTTGGGGACGCTCAGGTATATCTTTTTGCCTCCCACGCCTCTTCCCATTGCAGCCTGTTTTATTCCTTGACCGAGGGCACGCTCAGCATGGATGCACTGGCGCACAGCTGGTCGCAGGGCCTCCGCAAGTATGCATTTCCCCCAGTGAGCCTTCTCGCACAGACCCTGTGCAAGATCAGGGAGGACGAGGAGCAGGACATTTTAGTTGCGCCCCACTGGCCCACCCGGACCTGGTTCTCCGAACTTGTACTCCTCGCGACAGCACCTCCCTGGCCAGTTCCTCTGAGAAAGGACCTCCTTTCTCAGGGACGGGGCACCCTATGACATCCTCGTCCCGATCTTTGGAACCTCCACGTGTGGCTCCTGGACGGGAGGTAGGTTTGAGTACCTAGGTGGTGGCTACCATCACTTCCGCTAGAGCATCGTCCACGAGACATGCCTATGCGTTGAAGTGGAACCTTTTCGTCAACTGGTGCTCTTCTCACCAAGAAGACCCCACGATATGCCCGATCAGTGTCTTGCTTTCCTTCCTGCAAGAAGGGTTGGAGTGAAGGCTGTCTCCCTCCACCCTGAAAGTTTATGTTGCCGCTATCGCCGCACATCATGTTGCAGTTGAGGGTAAGTCCATTGGGAAGCACGACCTGGTCATCAGGTTCCTGAGAGGAGCGAGGAGACTGAATCTTCCTCATCCTCCTCTCGTACCCTCTCAGTGGTTTTAACTGCCCTGCGAGGTGCTCCCTTCGAGCCCTTGCAATCAGTGAAGCTTAAATTCCTGTCGATGAAGACAGCGCTCCTAGTTGCATTGGCCTGCATCAAGAGGGTAGGGTACCTGCAGGCATTTTCCGTTGATTAAGGGTGCCTGGAATTCGGGCCGTCTAACTCTCACGTGATCCTGAGACCCCGGCCTGGATATGTGCCCAAGGTTCCTACCACTCCCTTTCAGGACCAGGTGGTGAACCTGCAAGTGCTGCCCTCGGAGGAGGCAGACCCAGCCTTGGCACTGCTCTGTCCAGTACGCTCTCTCCGTGCCTACGTAGACAGGACTCAGTGTTTCAGGACCTCAGACCAGCTCTTTGTCTGTCATGGTGGGAAGCTAAAGGGAAAGGCTCTCTCCAAGCAAAGGTTGTCTCACTGGATAGTGGACGCCATTGCTTTGGCATACCAGCAGCAAGGTCGACCGTGCCCCCTTGGTATGAAAGCCCACTCCACCCAGAGTGTGGCTTCCTCTTGGGCTCTAGCGCATGGCGCCTCACTAACAGACATCTGCAAAGCTGCAGGCTGGGCGACACCTAACACATTCGCTAGATTCTATAATCTCAGAGTGGAGCCAGTGTACTCCTCTCCTCTCGTGTACTCGCTTCAACTAGCCAGTAACCAGGATCTGCTCAGGTGTATTCGCTTTCTCGCCATTCCACTCCATGGACTGGATACGTGCAATATTCTCCTCAGGTGAGTTTCCCCGAGAAGCCCTGAGTTTCTCCCGCACTGTTGACGTCAACGCCAAGGTTATGCCCCCAGCAGCTTTCGCAGTTGGCTAGGTGCCTCCATGTGTGCATGGTCCCCCCACTGGGTGACCCTCACGTGTGTATTTCTACTGTAAGCCTCCTTGAGAATGTGTCTTTCCCTCGGCAAGCCACCTTGCCACTCCTGGAGTTGAAAGATTCCACCCTACGGGATGGATACTCCAGTGTTCTTCCGTATGCTACCCCCTCTCGGGCCATACCTGTATTCCTAAGACCTCCCTTCGGGCGGGCATGGTTGCTTATCTCTACTGAGATATGCTTCCCAGTGTACCTTGGTAATCCTGTGTTAAGTGGGAGTCCTTCCTCCGGGCCAGTCTCACAACAGGGAGCTCACACTTACACAGGGCACTGGAAGACAGCCGAGAGGTGGCGTGATTAGACTGGAAGTGGCGTGATTAGACTAGACTCGAAGTGACTACGAAAGGGAACGTCTCAGTTACGTATGTAACCCTCGTTCCCTGCCACTTCCGCTGTTCTGCTGGAACGCCGAGCTCAGTCTTGGCTCCTCAGCAGGGAAACATGTCTGTATTCTGCCAGCGTTCTTCCTTATATACCCACGAGGTGGGGCGGAGTTACGCTATGCAAATTCCGCAGACCCATGGCATTTCTTTGCCATTGGCTCTTTTTTTTACACTCGAAGGTGATAGGCTTCTAAGCAAAACCCCCATTTCGTCGTCATTTGATGTAACGCCTCCGTTCCCTACTCAGGGAACGAGGGTTATATACGTAACCGAGACATTCTCTCCAATGACTAGCTACGGCTGTAAGCTTATCCCAGTCTTATACACTAGGGATGGGAAGATTAACCGATATGTATCGATACGCGGTCATGCGCGTGCACGATGCGAGTGCATCGGTAGAGCAGCAGAGGATGAAATGAAATTTTGCAAGCAAAACGAGATGCATCGGTTTTTGCGAGATGCATCGGTTTTTACGAGACACAGCTTATCCTTTTAATACAGAATGTATTTCTTTATTTATTAACAAGTGTTGTCAACTTGTTTTTGGCACACAATTTAATCGACCTACATAAAGTAGGCCTAAGCAACGGACTTGCGGATGTATACACTACAACTCAATGTATCAGCTGCGCGGATGAAGCCAGTGATGTGCCCAAACGTAGTTGTCGGGAAGCGCGAGGAGTAAGCAAAACAAACATGTCGGATGCCGAGATTATTTATCCTCCACTGAGTTTTACATCTAAAGTTTGGAAACACTATGGATTTCACAAGAAAGACGGACGACTTGACAAGACAAATGCAATTTGTAAATTGTGCCGCGCAACTGTAAAATACACGGGCAGTACGACTAATCTGATATCTTACTTGAAGTGGCGCCACGGTGTTGTTGTGGAGGAAGCATTTGCCAGTGCCCCTGCATCCCCTGCCTCCTGCTCTGATTCACCTGTTGCTACCAGCTCCAAAAGTGGTGAGAAAAGTATTGAAGGTTTTTTCCATGCCCCGCTTGCTAACAATTCCGCCGCTCTACGGCAATAACAGATGCTATTGCATTGTTCATCTGCAAAGATATTCAGCCCTATAGTGTCACGGAGAACGAAGGTTTTAAACACCTCCTCCATGTTTTGGAGCCTCGTTATAAGATACCAAACCGAAAGCTATTCTCCGGTAAACAGATTCCTGCTCTGTACGACAAAGTCAGAAGAGAGATAGAGGAGTCTCTGCACAAAGCCCAAAGAGTTGCTTTAACAGTGGACGGTTGGACATCTTGCGCTACAGCATCATATGTAACGGTTACAGCACACTACATAGATGACGGGTGGATGCTCAAAAAACACGTTTTGCAGACCAGAGTGTATAATGAGGCTCACACAGGGAATAATCTAGCCGTTTTACTTCAGGATGTTTGCCGCGAGTGGAAGATCGAAGAGAAGAGCCTGTCACTCACAGATAACGCCAGAAACATGATCCTGGCTGGTGCTGGTGCCAAAATGGACCCACACGTGAGATGCATCACCCACACATTGAACTTGGCATCTCAAAAAGCCTTTAAGGTGGACAGTGTCTCTGTGCTGGTGGTGAAAGTTAGGAAGCTTGTCACCTTTTTCCACAAAAGCCCCAAGGCAATTGAAGTTCTGCGTGAAATACAGACCCAGTTACAGCTGCCCAACCACAAGCTCATCCATGACGTTTCCACCAGATGGAACAGTAACCTCGACATGTTGGAGCGTTTCTGGGAGCAGCAGCCTGCTGTGCTGAACACCCTGCTATCCAGGAAGATAAAGAGGCATAAGGCTATGGCCAGTTTGACAAAAGATGACATGACACTGATCCCAGAGATCATCAAATTAATGTCACCTCTGAAACTGGCAACCACACTCCTCAGTGAGGAAAACAATCCCACCATCTCCATTATCTCTCCAATCCAAGCCTAATTGCAGAGACAATTCCAACCAGATGAGAGTGATCTAGAGGTTATTTCCCATATGAAAGACAGATTCAGGCAGGACTTTGATGGCCGTTATACATACCTTGAAGGCACTCTCCACTGTGCCTCAGCACTTGACCCGCATTTTAAAGACCTGGCTTTTCTGGATGACAGTGATGCCAAGGATATGGTATTCATGAAGATAACAACAGAGGTGGTACAGATGAATGGAGAGTTAAGAACATTTAAAGTAAGATTGCTATTGCTGTTTAGAACTAATAATATATGAAAATGCATTATTTTACATGTTTATGCATTTTTAAGGAAGAGGTCAGTGACACAGCAATGCCAAATGAAGACCAGGCAACAGGCACATTGGAAGAGGACCATACAGCTGAAACAGAAGGCGACAAAAGCCTTCTGACCACCAAGACCACCAGAAAAGACCATCAGGGAAAAGGCTAAGGATGAAATCTTAAAATATAGAGAAAGGGACACTTTAGGTTTTGATGGGGATGTGTTGCAGTGGTGGAGACTGCAAGTAGATCTTCCACTACTATCAGCTTTAGCAAAGAGATATCTGTCCATCCCAGCAACAAGCGTACCAGCTGAAAGAGTTGTCAGCACAGCTGGAGATAGTTACAGCTCAGCGTAGCTGGCTTCACCCTGATCATGTTGATCAGTTGATATTTCTGCAGAAAAACCTTTAACTGAAGGTGACTGACCTATTCTAAAAGGCATTTTTTTTTATTTAGAATTTTATTTATTTTTATTGTATGTTATTTTATTAGCCTGTTGTTTACAGTGACAGTTATGTTCCAAAGTAAAAGCAGCATAACACTGCTAGTTCACAACGTTAACTTTTGAATATTCAGTGTTAAAACATCTCTTTGTAAAACTTATTTTCATAGTTGAACACTGAAATCACAATTCTTGTTGTGCAATGGTAAGCCTTCTTTCTGTTAAAGAGTATAAGTATATATTGCACTTATACCTTCTGTTTATCTCGGAAATACTTGTGCCATGTGTTCTAAAATGGCCCTCTACTGTAAACCAACACTCAGGCTCTGAGAGAAAAGCCAGTTTGTAAAAAAGTCTTGGTTTTACTTGGTTAATAAATAATCAAACTCATTCAATGGCACCGCATCCTCTTTCACATAAATTCACATAAACTTGTTCTAATTAGCTAGTGCTGAAGTATCGCATCGTATCGTGATATAACTGTGAATCGTATCGTATCATATGGCAAAATGCCACACATGTATCGTTAATATATCGGATCGGATACTTTGTATCGAGATGCATATTGGATCGGCATTATACCTTATGCCCAACCCTATTATACACACATCTACAGCTGTTGGTAATTCAAAAACCCTTACATTCAAATCTAATTTGTGATATGTCAAACCCTCAAACCCCAGAGAAAAAAAAACACCCTATAGCGAAAGTTGCCCAATCTATAAGTAGCCCAATTTAATGAGAAGCCAGCGAAGTTGGCTATTCTAAGTTTTGAAAATGTACAACTTCTTTGTGAAAATTAAAGAAAAGCAATAAAAAAATTATACAAAATTACAGATGAAAGATATAAAAAGTATGAGAGCGTTTTGGCAATTGTGATTTTCTGAAGAGCAACATAAGTAAATTACTCTAGTTCTATACAGAGAGCCATTCATGATAGCACTTTATGTATTTGATACATATTCAAAAGTGAGGGAGCAATATTTATTTAGCTCTGCCAGCCACTCATTTTGAACTGTAAGTGTTCTTGACTATTAAATGGGCTGAATGTCATGAAAATTGTCACTAATTAGGAAAGGAGAATGAGGCTTTTAAAAAATAAAAAATACATGAAGCTTATTTTGATGAAGATGTACTGGCTGTGCTGAATCTACTCCCTCAAAAAAGGTTGCTTATCCTCCTTATAGGCCTATTTAAATATATTTGATTGTTTTTTAGGTTTTTTTTTGTTGCAAACAATAAAGTAAATCTCTTGCCATTAGTAATCTGATCATTATGAGTATTGATTTGGAACGTAGAAAAGCTATTTGAAGTCTGATGTAAATACATAAATAATGAGTTAGACTGTAAACATACATTCAACCGCAACACACAAAGACTGAAGCCTGAATTTGCGCTATTCAGTCAGGTTTCCATCCACATATTTTAGGTGAATTTTGGAATATTGCATACAAAATGCTGGATGGAAACACAATGATGTGAATAAAATGTGCATAAACTTACAGTATAAGCTTGCTTAAGGTGGATACACATTAAGAAAACAAGCACATAAAATATGATGGAAACACATTTACCAAATAATTTCCTTTGCACCACAGTCATGTGACTTTTCCACAACATGTCACATGACTGAATAATGAATAATGATTTTTCAGATATATTGGGAGGGAAAGACATACAGAAAATGTGAAAAAATGCACAACTATTATCCTGTGTATTAACTCTGTTAATAAAACAGTTGTTCTAACTTTTATTACTCAGAAAACATTCTTACATTTCTTAAGTTCTCTTT
This sequence comes from Tiaroga cobitis, assembly GCA_030578255.1. NCBI lineage: Eukaryota > Metazoa > Chordata > Actinopteri > Cypriniformes > Leuciscidae > Tiaroga > Tiaroga cobitis. The sequence goes on from CM060597.1 coordinate 36,688,239, forward strand.
AATATTTTAGTCTTTGACAAACTACAACACAGGTTGTTGTTTTTGTTTTGTTTTTTTACCTGACTGTTTACTCTTTTTTTTTTTTTTTTTTTTGGAGGTCTATGATGGACGGACATATGGAAAATGTGAAAAAAAAAACCTGCAATGAACTCTAAAATCTAACAATTGTTCTAAGAAACACTTTAACACTTCACCTTATTTAACGTCTTAACTTAATTATAAAAATCTAGTAATCTGTACTATTCGCATATTATACCTTTGTTACTCAGAAAACTAAAGTTAAGATTAATTGGTTGGTTTGAGTACCATTTTGTCAAGCAACAAAGTATTTGAGGCGTGGCAATTCTAGACTTTTCACTCACTTCTGCAGCTATCTTTCACCTTAGTTGCATTCACTCATTTTCCAAAGTAATATTTTCCAAGTTCAACTTGTATGTTGAATTGTCAATAATACAGAACATTTTAAGAGAACATAAAATAAGTTGACTTCATAAATTGCTGTTTCCATGTCATTTCCTAAAATAGTCATGTTTGAAGTCACCAAGTAGTCTGACACAAGACAGCAAATAAAATTAGTGAATAAAGCCAAACATAGCTAAAGCAATTGCTTAATTCATTCATGCCGGAATGCACTCTGGGAGACAGTAATCCTCAGTAAATAAGAAGTAAATCTAAAGTAAATTACGAAGTACTCTCTAATGTTCTTTTTTTTAGTTACTTGAACTCTCGAGTAAGTGAACTCTAGGGCTGTTTTCGACGAAGGATTTTCATAGTCGAATCTGATTCGTTAGATTTTGACGTAGTCGACTGATAGTCGAACCTTTTTTTTATTTATTTTTTTAGATAGCAGCTAGACGTTCGGTTGAATAACTGTTCGTCTCTTATAGGACAACTCGCTCTACGTTTAAAATGAACAGCAAGACAACTAGAAGTGAATGTGCTTTCCATTAAATGAATCCTTAACAACAACAAAAAAAGCTTTGTTTTAAATAAATCACACACAGTAAACAAAACCTTAACAAAAAAACTTTGCAATGAACTTTGCAATTTAGACGCGCAAACTGGTTGCCGGTGCGGTCGGTGAGACGTACATGCCCGAGCAGATTCGGCTTGAAGCCGTTCATCCTCGGATGCGGTGTCGCGCGCGCTGTTACAAAAAAAGCCGTGCACACAGCCAAGCGAAATGGGATCTTGCCGGTCTTGCACACCCAACGCGTCATTTTTTGCCATGCGCACCTTCGCGCTCGTGCGGACGCGTCTGGTATAAACAAGGCTTTCTCCGTGTCAGCGCGCGTTCTGATCGGTGAAGATGCACAGACCTCTCCCGAATGATCTCCAGCACTCAGCCTCCGAACCACCACTAACTCCGCCTCCGTTTCCCTCGTAAGCTGATATTAGTATTTAAACATTCTCTATGATAATTTTTTTTTGTAAAAAATATTTTAATAGCACGGTTTTGGCGGTTATGGAGTTCTAATGACACTGTCGGTCTCATGGTTATATGATAACCGTCACACCCCTATTGGTTACATAACACTTCCCTACTGTTCGACTATGAGGTTCATAGTCGAATCAGACCTCTCCGAATCGAATCGTCGAATCCTCGACTATTAGAAGTCAGCCCTAGTGAACTCCATTAACTAAGCATTTGTCAGTACAACATACTATTCGTATTTCACTTTACTTCGTTTTTGTTTTAAGGCAATCGGTCTTGTGCGCTTTTTCAAAAAAAAGTAAGGTTAAACAATTCGATTTTACCATGGAATAAAGATTTAAATCACCGGTAGTACAACTGAGTGTATGCCATCACTGTTCCCCTTTCGTGTGCACTTCTCTGCCTTTTTAATCCATCTAAAAAATTGAATGCCAGTTTTATATTGGTCAAACAAATTACATCCATGCAGTATACCAGAATTGAAGTGCCTTTTCCCTTTTCTAACCTCCTCTTTTTATTATAACTTAATTTTACCCAAAACCTTGGGTAACAACTGCAATTATCCTCATCCCCATTTTGCATTATGAATTGCTGAGGCCTCCAACCATGAAGGAGGAGAATAATGGCCAGTGTCAGTGGGTTCAGCTGGGACCAGGCCATCTGGATGGCAGTCATGTCCTGGAATGCCAAATTCTGTCCAGATTTGTAAGCTTCTCCAATGGAGGGGTCATAGAAGCCACTGGTTCACATCCAGGGATGTCATGTGAATGGGTCTCGATCACCCTGGGCACTGGCCCACAGATAATGTATGATGGATGTTCCAATTTGACAAGGCCAGAACACACACACATGCAACAGCCCGAGTAAATGTGGAGCTAATAGCTTTGTCTTGTTTTATTGTGTTACAATAGAATAAGAAGGGGGGAAAATATACTGGGAAAAATGCTTAAAATCTTAGGGGAGGAAAACAAAAGACATCAACACAATTTTAATGAAAAATATGCATGTACTTTAATATGGATGAAATCAAATGGTGTATTCCACCTACTGGTTCTTGGTTCAGGATCATGTTCAGTTTGAAGTCTCAGAGACCACAGAGCCAATTAATTTTTATGATCAAATTCTGGTCACACTTTCGTTTAGGGTCCAATTCTCTCTATAAACTGACTATTAACTACGACTTTTGCCTCAATAAACTCCTAATTACTGCTTATTAATAGTTATTAAGGTAGTTATTGGGTAGGCATTGGGTTGGATTAAGGGATGCAGACTATTGTCATGCAGGTAAACAGGCAGGTAAGTTCAGTGTAGTTCAGTGGTTCTCAAAGTGGGGACCCGTTGCCAGGGGGTCCGCGAAATAATTTTAGAGCCCTATGAACGGAATCGTGGAATCCAGTCAGACCATCCCGATCAGGGAAATTCTTGGCAGAGCGCACCTGCTCTCTCTTTCTCTCCCCCCACAAACATGCGCAGAAATCCAGAGAGAAGAGTGAATCCGCGGATATACAGTAGGCTAGCCTAGCCTAGTTGTAAAATAAAAGGTAAGAGGCTGTTTAAATTTTTCCGTTCTTTTTTAATTTTTATCCATCAGTTTATTTAAAATCTTTTAAATTAATATTGTTTAAGACGTTTAGTGCCTATGTCATTTGTAATGGAAGCCCGTTCCGCCACTGAAAACAAAAAAGAAAAGAAAAGAAAAGGTAATTGTGACTTTAAAGTCAGAATTGTGAGATTAAAAAGTCACAATTAGCCTACCTTTTTTATAGTTTTATATGGCGGGCACGGGCTTTCATTCTCTTTGATAGGCCTACATGAAATGTAAAAATGTATGAGCCTTTACACAAGAGCGTCATCTCCAGAGCTGCTATGAGTCACTTTGAGAACGTTTCAGCATTTAATTTGATAAAAAAAATAGGCATAAATAAATAATAACAATACAAAACTTGTATTCACAACAACCGGCCAAAATAAAAGTTTGGTTTAACTTTAAGAAATTATTATATAAATAAAGTAATATTGCACAGTAGAATGTAGCCTACTTCTTAAAGTAATAAAAAAAATTGTGTGATTGTGAAAATCGTTTTAATTATTTTTAAATAAATTATATCATTTTAATTATACAGCTAGACCTAATAAAATAGTTTTATTTATAACATTTTTATTGTTTTAATTTTAACAGTAGGCTAAACCTTTTTTCATGCAGCATTGTTTGATAAAATCAAATAAATTAGCCAATTACATTTTCATTTGATTACATTTTAAAATGTTATATTGGTAATGTTTCATGCCTTCATTTGATTACCCCCGTTTCTGGTAATAAATTTGTATTAAATAATAAATCCAGAAATATTAAAAAGAAACTCTGATATGATTGTGACATATAGCCTACAATCTGTCAATCACTTCACTCAGAATAAAAATCTCTTCCCGCAACGAAACTTTCCTGCTGCTAACTGACAAAAATGGAGAAGTCCGTGACTGAAGCTAATTTCAAATTACCGGTGTCTAAATTGAGAAAATACTGTGAGAGTTATATTCAATTTGGTTTTATTGAGAACAGCGACGGTAGACCAAAATGCGTTTTATGTCTTCAGGTGCTAGCAAATGAAGCTATGAAGCCCGACAAATTGAAGCGGCATCTTATTACAAGGCACCCACAATATAAGGACAAAACTAAAGATTTTTTTCTTCGAAAGAGCCAGGAATACATCCAACAGAAAACACGGATGGTAAACCTGGCCACAGTTTCAGAGAAAGCACAAAAGTCTTCTAATTTGGTGGCTCAACGGATTGCTAAAAGTAAGAAACCACACACAATTGCACAAGAACTTATTTCCAGCGGCCGTTGAAATGTGTGAAATTATGCTCGGTACAGAAGCAGCTAATAAACTGAAAGCTATACCTCTCTCTGATGACACCGTGAGGAGAAGAATTCAAGATCTCTCGACTGACATTCTGTCACAGCTACTGGATAGATTGCGTTCCTGTGAGCATTTTTCTATTAAGTTGGATGAATCAACTGACATTACCAGTGCGGCTCTGTTCATTGTTTTGGTTCGCTATCCATGGGAAGGGTAGATTTTGGAGGACTTTCTGTTCTGCAAGGAGATGCCTGGCAGGGCAACAGGTGAGGAAATATTTAGAATACTGGATGCTTTCATGACAGAAGCGGGACTAAGCTGGGAAAAATGTGTTGCCGTTTGTACCGACGGTGCGGCGGCGATGACAGGCCGAAAAAGTGGACTTATTGCACGAATAAAGGCTGTTAACCCGAAGATTACGGCTACGCACTGTATGCTGCATCCAAAAGCATGGGACCTGACCTTCACTCTGTTTTGAACACAGCTGTCACTGCAGTTAATTTTGTGAAGTCAAGAGCATTGCAGTCACGCTTGTTCGGACAAATTTGTAGGGAGATGGACGCAGGGCATGACACACTACTGTATCACACAGAAGTGCGATGGCTGTCACGTGGTAAAGTTTTGCAGCACGTGTTTGAGCTACGCAGTGAGGTGTCAGTATTTATGAGAGCGGACAAACCCGACATCGCAGAGTTTTTTTCGGACCCGGAGTGTGTTGCCAAACTGGCATATCTTGCCGATGTTTTCAACTTGCTCAACAGTCTAAACCTTTCTATACAAGGAAGCTATACATCTATCCTGAAAGTCAGTGATAAAATCACTGCCTTCATGAAGAAAACAGAGCTATGGAGAAAAAGGATACAAGACGGTGTCACAGACATGTTCCCCCAACTGACCGAGTTTCTCCACACAAACAATCTGTCTGTTGCTATAGTGAGAGAGGTAGTTACCTCTCACCTCACTGCACTGAGCAAGCATTTCAACTCATACTTCCCAGATGTGAACACAGATGCATGGGACTGGGTGCGAGATCCTTTTGCCCCAGATGCAACAAGTGACCTTACTGGTAAGGCAGAAGAGGAGCTGTTGGACGTATCCTGTGATAGGACACTAAAAGTCCGATTTCAGCAGATGACTGTTTGGTTACCAACATTCTTCACAATATCTTCTTTTGTGTTCACCAGGGGAAAGAAACTCATTCAGGTTTGGAACAACTTGAGGGTGAGTTAATGATGACAGAATTTTAATTTTGGGTGAACTATTATTTTAATGTAAAATGTTAATGTTTTCATTTTAATCTATGGAATTTTAATGTTTGGGTTGATTAGCCTGTGTTAGACTAGCTGTCTTGCTGTTGATTTTATGAAAGCTTTTAAGATAAATTACTTAGTGTAAATACTATTGAGTCCAAATCCAATTTGAATAAAATACCCACTATTTACAAGTATATAAGTGGTATTAACATGATTTAAACTGAAATGTGTTTCTGTTCTATAAAACAGGTCTTAAATTTTTAGGGTGAAAAAGATTGCAATGCAATTAATTCCAATGGCATTTAAGAGTACAAATAGTTTTAAGCATATTAATCACAGTTATTGTTATGAGGGGGTCCTTGGAAATTTTTCTCCGCTCTAAGGGGTCCCTGCCCAAAAAGTTTGAGAACCCCTGCTGTAGTTAATAGTGAGAATTTGATTGAATTGTATATATACACAATACATACATACATATACATACACATACACACATATACTGTACATACTTACAAAAGTGCATCACATTGTGTGATCCAGTCAGATAATTTTGGTAATACTTTAGTTTAGGGTCCAATTCTCACTATTAACTACTTGCTTTTTTATTATTATTGTGATATTATTATTATTATTATTATTATTGTTATTATTTTGTCTCTTGAATGTATACTATTAACTACTGAAAGGTGCATGCCTGCTTGCTTGGTAAAACATTATTGAAATTCAATAATATATTCAAACAGTTTTTATACATTCTTATAAAAGACTCTGAAAATGGCAGAGAATAGCTCAGTTTAGAGAAGAAGAGTCAATTAAGGAATATAAAGCTTTGCAAACATGAGTTGTGGTTTGTTTTTGGGAGTATCTTCAATTTAAAATGTTCCAGTGGTCTGAAAGTGCCTGCTGGTAAATAGTGTAGGAAGATCTGGCAGGACTCATGGGCGTCCGTTCTACTGCAATTCATTACCGTTACCTTCTTCCTTCAGAGTGTTTCTACACAGCTGACATTCAAGCAGCAGGCCAGTCAAACAGAATCTTACGTATAGATGTATAATGTATAATCCATTCAAAATCCAGTAAGATCATTTGTTTATTAGAAGGAAGGAAGGAACATACGAACGAACAAATGAACAAACTTTCTGGTAAGCAACTACTTAAAGATATTCCGAGGAAAAGTAATTGATCACCTTATTTTAATAGATTGACCATCACTGCATGTGTTACATTATACCAATTGTCTCATGTCACACCAACCCATTCTTTCAGCAAAGTGACTGCTTAAGCAACAGGAAGGCAATAGAGAAGTCACACAATATAGTGATGTTATTTAAAAAAAAAAAAAAACTTGGATGAGTGATGAGTATGTTGTCTTCTTACTTACTCTAAACTGTCACCATCGATTTAGATAATGGCAAACCTCCCTGCTGTCTTTGAAATGATATCAATAGGCTACTCGTTTCCATGAGACAAATCTGTCCTCATATCAAGGTTAGCCCTGCCTGACACTGCAGAGGTCATTGAGACTCTTGAAATCTCATTCAGAGCGCTCGCAGTCAAACATTTACACTCATACACATTTATATGCATACACAGACAAAACACACATGTGATGTGACTTGATTAAAGGTTAGCTTTTTTGGGAGGAAATTATGCATACACTGTGTTTATCGGTCTTGTTGCTTCCATCCCACATTCTTCAATAAATCCAATCACTGTGCGCGGACACCACTATCATGGCCTGGAAAATGAAGGGGATAATATCATACCTGCAGTAAGTATTGAATAATTATTAGCTCCACAAACATGTATTGGAAAATGTGCTTTAGTAACGTGTAAGCAAATAATACATAAAATAGTGGAAGGATTGCATGGATTGCATCAACCTTGATTCACTCTGCATTACCTAAATGATGCATCACAAAGCTACATTTTAAAGTATTGATGAATGTGTCAACATGGATGACGACATGTTGCAAATCCAACAACTATTGAACATGCACTATTATACGCTGATGAGATATGAATTGTACAGATTGGATTTCTTCGTTTTATCATTATGTCAGATCTTACAGCATATTGTTAGATATTAATGTGCAATGCTGTAATGGAGACAGGGTAGCAACAGCTCTATTGAGAGCTTGCGCCAGCAAATAGGATGATGGATGAGTTTCTATATTCAGATATGCAGCAAATGCTCTGCCAGATCAGACAAAAATACCCACCATTCAATGATATGCCTCCTTAAAATTTTTACATTTGATGAGTGTCAAAACAGTTTTACTAAAAACTAGGGCTGTCAATTGATTAAAGTTTTTTGAAATGCCAAATAATTGAGTTAATCCCATATATTTGCTGAGGAATAAAAAAAACTAAGTAAGTCAATTCAAATATACACTACATTATTATGGCAGATAAAAGCATTGGATATAAAATGTGGCTTATTTAGAACAGAACAAACTCCGACGTGGTGTTTCCGTTCAGACTGGACGTGCTGCGATGACGATAGCTCAGCTCAGTAAACTTTCCATTCAGAATCCATTAGCATGATTATTAGCAGGGCCGCCCCTGACCAATTTGCTGCCCTAGGCAAGATTTTACCTGGTGCCCCTGGTTAACCTGGTTCCCTTTCAAGGGAACTCGAGCTGCGTTTGAGACGCGGTGGGGAACGCTCTGCGTGATTGCGTCATGAAGCACGTGTAAAATCAGTCCAATGGAAGCCCGATACGTCATAGGTGACGTCATAGACCAGGAAACTATAAAGCACCCTTGCAAACAGACCGCGCCAGCTTCTGTTGTCTTCAGCAAGCGCTCTCTGTGATTCTGTCCTTGTCTATTTATTGTTGTCTGTCCGATCATATTGCTATATATCTCATGATGGCGAGCAAGCAAGATTACAAACGTTGTGTTGTTCCCTGCCCTCGTTTCATTACGGGTGGGGACACACATCAGATGTGTGTTGCTTGTTTGGGAGTAGAGCATGCCCAGTCAGTCCTCGAGGGGGCTGATTGTGAGCATTGCATGAGTTTGTCCATGAAAACTCTCCGCTCCCGCCGGGCATTCTTTGAGGAGGATGGTTCGGTTCGTGTTCCCCGTGGTGCGGGTCCCGCTGCTGCTGAGGCACAGCGGCGGCGTGCATCGTGGGGTTCACAGATGGATCTAGTAGCGGGGTTTGAGACGGGCCAAGCCCTTTCTCAGCCCTTACCTGCTAGTTCCGGTGTCCCAGCCCAGGAAGGAGCCCGCTCTGCGGTTTCTCCTCCCCAGGTTGAGGCACCAATGTTGCGGCTATCCAGTTCTGAGGAACCGGATGTCGTTGATATGGGGGATTTTGAGTTTTCGCCAGCTCATATCCCCGATGATGAGGAGTTGATGGAGGTTTTATCTCGTGCTGTTACTAAATTAAATATTGAGTGGCCAGCTGATGATATTGATGTTGAATCAAAAAAGAGTCTTCTAGATGATCGTTATTTACCATCTAGATCACGACCTCCTCGTCGGGAACTCCCGTTTTTTCCTGATCTTCACACTGAGGTGTCCAGATCATGGAATAAACCGGCGTCTTTCAGAGTTCATAATCCTCAAACAAGTAATTACAGTAAAGTTAGAGGTATTGATGATTACGGTTATTTGACGATGGCTCGTGCGGAAGAGACGCTTGCGAGCTATCTCTCCCCCGAGTCAGCGTCATCACTGAAAGCCCCGACGTTACCCACCAGACCATTAAAAAATACATCAGTGCTGGTGGGTAAAGCGTATTCGGCAGCAGGTCAGGCGGCGGCATGCCTACATACAATGTCGATATTACAAGCTTATCAGGCTGACCTGCTGAGGGACATAGATGAATGTGAGGAAGTTAGTGCTGATGCAATTCGAGAATTACGTCGCACGACAGATTTATCTCTCCGGGCCACCAAGGAGACGGCCAAATCTGTGGGCCGTTCTATGGCAGCCCTGGTGGCCACGGAACGTCATTTATGGTTGAATCTTTCTGAGATAAAAGACAAAGATAGATCTGTTCTTCTGGACGCACCGGTTTCTCCTACAAGTCTGTTCGGCGATGCTATAAATTGTGTTGTCGATAGGTTTCAAGAAAATAAAAAACAAGCGGCTGCGTTTCAGAGGTTTCTTCCTCGCCGGTCTAATGTCCCCGAGGCTGCACGCAATATAAAGGTTGAGCAGCCTCGTCCGTCTACGAGCTCCTCACATAGATACCAGCAGAAACAGAGCGTTGCTGCTCGGGCTCCTCCACAATCTGGGGTCCCCGAGTGGCGTTCGCAGTCCAGGCCTGCTGGGGGCAGACAGGATCTGAGGACTGTCATGTCTAAAAGAACCTGGACTAAGAAGAAGTCTTGACGCCGAATGTGCCAGGCTTCTGAGGGTGGTCCCCTCCAGGGAGGAACGATTCCGAGGAACCGTTTCTCTTTGGCGCCCTCCGGGGGGCGGTTCTCCGAGGAGAGTCGCAGCGTTGCCACATCGGTTGTTCCCTGCCGGTTCGCCGTTTCAGGGCACCGAGGTGTCAGCGTCCCCATGCAATCCTCTGAGGAGGATTGTAGAACGGTCAGTTCGGTTGTTCCCTGCCGGTTCGCCGCTTCAGGGCGCCGAAATGATTGTTCAATCAAATCCAGAGGCCAGTCTCGAGAGACTGGTTCCCTTATCAGAATTTCTGGCAGCGTGGAAACTTCTGCCAAATATTTCTTTATGGGTCCTGCATATAATAGAAAAGGGTTACAGAATTCAGTTCGGTTCTCGGCCGCCCAGATTTCAAGGGGTCCTTCCCACAGTGGTGGACTCACAGCAGGCTCTGGTTATGGAGCAGGAAGTTCTGACACTTCTTCAAAAAGGAGCGATAGAGGGGGTGCCTCCTCCCAGCAGAGAGTCAGGGTTTTACAGCCGTTACTTCATTGTTCCGAAAAAGGATGGAGGGTTGCGTCCTATTCTAGATCTGCGCCAGTTAAACAGCAGAGTTCAGAAACTCAAGTTCAGGATGCTCACACTCAAGCAAATTGTATCACAGATTCAGTCCGAGGACTGGTTTGTCACAATAGACCTGAAAGACGCTTACTTTCATGTATCCATCCATCCTCATCACAGGAAGTTCCTGAGGTTCGCTTTCGGGGGCGAAGCTTACCAGTATCGGGTTCTACCGTTTGGCCTAGGTTTATCACCCCGCACCTTTACAAAATGCGTGGATGCAGCTCTGGCTCCTTTGAGACTCCAGGGCATTCGCGTATTAAATTATATCGACGATTGGTTGATTTTAGCTCAGTCAGAGCAGTTGGCAGTTCGGCATCGAGATGTCGTTCTGTCTCACATAAAGGAGTTGGGGTTGCGGCTCAACATCAAGAAGAGTGTTCTCCTCCCTGCTCAGAGGACCACTTTTTTAGGTGTAATTTGGGATTCGACCACAATGCAGGCACGTCTATCTCCTGCTCGGATTTCTGCGATTCTCACAGCCGTAAAAAATGTAAAACTAGGCCAGTCACTCACTGTGAAACAGTTTCAGAGACTGTTGGGGCTCATGGCAGCAGCGTCCAACGTGATTACTTTTGGCCTGCTGTACATGAGACCCCTGCAGTGGTGGCTCAGAACCAAGGGGTTTTCTCCGAGGGGAAATCCGTTCCGCAAGATCAAGGTCACGCGGCTATGCCTTCGTGCCTTGGTCATGTGGAAGAAACCTTGGTTCCTCGCCCAGGGCCCAGTGCTGGGGGCTTCTTGTCGACGCGTCATGCTTTCGACGGATGCTTCCCTCACGGGATGGGGGGCGGTCATGAGTGGCCGCTCGGCGCAAGGTCTTTGGCAGGACCATCAATGGGCTCGAACGGAGCCAGAGCCAGACCCTCAAGTACAATGGCTAAATCCCAAGCCGGTGCTTCTGAGCCGGAACTCAGAACAACTGTTAGCATAACGTTTAAGGTAAAAATAACTGCCATTAAATAGCATCTTACAACTATGCAATTAGAGAAACTGTTAATTCATTAGGCCTACATCAATTTACCTGTCTTTATCCCCTTTATCCTCTTCTCTTCTTTTTGTCACTGTATCTATCGCAGACTATAATGCTATTTTATAACGTGTCATGTAAATTCGGCCATCCGTCACAATCAGGAAACTTCCACGTGTCTCGCGCTGGCGCGAGCTGCCCGGCCCGGCTCTACGGGGGTGCTGGACTGTGTTAAAGGGTCATGAAACCCTAAACCAAATTTTCTGAGATTTTATCAGAGGTATGTGTGTTGAACACCATTGAAGACAATGTTAGCATCTGTTAGATTTAATAGTAGGGTAAAATGGTTAAATTTTAGTTTCTTTCCGCTATTTTCGTCTTCCGGGTTTAAAATCTTCATCGCAGGCTGTGACGTGGCAGAGCACAGTATAGTGCGTTGATGACTCATCGGTGTCTCATAATTATTAATGAGACTGAGTTTTCATATCCTATGAGAAGACACTGTCTCTTAATTATTCATGACACCATGTGGATCTTTCCAGTGACAGACATGTCAAACTGTGATATCGCGTAGTAGATGAGAGAGGCAATCATGGGACGCACGCAAGTGTTTGTTTTCGTGGTGCAAAAGTCCAATTGGGTTGAATATGTTTCTCCGCGATGCTGCCCGGGCTGGACTCTGGCTCCGGGCGGTTGGTTTTCCATCAACCACGGACACATCTAAACGTGTGTGCCGCAAACATTTTTGAGCTTCGAGAATTGGAGAATGGTGGACTTCGCCTTGTTGACAACCAATGCAGGTTGCGTCTTGCGAGTGATGCGGTACCAAGTCCCGAGGACTTTTCTATCCCTTCAGAGGTGTGTGTGTGTGTCTAAAATGAGAAGTCATCCACCTCCACAGAGCCCTCTTTATTATGGGGGTTCAGGGGGCGCGTAGATCTAGGCTATGCACGGAACGTTTTTTTTAAGCGGAAATGTAATAATTTTCAAATATATGTATAGTGTCTATAAACAACTATATATTTTATAATGACATTATAATTATACATGTAGCCTACATTAATATGTTCTCAATAGAATTACGATTACTGTAGGCTTACTAGGCTAATATAGCAGGGCATTCAGTTACTTTTGAAAGGACAATAACAAAGTGTTGTATTTCATAAGACTTTAACTTTGCCAGCTATAAAAAAAATCTAGCATTTCCTCACGTTTTACCACTGTTTTTAGTGACAGTCGATATGCATGGCATACTGGCGATGACAGTGATGGCCTTACCACACCCCTTCTCACAGCCATCCACGCCCATTTAAGTTGCATTTTTCAAAAAGATTGTGAGCTAGACTTGAGCTGAAAGAGGGGGGTTTCATGACCCTTTAAGCGCCCACAAACGAAAGCAATGCAGTCTACACTGATGCGGCGCGGGGCGACGCTACACAACACATTACCAACAGTAAACTGATCGCGCGCGCGCTCTGTTTCTGACGCACTTCACTCGCTGGGCGGGGGGAGATTGAGGCGCCGAACCGGAGTCGGGGGACTTAGTTAAGATTTTGTGGAGTAGTCCCATATGGAAAAGGTTTGCAAAAAACACCTGTGATTCTTATTCCAACAGAATATTGTAAGGGACATATATGCTGCAAAATCCACATAAATTGCATAATATTAATGTATTTTTAATCATATGTCATATATAGGCCTACTGTATGTCCTACGTACAAAACCATATAGATTTTCTTGATGTAAAAACGTAGGAAAATAATGCTAATTTAATATTCATGTCCAGCATATCTTAAAGTATTAAAGTATTAGCTCACTTTCAAACTCTCCCTGATGTCATCCAAGATATCCATGTCTCTCTTTCTTACATTTTTTATACACAGAATGGACTTCAATGGCAACCAACTATTCAAATGTTCAAAGAAGTTTCAAAAGTTTCAAATGTATATATATTTATTTTTTAGAAAATGACCGATCGTTTCACTAGATAAGACCCTTATTTCTTGACTGGGATCGTGTCGAGACTTTGAAGCTACATTGAGACGGACATTTGAACCTTCTTTGAACATTTGAATATTTGGTTACCATTGAAGTCCATTCTGTGTAGAAAAAATCCTGGAATGTTTTCCTCAAAAACATTAATTTATTTTCGACTGAAGAAAGAAAGACATGGATATCTTTGATGACATCAGGGTGAGTAGCTAAATTATCAGAATTATTAGTTTGTTTTTTTTGAAAGTGAACTAATAAAACACAGTGCAGTTTACCAATCAGTGTAAGGCTGCAGCAGTTCACTCATGCTCTTGCTCTTATCTTGTGGAGCCCTAAGATGAGCCCTATGCCTAGTCAATCATGGTTATACTGTATAATCAACATAGATGAAACACAAAACTACACACACACAAGCACACATTTTAATTACAAAAATTATTTATTAGAGTGAATTCTACAAGATACAGTTGAATATTTTACATATCAATAGTTTTTTATTTTAAATTCTGCATCACCAGATTTCATTTTCATTTGTGACAATTTCTCTAAACTTTATCACAGTACTAAGATAGTATACTATTCTTAACCTACAACTTTTCTTAATGTCGAAGTGATTCCTATGCATATCACCACCAGAGTTCATGTCACATATACAAAAATATATTCCAGCCAATTTTCAACATTTTATTCACTGTTCTAGAAACATATTTGACTCAACTTTGTTAATTTGCCGCACCCTCTGATCTAAATAACACTGTGATGAGTTACATCCGGGACATTTACGCGCTGAGCGCGACGAAACGAGCTGAGACTTTTTTCACAGACGCCATTTTCTTTGATTCGCGATGCAAGGCATACGCTGAGGGAAAATGCATGGATTAAGTGTTTTATCGCATTTATATATGCATTTTATAACATCTTATTGTTTTATAACAATGTGTATGTGCTGTGCACGGCTAAACCGCTCTCAGGGGGGGCATTTCCGTTGACGCGCGATGCAGATCAGACCAGGATGGGTTTGCTTTTTAACAGGAAAACGGCGAAAGTAAGTGTTTTGTCTAATTTGCAATATGTATTTTATAATATATTGATTTATAGCGATATATAAATGCTTTGCGCGCTTAAACGAGCCGAAACTTTTCTCAAAGGCGACGATCTTCTTTGACTCAATACGGAGCTGACGACGAGGAGGTTTGCTTGTAACGTTAACAGGAAAAACACCGAAAGTAAGTGTTTTTAACCTAATTTACAACATGTATTTCGTGGCATTATATTGTTTTGTAACGATATGTATGTGATGTGCGCGCCTAAACCTTTCTCACAGACTAGGTCCACAGACGACTAGGCCTGCATCTTCTTTGAGTCGTGACGCAGTGCTGACACGGATTTTGCTTTTAACAGTAAAAACAAATAGTAAGTGTTTTAACTCATTACAATACGTGTTTTATATTGTTTTATGACAATATTTGTGATGTGCAAATATTAAAAGTGTGTATTTATCCTCAAACTATCTTTTACTCTCGTTTACCAGCACAGCCAGTATAAGTTAACTGAAAAACAGAAGAACAACACAGACTGCAGACCAACAATGCATGTGAAATTGTCACTTTATTTCCTTTTTTGGAGGACCGATTTTCTTAGAATGGGTAACTAATTCTTTCAGATTATATATTTATGCAAAATGTACTTATCAGAATAACTTTTGATTGATGTTTGGTGGTTATGCTTTCACGTTTAAATGTATTGATTTAGCTATTTGTGTTTGCTAGGAGCATTTCTATGATGCACTGAGTGGCTAAGGCTAAACCAGGCTTGGTGTTTAAAGACTGTACAGACTAGAACCTGGTGATTTAACAGATAACATGAGAGAATCATGGGCACAAACATAAAAAATAATCATAGCTTTGTTGCTATTTGGTATAACTAGATTTTCTGTGTTTCTTATCACTCATTTTGAATTTGTCCAGTCAAATTACTTTACAAAAGTAATTTTTATTTTTTACTTAAAATTAGTTTTCAAACCAATTGTTTTCATGATTTAACAGGTAGATGTTTTCTTGCTGTTTAATTTTAGACTCCACTGATTGGGAAATATCTGCCCATCACCTGTCCAACATCACAGCCACAAAAAGGGAACACAGATTCTTCCGGCGGTTGACTATTAGTGAGATTTCTTAAGGTGTGTGTCTTAATTTATTATTAAAGGGTAACTAAACCCCTGGTCAGAGCCTGACTCCACCCACTGGCAATATTTGAAAAATGCTGGAAAAGTGGGCAGAGCCCAGCAGAGATAGAGGGGATGAGCCGAGGGCGGGGCTGAGCGGGGGGCGTGCACCTGAGACCCGCAGTGATGGATTGATTGACAGCTGCTGTCAGACTCTAAAATGGAGAGTGACTGGAGTGACGCAAGTAGCTTTGCAACAGAGCGGTCATTTGAAGTCGAGGACTTTTCTCCCCCAGCTTCACCTGAAGTGGAGGAGGGTGAATTGTCTGTGGACACTGGGCCATATCAATTCGAGCCGCTGGCTCAAACTGCGGTCTTAACTCCCGCATCGCGATCGGCATCTGATGAGTTTTGTCGAGTTGATGTCAATAGCCCGCGCTCTCTGTAGGCATATTCATATTCTGTCGCTATGTGAAAAAAATCCAGCAAAATGCGCCGTTGCGTTTGTCGACCCCAGAGGATTAACTTGAGCCTAACCATAAATTGTGATTAAAACATACATGCTCACTCACATCAAGACGTGACTGCGGTGGTGGAGTCCATGCAGGAGGAGCAGCGTTTGGCACTGCGTTGCTCTTCAGCGCCAGCTGTGTGGAGAAGCCCATTTCCACCTCTTCTGCATTACCATCCTGACCACTGTACTAAATACAGATAAATCTAACGTTACGCTAACTTGAAGCTATCCTAACTGATGCAATACTATAGTACTAACTAACTATGCTTCTAACAATACTACACTAACAACTATGCTAATTAACTACATAGGCTACACGAAATAATCTAAATAACTATATAAATGCTATGCTAAATAGATGCTAAAACACTCTATCCTGATCGTTTTAAATACTCGCAATTACAACTCCTGACTCACAATGGTTTTGACCAAACAAGATGGTTTTTATACTGCCAAGGGCGTGGTAGCTCGTACCAAGGGCGAGGTGAGCTGGAACCTGCTTAAGTCACCAACAACCGCTTGCATCACGAACCACCGCAAACATCCAATAGGAAAATTCAACTGCAGTAGCCACCGTTCAACGTGAAGAGGGCAGCACTCAGACGTTTTTAAACCATATATTGTAGAATTAAAACACTTTATATCCAAATGTCAAAAAAGTTACTCGAATCAATGAGTTCAGCATTTATGAAGCTGCATTCTTACAGATCATTAACTAAAAAAAGTTGGTTTAGTTACCCTTTAAAGGGTTAGTTCACCCAAAATGGAAATTCCGTCATTAATTACTCACCCTCATGTCGTTCCAAACATGTAAGAATTTCTTTCATCTTCACAACACAAATGAAGATATTTTTAATGAAATCTGAGAGCTTCCTGCCCCTCCATTGACAGTCTATGCAACTACCACTTTCAAGCCCCAGAAAGGTATAAAGGTACATCATTATGCTGCGTTCACACCAGACGCGAATAGCTCGTCAAATTCGCGCCTACCGCGTCTAGTTATACGCTTGATGATTGATGTTAGATGTTTGAACTTTTTCCAACATAAACTTGCTGTATTTATAAAACACAAATTGTATTAATTGTAATCGGTCTGGTTTTGTGTTGTTGTCTAGGGAACAAGCACTCCAGGATTTTTCGAGAAAGTTGGATCTGCACAGCCGTTCCTGCTCTATGAAACTCTACTGTTAGCAACTGGACACAACTGATCCACTCGTATCCTGCGACTGATCCACTCGTATCCTGCAACTGTTCTTCATCTGCTGAATGTTGTTGACTCAAGCACTGCTGTACTGTTGCAGAGTCGAAGATACTGAATCAACTTCACTGACACAGGACTTACATTCACTGACATGTTCAGGATTTGAAGTATTACAGACCATTTGATTCATAGCTTTCATATAATTCTGATGACAGAAATGCCTATAGTGTGCATTCATTGTTTATTTTAAAGGTTAACCTATGATGTAAAGGGGCTTGTTCGTTAATAAAATAAATAGTTTGTTAAAACCACTGTTTGCATTTTGCCTTTATTTTTTACTTTACAATGAACAGAATTCTGCTATAATCCCAGACTAAGTTTACAATTTAACTTTCTGGATTGTTTTGAAATAAAGTTTTGAAAGAGTAATATACAGTGATGTGTTTATTTCAAAGTAAATTTATTCTTTTCAGATTAAATGATTTGTCAGTTCATTTTACAGTTCTTTAAAGTAGGTAATGCAGAACCCTAATAAGAAAAACTGGTAACTCCTTTAGTGTTTTTCTTTGTAAAAAGGTGTTCTATCAACACCAGGATGGTGTAATACTCGACTCCTAAGGCTGAGAAGAATTCCATGATGAATGATTTTCATCTTCTTTTAAAGTGTTAGGTCGACACCAGAACAGTGTAGAATTGTAACTCTGCCAGTTTTTGCCACAAAGCTGCACCCAGCTCTGTAACAGTGTTGTTGTTCTCTGCATTGGTGGTCATATTTTACTCTTAGTGTTCATATTGTAACACTGTGTCAGTGTTGCGAGAGGAAACACTTCTGAAAGTGTTGAGATTTCCAGATTTCAATTTTACTGTTCAAATCCTGAAGGAAAAGGACCTGTCCTCATAAAGGTCAGAGATATTTTGACACTACATCCTCCAACCAGCTTCTGCACTGTACAATTTCCAAATTTGCAAACTTCATATAAGTGATGTTGGTCATCTTAACATGAAATCTGTATGACACACTTTATATAACACGTATAAAAAAATGACACAAAATGTGTATAAATCCTATAGGACTTTAATTTGACTAGCATATGATTCAATATAAGAACTTTAAATGATTTGTATATGAATTTAAGTTATTTTCTACTAATACCATATAGGATTGCATATGTTTGTCATGTAAAACTCATGTGATTCAATATAAGAACTTTAAATGATTTGTATATGAATTTAAGTTATTTTCTACTAATACCATATACGATTGCATACTTTTGTCATGTACAACTCATATAAGACTTTTTACAGTATTCATATATGACGCAAAAATCCCGTATAAGTTGTATGTGTGCTATTTAGTATGAAATGGGCCATAATCGGTCTGATTTTGTATAGGACATGTATTGGTCTTACATGAAACACATAAGGTAATTCTGTCCAATTTAAGTAAGGAAGATATATGGTTGCTGTATATGAACCATGCAGGTTTTTTTCATATGGGGTATTACGAATTAATGTTTTTAAAATAGTACTAGTTTAATTTTGGCGCCCCTATGGATGAGTGGCCCCCCTAGCATTTGCCTATTCCGCCTATGCCGCGGGCCGGCCCTGATTATTAGCATCCATTTCGGCGTCTCGCGCTCGTAATCCACTCAAAACGCAACGTTAACCAACTATTTGGCCGGCTTGCAAGCCCAAACAAGTGTGTGCGGCGTCGTGCCTGTTATTTTGTTTACGGTCTAGCTAGATCCGCTTGCGCTTTGGTCGACAATGCAACAAAACGTCCTTGCGCGGCGCAAGCCATTGAAATGAATGGGTTTCATAGCGCAGCGCCGCGCATGCCACGTCCTGTTGCAAAAGCATGTGAAAAAAACTGCAAAGTTTGCTAGACCAAAAAGACCGTTAATCGCGCGATAAAAAATTTACGCCGTTAAGATGGGTTTGCGTTAACGCCGTTAATAACGCGTTTAACTGACAGCCCTAATATATATATATACTAGGGCTGTTTTCGACTAAGGATTTTCATAGTCGAATCTGATTCGTTAGATTTTGCCGTAGTCGACTGATAGTCGAACCTTTTTTTTTTTTTTTAGTTAGCAGCTAGACGTTCGGTTGAATAACTGTTCGTTTGTTATAGGACATCTCGCTCTACGTTTATTTAAAATGAACAGCAAGACAACTAGAAGTGAATGTGCTTTCCGTTAAATGAATCCTTAACAAAAAAAAACAAAACAAAAAAAAACGTTGCAATGAACGTGCTTTGTTTTAAATAAATCACACACAGTAAACCTTAACAAAAAAACTTTGCAATGAACTTTGCAATTTAGACGCGCAAACTGGGTGCCGGTGCGGTGAGACGTATACATGTTCGGGCAGATTCGGCTTGAAGTCGTTCATCCTCGGATGCGGCGTCGCACGCGCTGTTACAAAAGAAGCCATGCACACAGCCAAGCGAAATGGGGTCTTGCCGGTCTTGCGCACCCAATGCGTAAATTTTTGCCGTGCGCACCTTCGCGCTCGTGCGGAGGCGTCGAGTGTAAACAAGGCTTTAGCTTTACTCCGTGTCAGCGCACGCTCTGATCGGTAAAGGTGCACAGACCTCTCCCGAATCATCTCCAGCACTCAGCCTCCGAAGTACCTCTAACTCCGCCTCCGTTTCCCTCGTAAGATGATATTAGTATTTATTCTCTATGATAAAAAATGTTTGTAAAAAATATTTTAATAGCACGGTTTTGGCGGTTATATAGTTCTAATGACGGTGTTCACCTATAACCGTCGGTCGCACGGTTACATAATAACCGTCACACCCCTATGGTTACATAACACTTCCCTGCTATTCGACTATGAGGTTTATAGTCGAATCAGACCTCTCCGAATCGAATCGTCGAATCCTCGACTATTAGAAGTCAGCCCTAATATATACATACACACTGAAAAAAATTATAAAGGCAAAACTTTTGTTTTTGCCCCCATTTTTCATGAGCTGAACTCAAAGATCTAAGACTTTTTCTATGTACACAAAAGGCATATTTCTTTCAAATGTGTTCACAAATCTGTCTAAATCTGTGTTAGTGAGCACTTCTCCTTTGCCGAGATAATCCATCCACCTCACAGGTGTGGCATATCAAGATGCAGATTAGACAGTATGATTATTGCACAGGTGTGCCTTAGGCTGGCCACATTAAAAGGCCACTCTAAAATGTGCAGTTTTATCACACAGCACAATGCCACAGATGTCGCAAGTTTTGAGGGAGCATGCAATTGGCATGCTGACTGCAGGAATGTCCACCAGAGCTGTTGCCGGTGAATTGAATGTTCATTTCTCTACCATAAGCAGTCTCCAAAGGCGTTTCAGAGAATTTGGCAGTACATCCAACCGGCCTCACAACTGCAGACTACATGTAACCATACCAGCCCAGGACCTCCACATCCAGCATCTTCACCTCCAAGATTGTCTGAGACCAGCCAGCCGGACAGCTGCTGCAACTATCGGTTTGCAGTTTGCATAACCAAAGAATTTCTGCACAAACTGTCAGAAACCGCCTCAAAAAAGCTCATCTGCATGCTCGTCGTCCTCATCGGGGTCTCGACCTGACTGCAGTTCGTCATTGTTACCGACTTAAGTTGGTAAATGCTCACACCCGATGGTGTCTGGCACTTTGGAGAGGTGTTCTCTTCACAGATGAATCCCGGTTTTCACTGTACAGGGCAGATGGCAGACATTGTGTATGGCGTCGTGTGGGTGACCGGCTTGCTGATGTCAATGTTGTGGATAGAGTTGCCCATGGTGGCGGTGGGGTTATGGTATGGGCAGGCGTATGTTATTGAAAACGAACACAGGTGCATTTTATTGATGGCATTTTGAATGCAGAGAGATGCCGTGACAAGATCCTGGGGCCCATTGTTGTGCCATTCATCCTCGACCATCACTAGACTTGTAGTCAAGACCACCTATACCGAGACCAAGACACTACCAAGACCAGAGGGTATCGAGACCAAGACAAGACCAAGACCAAGACAGACCAAGTCGAGACCAAGGCCGAGACCAAGTCGAGACCGGAGGGGAAAAAAAAGAGTTGTTGAAGCTAAGCAATAGCTTGTAAGATTTTGCATTCTGCAACTTTTAAATACATAATTATATTTTAAAAAACGAAATTATAAGCTTAAGTGCAGAATCCGAAAGCTGGTTGTTTTGTCGCTATGGTTACACACACACACCGTTGGCGATGCGCTCTAAGTCATCTGTCAGTTGTGCAGTTACCCAAAATCTCCTGAATAAAGTTAAAACCCATCATGTCACTGATATGTGTTTTACTAAATATTAATACATCAAAAACTGTACATGATATGTGTTTTTTTAAATCAAGTGATCAAAGTGCTCGTTGCCGCTGCGATCAGTGGCGCAGATACAGTGATTTCTCGTGTGGCTCACGCACACCGCACTGTCTTCACTCGGACGCGCACTTCAATCCGTTGTGGATATCGTCGTGGATATTGTAGTATTGTATTGCTAAATCCCCCGACCACTATGTCGGTCTGAGACAGTAAGACCTAGACAAGACCGAGAGGTCCGAGACCAAGACAAGACAAGACCAAGACCAAAGACCGTCAAGGCCGTGACAAGACCGTGGTCTCGAGACCGGTCTCAAGACATACATCACCAACCATCACCTCATGTTACAGCATGATAATGCACGGCCCCATGTTGCAAGGATCTGTACACAATTCCTGGAAGCTGAAAACATCCCAGTTCTTGCATGGCCACTGGCCAGCATACTCACCGGACATGTCACCCATTGAGCATGTTTGGGATGCTCTGGATCGGCATATACAACAGTGTGTTCCAGGTCCTGCCAATATCCAGCAACTTCGCACAGTCATTGAAGAGGAGTTGATCAACATTCCACAGGCCACAATTAACAGCCTGATCAACTCTGCGAAGGAGATGTGTTGCACTGCGTGAGCCAAATGGTGGTCACATAGTGACTTGTTTTCCAGTGCCTCGGGAGGAGCTGTGGCAGTGTGTGCGGCCCAAACACACATGATGTTGGCCGCCATCACATGTAGCAACCAATAGTAACAGGACGTCCATGCTCACCGGACTTGGCAGCACTGGAACCACCAGAGTTGGAAGCACTGAAACCACTGATAGATGCCATCTTAGATGCCAGTCCCAAACACCTCGAGGCATCCTTTGTTGGTACTGGCATGCACCCATGATGGCTGGAGAATCTGGAATGGCAGCCATGACTGCTAAGGAGGAGTGATTGGTCTAATGTGCTGGGTCCATAGCAAGCGAGTGATTATCCAAGTCCTGCTCAAGACCATCATCTCAACAAAATCTCCCTCGAGGACCATAAACGGAAAAAGGTATTTTCTTGTTTAACTGTTCATTGAGTCCGGCATAATAGGAGGAGATCAAAGCACTGTCATGGTAGTGAGTCTGATAAGCAAGTTCCAGAAATTCTCTAGTATGGTACTCAAGGGAACAATCATTCTGGGTGAAGAGGGGGAGGCGTATTGCTGCTAGAGCCATACTTTGGTTGGTCGTTCTATCACGGTTTGCAGGGAAAGGCAAGTATCTACATGCAGCAGGTTATTAGCAAAACACTCCAAAAAGATAATCCAAAAAGCAATTACAATAATAATCCAGACAGGTGGCAAGGGTACGAGGGCACTAGGGTTTTACTCTAATGAATTGTTGAAAAATGACCAAGATGATTGTTGTGTTCTAGTAGAACACAACAATGATACCATTCACACTCCGACTACGCCACCCTGGGAATTTCACCCAAATCATTTAGACTGATCCCTTTCAAAAGGCATACACAGGTTTGTATCACCGATAAGAGTCAGAGACATGGATCATCGTACAAAACTCTTTATTTGTTCCCAACATGCCACTGAGGGTCTAGACCAATGTCAAGGCCAGGGACTAGAGCTTACCAACAGAGACAAAACTCTTTATTAACAATCTTAGATAAAAACAATGTTAAAATGAATAGTGAAACATTTGTTCCCAACATGCCACTGAGGGTCTAGACCAATGTCAAGGCCAGGGACTAGAGCTTACCAACAGAGACAAAACTCTTTATTAACAATCTTAGATAAAAACAATGTTAAAATGAATAGTGAAACATTTGTTCCCAACATGCCACTGAGGGTCTAGACCAATGTCAAGGCCAGGGACTAGAGCTTACCAACAGAGACAAAGTCAGACCATGCCACTCGCAGAGGAAGGATCACTGCACTTCACTGTGCACACACACAGAAACACACACACACACACACACACATACAGATGTTAATACAAATCACAGCACACGGTGAGAAAGATACCACCACCCAAATAAGCCAGTTCTCTGCCCCTGGTGCTCAGGCCCTGCCAAAACGCACAAAAAGATGCACATCAAATAAATTGTCACTTTGGGAGCTGGGTTGATTGTAGAGCTCAGTCAACTTAGTCAAACACAAAACCAAAATAAAGAAAATTAAATGGAAAAGGAAAAAGTGTCCAGGGTGCTCAAGGAGTTCAAAAAAAGTAGGTGACAGGGTAACACTTTAGAATACTGTATCTTACTTACTGCATAACTAATAAGGAATTATTGAAGAACTAGTTGGTAATTATTCATTAACTACGTCTTCACCCCTGTTAACTACTAAGGAAGATGTGTTAACTAATCAGTATGTAATAGAATTTTATGATTGTGTTAAGTAACGTAAGTAAGTTAATCAATAACTAATGAATTCGGTCATACTTCCTGAATAACTACCATTAATTATCTATTAATTAAGGTTCAAGAAAAATAACTATGAAATAACTACTAATGAACAGTCATACACAGTAGTCACTACAATAATCCAGTTTTTTTTTAGCATTGTAGTGGTGGAAGAGGTACACAAATCAAAGGCTTGAGTAAAAGTACAGATACCCCAATAAAATATTACTCCAGTAAAATTATAATTAGGCCATTTTCAAAATTACCTTAGTAAAAGTACAAAGGTAATTAATTTTTAAAGTACTTAAAAGTAAAAAGCATATTATTATACTTAGTTCTTATACATTTGCACAATATGTTCTTATTATTTTGCACCATTCGAGTTCCGGCAATATTGCGGTGGTCTACATTTTACCGTGATTTGGTGATGCAAGAGCGCAGGCATTTGCATCCTCTTCTGGAGAGTTCTCAGCGCCGCCGATTTGGTGTATTTCTTCTGCAACGTTTTATTTAATCTATAAAATCATTACTGTGCTGTAAATCATTTTATTTTATGCAAGGCAACAATACAAGGACGTGATGTCAGTTAGCCTATAGCTGAGTCTGTCTTTTTGGCGTGATGGAAACGCCTGATCCCTTGCATAAAACAAATTATTTTATTCAGAAAGATAGTAAATCTATTTACATCAGATGTTAAAATATGTTCTTAGAGCTGTGCACTGTTTGTTTGTTTATGGGCAGGTTATGGAGTCAGTCACAGCATATTTCGGCTACGAGTGAAACGCAGGGCGGCGGTCTGAAGTTAAAGGAACACTCCGACTTTTTGGGACTTTAGCCTATTCACCTTATCCCCCAGAGTTAGATAATTCCATACATACCTTTTTCATCTCCGTGCGTGCTATAAGACTGTTTGACGCACCCACCGCTAGCCTAGCTTAGCACAAAGACTGGATGTAAATGGTTGCAGCTAGCATACTAATCCAAATAAGTGACAAAATAGCGCAAACATTTTCCTATTTACATGTTGGGATTTGTATAGTCACAGAGTGTACAAAAAACAAAGTCACATGAGACACAGACATATTTTAACCGTATAAATACTGGGAACTATATTCTCTGAAGGCGAAGCACTGTTACTTGGGCGGAGTGATAACCGCAGCACCTGAGACGTACCGTACCCAAACTCTGAACGAACTCTCTGCTCCTCACCACGGCGCGTCTCAGGTGCTGCGGTTATCACTCCGCCAAGTAGCAGTGCTTCGCCTTCAGAGAATATAGTTCCCAGTATTTATACGGTTAAAATATGTCTGTGTCTCATTTGACTTTGTTTTTTGTACACTCTGTGACTATACAAATCACAACATGTAAATAGGAAAATGTTTGCGCTATTTTGTCACTTATTTGGATTAGTATGCTAGCTGCAACCATTTAGATCCAGTCTTTGTGCTAAGCTAGGCTAGCGGTGGGTGCGTCAAACAGACTTATAGCACGCACGGAGATGAAAAAGGTATGTATGGACTTATCTAACTCTGGGGGATAAGGTGAATAGGCTAAAGTCCCAAAAAGTCGGAGTGTTCCTTTAAGCAGTTTCGCCGCTGAACACAAGCCCCGCTCCCGCAAGAGATCCAGCAATCTCTACCGTGGAAACGAGACCAGTTGATTACTTGAATTAATTTTAAAGGTTTAACTTTTGATTTTAAAATGTTTGTTAAACGGTTTAAAAGTAGACAGTATACATGTTAAAACAAAATATCATCTGAAATAAAGGAAGATATCATGTAGCTTAAACGAGTCATTGTAGTGTATTTTACAAAGGTTATAGATGATTACGTTAATAGTGTTTTTTTACAGTAAGTTTTATTTGAGTCAGAAGTATGTGGTAATTCTTTATTAATTACTAATGGGTTCCCTATTTTTTCACTTTAGAATACTGTTCCAGGCTCTAAGTAATTCCTGAAGAATTATCTAGTAATTCTTTATTAATTACTAATAAGTTCCCTATATTTTCACTTTAGAATACTGTTTCAGGCTATAAGTAGCCTAATTCCTGGATAGTTATTTGATAATTATGTATTAATTACTAATGGGTTCCCTGTATTTTCACTTTAGAATACTGTTTCAGGTTATAAATAATTCCTGAAGAATTATCTAATAATTCTTTATTAATTACTAATAAGTTCCCTATATTTTCAGTTCCCCTCAGTTGTTGCCTAAGATACATGAATTTACTCAATGGCATGCTGTGCTGAGGAAAACAGACACACACAGTACTGTATATAAAATATAAAAACTAATCTGAGGTTAGTTTTGTAAGACTGTTCATTAGTTACTTCTTAGTTTATTTTTCTTAAACCTTAATTAGATTAATTAGAAGATAATTAGTAGTAGTTCTTCAGGAGGTATGACAGAATTCATTAGTTATTGATTAACTAACTGTTAACACAATCATAAAATTCTATTACATACTAATAAGTTAACACATCTTCCTTAGTAGTTAACAGCAGTGAAGAAGTAGTTAATGAAGAATTACCTACTAGTTCTTCAATAATTCCTTATTAGTTATGCAGTAAGTAAGATACAGTATTCTAAAGTGTTACCAGTTCAAAAAAAGTGTATGAAGGTGCTCTTTGGAATCGGGAATTCAATAACATGTAGTAGAAGGAAATCCAAGGCACTCTTCTTAGGATTTGATTTGACTGGCTAGCCAGTCAAATAAAGGCTTTTTATCAATTCCTAAGAAGAGTGCCTTGGATTTCCTTCTACTACATGTTAAAGAAAAATAAATGTTGCACTTAACGAGTCAGTAAATAAACAGTTACTTAGAGCAAAGCCAAATGTCAACAAAATGCAAACAAATATATTTCAAAAGAAAATTATAAAGGAAACAAAACTGTGGCAAGGGGGGCGTGGTTCAGCTAAGTCTGTAGCGGGAGGGAGAGAGAGAAAGGAGACGAGCGGTGCGCAAGTAGGTCAAGTCAGAGCCCATCTATGGAGAGCCTTGGCACTTCCTATTAGCCCCATTGTATCATCTCGGTTGCAGTTCCATTAGAATTCCACTGGAGGTGATCGCGGGCTGGTGCAGACTGAATGGGAGTCTATGGAGGTAGACGGCTAAATGTATCTCTTTCTCCTGCTTGTCGTTGAATCAACGTAGATTTTATTGTTGATTCCGCAAGTTCAATATAGATTATAGGCCAAAAGTCGAATGAATGAGTACTTATGTCCTTTCGATTTCTTACAGGCTGGGCCGTTGTTGTCCGGAACACGCTAGCATTCTGCTAGACGGATTTGGACCAGAGACCCCGTTTGATGGCACCTGAAGCTAAAGCAGAATCAGAAAAATTATCTTAAGGAGGACTTTCTGTCGAAGTAATTTTTTTTTGTACTGTATTTATATTTTCCTGCGGCACTTTTATTTTCATATCGTTATATAAGTGCTGAAATGGATTGCGGTAAAGCAGCACCTCAGGCAGTATGAAAATATGTGACGTCATCACATTTTTTTAACAGATTTTTAGAACAGATGAGTGAACTTAAAAATGCAAAAAGTGTATTATCTTAGCTCCCCCTTTTGAATGCAACTTTCAAATTACTTGACAAAAAATTACATCCTGAGAAAAGTGGATTTCTGGGGCTGAAACCCCATAGACTCCCATTTTGCATTTATTCTGCACTCGCCTGCGAGCACCCCCACATAGACAGAGACGCATGGACGAGTAGGTACTTAATTTCAATAAGTACTAACGAGCACTAAAAGAGTAGGTACTTTATAGCCTGATCTCGTTAAGTATGAATGCGAACCGGACATCTGCCATGATGGCAGAGATGATGGCCATGCTTTCAACAGGATCGGGCTCGTGTGGAACCCTCCACCGTGTCCCGAGTCCTCGAGGCTGGATGATTGGTATCTCGGGGTGGCGCGCGCTGGTTTTCAGCAACCCACTCCAGTGCCCTTCTTCCCGGAGGTGCATGAGGAGCTCACAGGGACGTAGACGGCACCTTTCACTGCCAGAAACCGTTCCGGTGGCTCCTCCTCCCTCACCACCCTTGATGGCGGGGCAGCTAAGGGAGACACGCATATCCCGCCAGTGGAACGGGCCGTTGCAATGCAGCTGTGCCCTAACTCCACTGCCTCTGGAAGCTGCCTCTGCAATGCACGCTATGGCGTTGCTGTAGGTCCATCAGGACAAGGCACTGAAGGTCCTGCACGAGGGTGGTCATGATCCACAAGTTCTCCAGGAACTTCGCATCGCGATGGATCTCGCGCTTCGTGCAACGAAGGTTACCGCGCGGTCAGTGGGTCGTGCGATGTCCATGCTAGTGGTCCAGGAGCACCATTTCTGGCTGTGTCTGGCTGACATGCGGGAGACCGACAAGCTCAGGTTTCTTAACTACCCCGTGTCCCAGACCGGCCTCTTCGGCGACGTGGTCGAGAACTTCGCCCAGCAGTTCTCGGCTGTACAGAAGCAGACTGAGGCCATCAGACACATCCTGCCGCGGCGGTCAGCTGCTGTCTCCACCCCACCGCCTGCGGCTCCTCAGTCTGCTCGTCGCCGGGGGCGTCCTCCTGCTTCTGCCCCTGCTCCCACGCCGCATTAGCAGCTTCCACCTAAACGGCGCCGTGGAGTCAGCCGCAGGCAGGCCGCTCCGCCCGTCCAGGCCCCCACCAAGAAGGGCGGCAAAGCCAGGGGAAAACGGCCCTAGGACGGGCGACCCAGAGATGGAGGGGACTGCTCTCAAGGAGACGATGACCGCATCACTACATCTCCCGGGAGAGGGCCGGTTGGAGAATCCTGTGTTTCATTTTCTTTATGTTCCGCCGCTGGCCTTAAAACCAGCGGTACCCAAATTATTAATAAAAGAGCAGTGTCTACCATCTTTGGGTCCGAAGAGGACCCGGAGAGCAGTGGGGGGACAGAATCTTCACCACTCCCATCCGCCTCCTCTGTCGCTAGCGAGCAGCAGTGTGAAGTTCGAGAACGCCACCGAGCCGCCTCCTGCAGCTCCTGCCCCGTGGAACCAGGTAAGTGCTGCACAGCACACACAGACCCTGCTACGGGCCGCCTCCCAGAGAGAGCCTCCCGAGCCGTGTCCCTGTGTTCCACCTCGCTGCCCCACTCCGGGTACGCCTGCTGTCCCTTTGGTCCCGCTTGCACGGTTTCTGAGAGCCTGGTAAGCACTCCCCAGTCCGTCTCGCTGGCTCATTCGGACCATCAGGCTCGGCTATACGATTCAGTTCGCCCGGCGTCCCCCCAAGTTTCGGGCCATCCACTCCACTACAGTGAGAGCAGCCGATGCCCATGTCTTGCGTGCGGAGATCGCAGTCCTACTGGCAAAGGACGCGATAGAGCCGGTCCCTCCAGCCGATATGAGGTCAGGGCACTACAGTCCCTACTTTAGGGTTGGGAATCGTGAGAAATTTTCCGGTTCCGGTTCCGGTTCCGATTCCGGTTCCGCCAAACGATTCCGGTTCCGATTCCCATTCATTAAAAAATATTAGTAAGACAAAAATCCACAATCCTTTTTGTGTTTATTTCTTATAGTACTTGACAAATGAGTTTAACAGACTGGTAATGTAAACAAATTCAACATATTATCAAGCAATTTTTGCACACAAACAAAAACAAAAAAAATTCTTAAAAAAAAAAAACTGCATTCTCTAGAATAATTTAGGATCTCTCCTTGCTTATTGTATCTCCAACAGTGAAGAATACCTTCTCAGAAGGGGTAGAATATACTTGAATGTAAGATGTGTATAGAACAGATTATTTTTTTAAACGGTTTGAATGATTGATTCATAAAGACTTTACTTATTTAATTACTGGATAAATCGGTGCTCTAACAGAACTGCATGCGTCTTGCGGAAGAACATTGTTGCCGGAGCTACTTTTCTCTGTTTATGTCCATGACGAGTCACGCAGGCATTGGTCTACTCCGCAGCGGCTGCGATCCGCCGGCCAGTCTAAACAAGAAGTCTGAGTATTAACGCTTATTACAGGCTTAACGTAGTGATTCAAGATAAGACAAAAAAATGGTTTGAAAAAAAAAGGCATTCATGATGCACTCGCTCATTGTATAACTTACATTTTGTAAATTCTGAACACAAAAAAGTTACGGACTGCATCTGTTTTGACTACCGTCAATGTTTACTTAAACTATAAACTTATCTCAGTACTTCTGTAACGTTAATCATTTGAATGTTTGTAACACGTAAATATTGTGTGATTGTAAAGCAGTTTCATATGGACAACTGCTCTCTCTCAGCGCAAACAGATTTGAATGTCGGCTACTAGATAGTGACTGGGCGCGCGCGCGCGCCGTGTGTGTGACAAATGCAGCGCATGTGAGAGCAAACCGCAACTTCAGGGGTGAAGTTTTTGTCATTTAGGAATAAGATGGCGTGGGTGTTTGAATCGAAATCTTTTGAAGATTAATCATGCAGCTCTACTCTCTTTCTTTCTTTCTTTCTCTCTCTCTCTCTCTCTCTCTCTCTCTCTCTCTCTCTCTCTCTCTCTCTCTCTCTCTCTCTCTCTCGCTGTCTGCGCCTTGAGGAGACGCTAAAGGATAATCTACTCCCAGCACTTCGCCCACATATCGCACCAGAACCGTTTTCGGAACCGAAACTTAGGAATTTTGCACGGTTCCGGTATTTTTTTAAAAACACTACCGGTTCTGGATAAGAACCGGTTCTCGGTTCCCAACCCTACCCTACTTCATTGTACCCAAGAAAGGTGGTGGGTTACGACCAATCTTGGACCTGCGAGTTTTGAATCGGAGCCTCCACAAGCTACCGTTCAAAATGCTCACGCAGAAACGCATTTTCGAAAGCATCCGTCCCCGGATTCTTCCTCGACAAAGGCCGTTCCTGTGCTTTGCGTTCGAGGGTCGAGCATATCAGTACAAGGTCCTACCCTTTGGGCTGTCCCTGTCCCCTCGTGTCTTTACGAAAGTCACGGAGGGGGCCCTTATTCCCATGAGAGAACAGGGCGTTCACATCCTCAACTATCTCGACGACTGGCTCATACTAGCACACTCTCGAGATCTGTTATAAGAACACAGGGACCTCGTGCTCAGGCACCTCATTCAGTTGGGTCTTCAGGTCAACTGGGAAAAGAGCAAACTCTCCCCCATGCAGAGGATCTCTTTTCTCGGTATGGAGTTGGATTTGGTCGCACAGACAGCGCGCCTCACAGAGCAGCGCGCTCAGTCAGTGACTGCTTGAACACATTCAAAGGCAGGACGGCGGTCCCACTGAAATTCTTTCAGAGGCTCCTGGGGCATATGGCCATGGCAGCAGTGGTAACCCCGCTCGGCCTGCTTCATATGAGACCGCTTCAGCACTGGCTTCACGCCCGAGTCCCAAGATGAGCGTGGCATCAGGGAATTCACCGGGTGGCAATCACACCGGCGTGCCGCCTAACCTTCAGCCTGTGGTCAGATCCTTTGTTCCTGCGGGCAGGAGTCCCCTTGGAACAGGTATCCAGGCATGCTGTGGTATTTACGGGATGCCTCTGCCACTGGCTGGGGTGCCACGTACAATGGGCATGCAGTGTCAGGGGTGTGGATGGACCCCCAACTGCATTGGCACATCAATTGCCTTGAGTTGCTAGCAGTACATCTCGCTCTGAGCCGCTTGAAAAGGCCGCTACAGGGCAGGGACGTGCTGGTCCGTATGTACAACACTGCGACCGTTGCGTACATCAACCGACAAGGTGGTCTACGCTCCCGTCGCATGTCGCAACTCGCCCGCCATCTCCTCCTCCGGAGTCAGAAGCATCTGAGGTCGCTTCGAGCCATGTATGTCCCCGGCGTGCTCAACCGTGTGGCCGATGAGCTATCACGAGCTGTGCTTCCGGGAGAATGGCAACTCCATCTCCAGGTGGTTCAGCTGATCTGGAGAGAGTTCAGAGAGGCTCAGGTAGACCAGTTTGCCTCCTCAGAGATCTCCCACTGCCAGCTGTTTTACTCCCTGACCGAGGGAACACTCGGCACGGATGTACTGGCACACAGCTGGCCCCGGGGCCTCCGCAAATATGCATTTCCCCCAGTTAGCCTACTTGCACAGACACTGTGCAAAGTCAGGGAGGACGAGGAGCAGGTCCTTCTGGTGGCTCCCTATTGGCCCACCCGAAGTTGGTTCCCAGAACTCATGCTCCTTGTGACAGTCCCTCCCTGGCCCATTCCTCTGAGGAAGGTTCTTCTGACTCAGAGACGGGACACCTTATGACACCGGCGTCCAGACCTCTGGAAACTCCATGTCTGGTCCCTGGACGGGATGCGGAGGTTCTAGGTGACTTACCCCCAGAGGTATTTAACACCATCACTTCAGCACGGGCGCCATCCACGAGACGCGTTTACGCCCTGAATTGGAACCTGTTCGTCGAGTGTTGTTCTTCTCGGCGAGAAGACCCCCGAAGATGTTCGATAGGGTCTGTGCTTTCCTTCTTGAAGGAAGGGTTGGAGCGAAGGCTGTCTCCCTCCACCTTCAAAGTACATGCTGCTGCTATTTCAGCATATCACGACCACATAGATGGCAAAACGGTTGGAAAGCACGACCTGGTCGTCAGGTTTCTTAGGGGGGCGAGGCGATTAAATCCCCCTCAACCCCCCTCAATACCCTCTTGGGACCTTTCCCTGGTGCTTCGAGCACTTCAGGATGCTCCCTTTGAGCCTCTGCAATCAGTAGACTTGAAGCTTCTCTCCATGAAGACGTTGCTGCTGGTTGCATTGGCCTCTGTCAAGAGGGTAGGAGACCTGCACGCAGTTTCGGTCGACGAATCGTGCCTAGAGTTCGGGCCGGGTGACAACCATGTGGTATTAAGACCCCGGCCTGGATATGTGCCCAAGGTTCCTACCACTCCTTTCAGGGACCAGGTAGTGAACCTGCAAGCGCTGCCTTTGGAGGAGGCAGACCCAGCCCTGACTTTGCTCTGTCCCGTTCGCGCTCTGCGTTTGTACATGGACAGAACCCAAAGTCTCTGGACCTCAGACCAGCTCTTTGTCTGTTACGGAGGCCAGCAGAAGGGAAAGGCAGTCTCCAAGCAGAGGATGGCCCACTGGATAGTGGATGCCATTGCCTTGGCTTACCAAGCTCAAGCACGTGGCTCCTCGCTAACAGAATCTGTAGAGCTGCGGGCTGGTCGACACCTAACACGTTCTCTAGATATTATAGCCTACGTGTAGAGCCGGTCTCCTCCCGTGTTCTCACCCTAAACGGGTAGAAGCACCGAGAGGACCGGCTCTGTCAGCTTGCTGCACCCTACTGTGCACCCTTATTGCTCCAGAGTGAAAAACCTGTCGAGTCCTCCAAAACCCCTCGGCCCGGACATGGCGGAGCGTCCGGTGCCAGGCCTTTATCGGCTGAATCCTTGAGAGCCGGATCTGGGTTGGGTTCCATATGTTTGACCCTACGGGGATTCCATATGTGTATATTCCACGGCTGCTCCTAAGACGGAAGCCCGTGTCTTTCCCTTGGGCTAAGTAACCCATTATTTCATATGCAGTACAACCTTCGGGTTAGTCCATATGTACTTGCACATTACTCTTTGAAGAACTGGCTTCCGCAGCGTTCTCCTTCCTAAATAGAAAGGGCACGCTTTCCCAGTGTTATCCAATATCTCACCGTGTGGGTTATCACGGAACAACAGTGTCAGATACACTCTGTGTAAGCCTCCTCCTATCGTCCTTCAAGGCAAGAAGGTGTAGAGGCTTGCATGGGGCGCTGGATGGGGTTCAGCGGCTGTGGCGCTTTGGTAGGGATTCCTATTGGTCAGTCATGACCTACGTTGTAGTGACTGACCGATAGGGAACGTCTCGGTTACATATGGTAACCCTCGTTCCCTGAGGGAGGGAACGGAGACATAGATCCCGTCGCCACATCTGCTCTCACCCGCCGGGGCGGCCAGCTTGTCAGGTTGGCTCCTCTGCAAAAACTGAAGTGCAATCCCAGCAGCCGCTCGTTTATACCCGCGTTAACAAGGTCGCACAGCTGATGCAAATGATTGCACGCCAATGTGTATTGGCTTGTTTTAGTTTCACTCGAAGTAGATTGCCTCTCTAGCGAGATTCCTATTGGTCAGTCATGACCTACGTCTCCGTTCCCTCCCTCAGGGAACGAGGGTTACCATATGTAACTGAGACGTTCTTTGTTCATGGTTGTTCACTTACAGTACATTTTGTTTTCTCATTTACAGGTTTGTTTTCACATTTAAAATTTAATTTGATAATTTATGTGTTTTTTTTTTAAAGCTGCAATCCATAACTTTTGCCATCTGTTTAAAAACATAAAATTCCAGGGTACTTGAAGCTATTTCTTGATGTGGATGACAAGTTTAAATTCTAAATAAACAAAAATGCAATTTTATGTTTCAAACAGAGATGGCAGCAGAGAGGATTGCAGCTTTAAATATTCGTACCCCAAATTACTTTCATAGTTATCAAGCATATCAAGCATAACAAACAGTGCAAACGTCCAGCCTTATTAAAGTAGAAACACTAAAGCAAAACTTACAGGTTGCATGTCAATAAAGGACCTCTGGGCCTCCTCTGTGGTGGGTCTGAAGACCTTTCCTACTCTCCTGTAGATGGATGGGGGAAACAGAGTTAGTAGGACCTTCAAGGCTGTCTCCCCTTTAGCAGCTAAACAATTTGACCATATTACATAAAGTTGCATTCACATTTAAATAGTATGCTGTATATAACAATTCATATTTCTAGAGTAGCATTTATGACTTGTCTGCCCTGGTGTTTAAGATGGCGCTGTTGTGAATATAGAAAAAAAGATTATTTGGCCTCAAATTCTTCGCACACACTTGGTCCATGACCACTGTCTTAAAAACTAAATTATGCCCTATTCGCACAGGATAAGTATTACCTGGGGACCACGTGTGATTTAGAAATTCAAAAAAGGAATTGTTCATATAAAGAGCTGTAATCAGCTATGGATGATTGTTCACAGAGGGCAAAATGGGCAATTATTTGGCATCCTAGAGAAGGCTTGTGGCCAAACTATGGAAAAGTATTTGAGTGGGTGTGTGTTGGAGCAGAGACGGAGGTAATGATGACTCTTGAGATGTGCGAGTAGTCCCCCTGCTCTCCTTCATCTCCAGGTTATTCCTGCTACATAAAGATGCCATGAAGGCAGCAAAGATGTCATGCACTTGACAGGAGGAAAATGTAAGAAACCGGAACAGAGAGCTGCTTCTTTTCAACGCCTGTTTTTTTGTTTATTCATCATGAGTGGCAGGCCAAGTCAAATCCACACGAAAAGACCCAAGAAAAGAGCCACAGCCTATTGCTAATTGGCACAGTGACTTGAAAGGGCAGTGGAGGAGAGCTCAATTTCAAAGAGAGAAACAGTTTTCCCAGACCCTGTGGGGACAAACACTGCTGTGCCCTTGTCAACAAATCTGACAAACAAATTCAAGATAGATTTCCCTGCATCCAATTTGGTTCACAAAAAGAGCGAAAAGTTTATGTTCAATTATCTGTATCTTTACTCATGCTTCACTCCTTTGTGGAGGTTTACATTGATCCACATCACTGTGGAGTGTCTAATAAAAGTTTAGTCAGAAGCAGCTGAACTCATTTTTCTATTTGTTGAAACAAAAAAAACAAAAAATGTATTGCTTTTTTTGGCTATTATAAAACAACAACAAGCAAGCAAAGCCCAGGAGGTGAAAAAAAAGTACCACAAAAGTAATGCAATAAGTTCCTTTTTTAGAAGTAACACAATATGGTAACTTATTACTTTTAAAAGTAATTTTCCCCAACACTGATGCATTCTAGGCAAATAGTTTGCGATGTCACTTTGTAAATAAACACTACACGCCTGCGCACATACACATTCGTTTACAGTGCCTATAGACTAAAAACGTAATACCCATGTGCATGACGTCACAGTTTTCACAAATTCACATTTTTATAGTTTACATAGATATAAAGTTTTTTTTCTTTTAAAAAAACATGCACTTTGAAACACGATTTCAAAAGATCCACAAATTCCATTGTCGTGTAAATGAAGGGCCAAACCGCATAAAAAGTTTTCCTTTTCAGTTAAAAATGGTTTCGTGTAAACGCCCCCTGCGCGGCTTCATCAGTTCTTGGATAGTGGAGGCACACCCACCATTTAATCCTTTTTACACCACTGATGTATATTGTCATGATGTGTGCTGAGATTTAAATGGTGGGTGTGCCTCCACTATCCAAGAACTGATGAAGCCGCGCAGGGGGCGTTTACACGAAACCATTTTTAACTGAAAAGGAAAACTTTTTATGCGGTTTGGCCCTTCATTTACACGACAATGGAATTTGTGGATCTTTTGAAATCGTGTTTCAAAGTGCATGTTTTTTTAAAAGAAAAAAAACTTTATATCTATGTAAACTATAAAAATGTGAATTTGTGAAAACTGTGACGTCATGCACATGGGTATTACGTTTTTAGTCTATAGGCACTGTAAACGAATGTGTATGTGCGCAGGCGTGTAGTGTTTATTTACAAAGTGACATCGCAAACTATTTGCCTAGAATGCATCAGTGTTGGGGAAAATTACTTTTAAAAGTAATGAGTTACCATATTGTGTTACTTCTAAAAAAGGAACTTATTGCATTACTTTTGTGGTACTTTTTTTTCACCTCCTGGGCTTTGCTTGCTTGTTGTTGTTTTATAATAGCCAAAAAAAGCAATACATTTTTTTTTTTTTTTAAAGGAAACAAGTGATGTTTATCAAAAGTAATTTTTGCTTATTATTATGGCGGATCAGCTATACTAGTATCAGCAGCAGAGACATTGGTTAATGTAGAACGGCATCGTCTTAGTGGCCCCTAATTTAATAACAAATGATCATTTCAATGGAGGTGAATCAATCAAAACTAACTTTAGCTGGAAATAACATTATTCAAGAACCACTATAAAGCCAAAACAATCTCTGTTACCTTAAATTATATGTTTATCTCTGTAAAGCTGCTTTGGAACAATCCATTGTTAAAAGCGCTACATAAATGAAGATGACTTGACTTAACTAATAAAGAGAATAAATACATATGTATGTTTGTATTTAACATATATTCTGGGTTTGCATTTCACTGTTTTTATTTATTTTAAGGAATACTGAATTTATTTTTGTGCAAGTGGGATGAGTAAATGCATTCTCACATTTAGTGTAAAACTACAATAACCATTGTTCCCCTTCAGGGACTACCGCTGCGTGTAATCACAGTGGGAACGCCCCCCAGCGTAACGCGTCTGAAGCATGAATGAAATCAGTCAATGGAGCGTCACAGCAAGTGACGTCACCGACCAGGAAGCTATAAATATCCCCTGAATACACAAGCTGCCAGCTTCTGTTACTTCAGCAGCGCTCTGTGTGTGTCTGAAATCTTTCGATTGTGTTTGTCTGATTCTTTCAGGAGTTTTTTCACTATATATATATATATATATATATATATATATATATATATATAAAAAAAACAAAATGAGCGAGCAGTATAGAAAGTGTGTTCCCCCCTGTACACGTTACATCACGGGTGGGGATTCACACGAGCTATGTGTGGCTTGTTTGGGAGTGCAGCATGCCCAGTCGGCTCTCGAGGGAGTCGATTGTGAGCATTGCGAGCGCTTTCCTCTGAGAACTCTGCGATCGCTCTTCGAGGAGAGTGGTTTGCTGCGAGCTGCCCAGGGCTCTGGTTCCGCTTCTGTTGAGGCAGAGCGGCGGCGCTTGTCTTGGGGTTCGCAGATGGTTCTCATCGGCGACGCTGAGACGGGCCCCGCCCTATCTCAGCTTTCTCCGGCGGGATCCAGTGCCTCTCACCCGGCTCTGGAAGCACGCGCTGCGGTGGTTACTTCTGCCCGGGTTGAGGCACATGATGATGTGGAACTTAGATTATCCAGTTCTGAGGAGCTGGATGTCGAAAGTTTGGCATCAGAGGAAACTAGCTCACTTCATTATACTGCTGAAGAAGGTTTGATGGATGTGTTATCTCAGGCTGTTGAAAAGCTCAGTATTGAATGGCCAACTGATAGACAGGAATCTAGAAATAAAAGCAAACTAGATGATAGATTTCTGTCTGCACGTCCTCAGCCTTCTCGCCGGTGCTTACCGTTCTTCCCAGATCTTCATGCTGAGGTTTCAAAGACCTGGGTTAGACCGGTTTCAAGCAGAATATATACTAATCAATCCAATGCATATGGTAATATTTTTGGTGCAAAGTCTGCTGGATATGTGACGATGCCGAAGGCGGAGGAGACGCTCGCGAGCTATCTCTCTCCTGCCTCGGCATCTTCGCTTAAAGCACCGGCTCTTCCTTCTAGACCACTAAAAAATACTTCTCTGCTGGTGAGGAAGGCTTACTCGGTGGCTGGGCAGGCAGCTGCATGTTTGCATACAATGGCCATTATAGAGGCTTATCAGGCCGACCTGCTTAAAGATGTGTGTGAGGGGGGAGAAATTTCAGCAGAATTTCAGTCAAACTTCTATGAAAGAAAAAGATAAATCTCTCCTTTTAAATGCTCCCGTTTCGCCAGCGGGCCTCTTTGGTGACGCTCTTCACTCTGTCACTGAGAGGTTCCAGGAAGAGAAAAAACAGGCGGCTGCTTTTCATAAGTTTATCCCTCTCAAAGTGCGTGTCACTGGGGCTGCTGAGCGAGGGCAGTCCCAGCCGTCGAGTTCGTCATCTAAAAGAGCACAGCAGAAGCGGAGTGTCGCTTCTCGTGCCCCCCCCCCCCCCCCCCCCCCGCAGAGAAACTGGAGGGACGAGGCGGGGCGCTCTCCGGCACGGCCTTCTCGGGGCAGGACTGATCTGAGGACAGTCATTGTCGCCAGGAAGGCCGCGTCGAAAAAGTCCTGACGGGCTGAACGTCAGGACTCTTAGGGTGGTCCCCATCGGGAAAGACTTGAGTTCGCCGCTCAAAAACACGGTGCCCTGTCTTTCTCGATGCCCTCAGGGGTCTGTTCTACTAACCCTGCCTATACAGGGCGTAGAGAGACTCTGCGAGCAATTTCCCGAGGGACGCTCGCCCCCTCCGAGGAGGGTTGTGGAGTGCTCAGACCAGCTGTTTCCTGCCAGTATGTTACAGGGCGCTGTGTCTGTCACTCGGGATGTTCATCCAGAGGCCAGCCTCGAGAGGCTGGTTCCCTTAGTAGAGTTCCTGGCGGAATGGGAAATGCTTCCCAATGTTTCTCAGTGGGTCCTGAATATTATAAAGAACGGGTACGCTACTCAGTTCAGAACGCGCCCACCTCGGTTCAGAGGGGTTCTGCCCACGGTGGTGGGCCCCGAGCAGGCTCTGGTATTAGAACAGGAGGTAAAAACTCTGCTGCAAAAAGGGGCTATAGAACGGGTTCCTCCACCCAGCAGGGAGTTAGGATACTACAGCCGGTACTTCATCGTTCCGAAAAAAGATGGAGGGCTGCATCCCATTCTAGATCAGCGTCTCTTAAATCGCACTATAGGGAAGCTCAAATTCAAGATGCTCACTCTCAAGTAGATCGTGTCACAAATTAGATCCGAGGACTGGTTTGCCACGATAGATCTAAAGGACGCTTACTTCCATGTATCCATCCTCCCTCAACACAGGAAGTTCCTGAGGTTCGCTTTCGGGGGCGAAGCGTACCAATATCGGGTTCTTCCGTTTGGCCTAGCACTGTCACCCCGCACATTCACGAAGTGTATGGATGCAGCTATAGCCCCGCTGAGGCTGCAGGGCATCCGTATTCTGAACTATATAGACGATTGGTTAATTCTAGCTCAAACAGAACAACAGGCGGTTCAGCATCGAGATGTCGTTCTTGCTCACATCAAGAGGTTGGGGTTGAGGCTCAACGCCAAGAAGAGTGTTCTTTCTCCATTACAGAGAACCACTTTTCTCGGTGTAGTGTGGGATTCGACGACAATGCAGGCACAGTTGTCACCTGCTCGTGTTGCTTCGATTCTCACCGCAGTAGATCAGGTCAAGCTAGGCCAGTCATCCACTGTAAAACAGTTCCAGAGACTGTTAGGTCTCATGGCAGCTGCGTCCAACGTGATACCTTTTGGCCTCCTGCACATGAGACCGTTACAGTGGTGGCTCAGAACCAGGGGATTCTCCCCGAGGGGAAATCCGCTTCGCATGATCATGAGTTTGCGACGGTGTCATCACGCCCTGGTTATGTGGAAAGATCCTCGGTTTCTGTCCCAAGGCCCTGTGTTGGGAGCTCCTTGTCGTCGCGATATGCTAACGACACATGCCTCTCTCACGGGGTGGGGGGGTGATCATGAGTGGGGCTTAGGGTCTGTGGGAGGACCATCACCGTCTATGGCACATAAATTGTCTAGAGATGTTGGCAGTGTTTCAGGCTCTGAAACACTTCCTCCCAGACCTAAGGGGCCACCATGTTCTTGTCCGAACAGACAACACATCAGTGGTCTCTTATATCAACCATCAGGGGGGTCTGCGTTCTCGCCTACTTTACAAACTGGCACGTCAGATTCTCCTATGGTCCCAGGGGAGAATTCTTTCTCTGAGAGCTATTTATCTCCCGGGGTATTTAAATCAGGGGGCAGACATCCTGTCGAGGCAGGGGCCGAGGCCCGGGGAATGGAGTCTTCACCCCGAGGTGGTGGAGCTCCTATGGAAACATTTCGGTCGTGCCGAGGTAGACCTATTTGCTTCCCGAGAGACATCACACTGTCCACTGTGGTTCTCTCTCAGCCTGCCAGCCCCACTGGGGTTGGACGCGATGGTACATCCGTGGCCGAGGTCACGTCTGTACGCTTTTCCCCCGATCGCTCTGCTCCCGGGAGTTCTGGAGAGGGTTCGCCGGGACGGGCTCAGTCTTCTGCTAATAGCCCCGTTCTGGCCGGCCCGAGTATGGTTTGCGGACCTAGTGTCTCTCCTTGACGGCTCTCCCCTGGAGATACCGATCAGGAGAGATCTACTCTCTCAGGCGAGTGGGTCGATCCTTCACCCCCGCCCAGAACTATGGAGGCTGTGGGCTTGGCCTCTGAGGGAGCCCAGCTCATAGATTCTGGTCTCTGGACTGAGGTCGTTGAGACCATCCTCCAATCCAGAGCTCCCGCCACGAGGAAGTTAGGAAACTTTTCACCTCTTGGTGTGGAGAGCGCCAGCAGGACCCAGTTAACTGCCCGGTTGGTACAGTGCTGGATTTCCTGCAGGACCGTCTCTCCACAGGGTTATCCCACTCCACACTGAAGGTGTACGTTGCGGCCTTAGCTGCTTACCACGCCGCTTCAAGTGGAGGTTCTCTCGGGAGACACCCACTTATATCTCGCTTCCTTCGTGGCGCCTTGAAGCTGAAGCCTGCAGTTCGCACGAGGGTACCAGCTTGGGATCTGGCCATCGTCTTAGAAGGTCTCTCCCTAGCACCTTTGAGCCCATTGAGGAAGTTTCGGAAAAGTTTCTTACACTAAAGACTATCCTTCTTCTCGCTATCTCATCTCTAAAAAGAATTGGAGATATTCAAGCACTTTCGGTGGCTCCCTCGTGCCTGGAATTTGCTCCTGGTATGGTAAAGGCTTTTCTCTGTCCGAGACCAGGGTATGTTCCTAAGGTACCAACCACTTCTGTTAGACCTATAGTACTGCAGGCTTTCTGTCCACCGCTTTTTTTGACGTCAGATCAGGAGAAGCTTAATTTTCTGTGTCCCTTTAGGGCTTTAGATGCGTATGTCCACAGAGCTGCCCTGTGGAGGAAATCGGAACAATTGTTTGTCTGTTTTGGGTCACCTAAGAAGGGGTGTCCGGCATCTAAGCAAAGGATGAGCAAGTAGGTGGTCGAGGCCATCTCGCTTGCTTACGGTTCGGCCCATCAGCCTTCACCTTTGGCTGTAAGGGCTCATTCCACCAGGAGTATGGCTGCCTCTACAGCTCTTCTTTCAGGAGCTTCTCTTCAGGACGTTTGTGATGCGACAGGCTGGTCCACACCGCACACTTTCGTTAGATTTTATTCCCTTGATATTAGCTCCACTCCCGGGTCTCAGGTTCTCTCGTCGGTTTGTGTCTCCTAATGACACACGACGGGGATTTGGTCGTATGGTGATGTGGGTATTGCGTTCCCACTGCGATTACACGCAGCGGTAGTCC
The DNA here is from genome assembly GCA_030578255.1 of Tiaroga cobitis. Classification (NCBI taxonomy): domain Eukaryota; kingdom Metazoa; phylum Chordata; class Actinopteri; order Cypriniformes; family Leuciscidae; genus Tiaroga; species Tiaroga cobitis. Next base: position 36,730,388 of record CM060597.1, read on the forward strand.
CTGAAGGGGAACGTCCCGGGTTACGTATGTAACCCTAGTTCCCCGAAGGGACGGACGCTGCGTTTCCTGCCATACTCCCGTCATCCCCTTGGATCGCTTGCTTCAGTAACATTAGAAGCTGGTGGCTTGTGTATTCAGGGGATATTTATAGCTTCTTGGTCGGTGACGTCACTCGCTGTGACGCTCCATTGACTGATTTCATTCATGCTTCAGACGCGTTACGCTGGGGGGCGTTCCCATTGCGATTACACGCAGTGTCCGTCCCTTCGGGGAACTAGGGTTACATACGTAACCCGGGACGTTTACATGGTGCACACAATGTGCAACGCCTCTGCACCTTACCCCTGATTTCTCTCAATAATATTTATTGTACATTTAAAATGTGTTAAATTAATAGTTACTTTTAATTAATTAATAGTAACTGTAATATTATTACAGAACTTGTGTTATTATACACTGTGTTACTACCCCCGACACTGTGCATAATACACCGTTTTAAGTCACATTTGTCATTTAGAAACACAATAGATTCTGGACTCAGTTTTTAGAGTGGTTTCGAAAATGAATAATTTTGGACTAAACCACTCAATTCATATGGATTTGTTTTACGATCTATTCACAAACGTTTTAAAGTGTCAAAGTGGTCGTTGCGTAACTGTCAACGGAGGGATGTAAAACTCTCAGATTTCATCAAAAATATATTTATTTGTGTTCTGAAGATGAACGAAAATCTTATGGGTTTGGAACAAAATGTGGGTGAGTAATTAATGAAAGAATTTTCATTTTTGGGTGAACTATCCCTTTCAGAAACACATGAAAGTCTACGCTCTTGATTTAAGTGGCATTTTATTTAATTAATATTATATTATTTGTGAGTACATTTTTTTATTTATATACTTTTTAAGATTTGAATTGCACTGCAAGTGCATATTCAATATTAATTGCACTTCTTTTTCACTAGTGCAAAATGATACATACGCATTGTGTGATTTGCAAAGCTGACCAAAAGGTGTTTATATGAGGTTGAATTACATGTGTTTTGCGTGAGCATATTAATACTTATGCAAAATATCAAACTGGGCCCTTATGAAGGTTTATTTGCAATATACATCAGTCCATGGTGATTATTTGCCTATTATATTGTAAAGCTCCTTGTCAGGACTAATTATCCTGCTTAAGCATTTATGTGTGAAAGGTATTTTGTAGGAGAATCAAACAAACAAACAAATAGAGTATAGAAAGTCTGGGACCAGAGTAATTTCCTACATTCCACACACACACACACACACACACACACACGCGCGCACGCATGCACGCATACACACACCCACGCACGCACAGCCATGCACGCACGCGCACACACACACGCACTTCAAAATCATCTTCATATTCCTAATTCTCTACATACTCACCCTGACATCTGTACCTGTAGAACTGTGTACTCACTGTAAAAAAATGTACATGTATATTAACGGTAAAATACTGGCAGCAGGGTTTCCAGCTGTGTACCGTAATTTTACAATTTCATTACCATAATCTAAATTACAGCTTTTCTATAATTTAACAGTAAAATACTGGCAGCCGGGTTTCCAGCTTTGTACCGTAATCCTGCAGTTTTATTACTGTATTCTAAGATACATATTCTTTATTACCTTTAATATCTATACTTGTACAAATAAGCGGGTATTGTAATATTTCATTTAGAAGATTTTCCCAAGGGGCAAAAAAACAGCTCAAGAGGGTATTTCTTATAGCACACAATTTATTGAGTTTAGTGACAAATAATCTGAATGCTTAGACAAAAAAAGCAAATCATAACAACTGAACCACGTCCAATAGAATAATCAGTCTTTTTGTGTTTACATAAAAACAGCCTTTAAGAAATAGTGAATTTGCAAATTTATTTTAGTTTAATAAAAGTCAAAACCTGTATTTGGTACAGGAACAGGCCAAGAATGTGTTTGGGGTGCCCATTCCCCTAACAGCCTTTACGAAATAGTAAATGGTGTGAACATTTTTGAAGTTAATTTTAGTTTAATAACAGTCAGTCAATCGAAGTCAAAACCTGGCAAATATATGGAACAGGAACAGGCCAGGAATATGCCGGAATCTTCAAAGTGATGCAGGTGTAGTCTGAAAGATAAAAAAAAAAATGGGGGGGAAAAAACTTTAAATAAACTTGTATGTTGTTTGCTTGTAAATAAAGTGTCAAAAGAACATGACAAAAAGCAACATAATGCTACACTACAAAAATAATGACTAAGAAGAATTTAGATTAACTTGAAGGAGAGAGTAAATGGGGAGACATTTTGAGCTTGAAGAAGAGGCGACAGGCTTGTTTTATTAGCAGGAGCATGGTACCATGATGCCCGTCACAAAAAAAGGGCTTTACTGACTTAACTCTGGGTTATTGTTCTTTCTAAACCCTATTTTAACTCAGTTAAACTTAAGAATCCACAATATCATAGCGTTTGGGTCATGAGCAGCAGTCAAAAATCAATGGAAATGACACCACAAATATGCAAATAAACCCTGGGTATATTATGAGCAATGCTGAACATTATACAAGATAACCTAGGATGCTGTTTATCTGGGGTTTAGAAATGGCCCATGGTTAAATGGCTAGTTTACCCAGAAAATGGAAACTGTAATTACTCATCCTCATGAAGTTCCAAACTCGTAACACTTTTGTTTATCTTCGGAAAACAAATGAAGATCTTTTAATGAAATCTGACAACTTTCTGTCAGTCCACGGACAGCCTTCGCAGCACTGTCAAGCATCAGAAAGGTAGTAAAGGCATCATTAAAATACTCCATGTGACTCCCGGGTTTAACCTCAATTTTATGAAGCGAAAAAGCCCACACAAAGTATGTTTAACACGCATGCATCATGGCGTAAGTGTTATTTTTTTTTCCCTGCACACAAAAAGCACTTGCGTTTCTTCATCAAACTGAAGTTAAACCGCTGGAGTCTCCTGGATTACTTTAAAGACCTTAACCCCCGGTTTCACAGACAAGCCTTAAGTTAGTCCCAGACTAAAATGCATGTTTGAGCTGTTTTCACTGAAAGAAACTTGCACTGAAATTTCTTAAAATATGTCAGAGCCTTTGTTTCGTCTCAAGATGCACACCAGTAAATGTTTTTTATCTATGGCATGTTTATAAAAGCTACTTAATTACCCTAATTGAACTAAGGCCTAGTCCTGACTTAATCTAAGCCCTGTCTGTGAAACCGGCCCTAAAAGTAGTAGTTTTGTAGGCTGTGTAGACAGAAAGATTTCATTAAAAAGATCTTCATTTAAGTTCTGAAGATGAACAAATCTTATGGGTTTGGAAAGACACACACTTTAGTAATACATTGTAAAGCACATCTGAAATTAAAATGAAATGAGCTTTCAGTAGTGTATTGTATTGTAAACTGTTCTACAAAAAAAGCTGGTATACTGTATAGGGATGCACCGAATATTCGGCCACCGAAAATTTTCGGCCGAAAATACAGTATAACAGTTTTTTTTTTGTGAAAGACTTTGAAAGAATTTTATCACCGAAACAATACGGCCGAAATGTTGTGATGACGCAAACAGAAACTGCGACCTGCACATGCTTGTCTGAAGCAACGTGTCTGCGGTGTGGACGTATGTCAGTATTATATACATATCTGAACCCGCGAGGAAGCCTTTCGCCTGCCTCCGCAGCGCGAGTCTCCACAGACAACGCGCGCACCTCTCCAAACGGTCGAGGCGTTTATACTTGACGCGCTCGCCGTTGTACTATTCTTCGAAACGACAGGGAGCGACTCAAGTAACTGTCCTCTAACTATCAGTAATAGGTGAGAAGAAGAAAGATATCATAAACACGTGACAATGTTTATTTTTTAGTATACCACCAATACAAAAATAATCTTGTAAACCCTGGGATTATTACTTGTGACATTACAAAAAAATATGTACATGGGAACATGTATGTATACAACTAAATTAACGCTCTCTTAATTATTTTCTAATTTCACTAAACATATTTCATTAAGTTTCATGTACATTTGTATTAAACATGGACCTTTGTTCATTAAAAATGCTTTTTATGCTATTGTATGCTAATTTTTTAAAATGTAAGCAACTAATTTAGACGTGCAAACTGGGTGCTGGTGTGATGAGAAGTTCGTGCTCGGCTTTGTTTTAGAGAACATTTAATTTTAAAACCTTTCTGCAGGCCAGTAGATTATTATTTAATGTACACATGAGTGGGGTCAAGTTAAACATTTTAGTTTGAATTTTATTTTATACTGTGCATTGTGCTAAATAAATATTTGCATAATTTGTAATTGATTTTATTATTTGAAAATTGTATATTAAGTTATGCAATTGCAATGCCTTGATTTTAGTCAAGTTTGTACACAGTCATAGCCATAAATGCAATGATACTAATAATTGGCATAATTTCTTTCGGTGTTTCGGCCTTGGTTTCCTCTTTTTCGGTTTCGGCCAAGAATTTTCATGTCGGTGCATCCCTAATACTGTAACTTTAATGGGAAGCAGCTACATAAATTAGTGTGTACGTGCAAATTTACTTACCTAGATGAAATCCCACTCGAAATCCACAAGATTTCTCAGTAGAGAGGCAACCTTTGGATTGACTGTGGAAGACTTTTTATTCACCACCTTGCCCGTCTTCTTGGAGACCACCTTGCCTCTGCAGGTCTTTGAACCTCTTTCTGGTTTTATTCCAACGATGCGTCTAAAGACAGTTATATAACAAATTACCATTGAATGCAAGAATGATGCATCAAAATTCTTATGAAGATGAAAGGTAAAAAAAAAAAAAAAAAAAAAAATGCAATAAGGACATACCTTTGAAGAAACTCCAATGTGCAACAAGCCTGCTCTTGATACCGCAGGTTGAAGACGTAGTACACAGCAAAAAGTGTTGAAAGTGCAGTCAAAAATGATGACTGGACACACTCACAAATAACACGGCCTTCAAGGCTTATCATCGTACAGCATTTGTCTGCTCTCCCATACCTAAAATAAAAACAGCAAAAACAAACAAACAAAATAAATAAATATATATATAACAACAATAACGAAAACATTGGCACAACTCATTTAAAGATCTGCCTTTGAGAAGACTTCATTGTAAATGGATATGGATAGTTCAAAAATGTAATTCTGTCGGTAACACTTTAGAATACTGTATCTTACTTACTGCATAACTAATAAGGAATTATTGAAGAACTAGTAGGTAATTCTTCATCAACTACTACTTCACTGCTGTTAACTACTAAGGAAGATGTGTTAACTAATCAGTATGTAATAGAATTTTATGATTGTGTTAAGTTACAGTTAGTTAATCAATAACTAATGAATTCTGTCATACCTCTTGAATAACTACTACTAATTATCTACTAATTAAGGTTCAAGAAAAATAACTAAGAAGTAACTAATGAACAGTCATACAAAACTAACCTCAGATTCGTTTTTATATTTTATATACAGTACTGTGTGTGTCTGTTTTCCTCAGCATAGAATGCCATTCAGTAATTTCATGTATTTTAGCAATAACTGAGGGGAACTGAAAATATAGGGAACTTATTGGTAATTAATAAAGAATTATTAGATAATTATTCAGGAATTATTTATAACCTGGAACAGTATTCTAAAGTGAAAATACAGGGAACCCATTAGTAAGTAATACATAATTATCCAGGAATTAGGCTACTTATAACCTGAAACAGTATTCTAAAGTGAAAATATAGGGAACTTATTAGTAATTAATAAAGAATTACTATATAATTCTTCAAGAATTACTTAGAACCTGGAACAGTATTCTAAAGTGAAAATACAGGGAACCCATTAGTAATTAATAAATAATTACCACATACTCCTGACTCAAATACAACTTACTGTAAAAAAAAACACTATTAACGTAATCATCTAAACCTTTGTAAAATACACTACAATGACTTGTTTAAGCTACATGATATCTTCCTTTATTTCAGATGATATTTTGTTTTAACATGTATGCTGCCTACATTTAAACGCGTTTAACAAACATTTTAAAATCAAAAGTTAAACCTTTAAAAGTAATTCAAGTCTCGTTTCCACGGCATTGGTGCTGGATCTCTTGCGGGAGCTGGGCTCGTGTTCGGCGGGAAAACTGCTTTAACTTCAGACCGCAATGCCAAATCGGCGGCGCTGAGAACTCTCCAGACGAGGATGCAAATGCCCGCGCTCTTGCATCACCAAATCACAGTAAAATGTAGACCACCGCAATATTTCCGGAACTTGAATGGTGCAAAATAAGTTAGTAAAAAGTATATTATTATACTTAGTTCTTATACGTTTTAAAGTACTTAAAAATTAATTATTTTTGAACTTTTACTAAGGTAGTTTTGAAAATGGCCTAATTATAATTTTACTGGAGTAGTATTTTATTGGGGTAGGCTATCTGTACTTTTGCTCAATCACTTGATTTGTGTACTTCTTCCACCACTACAATGCTAAAAAACACCTGGATTGTTGTAGTGACTGTGTATGACTGTTCATTAGTTACTTCATAGTTATTTTTCTTGAACCTTAATTAATAGATAATTAATGGTAGTTCTTCAGGAGGTATGAAAGAATTCATTAGTTATTGATTAACTAACTGTTACTTAACACAATCATAAAAGTCTATTACATACTGATTAGTTAACACATCTTCCTTAGTAGTTAACAGCAGTGAAGAAGTAGTTAATGAAGAATTACCTACTAGTTCTTTAATAATTCCTTATTAGATATGCAGTAAGTCAGATACAGTATTATAAAGTGTTACCATTCTGTCTTAATTTACTGCTGAACACAAAAGAATATATTTGGAAGCATGTTTGTAACCCAACAGTTCAAATTAATTTATACAGGATTGGAAAACATGTGGGTAAGTAAACGATGACCATTTTCATTTTTGGGTGAACTATTCTTTAACAGCAATACAAATTAGAAATGTTATTTTATTTTACTGTATCTTCCCCATTCGTCAATGTTTCTTCTTAGCATACTAACCAAGTATAATTAGACGAGGACTTCCAGGTAGAAGTTTCTTCTCAACATCAGCTGCAGATGCAGCAACCTGAAGAGGACACAATACACAAATCAGAATACATATAATCAATTTAAGGAGAACTCCGGTCAATAGGGTGCAAATTTTAAAAAGAGGATAACACGGTGTAGGCAACACCGATTTTTGTCGTTGTTCTCTGTACTGACAGCACTCCAAATTTACAAAAAAAATAAAAAATGAGCTCAATGTTAAAATTGACCGGAGTTCTCCTTTAATAAAGTAGAAAGAAGAAAACTAAATACTCACATCTGCATGCAACACCAGTCCATCTTCATGTTCCTGAAAATGGGACACTGGCCAAAATAATAACACTGACATTTATTAAGTTCATATAACTTCAAATGAGACAGACGTGTGCAATTCACTCGTGCTACAGAATCTAACGTTACCTGTTCCACCATCCCCCACCGCTTCAAAAAAACATACTGGCAAAAGGCGGTAAATTAAAAAACCTACGGTACTTAATAAAAGAATCCAACGAACGCACTTATTTTACATTTCTCTCTATATTAGGGTAACTTGTACACTGAAAGAACACAAATATGCTGCACGCGCGAGCGCGGAGACACACTCCGGGTTGTGGGGGGGGATGCTTGCACACGCAAGGTCTCTCGCTCGCTTTCCCTCTCTCCCGTACGTGCGCGCTACGCGGTTTGAAGCACAATCGCTGTCTTGCATGCGCGTTCGCTCTAGATTTCAGGAGATTTTAACTATTTTGCCGCATAACTAGTCGATCACGAGTGGCTCAACAGGTAGATATATAGATAAACTCATCTTCCAGGCATTTGACCGACCAGGTTGACACTTCATGCGTGAGAAATCGGGGGTGTGGCGTGAGAGCGTGTGAAACCAATCAAATGCGTGTGTCTCACGGCCAATGCGTGAGAGTTGGCTGCTCTGCAACTCCAAAGCAGGAAATATGACAAAATAGTATATTACTTAAACGTACAGTATGTAATTTTTGGCCACCAGTGGGCACTTGATCTAAATAATATCAAAATACGTACTTTGATGACGCCGGGAGAGAGCGTGGGCTCACGGGAGTTGTTGGTGCTGTCAATGACAGCACCAACAATATATATCTCAATATATATCTCTCTCTCTGAGGGAGAGAGAGAGGGAGTGCACGCGCGAACCAGCGATATGATGTTCATTGGAACACGCACGCTCTGTCATTCCCCACATTCCTCACTCATTCTAACTATGTATTTTGATAATCACGTCTTTTCAAACAGAGAGATATATGAATTATCAGACCCATATTGAATCAATATTCCATCTAGCTAGTATTAATAGATGTTTAAAAAACACGGTCACCTTTCGTTAAAAATATAACTACGTTTATACTATGATATCAAACAAGATAACGTTAGTGAACTGCATATTAAGCTACTTTCTCCAGCTATATATAGAACAAATATGAATTTACATTATAGCTACATGAGAGCTAGCCCGTCCGCGTTTTACACATGACATCATTTCACAAAATATACGGATAGATATAGTTAGCTGAATGGGTGCTTACCTGTTTATTAGAATGCAACCCAGATAGCAAAATTTGTCTGGCCCACCTCTGGGCCTCATCCTTGCTTCAATTCTGGCCCAGCTCTGGCTGGGTCCCCGGCCCAAAACTGGTCCAACACACTGACAACGGACTCAAACAACTTCCTCTGGCCCAGATGTGGCCCACACCCTGTAAAATGACTCTTATTTATTGATATGGCCCAGGTCTGGCCCAGGCACTGTAAAATGACTCTTATTTATTGATATGGCCCAGGTCTGGCCCAGGCACTGTAATACAGATCTGGCTGAGAGTCGGCTGGGTCCCCGGCCCAGATGTGGCCCAGAAACTGGCAGACAGTGAAACACAAATTCAACCATTTAAAACGGGTTTTTATTAACAAATACACTTTAATATAAACGTGTATTAACAATGAACAAAATACACTTTATTAACATTTAACAACTAAATAATTTTAAACAAAATAATAAGTAAATTTATTGTAAAATGATTAAAAGAAAAACATCATTCTCTTTCACACACAAACTCTCTTTCACTCTTTAACACTAAAGAAATTCCTTTTGCAAATGTCAAGTCACCATTAAATATAGCCCTATATACAGTAATGACTGTTTCAAAGCAGCTTTACAGGGTTAAACAGGAAAATGATCAATGATGCAAACAGAGTTAAATTTGGCTGTAAAGCTGCTCTAAAAAGAATATAATGTCATTGTTCAGCTGAATTCAGCTGTGTTGATTCAGTTCTGTTCAATAACTGTATAAAGTATATCAATTATAAAAAGAGTCCATTTCCATTATTAAGCAGCTCTGCAGGAAACAGTGATGTCATCGTCCAGCTCAGTTCAGTTCTCATATAATGGTGTCAATGCAGGCAGATCAGTAATATTAAGAATAAGTGTCCCCAACTAAGCAAGCCAGAGGCGACAGTGGCAAAAACCCAAATTCCATCAGTGACAAAACGAAGAAAGAAAAACCAGGCTCAGTCGGGGGCCAGTTCTCTGGCCAAACAACGAACATGGTGTGTGTTAGGATTCCAGGCTGCTTCACAAGTCAGATTGTGGATTGATATCATTCAGAGTATTTTATTCAGCTCCTTTTGCTTGAAGATTGGAAAAGATTACACCAAGGTAAAAGAGTAGCAAAACTCGAGAGCATGTAGATGTGAATTTGAGGATTTGGACAATAAATATTTGTACTTGTACAATAAAATTAACACTCACAGCTCCAATGTGAAAACCTTAGGCATTTGCAACTTCTCAAATTTGCCATTGCAATTTTTTTAATTGCCCCCCCTTTCTCTCACCGCCACTCAGTTTGCAAATGCACAAGTTAGTTACACATCTAAGATATTGCGAAAATAGTTGCAAAGTCAATGCATGAAAATTTGAAATAGCAATGGCAGATTTGAAAAGTTGCAAATGCCAAATTGAAATTGTACTGCGAATGTGAATGAACGAATACAAGTTTGTGTCTGTCATTGTATTTCTGTGAATGCCATTTTACACAATTGTGACTACTTGTCTGCAGCTTCAAATTCAGAAGACAGGTTTGTGACTATTGTCTGCGAGTAAAAATCTCAACATTCAACAGGTTTTCAAGTACAAATATTTATTGTACAAGTTCTTAAATTCACATCTATGTTCTCTAGTTTTGCTCCTCCTTTACCTTCATAAGATCACGGCGGCGTCGGTGAGAGGGGAGTTGAAGCTGGCCGTTGGGTCTGTGTGGTGGACTGGTCTGTTTCTCGTGGATCTGATCAGATGACTGTGCCGAGGACTGTTGTGTCAACGAGGTCTTCACAGGCGTTTGTTTCTAGGTCTTGTCTAGTTGTGATGTTCTCGTCTGGCATTCAGGCTGCTGTGGTCATCTTAGGGTGCAGGTCCACCGTCTGGTCTGGATGCAGACTAGATCCGGATGACTACAGTAGCCTAACCTTGGGATCAGAATGAGACAGAGAGACTAACATTAGTGTAGATGCCATTCTTCTAACGATGTAACAAGTACATTTGGTGTAAGCTACCTTTAACGGATGTGAATTACAGAAATGTGGGAGTGTGTTATGTTTATGATAGGTTAAAGAGTTGTGTTTTTAATTTAGATTTAAACTTATCTTGTGTCTGCCCCTCGATCTGCTGCCAGTTCATGGATCCCTCGATCTCCATTTCAGCAACATTAGCCATGAGGGTTTCTCTGAACTGCATCTTTTAAATAAAGGAATACATATTGTGAGGTCAAAAAAATTCAATCTTAAGCATTAGTTTAAGCACATAGGTTAGACAAATGTTGTTGCCAGAGTTCACGCAGCAGTTTAAAATATTGGTAACACTTTATAATAAGGTCTCATTTGTTAAAATTAGGCTAGTTAATGTGTTAACTACAGTAACATTAACATTGACCAATACATTTGTTACAGTATTTATTCGTCTTTGTTAACATTAGTTAATAAAAATACAACTGTTCACTTTTGATTTAATAATGTATTAGTAAATGTCAAAATGAAAATTAACTAAGATGAATAAATGCTTAAGTATTGTGCATTCTCAACTAATGCAGTTCACTTATATTAACAAATGAAACCTTATTGTAGCAGTGTTACCAAAATATCTGTAAAAAGTGTTGGTGTCAGATTCCAAACAGTGCGTTCAGATGAAACTTCAGTTTAAGTTTGCTCATAACGTTATCATCACCACTGCGGTAAAATTGTTAAGAGAACTACCATTTTAATAACATTATACAGAGATATACGCTTTAATATTTTTCTTGCTAAAGTGCTGCTCTAAAAGCAGATTACGTTACATGTATAGAGATGGCTCCGAAAGTGTAGTCCGACTATGATTCGATAACTATAGAGTTATAGTGATTATACTCACTCGTTGAAAAAGACGAATTGACTGATTAATTTTAGCAAACAAAATGGAATATAACTCAATATCATTTCATTAGCCAACATTACAGTGCACTGCCTACAGCACAGCAGTTTTTCTAATAAAAAAAAAAATCCACAATCATCCTAAAAAGGGACCGTAACGTCTCATATCAACACTCCCTCCGGGACTGAATGGGTGAAGTTACGTAATTATCGTCGCAAAAACATAGAGATATTAAACACTATTTGTATCTTGACAATTTAAACATCAAACAACTCTAGAACAATAAATTAATTCAATTACTTACTCGTTTTTGCAGCTGAATGATTCCTCTCGAAAACGTTGGTCTGCGTTTGCAGGATCTTCCTCAGGATTTAAAATTAATTAACCGCCAAAATCTTTTTTTCAAGCGGCTGAGTTCCTTAATTCTAGTAGTGGCCCGCTTGTGTCAAAACTAACTCGGGCCGATGGTAAATATGAACAGCTACACCGAGCATGGACCTGACACCAGTACAACTGCTTTCAGCCGATACTGGCCCATACAGAAAAAGCCGTCAGTCAGCCAGATGTGCTATGCACAGTCGGCAAGGATCTGGACCATTATCTGTTCACCGATGCCGACAGTGAGCCGACACTGACGCATTTCAGCCGGAATCGGCCCAACTGTGCTTGCTATCTGGGAAGCAAGATCGGCATCTCTCTGTAGCCTATATTTAGCTTGTCATGAAGCTCTCTACATTTTTTAAATGCAACCCTACAGTTTACCCGTGTCATGCTTCTTCTCCTGTCATATTTTTCACCCGTACGTTTGCTAGGGTGACCAAATTTTGATTACCAAAAACCAGGACACTAGGCCAGCAGTTTTTTTTGAAAACCAGGACATTTTCGTCACTTTATTAAAACAGCCAGGACAGAACGTGAAAACAGGACATGTCAGGACTGTTGGTCACCCTAACGTCTGCGCTTTGAGCTGGCTCCAGCAGCAGAACGTGCAGGCAAAGCGTAATCGTGGTTCATAACTTAAGTTACAGGGCTGCCAACTCTCACGCATTCAGCGCGAGACTCACACAATTGAGCCAATTCTCACACTCTCACACCACACCCCCAATTTCTCACGCTGAAGTGTCAACCCGGTCAGTCAAAGCCAGAAAGATGAGTTTATCTATAGTTCTACCTGTTGAGCCACTCGTGATCGATTAGTTTTACCGCAAATTAGTTAAAATATCCTGTAATCTGGAGCGAGCGTGCATGCGAGACAGATGTTGAGCTCCTAACCGCGCACGATGTCAGAGAGGTAAGCGAGCGAGAGATCTTGCGCTTGCAGCCAAATGATACTAGCTACTACTTTTTTTTCTACGTCGTTTTATTTTATTTTATTGGCGGTAGTCCGGTGTTCCCCTTTGTGTTTGGCGGTTCCGCAGGAAGTTAGAGAAAATAGAGTCGTCAAAGGTTATATAACGCCATAGACGGGCGACAAAACGGAAATAAAGAAACGGCCCGTGTCTTCGAATTAAACGATACATTTCTCCGGATAAAGTTGGTGGAAACTGTCGGGATAATGTAAGTACATATCTCATAGAAATATATAATATAGATACAATTATTTTAGCTATTTTTAAAGCAGAAAAAATACATATTGTGCATTTAACTAACTTTGGGTGAGATTTGGGAAATGTTCCACTTCGGGAATGTCAGTCATGCAAAGGGAGTTTAATACAAAAATGATGAGTTGTAGCTTATGGCTGAAAATCAACTTGTCTCTCTCCATCATGCATTTTGGAATTGTCTTTTGTCTTATCTCAAAACCAAAAGTGCCACTGGAGCATCCACAAATTCAATTCATCTTAAATTTCTTTTAGTTTTGCATTGTACCATGTATAAAGTGAATGGAGCAGGTCAGTTTATAATATTTGTGATTCCATAAGCCTTTGGGAGAATTTTCTACATGCAACATGCTACATGTCAGCAAACATTTCATTTTTCTGTCCCATTTGCATGTCATGCAAAACCTAACAGGGACAGAGAACAACTTTTTAAAATCAATTTCAGTTCTGGCTCCCAAGGTTGTGTTGGCATCTTTGAATCTATAAAGAGCAGGTCGGGAAAAAGTGAAAGCCACAGCAAAAATCCCTGTAGGCTTTTAGGCAGTCCCTAAATATGGTGTAGACGTTCCCTCATTCATTTTTTAACTACTGTCCATTTAAAGTTTAACAACATTGCTTTTTACAAGTGGCAGGCAGTTCTCAGTCCCCTCCATCTTTGCTTACATTCGTTTTTGCTTTTGCTCTTAAATAAAGTGCTCTTCCAAATGCACCATGCCATAAGCATTTAGCAATGCATTTGGAATGTGTAGGAAACATTGGGTATTTTTATATTAGCAAGGCAGCACAACTAAAATGACAGAGAGAGAGAGAGAGAGAGAGAGAGAGAGAGAGAGAGAGAGAGAGAAATAGGATGAATGCATGAAAGGTGGCAGGCATTTTCCAGTTGGGTGACAGTGAAAAGAGCACCTTGTAAAACCAAGCTGTGCCATGGATCACAGAAGCAGGCAAGAGGCTCCCACACCTGCTCCCTAAAAGCTTTCTGAAATAGATTTTCCTCCTCAAAGTGACATGCTAACCTCATTTGTCTTGCTAGCAGACTGACATGTGGGCAAGGTGATAGTGGTGAGTGCTTTGAGACAGGGCTTATGTGTGACGCCCCTTTGTGTGTCATGAGCTGTGAGAACTACAATGCTTTTGATGGGTCGTCAATACAAAACCTTACCATTTGTTAAAGAAAGAAATAATTCACCAAGATATATTATATTTGAAATGGTTTATTTACCTGAGAGGTGAAATGACTCCCACACATCCCACACAGTACAGCTGTTTGAGTCATATGTGTAATTATCTACTTAAAGATTTCACTGAAAATAAACAAATCAAGAAACTCATCACTTTTCAATACTTCAAAAGAACTTCACAAAAGCAAGTTGCTCAAAAGCAAGTTGACAAACCTTGCAACAGTTGCCTTTGAAGACAGATATAATGATATGTTCATGTTATGCTTAGACCTACAGCATAATTGACCTATCGGTAAGCCCCTCCCGTCGAACGCAGATGAGCAAATGACAGTTGATTATCAGTTGCAAAAGGGCACCGGAATTCTGACATCTTTAGGTTTCAGCGCCATAGAGACATTGGAAGAACCGAAGCACTCATTGGTTTGATGGCGTTTATGCTACAAAAATGGTAAAACGATGTGTCTGGGGTACTTCTAACACTGATTCCAAGTATCCTAATATGATGGGCAATGGCATTTATTTTATTCTATTTCCTAAACCCAAATAAAACAGAAAAAAATGTCTGCTTTGGATTAAGCTGTGTATTAATCTAATGATGTAGGCGCAGTGACCTGGTTCCCTAAGGATTCCACCTCAATCCCAATGAAGACTTACCGATAGGTCAATTGCAAGTGTGATAGTCCTGTATACATCAGAACAATACTATTAAGTAACTTACATTTTAGACAGTATTCACAATTACTTGTGCTCTGCTAACAAAAATAGAAGCAAACATGCAGCAGATTTCACGTCTCACGATTTCAGACAATCAACAGACAAAAAAAAATCTATTCACAGACTCCAGTTCAACTCCATCTGGAACAACAAATAATAAAATGAAAATGATGATGGGAAAAATAACACATCAGTCAAGAATGCTTTTCATAAACATTGTACCCAGAATAAAAAAAAATATATTTTCATTTATAATTTTTTTGTTCCAGATGAGTTGAACTGGAGTCTGTGAATTGATTGTTTGATTATGATCACCTGAAGATTTGTAGCGTTTTTTATATAGGCTAACTATTAAGAACAAGTGAATTGTTACACTGACAAAGGCAGACAGCCGAAACGTTTGCACTATTTTTATCTCCTGCTTGAACCTAATAAAAGCATTTTTAGAGTGCAGACCTTTTTTGCATTAGCAAAATAATAGCATAAAAAAAAATTCTCAGCTGATATCTTCGCTTTGTGCTATTTTATGAAGAATTAAAATTAAAAGCACATGGTGTTTAGAAGTGCATTTTAAACAACAGAAAAATTTTAAGATTTTTTTTTTTTTTTTTTTTTACAAATCCTCAGGTTTTACTTAATTTCCTCAGTTCAGAAAGAATTAAAACCACCACCATATTCCAGCTATGCTTTGCGGAGAGATCATTCACATTTACAGACATCTCAGCCCTCCCTCTCCCTCTCTCGCCTACATAGTGAGAATGAAGGTAAGCTTTTTTGCATTCTATTGACAATGTGTTTGAAAGGTTGCAAGGTAGACATTGATAGTAATTCAGTCATTTCTTCTATCATTCATTTTATAACATGCAATAACAGAGTGACTTAAAAGAAAATTAAGATGATTTGGCAACAGACTCTGAGCTACACGAAGGTATAAATAAGAAACCACATGTCCACATGCAGGTGTATTAAAGAAAGGATTCAATGTAGCTATGTTGTTCCAATTGAGCAAGAGGATCTCCATATTAAAGACCTGGAACAAAACAGAAAACACACCAGACAGGCACAGCAATTTTGGGTGACCTTTGGGTGACCAGCAATTGACTTGGTAACCTTCAAAATAACCTTTATAATCCAAATATGAAGCTATTCATAGTCTACTTTAATTTATAATTTGATTTTTAACTTGACCTCCAAAATATCTCCATTAATAAAAAAGGCACAACAGAGGCCAAAAGCAGACGGTCTCATTCTCAAAAGCCTCCAAAACCACCTGAAATCACATTTTGCACTTCATTCCCTTTGGATCTTCATGTTAGCAGAAACTGACAGATTTTCACACCCGTTGAAAGCTCAAAACAGACATTTCTCTCGATGTCAACCCCTGTGGTTGGACAACACATCTGTCATTTCAGTTTTAAAAAAGTCTCTGCATCAGCACCCTGCAGTCATTGAACGACAGCACGTTTAGTTTCACAGTCACCGGCAACACAGCCAGCCAATGGTCAAAAGTCAAAAATAGTTCAGAAGAAGTTTGAAAAATCCAGCTGGAGAACATGCATCTCCTCCTGTGTAAAGTTTTTTTTTCTAGAGCAGACCATTTGGAATAAAATCACACATCTTCTACCCTAATGGGTCAAGGTGATTCAGGTATGACTCAAATAGTGACAAACAGCAGTGAGACATTAATTCCAGCTGAGAATGACGGAAGTGAGACCATTATTCATAGCCTGAGCTTCATGTTTTTACATACAGACAGATTCCGTATGATAAACTCAGCACCACAAGCCTAGATGCTCATAAATTTACAGCTAATTTACCACAACAGGGTGTCTCAGTATGTTCTTTATACAATTTGTATATGAGAGAAAAATCTAATTAGCACAATGTGAGATGAAAGATGGGGAGCTCACTATAGCACAAATCCACTTATTACGCGCAAAAATCATTAATCTGCCCGTTTTGATGGCAGCGATTATTGCCATGGTGCTTGCGGTGCATATAACAATGCGTACGTGTTTGGAACTGTACATGTATAAATTCAATAACTCTTATTTGATTCAGTAGTCTGGTCATAAGATGTAAATAATTAATTTCGCCACAAAGAATATGAGGGTTGTTAATGCAGGTGACATCTGGAGCTCAAATTGATTTATAATACCTCGGCCTAAATTGTGGAAGATTAAACATTTTTTTTTTACACTTAGGGACTGTTCGTTATTTATTTAAGGGGCCACCGGAGGAGATTTGAGATCTGTAGTCAAAAAAGACTTGACCCTCTCTTCGCCAGCAATAATTTTTTCTATGACCCTCCAAAATGATTGTGAAAAAAGGCATGACCCTCCCCGATAATTTATTGATTACTTCTGTACTGGTTTGTGCTTGGCAAAGATGTTCAGATAGCCATTCCATGATAAACGACTAAACTCCTGCTTTCTCATCTTGCTAGGGCTGTAACAATAGACCAAACCTACAATTCGGTTCGTATCACGATTTTTTAATAACATTTTTTTTTTTTTAAATCATGTTTTCGGTGCTGATGCAGTGGTGACACGTTAATGTAAAATGTAAGGGTGGCGCTGCCAATAAAGTAGGCTATCTTAAAGCTACCACAAAGAACCGGCAAAAGTAATGATGAATAATATAGCAAGGGGACATTTTAATTGTTTATTAATAAAAAAGTATTTTGTCAGTGTCGGCTGCAAATATAAAGGTGACGATGCTGACTCGCGCAGTAGTGAACGCGCCAGAGAGAAATGCACATTTCAAACGGATTACATAAGCAGAGAGCAGTCTGTAGTCTGTTTTCTTTCGTTTTGAATTGTTCTGTTAAAAAGTAGTCATGTCAAGTTTTCTATATATTCATCAGGTCTGTGAGGTAAGTAGCCTACCTTAGGCTATACGCTGAGTTTCGGTTGATTTATTAGACTAGGTCACGCGCCGGCGCCTCCGTGTCATGATGATTTTCTACTATATTTACTTCTAATTGATTAAATCCAGGCAATTGGTTGATGAAACATTGATTAAAATTAAGATACAATTAATAAAAAACGAAATTCACTTTTAAAAAGAATGTTGAAAGGCCATTGAACATACCTCTTCTGCTTTTTGCACTTTTCTGTGTTTTCATTCCCTTCTTGTACTTCTTAGTCTTATGAGGTGTTGAAGAAGAGTCGGAGGAAGATGAGGACTGGAAGGAACTCGAAGGAGAGTCATCTCTTTTGGTCTTCTTGCTTCCCTTTCTGTACTTTTTCTTTTCTGCTCGCACATGGTCCTCATCAGAAGAATCAGTGATCAAAATAGACCTCTTTGGCTCTTTTGTTTCTTTAGTTGACAGTGCTGTAAAAAAAAAAAAAAAAGAATCATTTAGAGTAATTTTTATTAGTGCAGAGCAGCCAAACCATTCCTGAAGCCTTCTGCACATTTTGAATGTCACCCTTATTGGACACACCCAGTTCAGGTCATAGTGTGCTAATCAGCAATGAGCTAATTTAACTATGTTAAATAAGGGAGACCTACAAAATGTGCATTGCTGGGGAGGCTTCAGGAACAGTGTGAAGACTCATGGTGTAGTGCTTTTTTACAATAGGCATTATTTTAAACCAGCTTTCCACAAACAGAAATCACAAAAGTTTGGAACAAAATGGAAATAAGGAAATGATAATCAAATTACAGTTTACACAGAGAGTACACGTGTTTTTTCTTTTACACTAACATGGTGTTTTTAAGCAAATGTTTGCAAAAAAATGATAATAATGATATTAATTGTAGACAAATACAAATAGCTAACACTCCAAAACAGTTCTCACCATTGGTTATACTGCTCCGAAGAAAATCCCTCTCATTTTCCACATCTTTGCATTTTTCTTCAAGGAAATTAACTTTAGATTTCAAAAACGAGTTTTCTTCTTTGAGTTTATTGATGGTCACCTGTTGGGTTGGTGCTTGTGCTGGAATATAAAACAAACAAATAATCTGTCAAAAAATGATTTAGAATGTGTCTTCCACATGAAACACATATTGTATAAAAACTATAGTTTACATAAATTGTCTCCAAGTTAACAGCAACTCACTTTCATGTCTTCAAGAGATAAGGATGATTTATTTTTAATCTGACAGCCTGTTATTATTATCATTAGGATATGTGAGTGTACAGCCTATATATATATATATATATATATATATATATATATATATATATATATATATATATATATATATATATATATATATATATATAGACTATACTTACACATGTGTGAAAATTGCAAAATGTTTAGATTTTTTTATGTAAAGGGAAAAAACACAATTAGTCATAAACATTAGCTATGGAAATATTTATTTATTTATTTTATCCCAGTGATATTCAGTTAGGACACCAGGTGAGAAAGTAAAATCATGTTGTCATGATCGTGCCATATAGTCCTTTTGTTTTTATTAGTCTTGAGGCAGGATCATGACAGACCCATGTTTTATGTGCAAACACATGGCCTTTTGTTGGGCCATGTGCTTGTGTTGTCTAGTCATCTAGCCCCGCCCTCCTTGTTTAGTCATTATTGCTTCCCCATTATCACCTGTTTCCTTCATTAGTTTCTCTCTATTTAATCCCCTCGTGTTTGCTGTCGTGTGTCGGTCCGTTGTCAAACTTTGTCAAGCACATTTGTGAGTATCCTGTCAAGAGTTGGTGTCTTGTTGAGCTATTTCTTGTATCCGTTGTTTGTTTTCTTCTAGTTATCTGTCTAAGTCATAGTCTAGTTAGTCACCATTGTCCTGTCTTGCCCCCTCGTGGGCTTTGTTTTCCCTATTATTTGTATATAATAAACCGTGTGCTGTGACTACTGGCTGCGATTGGGTTCATTCCCTTCATCACCCTTCCAACATCATAACACATGTTTTTGTAATACACATTTCTGACCAATTTGTTTTGAGTGAACTGAATATGCAATTTTGCTTTTAATATTAATAACAATAATTGTTGGTCTTGAAAGTACATTAGGCCTACCCATATACCAAGCTAGCTTGCTAGCAAATTGTCAACAGGCTGCCAAGAATGTTGTATGTTGTAACCAAGAATGTTAAGGTTAGTTTAAGATTTGATTACAGCAGGGTTTTCTACTCTGGCCCTCGAGATTCACATTCAACCTTAATCAAACACACCTGAACAAGCTAATCAAGATCCTCAGGAATACTAGAAAGATACAGGAAGGTGAGACTGACCAGAGTTTGAGCTAAACTGCAGGAAAGTGGATCTCAAGGGCCACAGTTGAGAACCCATGGATTACACTACCAACATCAAAGAAATATAAATGACAGAATACATTACCAGTTTCTTCCTTGTCATCCTCAATTAGTCGCTGAGGTGCAGTTCTCTTGCGCACAGTTTTGCGCTCTCGCTCCGTCGCCATGCTGCTGTCTTCTGATTGTGAATTATCGGATTCACTAACTCCAATATGGCGACGCGTCAATGCAATATTGCATAAGCTACCGTCTCTGCACGTGAATTCTACTGATGGACACGATTCTTCGAGTGTATTGTCCCAATACGAAATGTAGTTGACCGTAGGCATCAATCCACTCAATTTTAAGCCTTCCAAAACTTTAATTATGTTTTTTGTTTTAAAATTGTCTCCGTTAAATTGAATCAGTGTCATCCTGTGACCTTTTGATCTGAGTCAGGTGATCCATCCAAATTGAACCAGGAAAATAGTAAAACTACTTGATTAAAATCATTACAAGAATGTAAATTTTTACAAATAAACAAATTATTACCTAATTATGCTATATTTACTTTTTAGGTTTTTTGGTGCAATTTTATAACTAATTTTTTTTCTATTTCATAAATAAAAATAAATAAAAAGGACATAAACATTAGCATCACATTTGCGTTTAGGCTATTAGTTTCTTTTTTCTTTTTCTTCTTTTTTTAATATTTCCTGAAAACTGTGGGTGGAGTAGTTGTAGAAAATAATTTAAGCAGTACATTACGTCCGAAGTTCAGGGGGCAAGTCAAATGCGGTGTCACTAACGCCATCATCACACTCTTTGGTAACTGTTGCCTGTTATGGGACTTTCGTAGAAAATCCTATCTCTTTGTAATCGCAGGGATAGAAAAGGGACTAAAAAAATAATTGATTTTTTACAAAAACAATCTAATGAAGTCAAGAATGAAGTGTAACATCTGTAAGAAATCGATGAAACTACAAAAGACACATACACACAAAGGATTTCAATGGTAAAAAAAAAGGAACGGAAATTATTTAAAATAATTTTAAAAACTCCTACACTAATGTTGAATGTTTGTGATTTTAGGGTATGTCGCAGAAGATCACATACTAGAAAATTAACAAAGAGCTGCAGAGCTGGATCGATATTCGAAAACAGCAGGACCAGCTTACAAAGTTGGATGACTTTTGTTTACCGGTATGTATTACAGTATTGCACCACTCTCCCTTTTTTCGTATCACATATTTTAGTAATCATCATAAATTAGGTAATATTTGAAAGCTTACAAACTCAAAATTTATCCTGTGAAAACCATTTTGAAATTTGACGTTGTGTTACCATGGAAATGGTGCTTTAAATTCTAAAATGTAGGGTTTTTATAATCAAAAACTTTTCTAACCTTAACAAAACACAAAAGTCTCGAGGTTCCATATTTGGCAACTATATTGTGATAGAAGTGATATTTAGAACATAATTTATTAATTTGTTACTTATTTAGATGTATGATTTTGGCTTTGATTTTATAGTAATTTTATAGTAAAACAATGCATACTTTATAGTAAAATATGCATTCTATATAAAATAAAAATGTCTACAGTATATTTGATTAACTGTACATTAAAACTTCAATATCTTTTGTCATACTTTAATAAAAAAAAAATCAATAATCTGCTGAGTATCTTCTTTAAAACAAGACCAAACATACGTCTATATGTCTCTAAAGCATTTTTGCATTCTCATTACAACCATTTAAGTTTGGATTGTGCATTTTCACGTCTATTCTAAAAAAAAAAGGGGGTGACAGTTAAAGGATTAAATATTCACAGAATATTACTTATTTCTCAAAATATTATGATTATTCATGAATGATAATTTATGTATTGTTACAACATTATTGTTGTAATATGACCTTATTCACATAATTTTGACATTATCCTCAAAATAAAAGTCATCATATTGCTACAACTTTATTCTCATAATCACAGACTAAAAGACCCTGTCATATTGGCAGACTGAATAATTAAACTTTGGGCGAATATGTTTTTGCAAAGATAAAGCAAACATCATTGTGATACTGTAATGACCAATGTGAATCTTTTTACACATTTTCTCTCTGGTTAACAGATATTGTCAAGGACTGAGATTGGACCGACAAGTGGATATGATCCAGGACGGGATAGCTGGAAGCTCAGCAACACTGAGCAAAATGACAAAGAAGCTAAGAATGGTCTGTAGAAAAGCCTTGAGAAAGTACAAAAGAAAGACAGGACAGGTTGTGGGGGGAAGGACAGAGTTTGTCGTCATAGATGAAAGCAATTTCCGTCACAAAAGAAAGGTAGAATATCTACATGTATTTCTCAATACAAATCAAATCAAATCACAAAAATAAATTGCCTTTTGAAAAGGTAAAACAAAGCAAGGAGCATCATGATTGGAGCAACATGCCCTTGATCAGTGAATTTTGCTTGAGCAAAAGTTATATTAGCTATTCTAGAAAATTGTTTGAATAGAATGATTTAAAGACAAAACAAAGTTGTAAAAAGCATGGACACTGATGACAAACTAATGCAAGATAACACAAAGACAAAAGTGTAAGAGAAAGCAAGAAACTTATTGAATGTTTTTAATGTTTTTATTTTATTTTATCTTTTAGTATGGACGAGGAAGAGCTGGCGGAACATGGAGAAGAAAAAAGTGGGTCTTTGGTATCTTGGCCATTAAGGGTGTTAGAAGACGACCAATATAGAGGGAATGCATTAACGTCACTTCCCCGCCGGAACACGCCCCCCTCAGCGGGACTGAGTGGCAGAAGAGCTGCTGCGTGACTGGAGTTAATAGGGGAAACTGTGAAAACGCGAGTAAAACAAACTATTATCAGTTTAAACTAAAAGTTGGACTCGATATAGTGTTCCTTACAACTTATCAAAGATCCAGTGATCCATGGATATTGACATGCAGCCAGGAATCGTGTTTCCTGACATTTATATGTGCCTGATTTCGACGCCGGGGAAATAAATGAAGAAAATTTGCCTGTAAACGTTTTATATAAATACAATATAGATAGGTCTAAATCCGAGTGATCACTTACATTAATGTTATACTGTATATCATCATATCGTCCAGCCCTCAAACTTGTATAGTTTTTTGTCAGTGTTTATTTAAAAACATCCAATTATGCAGAATATAGTCTGTTCTGTAGCTTTTTGCAGTCTGTAAAAATATACAGTACCTCAGATTTCTGTTCAAATCTAGTTGTACAGTCAATCGCAAAGCTCTTTCCCGTTTTAGATGTGTTTTGTGTGTTTTTCACGGCATTCACGCTGAAAACAAATGCTCCCGCTCAGTCTTTTTGCCACTTGTGGGCGTGACCGCATTCACTCCGGCCGACGGTGACGTCATGCGCATACCCTCTATTGAGGCTAATTGAACGGCGCTCAAGAGATCACCTGATTCCAATTATAACAAGATATGTTCGCCAGGGATCAACCATTTTGAGTGACGAATGGAGACCCTACAGGAGAGCTTTGACCACACTTGGCTACACTCACTACACTGTGAATCATAGCAGGTGGTTTGTAGACCCAATTCATGGAGGCCACACCCAGAATATAGAACGAGCATGGTCAACATATAAAAGCCAGATTTGGAGGTTGAGAGGCAATAGGACAGAAAAGCTGTTAAAGGAACACTCGACCTGCATTGAGTGGACATACTGGCTTGGACACAACCACAGGGATGGTCCTCTAGGACGTTTGCTAAAAGATATTAGAAGACAATACAAAGTTGAATATTTTGGAGTATACAGTACTAAAAAATAAATTGCTTGTACCTGTGTGTGGGTGAGCATATGTGTGGTTGGTGTGTATGTGCATGTCTTTGTAGGAGAAATTACTGTGGCTCAGTTCTCTCAACTGTTTCATAACTGTGCCAAATGTTAGGTTTAATTCAGATATCATAGTTTACACAGTGCTTTATTCTTGCATGCCCAGTTGTGCATTTTTGCATTATGCAGGATTTTCTTTTATGATTTTGTGGAAATTTTTCAGTGCTTATAATAAAAAAAAAAAACGCTTGAGTAGTTAGTGAGGAGTTAACATGTTTTTCACTTTAGAATAATGGGCCACATCACTAGTAGTTCCTGTGGGATGACAAGGTAACGCTTGAGTAGTTAACATGTTTTTCACAAATAATACAAGTTATTTAATTTTATATTTGACACATACTGTACAGGTTCTGTGAGGCACTAATATTCTAACAAACACTGTAATCTGGAAGATTTGGTTGTGCGCTTATCGCAACATAAATGCAGCCAATCTCTTCATTAAAGATGCAAATTGTTTTTGACAAAAGAACATCAATGTTTATATTCATTTCCTAAAGAGAAGTCCTCCTAGGCAGCTACTGTAACATAAAAGTAGGTCTTTGGAGTCTGAGATATATTGAACTGACACTCAATAGAGCTCATAATAGTGAACTAATCCAATCATGAGAGTGTCAGTATCACTTTCTAATTATTTAAGATTTAAAAAAACTATCATTATTAGTATTATTCTATGTTTAAGTTTGAAATAAACAGAGAACATACGTCCATCCTTTGGTAAGAGTAGTAGTCACAATCTCAACCTGTAGCTAATGTATTTGGGGGGATATAATATTCATAAACTGGTTTCCACAAAGAACCCATTTGAGGCACACGCTTCTGAAATGTTATGACCATGTTAAGAGTAAAACCCCCACAATTGTTCACTTTTTAGACATGTTACTTTTGTGATTAGTAATTAATTGGTTATTATTTCTTAGTTCACAAGTAGTTCTCAATGAGGATATATGTATTTAGTAATAATCAAATACCTACCATGGAACTACCTTTGTACTAAATTACCTATTACTTACTGCTTAGTTAATATTGCTTCCATATTAGTTAATAGTATTTAGTTTAGTTTTAAGTTCGGTGTTAATGCAGTAGGGCCTACTACCTATTACTTCCTGCATAGCTACTTGTTAACTACGGACCATTATTCTAAAGTCTTACCAATTATTCTTGCACCTTCAGCAACAGGTTCCTGTTGTAAAAACGGACAAGACATGGCTGCGAAAGACTTCCCGTATCAGCTTATAAAGCCGCGATCGAATCCTGTTAACATGAAATAAGCCTGCTCGCGAGCAAGCTTACGCACCTGTTGATATGACAGCAAGCCCAGGATGAGCGTCGAAGAACCAAACAATCCAAGATCATGCCAAATCGCCAACAAAAGTGAGTTAGCGACGCACGATGAACGGATCCCAGTTCTTCAGTGTGTATTTGTTTTGTTTTGTTTATTGTTGGGTTATTTACATTTGCTCTTTAATTTGTATTTGGTTTGTTTTGTGAATTGCTCTCTGTATGATTGCTTGATTAAGCTCATTCCTCAGTGTATTAGTGTATTTATCTATATTATTTGTTTGATTAAATTTGTTCTTTAGTTTGTATTTTTGTTTTACTTTGGTTCAGTTTTTTTGCTTAATTCTAATTTGCTATTTAGTCTAGCTATATTTTCTTTGGTTGTATTTATTTTGTTATATTTGTATTTGGTTAATGTATATGAAAGTGTTGTGAACATACACTTTCACTTGGTATTAGACATTGAACCTCATAGTCAAGTCAAGTCACTTTTATTTATATAGCGCTTCTAACAATAATGATTGTTTACATTGATGATAGGAAATTAAAGTAACAGAGATTGTTTGGCTTCACAGCAGCTCTAGAATAAAGTTATTGTCCAGCTAAAGTTAGTTTTGATTGATTCACTTCCGTTGCAAAGATCATTAACTTGGAGACCACTAGCACGGCACCGTTCTAACAGAAAACCCTTAATGTGCTCTGACCTGCTCATTTGCACAAAACAGTGCCTGGTGGCTTGAGAATGCAAACCCTGAAAAAGGTTCCAAGGTGCAAGCCTTGAAATATTTAGAAAAAAAAGGTTATCTCTGCACAAACTTCAAAAACGCAAACCTGTGAAAACGCTGATGGCATGCGTATTACGTGTTTAGTCTATAGGTATGCACGTTCGAATTTATATGTGCGCAGGCGTGTAGTCTTTCTTTTTTTATAAATTGACCTCAACAAATTACTTGTCTGGCCTTAAAAATGTATAATACAGAATTATTTATCACTTCCGCGTAGCCATGTGAACAGGAATTATTTTTACAACTTATCTGTATAGAGTTAAAGGGAAGGGAAGGAGGCCTTCACATGGGATAGACTATAGTTGACACTTCTGGACTGCGTTGTCGTCGTGTCCAGGCACAGGATCCGGCGAACTGCGGTAAACCTCGGGGTAAATAGAGAGACTAATATTAGCGTAGACGCCATCCTTCTTATGATGTAACGAGTACATCAGAATTTATGGGAAGTGTTCACGGTTCCGGCTGACCTAATCTATGCAGCCTAACATTGAATTATAGAAGTTCATAATGTTTCGCAATAGACGTGAAGGACTATAATGCGTATAGGTATTTTGCTTTCTTTTTTATTGGTTTAATGCTTAAATATCTATTTTTAGTATGTTATATTTTTTCAAGTGGTACGCATTAGTATAATTAGTATAATACATTATTTTGTTTTGGTTGTTTGAAACTACGTTGGTTAACTTTGTCTTTTGTTGCAGGAGCCGAGGCGTCAGGGCAGGTCGTCAGTCGGGCTTTGTGTGCAGTGGTGGGACTGTCACCGAGTGCAGTGTGTTCATGCTTGATCTTATATGTGTGTGTGTGGTGTAGTGAGACCTGTTTACCTGGTGGTAAGAGTTTTGTGATTATTAAACTAGTTTACCTGTCATAGGTAAGCCTCTGTCTCCTTTTTCCATTTTTGTTTTAGTGTCTTCAACGTTTTCATATCCTAGTCCCGGTCCTACAGTCTTTTAATGCTTTTCATGCAATTCATGCTTGATTATTGTGAAATAAAGCTTTTGTATTTTTGAATCCATGTCTCAGGCCCTCCTTTTGAAACCACGTTATTTCCCTGTTTAACAGGATGGTGTATTCAGGTGCATTTAGAGGGTTTCTCACTCCGATTATACTGTCCTGCTACATGTGCAAATCCGAAGCCAAGGGTAGCCAACTTTATAGTGGCTCTCAGAAAAGGAAAAATCATGTGCTTGATGGCAGGGTTGTGACATCCTTAAAACATTTCAGAATGAATCATGAATGTTGACAGTTGGAAACTGTAACAGTGTTGAGGTTTCGAACCCAGTAGTTGTTAATGTGAGAATATAAGTTATTTGAAATTTTTAAATATCTCCTGTCTTGAAAAATAAATGAATCGAAATATGATTCTGGCAAGGCAGGAAACATTCAGTATTGTGAAACAAGCACAAAAGGCATTGCTAAACATGTACAAGGAAAACATGAATTTCACAAGAACTAATGATTTATCAAGAAATCCTTGTAAAAAATAGACCTTAACAATCTACATTGTCACATCCAGGGGTCAGTTGCATTAACATAGCCATTATGTTAAAGGATAGTTCACTCCAGAATTAAAATTCCCTGACAATTTACTCACCCCATGTCATCCAAGATGTTCATGTCTGTCTTTCTTCAGTCGAAAAGGAATTAAGGTTTTTGAGGAAAACATTCCAGGATTTTTCTCTATATAGTGGGACTTCAACAGGGACCAACAGTTTAAAGGTCCAAATTGCAGTTTCAATGCAGCTTCCAAGGGCTCTCTACACGATCCCAGCCGAGGGATTTGTGTAAACCACAGCCACAGAGATTGACGGCACTATGCAGTTTTGGCAATTTCTTCGCTGTATTCTCGCTTTTTGCTCACAGGTTTCTCTATAGAGCTCCCCCTAGTGCTTCAGAATAGATATTTGACAACACTGTCATAAAAACTCATTGGCAACTCTCCCCCCTCCCATCTTCTCCCTCTGGATATGTGCATTTGTTTTCAAAGAAGCCGGTGAACGCATGGAGCCATGTCCACTGAGGTATGTATGATACACAGAAGGCTCACATATAAATGTTGAGATATTGTATATTTGTAGTGTGTTATCAAACGTAATCCATAACATTATGGTGAAAAACAAGAGACTAAGAAATATCTATGCCAATTATAGACTTATAACAACTTCAACTCTTCATAAAATGGTTGAATCATTATAACAAGGGGAGTTGACTATTGTTTTCTTTTACTCTTGATCAAAACTACTTCACAAAAGCAGCATGATTCCAAAGACAGCAAAGTCGAAAATTGAAATTATAACTTAGGGGTGGTGATGGCGCAGTGGATAAGACAGACCTTTGGTGTGAGAGACCCGGGTTCAAATCCACTGTGAGACACCATTGTGTCCCTGAGCAAGACACTTAACCCCTAGTTGCTCCAGAGGCGTGCGACCTTTGACATATATAGCAATTGTAAGTCGCTTTGGATAAAAGCGTCAGCTAAATGAATAAAAATGCAAATGTAATTGTAAATAACTTAGACGCACACACAAACATAACATAAAGCTGTAGACCAGAGCGTGCGCAGATGAAACAGCTCCAACGTCTAATACACCAACACTCTTCCCAGAGATCCTTTTTGGGCCACCTTTCAGTGAGCTTGGTTAGCCCAAAAAATAAGGTTCACGACATTTACATTGTCCACCTTTTCCCCAGAACTCCATTCAACAAGATAATTCACCGGCCCCAACTTCTTTTTTATTTTCACCGGACCCTCCCATTTAGGGGCAAGTTTAGATGTAAAGAAATCATCTGCTTTCGACATAGGATGAGCACGAGTCCCAAACCAGGTCTCCCTCTTTGAATTGTACAAATGTCCGTCGGGCATTATAATACCTGGCTTGTTTGGTGTGCGCTTTCCTCATTGCTTTTGGTGCATCCTGCTGAAGATGTTGTTGTCGTTCTATGAGGGAATATCCTGATTGTCCTGGATTTGGAGGATGAGCAACAAGTCGTTCTAGGGGACCTTTCAACTGCTGGCCAGTGCTAGCTCAGCAGGGGAGTGTCCCGTGGTCTCATTGCGAGCGGTGTTAATAGCAAAGCAAAATTCAGCCAGCCACCTGTCCCAGTCACGATGGCTTTCACCTACAAAGGAGGCAATCATGGTCTTGATGGTTCTGTTGACTCGCTCTGAGAGATTCGTTTGAGGGTGGTAGCTGGTGGTGAGCTTCCTTGTTATTCCCCATCTCTTACACAGATCCTCCATCAGCTGGCTTAGAAACTGGGGCCCGTGGTCTGACAATAGGAATTTTGGAACTCCCCACCTCGTAAACACATCCTCTTGCAGAATCTGGCAGATTCTATGCGTCTTGCTATCTCTGATGGGAAACAGCTCTACCCATTTGGTGAAATAATCGACTACTACCAGAAGATACACATAACCCTTTTTACTTTTGGGAAGGGGCTCCATAAGGTCCACTCCTAACATGTACCCAGGCTCCTCCACCTCAGTGGACTGGAGGAAACCGGAGGGTTTGGTGTTGTTGGGCTTGTATTTCTGGCAGACGGTGCATTCCTTCACATACTTCCATACGTCTTTGCGCACTTCAGGCCACCAGGCGACTTCTAAGATTTTCAGAAGTGTCTTCATTCGTCCCAGATGTGCCCCAAGCGGATTGTTATGGAAGTAATTGATGAAGGTTGTGGTTAGAGACTTGGGCACTGCTAGCTGGTACTTTGTGCCCGCAGCAAAGGGCGACACTCTGTATAACACCCCTTGCTGGACTTCCCATCTGATGCGGTTGACGTCATCCGTAATCCCAAGCCTCCCCTTTAACTCACTCACCTCAACATCCTCACTCTGGGCTTTTAATATTTCTGCCATGGTTGATGGGATATCCAAATTCCAATGGGAGGATTTCTCGTCAACATACACCGCTAAGGGTACATCACAATGTTGAGCTCTCGACATGGCTATAGCTCTCTTAGCATATGGATTACTTTTAACTTTCCTAAGACCAGTTAGTAGTACCAATACATTTTTAAATAGTGTTCATTTTAATCCTCAATGTCTTTATTGGAAATTATTCTCGAACAACATCGACTTTGAATATGGGAGGCACGTTTTAGCAGTGACTTTTATTTTTCCATCCTTATACTATCGGGTGAAGAAACACTCCTAGCTGCCAGCCCGTCTTCGACATAGTGATGCGTTAATTATGTTATTCTGTCTTTTATTATCTGGAGATATTCATCCGTGTTCCGGCCCTATTTACACCAGATTGGAACAGGACGATTCTATCATGGCGGACACGATACACACTTCAACTGTCTCACAGGTACGCACTTGTTGTGGCGAGTCATTGCGTGATTACACCCAACCAACTAACCTCCCTTTTTCTGGTGCGGCCTGGTGGTGGTCCGGCTGGGCTGTCGCCTGGGGGTGCCTGTCTGTGTGTTGGGACGGACCGGGGGAGTCGTGTCTCGGAGGGTGTTGCTGTGGATGTCGGGCTTGCCCAGGGCGTCATTGCTGGTGTGGGGTGTGTGGAGGTCGAGCGGCCCGGTGATCGTCGTGGTCTTCGGGGGCTGTCCGGAGCGGAGTTGGGCTCAAATGCTGGCGTGGGGATCTTTGGCTCGGCGGGGTTGTCGGTGGACGCGTTTGTGTCGGCCGGGTGGAGGAGTGGAGGAGATACCGATCCACGGAGGACTTCTGATTTTATTGATCTGAACTTATCATCAGATAATATACGTGGAGTTGGGACAAAGATAAAAACTGTAAATAAGAGAGCGATTAATCCAGCGATCCTAAAAAAATTGAAAATGGAAAATATTCCAAACCCTTAATCAATCTAGAATAGTTTTGGATCCTAAAGCTAAAATTAAGGGTCTCTTAGGAGGTCATCTAAACATAAGAAGTATTAGATCGAAAAGTGATCAAGTTCATCATCTCTTATTAAACTCGAATTTAGATTTCCTTTGTTTATCAGAGACTTGGCTTCACGAAAATGTTTCTACTGCATTAATTCAGGTGCCTGGTTTTAATGTCTTTAGAAAGGATCGAGAAGATTCCAAAGGTGGTGGAGTAATGATATATATAAAGGATAGTATTCAGTGTAACGAAATTCAGTGGGTGAATTGTCAGGAATTGGAATGCATTGGTTTAAACATTGTTTTATCTCCACAAATGTCGTTTACTCTCATTGTAATCTATCGTTCCCCTTCATCTGATTGCAGTTTCTATGAAAATTTTGATACTTTACTAAAAGAATGTAATTTTAACAAGGAGGTAATAATTATGGGTGATTTTAACATTAATTGGGAAGATAAATCTACCAGGAAAAATCTTAAGCAGATAACTGATGGTATTGATCTTAAACAATGTATTAGTGGACCTACTAGAATAACTAATTCTACTAAAAGTCAAATTGATCTGATATTTACAAATAGACCTGAGCGAATTCTGAAATCTTGTAATATGATAACTGGTCTGTCTGACCATAATATGATTTTGGTAACTAGGAAACTAACTAAGAAGAGGTTTAACTAATTTGTTAAGAAATGTGAATTCTTTGGGATACCAAAGCATAAACAAGCAAATTTTAAAGGTGCTATTCAGCAGATAGAATGGGATAATTTATTACTGGGTATTGATTATGAGGAAGATAGTGATATTTTTACAAAAAGATTAGGAAATATTATTACTGATTATACCTGTAAACTTAATCATAGAAAGAAAAAGAATATGGTCCCATGGATAAATATAGATATTCTGAATTTGATGAAAGATAGGGATCATGCTTTGAAAACCTCACTAAAAACTAAACTGAGTAGTGATAGATATCGATTTACTATGTTGAGGAACTTTGTGGTAAGGAAATTACAGAAAGCTAAAGCAGATTTTTTCCTCACTATGATAGAAAAAGCAAGAGGCAATCCTAGAATTATTTGGAATCAGTTAAAAAAATTAACAGGCCAACAAAATGAAGATAAGAAAATTCTAGAACTTAAAGTAAAAGGGAAATCAGTAAATAATCCAGTTGAGATGGTAGAGATTTTTAATCATCATTTTGTTGATTCTGTTGAAACTATTACTCGTTGTTTTTCGCCTGCGTATACTAATGCCTGTCCAGTTACAACAGTGGAGCCTGCTATAAATATGGTATGGATGTTGTTATGCTCAAAGAATCTAGTTTGACCCTAATTAAACCTATTAGTAAAGTTATTAATCTTTCAATTTCCCAGGAAAAAATCCCAAGTGCGTGGAAGTCAGCGATTGTTGTTCCAATACTCAAAAGTGGAGACCCCCTTTCTATTGATAATTATAGGCCAATTAGTATATTACCAACCGTTTCGAAAATTATGGAGAAACTAGTTGCAGAACCGATTAGTAATTACTTGAGTAGTTCATTTTCAATGCATCCAATGCAGTTTGGTTTTAGAGCAAAATACTCAACGGAAACCGCAAATTGTTTTTTTATAGAAAATATTAAAACTCTCTTAGATAAAGGTGGTGTAGTTGGAGTAGTGTTCCTTGATCTAAAGAAAGCCTTTGACACCGTTAATCATGGAATCCTTATGTCTAAATTAGCTTGTTTTAATTTCTCATCACATACACTTAATTGGATAGAGTCATATCTATCAGATAGATTTCAATGTGTTAGACTACATAATCACCTATCTAATGATCTAGGTATATCAACTGGTGTTCCGCAAGGATCTATCTTGGGTCCAATGCTTTTTGCTATGTATATAAATGATTTTCATATTTCATGCCCTGGCACTAATATACAAATGTATGCAGACGATACAGTGATTTATATACATGGTAATAGTCTGACACAAGTTGCAAATAAACTTACGGATTCTATGGGTAATGTGTCGTCATGGCTAAAAGAGAACTGCTTGCAAGCAAATGTGTTCAAAACAGTATGTATGTTTTTATCTAAGTCTAATAGTATTAATAGGGAGCCTGATGTTTACGTGTCAGGGATGAGGCTGCAGGTAGTGCCACAATATAAATATCTTGGAATACTGATTGACTCTAAACTTACATTTAAAGCTCACGTAAAAAAGGTTTGTAAGCAGGTTAAGTTTAATCTATATAATTTTAGGCTTACTAGAGATAACATGTCATTAGAAGCAGCTAAGATGTTTATGAATTCTATGGTTATTTCTCACATGACTTTCTGTGTAACCACCTGGTCTCAGGCGAGTTCAGTGACTCTAAAACCATTAGAGTCCTTATACAAACGTACACTTAAGGTCTTTGATAAGAAATCGGTACATTCTCATCATTGTCCAATACTGGAAAAATATAAACTCTTAAATGAACAGTAATTCTGAGGCACTCAAAAGGAAAATAAGTTTTAAAAGCCTTTATTTAAACTTGGCTATCCATTAAAAAACATATACCAACATGTTTCGGCCTCTTTGGCCTTCTTCAGGGCAAATTCAAAATGGCAGTCCGTAGACTGCATGCTATATATCTGCATGTGGTCACATGACCTAGAAGCACAGGTGCTCATCTGTACATATCACCTGACAGAGAGCAATTACAACAAATTACTTTAGATTTTCACATCAGGATAGTTTAAAAATCAATATAAAAGTATACATATAGCAAGAAGTTACTTTATATGACAAGTTGCAGAAAAATGTTACATTGTAGAAAATTTCATTTCATGCTCTAATAAATATGTGCAATCTCAGATGTCGAATAATTTTACAATTTCTATATTTTACCACTTTTTACATCAAGATACAATTTGAAATATTAATATAAACAGATACATATAGCAAAACATTGACATGTGCATATAGTCAGTTACAAGAAAGGAGAAAAGTCCAATTCAGAGTTTAGACCAGGGTATTGATTAGCTTTTAAAGTATAAATCCAAAAGGATTCTCTTTGTAAAAGTTTTTTAAGTCTATCTCCCCCTCTTGTGATTTTAACATGTTCTATCCCAAAGATTTTTAGAGTATCGCTACTTCCATGGTTCGCCTCTTTGTAATGTAGAGCCATAGGATACTGATGGTTGCTTATTCTGATCGCATATTTGTGCTCTGCTAATCTTTCTTTAAGTTTACGCTTAGTTCTTCCAAATTCCAAATTCTTCCAAATTAAGAGTGAACTAGAGATGTTTAAACATGCAAAAAGTGAAGACTGGATTTCTAAAAAAGAACATGATTTCCTACAATGTAAATGCCCAAGAACTGCTTCTTTTTACATGCTTCCGAAAATACACAAGAACTTGGAGAACCCACCAGGAAGGCCAATCATAAGTGGCAATGGGTCAGTGACTGAACCGATATCTAAGTTTGTTGATTTCCATATTAAGCCATTTGTAATAGACTTGCCCTCCTTTATCCAAGACAGTACATTTGTGTTAAATAAGATCAAAGAAATGAAAAATATTGGTACTGCCTTTCTAGTGATGATGGACGTTGAGTCATTATATACAAACATTGATCACAAAGGAGGTTTAAAGGCATTGACACATTATTTGGAGAAGAGACCACCAGAACAGATGCCCCCAGCTGAGTTTATCTTGAAACTAACAGAATGGACATTAACTAACAATGTTTTCTTATTCCAAAACAAATTCTTTAAGCAGATAAAAGGTACAGCAATGGGAGCTTGCTTTGCACCAAATTATTCAAATTTGTTTATGGGTCTCTGGGAAGAAACATTTGTCTATTCGAGTCTGAATGAATATGTTAATAAGATTATATGGTGGGGTAGGTATATTGATGACGTTCTTCTTATATGGTCGGGGTCACAGCAAGAGCTGCTAGTTTCATGCATATCTTAACACTAATCCCAATTTGAAGCTGAGTCTAGAGTTCTCATTAACAAATATTCATTTCTTAGATCTGGAGATATCAAAAGATGACAAAGGTGAATTGCATACGTCCGTGTTTAGAAAACCCACTGATCGGAATACCATACTGAGGGCAGAAAGCTACCACCCACCTTGGTTAATAGAGAATATCCCTTTTGGCCAATTTCAAAGGATTAAACGCATATGTGATTCTGAAGACGTTTTTGATAAAAATGCTCAAGACATGGTTCAAAGGTTTAAGAAAAGAGGTTATAAACACAAGACCCTAGATACAGCCTATAATAGAGTTAAAGAAATTAGTAGAGAACAGCTGTTGGTTCAAAAACAGAGGCGACAACAAGAGCCAAATCAAGTTTATTTTGTCACACAATACAGTAGTCAAGCCAATAAGATAAAACAAATAATCAAGAAAAATTGGGACATAATAAAAAGTGATACCGTTTTGAGAGATGTACTGCCGGAGCTACCTACTATCACCTTTAAACGAGCTCCTACTCTAAAAGATAGTCTTGTGAAAAGCTATATGCCTCCGGTACATAATAAAACCTGGCTAGACAAAAAAAGAGGTAACTATAAGTGTGGAAACTGTAATCACTGACCAATATTTTTACAGATGTGACATCGAATCGTGAATACAGTATACACTCATTTATTAATTGTAACACCTCATTCGTTGTCTATAGACTTGAATGTCCTTGTGGCTGTTTTTATGTTGGAAGAACTAAGCGTAAACTTAAAGAAAGATTAGCAGAGCACAAATATGCGATCAGAACAAGCAACCATCAGTATCCTATGGCTCTACATTACAAAGAGGCAAACCATGGAAGTAGCGATACTCTAAAAATCTTTGGGATAGAACATGTTAAAACCACAAGAGGGGGAGATAGACTTTTAAAACTTTTACAAAGAGAATCCTTTTGGATTTATACTTTAAAAGCTAATCAATACCCTGGTCTAAACTCTGAATTGGATTTTTCTCCTTTCTTGTAACTGACTATATGCACATGTCCATGTTTTGCTATATGTATCTGTTTATATTAATATTTCAAATTGTATCTTGATGTAAAAAGTGGTAAAATATAGAAATTGTAAAATTATCTGAGATTGCACATATTTATTAGAGCATGAAATGAAATTTTCTACAATGTAACATTTTTCTGCAACTTGTCATATAAAGTAACTTCTTGCTATATGTATACTTTTATATTGATTTTTAAACTATCCTGATATGAAAATCTAAAGTAATTTGTTGTAATTGCTCTCTTTTAGGTGATATGTGCAGATGAGCACCTGTGTTTCTAGGTCATGTGACCACATGCAGATATATAGCATGCAGTCTACGGACTGCCATTTTGAATTTGCCCTGAAGAAGGCCAAAGAGGCCGAAACATGTTGGCATATGTTTTTTAATGGATAGCCAAGTTTAAATAAAGGCTTTTAAAACTTATATTCCTTTTGAGTGCCTCAGAATTACTGTTCATTTGGGAAACATTTTGGATCTCCAAGCTGAAGAGCACCAAAGGAACACACCTCTCAACACCCAAGTAGCACTCCTAGTAACTCATTTGTGGATATAAACTCTTAAGTTGGGAAAACATGATTAAGTATGCTAATATATGCCTGATGTATAAAATCATTTATGGTTTATCTTCTCTCCCTCTTGGTCAGTTAGTTCATATTAGAACAACTGATTATCGTTTTACAAGAGGTGCATTAAGACAAGACTGTATCATACCGCTTAGACGAAGTAAATTTAGTCAGTCTGCTTTTTCTGTCAAAGCTGCACAAGAATGGAATAGTATTCCGACAACTACCGTATTTTCCGCACTAGGCCTATAAGGCGCACCGGATTATAAGGCGCACCTTCACTGAATTACCTATTTTAGAACATTTTTCATATATAGGGCGCACCGGATTATAAGGCGCATAAGATACTGCAGTCAAACGTTTGACTGGGTTTGCGTTTTGCATCCACTAGATGTGCTAATGGGAATGTCAACAAAACAATCAGATAAAGTCAAACTTTATTAAGCGTTCTGACAACTCCGTTCACTCCCATGGTAACGTTTTTCAAACGTTAAAGGAGAACTCCGGTCAATTTTAACATAGAGCTTTTTTTTGTAAATTTGGAGTGCTGTCAGTACAGATAACAATGACAAAAACCGCTGTTGCCTACACCGTGTTATCCTCTTTTTAAAATTTGCACCCTGTTGACTTAAACGGGGCAAGTTTTAAACCTCCTTTTAGCCTCTTAACAACCTTAATGTGTCATTACAAGTGCACAGCCATTTGAGTGAACACGGTGAATCTGACTGCAGTAAATGTGAAAGATATGAATAAAAATTATATTTATTCAGCCAGCTCACATACCCGTGATGTTTATTCAGCCAGCTCACATACCCGTATTTACTTCCTGTTTTCGGTCAAAGTCCACAGTAGGCGATTGTCGAGTGCGCGCGCGCGATCATTGGTAACTACGCAACAGTGGAGACTCAGACTGTCAGCTGTCAGCCGATGACGGTGCTGTGTGGTGTTCGGAGAATATCAGCTCAAACGGATAGTTCATCCGAATCAGATGTTGAACACACGGAGGAGGTTTGATCGCACGCGCGAACTCGACAATCAACTACTGTGGACTTCGACCGAAAACAGGAAGTAAATACGGGTATGTGAGTTGGCTGAATAAAGAGATTATTCCTGCCTTCGTGAAAGCTCGGATCACAGTTGAGACTGATATATCAGCCCAGGCATCCACGATCCATTGGCAGATAATGGCGTAAGTCGCCCGGCGCTGTCTCCCCGTCTTGGGGAACGTGGGTTCACCATCCATATATAAGGCGCTCCGGATTATAAGGCGCACTGTCGTTTTTTGAGAAAATTAAAGGCTTTTAAGTGCGCCTTATAGTGCGGAAAATACGGTATAAGAGATCTAGACACATATGCTTTATTTAGGGTTCAATTGAAAAAGTGGTTAATTAGTACTCAGATTTGTCAACATTAGAATCTCATATCGGCTAGCCATCCTATTATTGTTTCTATTGCTTGATTGTTTTAATTGATCAAAAATTTTTTAAATAGCTTTTTATGGTATTGTGTAATTATTAAAATTTCTATTATGTAGTCTTAATCATTTTTTTCTTTAGGTTGACTTGTAACATCTTGTCCAGGGACTACAGATGAAAAATAGCCTTTGGCTAATTCTGGTACATTTACAGAAATGTTTTATTAATGTACAATGTCCCTGTCAAACTAAATAAACTAAAAAAAAAAAAAAAAAAAAAAAAAGGCATCAGGCACTACATTCATCCGTCCCTTCCGGTACTGGACCTGGAAGTGAAACCGCTGGAGCCTTAAGGTCCATCTCGCCAGCCGAGAGGTTGTTTTGGGTGAGTTAAAGGCCCAGGTCAAGGCAGCATGGTCCGTATACACCACAAATGGTACTCCTTCCAGGTAGTGGTGCCACTTTTCGACGGCCCAAACCACCGCAAGGCACTCTTTTTCTGAGGTTGAATAATTCACCTCTGCTCCCCTCAATCCTCTTGAGGCATACGCAATCACCTTCTCTTCTCCACTGATGTTCTGGGTTAGAACCGCTCCCAGCCAATTGAGCTAGCATCCGTCTGAACCTGGAAGGGTTGCGACAGATCAGGTTGAGCTAGTACAGGGGCATGTTGCAGAGCATGTGTGAGACTCTCATAGCCTAACTGGGTTTCCTTGGTCCATGTCCATTTCATGCCTTTCCTTTTAAGGTGGTTCAAGGGGGCAGCCCGTTCAGCAAAGTGTGGGATAAACTTATGGTACCATCCAACCAACCCCAGGAATCTCTGAAGTTCTAACAAGTTTTGTGGGGTTGGGTACCCACTGATGGCGGTGATCTTGTCCGAGTCGACTTTTACTCCCTCCTCGGACACAACATGTCCCAAAAACTTGAGTTCTGCTTTCATGAAGTGGTATTTCTTTAGGTTTAGGGTAAGATTAGCCTCATTCAATTTCTGAAAGACAGCTTTGAGATCTTTTAAGTGTTGTTGTTGGCTTGGGGAGTAGACAATTATGTCATCTATGTACACGAAGCACACCTTTCCTCTTAGCTTACCCAACACTCTCTCCATCAACCTCTGGAACGTGGCCCCAGCATTTTTTAGTCCGAAGGGCATGGTCAAGAAATGAAATAATCCAAAGGGGTTTATAAAGGCTGTCTTATCCCTGCTGGTTTCTTCCATTTCGACCTGCCAGTATCCAGATTTTAAGTCAAGGGTACTGAAATAATGGGCACCTTGCAACGACTCCAGTATTTCGTGAATGAGAGGCATCGGGTAGGCATCTTGGGGAGTTTTGGAATTAAGCCGGCGATAATCCACGCAGAAGCTTAGACTGCCGTCTACCTTTGGAACCAATACTACCGGAGATGCCCAAGGGGATTGAGACGGCTCGATGATACCTTCTTGCATCATCTTATCGATTTCCCTTTCCATCACCTCTTTCTTCAATGGAGATACTGTATAGGCTTTTGACCGAACGGGTATTTCATCTGTTGTTACAATCTGATGAATGGCTTGATTAGTTCTCCCTAGAGTTCCAGCACAGACCGTCGCTCATTTATTTAAGAAGGACTGGACTTCTGGTGGTTGTCTTGCTATAATATCTTTTCTGACAGTGGCTATCTCAGTGGATGTCTCCAGCTCTCCACCCTTCTCTATGGGCACAGCCATGAACAAGGAGATAACCGGTTCCCTCTTCAGAATGCACGGCTGCTCCCACTGTGGTTGCTGGAGAAAAGGATAGACTCTAACTTGCCCTTTGACCTTCAACTTTTAGCTCATCGCAGTAACGTTCAGCTGTACCTGTTTGTCTCAGGAAGTCCAGTCCAAGGACAAGAGGAAACGCTAGGTGTTCATTTGACATTATATAGGTGTCAATGGTCCAGACCATTCCATTTCCATCTGCCACCATGAACGTCCTGTTCAAACTCTGCAGCAGTCATTCTTCTGTTTTTTTATAGCCTCCCATAACTGTTTCTGCAATAAGGAATAGGTTGAACCAGTGTCGACAATGGCTTCGACGTGGTAATTCCTCACATCTATGACCACTTTCAGCAGAGGCGGCGTGGTTGTTTTAATCAGTGAGACATGTTGGACTGGTGTACTCTGTGGTCTGGATTGTTGGTCACATCGGGAATGAGGCACCCTTTTTCCCTTCATTATTTACCTTGAGCTGGTTGACTCGAGCCCAGTAGTCCTTCTTTGAATTCAAGTCTCTCTCCACCAATGATCCCGCTTTAACTAGCTGCTCCACGGTATGCACTGCACCTCTGAGACTGCTCGCCAGGGAAGGATTACAACTATTTAGAATTCGTCGTACCACCTCCTCTTCTGGCAAGTCGTCCCTCCATCTCAGACACAGAGCTCTATAATCATAGGCAAAATCCCAGATACTCTGGTTAGGGCCTTGAATCATAGCCTTGAGCTGGTCTTCTAACTCAGTCAAGTAATCAGTAGAAAGGAAGGCAGACATGGAGTGTTTAAACTCATCCCAATTGCCTATCTTTAACTTTTCAGCTGCCCACCAACTCCTCGAAGGACCTGTTAACACTGCATTGATTGTGGCTAGCAGATCCACATCTGTGAGTGATCTGAGTGACAGGAAGTTTTCACACGTTTCAATGAATTCCAAAACATCACAGGTTTCACGGTTTTGACCGAAGGTAGGAAACTCTAGGTTGATGGGAGGCTTAGGTGTCGTCGGAGAAGGAAATCGCAGAAGGAAGATGTCCTGGATCCATAAAGCTATGGCTAAAAGGGTGGGGTGATACTGGGGTACTGGTCATCTTTACTTGTGACATTTCTTGTTTCCAGTGATCATCACGTCGCTTAAGACAATAGACCATCTCTGTCTCTAAGTGGTTTAAAGATCTATTCATTCCCCTTTCAAGTGCCTCGAAACATTGATCAATAGCATCCCTGAAACAGGCCTCCCGGTTAACAATGCTATCGTTGCTGGCCATGAAATCACTTTTGAAGGTTTGTACCTCTGTCTGCAGAGCCTGAAGGGTTGAAGAGAGTTTGGTTTCAAGTTTTCAAACCTTCCTTCCCTCGGTTTCAACAGTGGGGGTTCATCCTCTTCACTTCCTCCAACCTGGCCATCAATATACATATCACTCATCATGGAACTTAATTCTATTACTGGCAATGGTTCTCTATATTAGACACCAGGGGGAGGTTGATAAGGATGGGCCTCTGGACACTCTTCCCCCTCACCAGCCCTAGCCTGCTCACAAACATTATCTGATGGGTTATCCATGATTTACAGACAGGCAGTTTTGCAAATATAAGAGGTACAATATACGTTTTTATACAATTTCTCACAATAATCCGTCCCCGTACGGGCCACCATCTATAACAACTTCAACTCTTCATAAAATGGTTGAATCATTATAACAAGGGGAGTTGACTATTGTTTTATTTTACTCTTGATCAAAACCACCTCATAAAAGCAGCATGATTGCAAAGACAGCAAAGTCCCCAAAAAACATTGTATTGAAAATATAAAGGCAACTTAGACGCACACACAAACATAACATAAAGCAGTTGACTCTGTATAAAACTCAAAAGAAAATAGTCCATATAGAGAGTTCAAGAGTAGTAAGTCCGTGCAAGCAAAATATAAATAACAAAGACAATACTCAACAGTCCTGTCTCAGTCCTTTTCTGCTTTGGGGTAGGTAGGCAAATTCAAGTCCGGATAAAAAATACAATGTCCCCAAAAAGCGGAAAAAAAAGTATAAATCCACTGGTTCAAGGCCCCACAAAAAAAACAGGTTATCCTCCAGCTGGAAAAATGTTCCCAAAGTATAGTCCACCACGTATATCCCAGACCAGAGCGTGCGCAGATGAAACAGCTCCAACGTCTAATACACCAAGACTCTTCCCAGAGCTTCTTTTTGGGCCACCTTTCAGTGAGCTCGGTTAGCCCAAAAAAATAACCTGCCACCTCATAAAAAAAAACACCTTTCAAAATGGCCACCAGTTCCTTTACCCTAGGCTCATCATAATAAGTGTCCTAAGAGTCCAACAAAAGTTCCCCCATATTCCCCCTCCAACAAAACAGCATAGGCAAATGTCCAAAATCAACATACAGGCAGATTAGAAAAAAAAAAAATATATAAAAAAAAAA
Source organism: Tiaroga cobitis (assembly GCA_030578255.1). NCBI lineage: Eukaryota > Metazoa > Chordata > Actinopteri > Cypriniformes > Leuciscidae > Tiaroga > Tiaroga cobitis. The sequence goes on from CM060597.1 coordinate 36,772,523, forward strand.
TTATATATATATATATATATATATATATATATATATATATATATATAGCGACAATGACTTTTGTTATGGGGAAATTATTAACTCAAATGGGGAATATTATTCATTAGATCATGAGTATGTAATCGCATACATAAATTAAATTATCCCAAATAGGGAATGGACTAAACCTCACCATATATGAATAATTAACACGATCGCTCGTAGTAATTATTAATATCTAGGTCAGTTAAGTCAGGTTAATTATCAGGGTAAATTTACATGTGTTTCCAATTCAGTGATCCGTCTAGCTGTCCGTCCAGCGGACTGGAGCCGAAAACTTCCTTATATCACAATATTACCTGCCTGTAAACAGAGTGAATACTTTCCTGTGGCCACAAGGAAATATTTTCTCGTATACGGCACTTTCAGATGTTTTAAAAATAGTTACAACGGGTAGAGCTGGGTAGAACTTAAATCTTTGACATTCACAGAGACTTCAAAGCATAGGACCATGAGACAGATTCACTTCAAAAGATTATGGAATTTAATAACACAACTAATGGTTACATAAACTACTTAAATCACGCAGGAGTAAATATGCATATCAAAACAAACAGTTAACAAAAGAATGCAATACGACGTATTTGGAGAGAGAAAGTCAGAGTGTGAGAGAGAGAGAATGGGTGAGAGAGAGAGTGAGTGAGAGAGAGAGAGAGAGAACAGTTCAAAAACAGCAGTTCAACACGAGACCCCAAAGGCTTCTAAAATAAATCTAAACAACCTAAAAGCAGCAGTTTATCTTTAGATTTACTTGCTTTTACGGTCCCCTTTGTGTGCGGCTGTGTGACAAAGGCTGGTCGCGGAGTTGGAGTGTCTGGAGCGTCTTCCGATAGGAGGCAGATGTTTGCGATCGCTTCAGCGGCGGCCCGTACGAGAAACGATAAATCTTAGCCTTGTTTCGTTCGTGAGTACACTAACCGAAGTCATCTATCAAACTGAGGTAGATCAAATAAAAGAAAACTTAGATTAAAACAAAGTAGGAAAACGACGATGAAGAATAGTGCAGAGCTCCGGCTGGAGTTTGCAGGAAATTTGGAATCTCTCCCTGGCTTAGAAAAACTTTCTTTTGCACAGAAGAGAGTGTGGCGGTGTGTTTTGAAGGAGCTCGAGACACGCCTCTCTTACATGTCTAGTCCAATCGTTTTGGAGGAGGAGTGTCGGCAAACCTTGTGGTCCGCGAAGTACACGCCTACGGGTCATGTGCATAGCAGATAAAACTTTCAGCAACAATACACTTCTAAACTGGTATTAATAAAAAAAGATGCATCATATTACATTTTGGTTTAATAATTCAATCTTCTTTGGTTTCTCTGATTATAACCGTCCCAAATACGGCGTGATTGTGAGTTAGTGAGAGTAAGATACATGATTCTTCGGGATTAAATGAATATCAAATTGGTCACATATTATAAAACTTACAGTTATACAGATTTGATCACAAGGGACCCATGAGGCACAACCAGAAAACATTTTATACATTTGAAACGTTACTTTTCACCACACGTGGTCACAAATGATTGTCTCTTTGTGTGTGCGTGTGTATGTATGTATGTATATTCAGAGTTCATTGAACGATGGTGGCCGGATGAACTCCTGGTCATCTGCAGTCCTGTGTCTTGGGTGTGTGTGTACTTCGAATTTGATGAGTTTAATATCTGCTACAACTGCCAATTGTCTTATTGCACAATTCTCTTCTGTGTGTGTAAGCAAAAAACCCCAGGGGGGGAGTCACTGGACTTTTAGCTTAAAGCAGCACTCAGTAGGAATTTCGTTTTTGTCAAACGGCGACCCCTAGAGTCGCTGTGGAGTACTTGTACTGTCGTGAATAGCACTCACGCAGAGATGGCTCGCACTCACGGCCGGATCCCCTCCCCCTGTACACCGGTACCTGTTCAGTAGGATTGACGCTGTAACGAGTGGAAATAAGGTATGGCCCCTTTAAGAGCTGCGCGCTCCCAACACCACATGTATACGGCGCCGGGTTATTTCTGTTTGATGCTCATTTTATCAGAATTTTATCCGATCTGTTTTTTGCCGTAAAGCAATTCGTTACCTCGCGAGACCTGATATCACACGATACTTCCTAACACTGAGGCTGGCGGCCCGCCGGCCCAAAGTTGCAAGGGTGGTTTTGCGGCTCACAGGCACCAGGGGGGTGCGAGACGACCACCATTCAACACGAAATCAGTAATATAAACATTATAATGACTCCAAAGCTGTTCGGTTAAGGTAAAAAAGTTACTTAGTTCACCTTTAATGGTGATGAGTCACATGTGCCATAGTAGTTCTTTTTGTTTACTAATCAGAGACAAGGACCTCATGAGCGCATCAGTATCAGTAATTCAATCAAGTCCAGGCACCATCCGTTTCGTGTGGCAAACTACAAGCAGAGGGGCTTTGTGAGTGACTCAGTAACTTAATTAACAGTCCCAGGACACCTACTTTTGTCATAGTCTCTGAATTAAAATAATGCAAAACCAGTAGTTTAGGAAAATGGCAGATCTGACCATCTGATCATGGCTACATTATATATATATATATATATAATATACATATATCTATATACACACATTCCAACTTAAGTGAGCATCGTGCAGGGCTTTACTGTGGCAGTGTCACAGACTTAGATTAGGCAGTATCGAAATGAAACTTTACATTGCATTCTTTTGCTGATGGGGATCGGAGGTCGGAGTAGAGTTGTCCATCATAATTATGATAAAAACACCATCCCTAGCTTGCTCTTATAACTAGCTCTTATAGCTAGCCTGGATGGGGGCGTGTATGTGTGCAGTGCCATAAAGCAATTTGTTACATCACGAGATCTGATATCACGCAATCCTTCCTGACACTGAGGCCGTCAGCTCGCCGGCCCAAAGTTGCAAGGGTGTTTTTTCCGCTCACAGGCACCAGGGGGAAGCGAGACGGCCACCATTCAACCCGGAAAAAGTCATATGACCATTCCAATGACTCCAAACCTGTTCAGTTAAGCCAAAAAAAAACTGCATAGTTCCCCTTTAATGAATCAGCAGAGACAGAGTTATGGTCTATTCAGCTAATAAATGTACCTGTAATAATTATTCGGGGTTTTTTTATCCATTTTGAAAATGTATCTTATTTATTAATAATTTTAGTTGAATACATTTATCAGCATTATCTGATCTGGGAGTAGACACAGTCTCGTGGGTACCCGCCGGCCTGCGAGGGGCGATGGGGGTATGTGGCGAGCAGGACGAGGTTGAAGGCCAACAGTGAAGATCGAGAGAGGAACAGGCCTGAATTGATTGTGTTTTATTTTATGTCATTAAAGTTTGTTTAAATGTTCGCCTGTTCCCGCCTCTTCCTTCACATTACATGTGAACCTCGCTACACATGAAAAGTCAAAACAAAGGTCCACGTCCTGAGGGACCACCCAAATACACGCCAAAACAAGACAAGAGTTTTACATAAAAAAATAAAAATAAAATAAGTTTCATACTTGAGGGAAGGTGAAGGCTACATCTCTGAATTCAGTGGAGAATTGACTGCTGTGGGAAAAATGGTCTCTAGCACTGCCTCATGTTCTGAGACTCCAGGAATGGTTATAGACCAACAAGACAATATGAGCACGTGGTCTGAGGATACAGGTACATGATGGGTCTTTTATAGTCTCTCTGAGATGTGAGCTGCCAGGATTTCAGTGGCTGTCAGCTGTCACCTGAGAGATGAATGAACTATAAACTGTCATCAGCTAAATCACACATTACTGCACACATTTCTCACCAAGAGTGCAATCATTTTGCACTGCCTGAATTGAAGTCATCACCAATGGATTTATCAAACCTTCCTTGCAATCTTGTACACCAAAGATTTTGTGCATATTGATGGAGTGAATGTACTTTCAGTTGACAAATGTCAATTCACTCTCCAAAGGCTACTGAATGCAGTCAATTGCATCAATTATACTTGTACTCCGCACACTCAATGGCTGCATCACAGTATGCTATGACAACTGCTACTGTAGGGCAACTCAGGCCATCGCTGAGACATCCTTGCCATTGCCGCAGGAACAAAAAAAAAAAAAAATCTCGACCTCACAAAACCTGTTAACATAGTATTTTCACACTCCTGTTCCCAGGCAAGCAGGCAAGATTGTAAATCAAGGACAGCCACATGAATAAGCAGATTTTAGGCTGTCGGGATTTGTGCATACTCCAGCCCGCTGATTCCTTCCCCAGGTACCTCAAAGAGCCACCACTGTCTGTTGCATATTAGGGGCCATTCACACACATTAACACAAGTTTGGCCATTCTTTTACATGACAACTGCGTTTTTGGGACCTGAAAATGCAAACTTTAGAAAATGGGTTTCAAAGAGCAAGTTTTTGAAAACGATAATGTTATCATCTCCGTATAAACTACAAGAATGCAAATCAGTGCGTTTTGAAAATTTTCTAAATGCGCAAACGTATTGCATGTTCAGTCTATAGCCACGTAGTGTTTCTTTACAAAGTGACATCACCAACTACTGGCCTGGCAGCATAATACAGTGTTCCCTTACAGTAGGTCAAGCTCAACGTCACGTCGGACTGAACCGACTAAATAGGAATCTCGCTAGAGAGGCCAATTTACTTTGTAACTAAACGAGCCAATGCACATTGGCGTGCAATCATTTGCAGCAGCTGCTCTGCCACGCAGCGCGTGTAAATAATGAGCAGAAGGTGCAATTGCACTTCACCTTTTCACTTCCGAGGTGAGCGTTTCGAATGCTGGTGAAATTAAGAGTGTTGACATTCAATGAGCTGCTCTTCAGGAGAACCTCTCGTGTGCGGTGTTGGCCATACAGTGTGGCATCGAGGTCGATCTCTCGGTTCTCCTTGCTCTCTATTTTTCTTTTTTTTTTTTTTTACTGAGCAAACAAAGGCTGTTCTCACAGCAGGTACAGTGCGCTGAGAATGATGAAAAGCCTTTGGTACGGCTGGTAAGAGACCTCCTACAAAGAGAGATAGTCAACACAAGGCAGGCTGCACACTCTCCCTGTCTGTGTTGCCGCGACCGTTCCCCTGCGTGCTTCAAGGAGAGCAGGTCCCTGAAAGAGCTTTCACAAGTAGAGCTGCGTCTTTTTAAAGATGTCACTCTACTTGTGTGTTTCTGGATGCGGTCGTTACCTTGGATCGTGGGATGGTCAAGATTGCTGCCTCACGTGTCTGGGTATTGAACTCAGAGGCAGGTACGTGGATGAGTCCATGCACCTCTGCCGCGACATTACCCTCCTCAGAAGTTTACTTCAGGCAGTAGTGTGGGTGACCTGAGGATCACGGTGAGCGTCTTCCCTCATCCCTCTAGCAGCCAGTTGAACCACCGAGAGAGTGTGCTGGACCATCCACAACGTGTGTTCCAGCTGTATCTTTTGGCGCTCCCCCCGATGACCGGATGTTGTTCGCTGCATCAGGGGGTGAGTTAGACTTCTCCAGGGATGATGATTCGGCTGCGTTGCATCCTTCGGGGATGGCAGCGTTGCCCTAGTCAGTCCCGGAGATGATAGGCTATTCTTTCCAGGGCCGCCAACAGGATTGGGCTCGTGTGGAACCCTCCACCGTGTCCCAAACCCTCGAGGCTGGACGATTGATTTCTCGGGGTGGCTCGTGCTGGTTCTCAGCCACCCACCCAGTTCCTTTCATCCCGGAGGTGCATGAGGAGCTCACTGGTTCATGGACGGCACTGTCAAAAACCGTTCCAGTGGCTACTCCTCCCTCATCATCCTTGATGGTGGGCTGGCTAATGGTTTCACGCGCATTCCTCCAGTGGAACAGCCCGTTGCTATGCAACTGTGCCCTGACTCCACCTGGCGGGGGGAGCCGTGTCTCCCATCCTGGGCCTGTAAGCACTCGTCAGACTTAACCGACAAGGCTTACTAGGCCTGTGGGGAAGCCGCCTCTGCCTTACACGCCATGGCGTTGTTGCAGGTCCATCAGGCCATGGCACTGAGGGACCTGCACAAGGGTGGCCATGATCCCCAAGTTCTCTGTGTCTCGCAGACATGAGGGAGAGCGACAAAGTCAGGTTCCTTGACTCCCCCGTGTCCCAGACAGGCCTCTTCAGCGACGCGGTCGAGAACTTCGCCCCAGAGATGGAGGGGGCTGCTCTTCAGGAGATGGTGACTGCACACTCCCTCCCCCGGAAGAGGGCTGGGTGAAACATCTTGTTTTTCCTTTTATTTGTGTACCACCGCTGGTGTCAAAACCAACGGTACCCAAATTTTCAATAAAAGAGCAGTTTCTTCCATCTCTGGGTCCGAAGAGGGCCCAGAAAGCAGTGGGAGGAGAGGATACTCACCATTCTCATCCGCCTCTTATATCGCCAGCAGGCAGCTGCGCGCAGTTCGAGATCGCAACCAAGCCTCCTTCTGCGCCCCTGCCCTGTGAAACCAGGTAAGTGTGGCTCAGCACACTCAGACCCCGCTACAGGCTGCTTCGCAAAGAAAGCCACCAAGGTGCGTCCCTGCGTTCCACCTCGATGCCCCACTGCGGGTACTGCACGCCTGGTTAGCACTCCCCAGTCCGCCTCGCTGGCTCATTCGGACCATCAGGCTCGGCTATTCGATTCAGGTCGAGCGCTGTCCCCCCAAGTTTCGTGCCATCCACTCCACTTCAGTGAGAGCAGATGATGCCCATATCTTGTGAGCGGAGTTAACAGTCCTACTGGCGAAGGACGCGATAGAGCAGGTCCCTCCAGCAAATATGACGTCAAGGTTTTACAGCCCCTACTTCATTGTACCCAAGAAAAGCGGTGGGTTACGACCGATCTTGGACCTGCGAGTGTTGAATCGGAATCTCCACAAGCTACTGTTGAAAATGCTCATGCAGAAATGCACATCCGTCCCCGAGATTGGTTTGCAGCGATCGACCTGAAGTCTACTTCTTTCATGTCTCGATTCTCCCTCAACACATGCCTTTTCTGCACGTTGCGTTTGAGGGACGAGCATATCAGTACAAGTTCCTGCCCTTCGGGCTGTCCCGGTCTCCTCGCGTCTTCACAGAAGTCACGGAGGGGGTCCTAGTTCCAAAGAGAGAACAGGGCATTCGCATCCTCGACTATCTCGATGATTGGCTCATTCTGGCTCACTCTCGAGATCAGTTATGCAAACACAGGGACCTGGTGCTCAGTCACCTCAGCCTGTTGGTTCTTCAGGTCAACTGGGAAAAGAGAAAACTCTCCCCCGTCCAGAGGATCTCATTTCTCGGTATGGAGTTGGATTTGGTTGCACGTTCCTCACAGAGGAACGCGCTCGGTCAGTGCTGAACTGCTTGAAAATGTTCAAAGGCAGGACAGCGTTCCCACAGAAATGTTTTTCCCCACAGAAATTAGCTTCAGGATTGGCTTCACGGTCGAGTCCAGAGATGGGAGTGGCAACGCTACACTCACAGGGTGACAATCACACCGGCGTGCCGCCCGACCTTCAGCCCGTGATCAGACCCCGTGTTTCTGCGGGCAGGAGTGCCCTTGGAACAGGTGTCCAGGCATGGTGTGGTGTTCACAGATGCCTCTGCCACCGGCTGGGGTGCCACGTACAACGGGCATGCAGTGTCAGGGGTATGGACGGGCCCTCAACTGCATTGGCACATCAACTGCCTCGAGTTGCTAGCAGTACGTCTCGCTCTGAGCCACTTATAGAGGCCGCTACAGGACATGGGCATACATCAACCAGCAAGGTGGTCTACGCTCCCGTCGCATGTCGCAACTCGCCCGCCATCTCCTCCTCGGGAGTCAGAAGCGTCTGAGGTCGCCTCGGGCCATTTGAGAGCTGCGCTCCCAGGAGAGTGGCGACTCCACCCCCAGGCGGTGCAGCTGATCTGGAGAGAGTTCTAGGTGACTTACCCCCAGAGGTCCTTAAAACCATCACTTCGGCACAGGCACCGTTTACGAGATGTGCGTACGCCTTGAAGTGGAACCTGTTCGTCGATTGGTGTTCCTCTCAACGAGAGGACCCCCGAAAGTGTTCGAAAGGGTCCTTCTTTCAGTGCCTTCATGCAGCATGGGTGGGAGCAAGGGATGTCTCCCTCCACCCTCAAAGTCCATGCTGCCGCTATTTCAGCATATCACAACCACATAGATGGCAAATCAGTAGAGAAGCACGACATAGTCGTCAGGTTCCTTAGGGGGCGAGAAAATTAAATCCTCCTCGGCCCCCGTCCATACCTTGCTCCCTTTGAGCCTCTGCTGTCAGCAAAGTTAAAGCTTCTCTCCATCAAGACGTTGCTGCTGGTTGCACTGTCCTCTATCAAGAGGGTAGGGGACCTGCACGCATTTTCGGTCGACGAATCGTGCCTAGAGTTCGGGCCGGGTGACGCCCACGTGGTACTGAGGCCCCGGCCTGGCTATGAGCCCAAGGTTCCTACCACTCCTTTCAGGGACCAGGTAGTGAACCTACAAGCGCTGCCCCTGGAGGAGGCAGACCCAGCCCTGGCTCCGAGTTCTGTCCACGCACAATCGCAAAGATAACGTAAATGTGTTATCTTACATTTACTTACTTTATAAAAATTCTGTACCCAAAAACTACTGTTAGATGTATACCTGAAAAGTTCTGTTTATTTCATTTGTTTCATGGCCGTTAAAAAAATATTCATGGACGGGAAATTTACTTGAGTCCCTGCCCATTGGCAGGTTTGGGAAAATGTATTTGTAGGCTCTCTCTCTCACACATATTACAATAGTTTATCAATAGCCTATTTTATTGTAAATGGTGTCACAAGTATGAACAAATACTTCAATCCAATAATGTTACTTCATCTAAATAAAGAGCATTATATACATATTTAGGTTTTAATGTCATTATCAGGGTTATAAACAATTTAAAGGGTTAGTTCACCCAAAAATGAAAATTAAGTCATTAATTACTCACCCCCATGCTGTACCAACCCCGTAAGGCGTTTTCTTTCGTCTTCGGAACACAAATGAAGATATTTATGATTAAATCTGAGAGGTTGATCACTTCTCCATAGGCTCCCTAAGGGAATGACACTGAACGGCCCAGAAACTCATTAAAGAAAATGTTTAAATATTCCATGTGACAACAGTGGCTCAACTATAAGTTTATCAAGTGACGAGAATACTTTTTGTGCGCAAATAAAACAAAAATAACGACTTTATTCGACTATTCCTTTTCTTCCTTGTAGGCCTGAAACGAGACTTCAAGAGATTTCCACGACGCATGCGCGAGAATTGCGATCTCCTTCAACTACTTCAGTTAAGTTCTCGCGCGTCGTGGAAATCTCTTGAAGTCTCGTTTCAGGCCTACAAGGAAGAAAAGGAATAGTCGAATAAAGTCGTTATTTTTGTTTGTTTTTTTCGCACAAAAAGTATTCTCGTCGCTTGATAAACTTATAGTTGAGCCACTGTTGTGACATGGAATATTTAAACATTTTCTTTAATGACTTTCTGGGCCGTCCGGTGTCATTCCCTTAGGGAGCCTATGGAGGAGTGATCAACCTCTCAGATTTAATCATAAAAATCTTCATTTGTGTTCCGAAGACGAACGAAGGCCTTTCGGGGTTGGTACAGCATGGGGGTGAGTAATTAATGACTTAATTTTCATTTTTGGGTGAACTAACCCGTTAAGAAAAGTGTACAAAGGAATTCACCGGAGAAGCATCTATGTTTGTAGACAGGGAATAGTGGATTTTCAGTAAGTGTCCACATTAGTATAATGAAAAGAACCCAATTACTAATTCTTATAATTAATGAAAGGGTTAGGGAAGATGCTTGTTTTGCGATCATCAAATGAAAATCCATAATGTGGCCACAGGTATATAAACCGAGGCACATCTTCCCACAGTCCTCTTGAGCTTTATTTTGTTTGGTTTATTTATTTATTTTTTACTTTTTTTGCCTTGACCTTCCACTGCTATTAATGATATTACTGCTACAACACCACTGACACACTTTACCACATGTTCATTGCTCAGAATATTTGGGAAGGACAGAAGTTGACAGACCATTCAGAGCCCTCTGGGGAACTCTATTGAATGCTAAGAGTGCACTGTTTTTGTTGTGTCTATTTAAAGGAAATGGCAAGAAAATAAATACTTGGCATTTCCTATTTTTCCCCCATTTCTTATTTTTATATTTATATATGGGTGAATTCTAAGAGCTAAACGTTTTCTGTCTTAATAAATGCACAAGAAAGAAATTAATTAGTGACAAAATACTCAGTAATATTTGTTAAGTGCTGGAACTTTCAAATTGTGGTACACTTCAGATCAAAGAGGGTTTGAAATGTTCTGCCGCCACACCAACTGTGTAGCACTAAGTTGAGGATCAAAGATATTTCAATAGAGCACTTTAAAGCGGAAGAATGTTTGCAAGACTCTAATGAACATTGCATCAGCTCTGCATTACATTTTATTTTCCAAGTTCCCATCCTCTTGAACAGAAGCCATGTTGATTATTCCTAATTAGATGAAAGCCACACATGCACCAGGTTCAAAGAAATTAAACTATTCTAACACATAGGAAAAGCTCAGTGCAGCTCTAAGAAGATTATCAGTTATGTCTTCGCCATTTGAACATAATCCCTCTTTATGTGCGACACATCAAGAAGCAACAATCTTCGCAAGAAGCGAATCTTTGCTATATGAAAACTTACCCCCATCACGTCTTTACATTAATGAACTTTGAAACTGTGACTTTGCTCTGATTAAAGCAATCTTGAGGACAAAAATGGTATATCTTTCTGAGTCCCATGACAGATCCACTTCAATGGAGAGAGAAGCCCATAATCTAGCAAATTAACCCTAGAATGGGGTGGGCGGAACTTGTGGCTATAATCAGCTGTAGGCTGTTACTTCTCCAAACAACTTGAGGAGTAATCACAGGAATCAGATGCTCAGTCAGCATCCTTAAAGTCAGACCAAAAGCAAATATCAGTCAAAGAGGCTTATGATGAAAGTGGGCCTGTGAGAACAAGGCAGGGTGCCTGAGAAAATGCAAGAAAGCAGAAAGACAAAATAATTTAAAACTGCAAATGGCCATAGAATGACCCGGGACAACAAATGCAATTCAAGCAAATGTTTTTCTCTTCACTTATAGCTTGTATTCATATCCATTTTGAATGATCAGATCACAAGTGGTCATTACTAAATACAGAGTCCAAAATAAATGGGGTAAAAAACAACGTTTTCTGAGCTGTTTATTTGTAAACAAGCAACACATTATATGTGTAGTGTCAAGGCCAGTTCACACCTCACACGAATGTTAGGCACGAAAATTCAGTCCGGTTTTGTCACGCATTTTTTATGCATTGTCTATTCTGATCAATGAATAGAATGATAAAAAAAATGGAAGATGGGCTAAATTAAATTGCAAAGTCACACTGTGATAGTAGGTAGTGCTACTAGAGCAGAAATACCCAGATTACCCTTGCACACAAAGCAATGCACAACATTCCCTTTCTGACTCCCACTAGTCACAGAAAAATGGTCAAAGCGTATTTACATGTTTTAAAAACAGCAGATTTTTGTCAAACTAACAATGCCAAATACAAAAGGTCTGGATTCTTCCTCTGCTATTTACTGTCGCTTAACAAAATAGTGAGCACCACCAAGTTGTACTTTAATGTAACAGCAGCAGCTCTAGGCATGTGACTAAAAGTGCAAATCTTATTGGTTGACTGATTTTCTTCGAAATCTTTTGGGAAAGAGACTAGAAAACCATTCTAAGAACAAAAAAAAACAAAAACAAAAAAACAAACAAACACCATAATCAAAATCGCACTGCACATACGTCTTGGGGTGAACAGGCCTTAAACTCTAATCTCCCAGACAACAGTGAAAAAATGTGATGAAACAAAAGTTTTAAACTTTAAAAAAAGAAAATGTTCAGCCATCCATGTGGAAAAGCCCATCAATGTACATATATATTTTCAAGACCAAATAAAATATTTTGACACAGGACATGTGAAGCATGCTCAACCACAATTATGCAGGTAGTTGACTAAAATAACAACAAGCATTGCGCTCAAAATGTCCCTCACCTCGAAATCTTATCACAAGACAAATTCACACCAGAAAGCAAGGTTATCTTACCATCAACCATACCCTGAACTCATGGTTGATTAACCAAAACCTTGCTTCCTCAAGGCAGGGCCGGATTAACCATTAGGGCAACTGGGCACTTGCCCACGGGCCTACGACATCGAAGGGGCCCTGGGCACCAGGGGCGGAGTGGCAATCGGGAGAGTCGGGAGTTTCCCAGTGGGCCGGTAGTGTTTCGAGGCACATGGGGCCCAAGCGAGGGGAAGAACATTTTTTTTTTTTTTACATTTTAGATAACGGAGCGTATATTTGCACTAAGTGCCTGTCTTTTTAGCAAAAAGACGCCCGTCACGAAATAGCTACAGTGGCGTAGGTCGTAGAGCGTGAAGTGCATGAAAGAGCTTTTGATGCGCTCGACCCGAGTTCGAATCCGCCTTTTGCCGAACTCTCTTCTCCCTTTTCCCAACACATATGAGATATAAAATGTATAACCTAACATAAAGGTCTCTAGCGTTATATTTTGCCAAAGAACTAAAATCGAAACCATGATATGGCTTTGTGCCTTTATAAAACAGCACAAGACTTTAAGAATAGGCATCCTGTTTGTGCTGGGTGATTTAAAGAAATGTGTGCACTTTGCTCACGCGATCAGCATGGTGTTTTCTCCTAAATAAAAGCTCAAGGGTTTATTTCTTGCAAGTGAAGAAATTAGGACAAAAGTATTTTAATTTTCCTATATTATAGTGTAATGTAGGCTAAAATATACTTCTGAAATATTAATTTTCATTTATATAGTACATTTATAGGCTATGTGGATTTTACGTCATAGGAATAATTATATACATCATTATTACATTATTATAATAATTGTTTGGCATCCTAAAACACCATTGATAATGTAATGTAGACTGAGACTCTCATAACTAAAAAGATGTTTGAGCCCTCTTTATTGTCCTGGTACAAATCAATGCTTTTTCTTTGTTCAACGAGCATTTCATGGGTTGAAGCTCTTAATTTTGATCTCTCAAAGAGCACGAGATTGATGCATTTAACCTTAAAATATACAAAATTGTCTTGCGGGGGAGCATGCCCCCGAACCCCCCTAGAGGCACAGAGGTCCACCCAACATAGTTTTACAAATTCCTATGGGAAAGAACGACCATTTATGAACTTTACTCCAGCATAGTACAACAAAGTTCCTTTTAAGTCAGTAAAACTGTAAATGACATATTAAAATGTCCTTGGGCAAAATATACATTTGGCCTGCCTAAGAGGGGGCCTACAAGACATTGTGCCCAGGGCCCTCTGAACTCTTAATCCGGCCCTGCCTCAAGGAATGATGGATCCAAAAATGTTTGCGGGAGTAAATTCCGCCAACCCCCAGGGTATGTTCACGCATAACACACAAGACATTCTTAATTGCTATTAAAAGCTATTTGGTGGCTATGCAATCATTATTCAGTCTTTTCATTCAATAATCCTTAATCACTGTGAATACAAACTATATTGTTTGTTTGATGCTAATTATATAATAAAAATAAAGACTGATTCAACTTAATAACAAGTGTGCTTGCAAAGAACCAGGGTGAGTTTACCTCCATTTTTGGAACTGAAAGTTAATGGTATCTGCGTACTTACCCTTAAATCTAAAGATTTTTAAAAAGGAGATCATTTTGTGGAGGTTGGCTGCTGAATTTCAGCATGAGCAATTAATTATTATTATTCTTTATTTCAGACCCATGGGTCCATATCAAAAAAAGAAGAAAATAAACATAATTTTACAAACAACAGACACATATTTTAAAAAACGTACAAGCTTTCATTCCACTGCTTCCAAAAACAGTTAAAATACCTTGCATCACTTAATGTAATATTATTTAAGACCATTATGATACTATTTTTTAATCACTCAACTGACACGTGAAGTTGTACATATACTTCCGTAATACAGCATGCAAAGTGGGTACACAGTTAAATACAAACATTTGGCTTGCACTTGTCCACCTTGGGACCTTGAGCAAAATTCTTAGCGCATCATTATATGCCACCTGGAGCTTTTTCATTTTAGCTTTAGTATATTTACACCACAAGTGGGTTGTATAAATGGAAGTACAGTATGCCTTAAATAGAGCTATTTTAACATCATCTGTACACATATAAAATTTACGAGCCAACATATTAGCTTGCCCATACAACTTACAGCACTGACGCTGCACATCATCGTCATCATTTAAATCATTTCTAATAATGTGACCCAAGTATTTAACTTTATGAGCAGACAAATGAGAATAACACTTGCTCTAACAAGTAAGAGCAGACATTGTCATCATTCACACTTGCACATACACAAAGGCACATGTGCACACACTCCAACACTCATATCTTTCACTGAGCATTTTATCTCATACCAAGATCCATTTCGATTGGTAGGAGTTGTTTCAATCCCCAGGGGTGAGACATATGCGATGGATTCAAAAGTGTGCGATCACTAGCGCCATATCACTTTCTCAGAGTACATGTCACAGATGCATTGTGTTTGTCGGTTTGGTAACTTCTGACCATGGGTGAGGTGAAAATTGAAAATATGGAAATATGAGGACAGCAACGGATACCTTTACAAAAGAAAAAAAGTGCTGCTTCGATGTATCAATTTAAAAGATACAGAAACAAGTGTAGAGAGATTGCTTTGAGGATTGATGCATGGGTCATGGGAGGACTGGGGATGTAAAAATAAATTAAAGATGCATTATTTGATTAAATCTCCACATCCTCTGATTCCAGCATTTTAAAAGACAATAAATGACAGTCTGTCAGAGCACTTTCATGTTATGACAAGTTATGATTATGTGATATTTTGGTAATCAATGGGAGTTGAAGGAAGAATAAGATGTTAGATGGAATCATTACTAATTCAGTACATTAATGCTTTTAACTCATTGCTAATGACAATTATTTGCACTTCATTTAAAGACAAGACTGGAGGTGATATTTTCACTTGTATAAAGTGCATGATTTAGATAGAAGCTGACTTACTGAATGACTCATGAATGAGAACATTCTCAGCAAATGGATTTCAGTGCCTCAAGATATCAGTTTGTCTATGGTGAATCACGGAAGTGATTTATGATAAACCAACTCATTTGTAATTCAGTTGTCAGTTGTTTCCGTTTATGTGTTTTATTTATTTGTGTGCATGTAAATCTGAGAGATAAGAGCAGCTGAATCAATCTAATTCATTAGAGCTCAGTTCCGTACACTAGTTCATCTGGTGCCTCTTGTAATTACACAGATAATCCCCCGTTATCTTCAGATCAGTATGGGGGACTGTGAACAAACCTCTCTGTATAAACATCCATTTCTTTGTACTTACAAAAGTAAAATATTAATTTAATATTTCATACCATGACATCTACAGTACTGTGCAAAAGTCATAGGCATGTTAGTATTTTTACACAAAAAATTAGTTTTAAGCCAGCTATTTATATCCTTTGGGGTGTCAGTAGCAAATATCAATTTAATGGAGATCTGATCTCACCATCGAGTCCGTCTGTGGTTACTTGAGAAACAGAAAAAACCGAGACAGACTAAATCCAATCTGCAACAACATCACCAAGACGCTTGTAGAAACCTTCCTTCAAAGCTACAGTACTGTGAAAAGTTTTACGCACTTGCTTGATGATGCTTTCAAAAATTAATGTCATAAATAGATTTTATTTATCAATTAATTTATATCAACACTTGGTGTGATCACCCTTTGCGTTTAAAACAGGTACACTTACACATAGTTTTTTAGGTTGCTTTGCAGGTGTTACGGAAGCAGACGGACAACAAGGTAAGTAGTGATGATAAAGTTTAATTAAACAGCAGAGTATCAGGAGACTTCAACATGCAGAAATAGGTGAGTATCAGAGTTCAGATATGGATAATTCTTGAGTACAATCCGTGACTGAATAATGGATATTTCCTTTGCAGGAACGGCAGGAGGAGATTTCCAGAGCGGATACACACTCAGTTAGAGAGGCTGACAGACTGACGGCACACACTCACGCACCACTTGGCTGGACTGAATGGCTTACGGCTCGGACACGGCTCAGGTGATTGTGATCACTGGGTGATTGTGGTGGAAGAACCTGGCCAATCCGTGACAGCAGGGAGGTTTCTTCAAGTGTCTGGATTTAGTCTGTCTCAGTTTTGAGATCACAGACAGACTCTTATCTCAGAATGGTAAGATAAGATCTCTATGTGGAGAATATCCACTTTTGTCATGTTGACTCTTTGTTCATATTTGGATGTATATATATATATATATATATTATATATATATATATATATATATATATATATATATATATATATATATATATATATATATTATATATATATATATATATATATATATATATATATATATATATATATTATAATACTAATAGATACTAATATTTCTAATATAATACTAATATTTCCTTCTGACACTACAGCAAAATCTGTAAATAACTGGCTTAAAAACATTGTTTTTTTGTGTGAAAATACTAATGAGCCTAATACTTTTGCACAGTATTGTAGATGGCAGTACAACAGTTAAAGGTAGTGATACAAAATGCACTGCCAGGAATTCCTCTTTGTTTTTAATTGCTTAGTGCATTTTCTTAACTCACATTTTCAAATAAGGAACAAAGACTGGAAGCAAATAGGTTACAATGTTCAACAACTCCCTTAGGCTTTACACACAGTTATTCTGCACATAACTCCCTTTAAGAGAGGGGGGAACTTTAAGAGTCACACCACACTCCTCAACAAACAAATCCTGCTCTAATGAGGACCCGACTCAATTTGCTCTAATTATTGTAAGCAATGTGGCATAAACAATTTAAGAGAGGACCAGGGTTACTTAAGCTTGTCAAAGACATTGGCAGAGAGAGGGCCGCATGACCCAAGGGCTCAAACCCCGGCTCGGCTGTTCATTTGGAGGTAGGGGAACACTTTTAACAACCGACTTTTTGACTCTTCAGGCAGGTTCCTCTCTTTCTTAGCTTCAAACAAGCACTCGTGCCATGGCTGGCTTTGAAATGATGCCCTAAAGGCCTCTCTCTGCGCCTTCATCTGCTCTCAGGTTACAATGAGGGTGCAATGTGCCAGAACGTGTCCTTTCAATATGTTCACTTGTCTGAGATACATGCAAAGCATGGGACTCACAAGTGACACACACTGCGGGATATAAGTGTGTGTAGATACATGTGGGTAATGTTTATGACCCATGACATTACATTTGTAATGATCATTTAACGTAGTGGGTTCATTTTGGAGGAACACGAGAAAGATGTCAAGTAATGAAACGGGAAAAAAAGGGTGGTGTTCGCAGACAAAAAGTAGCAAAATCATAAAATATTTTATTGAAATATTATTATTGAAATATTTAAATAAAACAATTCAGAATATCAAAATTTAAATCCTACACACAAAAAAAATGGTGTTGGATTTACTTTGGAACAATTTTCACTCAGAAATTGCTAGTACATTAACGTATAATTACAAAGAAATTACAAGTAGCTTTGAATTACATGTAGAAAGACTGAAAGCATATTTTCTTGTAAAATGTACTCAGTAAATTTAGGTCTTTGCTAACTTAAAAAAAATTATAGTGCAGTGCTGATACATTTACACATTGTTATACTGCAGCTGAATAACTGTCACTAATTTTGACATGACTTACTGCATTAAAGGGATAGTTCACACAAAAATTAAAATTGTCATCATTTACTCACTGTTCCAAACTTGTAAGACTTTCGTTCATCTTCGGAACACAAATTAAGAATTTTTTTTTTTTAAATCTGATCCAGTTTTTTCCATCCGTTGACAGCTACGCAACTACCAATTTGACACTTCAAAAAGTTCATAAAGAGATCGTAAAACTAGTCCATATGAATTAAGCGGTTTAGTCCAAATTTTCTGAAGAGACATGATCGCTTTATGAACAGATATATAGCCAGCCTATATTTTCCTGCATTGTGATATTTGCAAGAGATCTTCATGAGAATGACCTTTAACTCACAGGAAATTGCCATTTCAAGCTCTCAACAAGCTTCATGACTTCGACTGCCCTTGGCATATGCATCTCAACACTATGCAGTATGCAATGCAATCAAGAGAATTGTGAGACATGATAACAGCGAGTGCTGGAGACTGGACCACGTGTCCCTGAGAGAACGCATGATTGCGTTCCATAATGGCCAACTGTAAAGAGGAGTGACCCCTCTCCTTGACATTACTGCAATCACACTTAAGAAGAATATAAAAATGATGTGATCTCAGCACATCACCGTCATGAGATGAAAAGCTCCAATCAGGTATTAGTAATGGTTTGAGTATTTCTAACTGTCATATTGGTTGTATCTACTAGATTTGACTAAATAATAGTGTTGAAATATACAGATATGGAATGAGCATAATCGGTTGCACATACACTGCATCTGATCCAAATAAAGACAAACATAAAAAAGACAAGACATAAAATGTCACAGCAGTTGAAACAGCGGTATGTTGACGTGTGTACAGTGACAGTCTTATTTGATCAAAGAAAATACAAGTGAAAAGATGTTTATTCATCGATGCTTTAAGTGTTAAACCTCATTTGTCTCATTTGTTTTATAGTGCCTGTTAAGTGTCTGTACATGATGAGCCGCTAAAGCAGCAAAAGTTTTAACTGTGGGTCAGCTTTCTTAAGCCCTAAAATCAAGTTTACTCTCCCTTTTCTTTTTTTTTTTTTTTTTTTACAATATTTGTAGAGCACTTTTTTTTCTTCTCACTGTATGGAAAAACTATAGAGAAAAATGGCTGCTGAAAATTCAGCTTCTAATTCCAGGTAAATTGCATTTTTAAATAGTATTACTGTATTTGAATGAATGAAGAATTAAGTAAGTAAGTAAGTCTTGGACAGCTTAAGAGACTTGTTTCAAAAACATTAAATCCCCCTCCAAAGTAAAATTTACCAAAACATATCTGCTAGTTGAGGTAAAAGTGAAAAGAAATTTAACTAAAGTTGAAAAGCTCTGACTTAGAGCATTGTTGATTGGTATACATGAAGGTTACTGTTCACTTTGTTTCTATCTGAACTACTGAGTTCTATTACTGCGTTCACTCCATGTCATAATTACTATAGTCTTCAGCAGACAACACCTGACGTTCCATTTGGAGCTGTTCAGATCCTCGAACTGGGAATTTTGCGTTTCTATGGCAACACTACCAATGCCTAAATGAATCTGCAGCAGTCAGGTGGTACGGCAGTCATATGGTTACAAGTAGGAACTCTTAGGAAATTCCAATCTTACAATCTCAAGGCCTGAAACGAGACTTCAAGAGATTTCCACGACGCATGCGCGAGAATTGCGATCTACTTCAGTTAAGTTCTCGCGCGTGCGCGTCGTGGAAATCTCTTGAAGTCTCGTTTCAGGCCTTGAGATTGTAAGATTGGAATTTCCTAAGAGTTCCTACTTGTAACCATATGACTGCCGTACCACCTGACTGCTGCAAGCGCTGCACCTGACAAGCGACGAGAATACTTTTTGTGCGAAAAAACAAACAAAAATAACAACTTTATTCGACTATTCCTTTTCTTCCTTGTAGGCCTGAAACGAGACTTCAAGAGATTTCCACGACGCATGCGCGAGAAATGCGATCTCCTTCAACTACTTCAGTTAAGTTCTCGCGCGTGCGTGTCGTGGAAATCTCTTGAAGTCTCGTTTCAGGCCTACAAGGAAGAAAAGGAATAGTCGAATAAAGTTGTTATTTTTGTTTGTTTTTTTCGCACAAAAAGTATTCTCGTAGCTTGATAAACTTATAGTTGAGCCACTGTTGCGACATGGAATATTTAAACATTTTCTTTAATGACTTTCTGGGCCGCCAAGTTTCATTCCCTTAGGGAGCCTATGTAGCAGTCATCCACCTCTCAGATTTAATCATAAATATCTTCATTTGTGTTCCGAAGACGAACGAAGGCCTTACGGGGTTGGTACAGCATGTGGGTGAGTAATTAATGACTTAATTTTCATTTTTGGGTGAACTAACCCTTTAAAGGTACATGGTGATGGAAAAAATATTTGAGAAAGGAGGAAAAAATATATGTCAATGCTTTTACGTTGCGTATATTTCGGTAATTATGTTGTGTATAATTGAATCAATATGCGGGGTATTGAGATCATTTTTGAATGTTTGCTCGCGATTTACTTTCACTTTCAAATTTGCGATCATGTGTACAATGTGTATAGGGAGAGGTTATCCACACAATAAGATCAGATATGACGTTCAGGATCTGTCCTGATGATCCGACACCGTCCAGTCAGTCATCTCTCCATGCTATCTTTACGTGATAAGTGAAATCTGATGTACTGTAACCGACTACCGCAGCAAGCCTAACCATGTCCAGAATGTGTTTTTGTTAATTTCCGTGCCTTTCCGAATTCAGATTTAGGCTTCAGGCACATCCATAAACTATTGTATCCTTGATTCCACCAGCATTTACGACTTCAGCTTACACTAATTAGATCCTGAGTCTGTTCAATAATCGCTAAACAAAATAATTATTAGAGTAGGATGGAACATATATAAACAACAGCAAAATATCCTCTTTAATTTATGCCAGGCTTTAATTCACAGCAGATAATTAATAAGCTTGTGATATACTGTGAGCTATGAAACATCTCAACAGTAAGTGCTTCTGTTTCCTGTCTGAACTGCAGCGAGGGCTGGGGATTGCTGCAGTGGCTTTAACTGCTGGGGCTGCAGCATTGAATTGTCATCCTCCGCATTAAATATTTCATAGTCAATATGAAGCCTGCCCCAGCTCTCCCTATGGAGTCTGCCTGTGCCATGTATTAGGTTGTATATAAAGTAATTTGACCAAAGTAATGAGTTCTATTGTCACTGCACAGAGCCCATTATTGGGTTGGGAATGTTGCAGGCCAGGGGGTGAAGAGAGTACAGTGAATTAGTGTGCAAACACAGACAATGGTTTATGTGTGTGTGTGCTCATGTTTGGGTGTATTGCATCCTTTAAACATTTGTGGTGCACTCTTTCAGGGACTTGTTATCCTTCAGTATAAACAAGCTTACAGTACATGAGATGAAGGTGTGTAAGTTCTCATATAATTGTGTGTTCTGGAAAAGTCTAGGTTACGACTGTAACCTCTGTTTCCTGAGAACAGGGAACGAGGCACTGCATTGGTGGCGCTATAGGGAACGCCTCCATGTGAACCGGTGTCTGAAATGCTTATCTAATCACGGCAATCCTATCGGCCGGCGACAGCCTGTGACATCACTACTAGTGCGACCCGGAAGTATATAAGGGGAGCCTGGAGAACATGTCAACAACTTTACATCTGAATGGACTGTTCTGCAGGCAACAGTCGTAACCTAGATTTTCCCTTTCGAAAGGAAACTCGCACTGCGTCGATGATGCTATGGAGAACGATATACCAACCCCACATGCCACCAGGGATGCTGACCTGGTCTAATTTACTGACCTAGTCTTGCCAACAGACCTGTCTGTTTCTTAAACTGAGTCTCTGACATATTTTGCCTCACTTGTGGAGGCATCCAATAGCATCCAGGACTGCAGATAGTGGCAGTAATCGCTCACATACTGGATCATAGAGACGGGCATCCTGGAGAGTAGAACTCAGCAGAGCGCTTTCTAACCCTCTATAAACGAGGGGAGTAACTCTACTCAATCCTGGATCTACACAGTGCTTCAGGGCCCTGTGGAGGCCGGGCACTCTGATAGGGGCCCTAATAAGGGGAGCTCTAAGGTTTATATTGCCAACAGGCAGTGTACTCAGCAGAAGTGCTATCGACCGGTGCTACCAGAAGTGCTATCTCGATCTTCACAGTCGTCGCTCCTCCTTTATGCTTTGGCTCCTCCGTGAGAGATACGAGACCAGTGCGTCTCACAGGTGTCGTTCACCCCTTCCACAGAAGCCGTCTCTTGAAGATGGCGCAAGTTTGTCTGGCTCGGCGCTTTACCCTGGCTACTTTTGTGTTGTTTATACTGTTTCTGGCGTCCATCGTAAAAAAATAACTCTCTGCTGGTGTATGATTGTCAGGAGCTACTAAAAAAAAAAAAAAAACACTGTGGATTCTGTGACAAAATTTACCCAAAATGGATCAAGAATCATTAATAATAATAATAATAATAATTCATTACATTTATATAGAGCTTTTTCTAGGCACTCAAAGCGCTTCACATGGAAGGGGGAATCTCCTCAACCACCACCCAATGTGCAGCATCCACTTGGATGATGCGACGGCAGCCATAGTGCGCCAGAACGCTCACCACACACCAGCTTACTGGTGGAGAGGAGACAGAGTGATGAAGCCAATCAGTGTATATATATATATATATATATATATATATATATATGGGGATGATTAGGAGGCCATGATGGACAGAGGCCACTGGGCAAATTTGGCCAGGATGCCGGGGTTACACCCCTACTCTTTCGAAAGACATCCTGGGATTTTTAATGACCACAGAGAGTCAGGACCTCGGTTTAACGTCTCATCCGAAGGACGGTGCTCTTTGACAGTATAGTGTCCCCGTCACTATACTGGGGCGTTAGGATCCACACAGACCACAGGGTGAGCACCCCCTGCTGTCCTCACTAACACCTCTTCCAGCAGCAACCTGGTTTTCTCAGAAGATCTCCCATCCAGGTATTAACCAGGCTCAGCCCTGCTTAGCTTCAGTGGGCAACCGGTCTTGGGCTACAGGGTGATATGGCTGCTTCTTTTTAAGAATAGCTTATTTTGTAGGTCCTTGTAACATTCTTTTCTTCTTTTGAACTCAGCTTGTTTGTATTGGGTCGGTCGAATCCGATACTATGTGTAGTAATCTACCGCCTGCCTAAATATAACAAACATTTTATAAAAGACTTTTCCGATTTCCTGGCTGGGATCATGACAGATTATGACAAGATTTTAATTGCTCGTGATTTTAACATACATGTCTGCTGTCCTTCAAACCCACTTGCTAAAGACTTTTTAGATATGACTAACGCTTTTTATCTTTCACAACATGTTTCTGTGATGAATTGAAGACTGGATGCAAGATGCAAGTAAAAAGCTCTTTATTGCTAATGTTCAAGCAGCAGGTCAGGCGAACACAAAACACAGAGGAAGACTGGCGACGCAGGGACTTCCACGGGCAACCCAGAGGTGGTAAAGTTGAACTGTGATCTCAGTGAAGCAACACAGGAATCCAAGACGACGGCGACGATGAACACGAAGAATCCACAACTTAGGAACCAGGAGACGAGAACAGGACAAGGAACACACACCGGAGAAGCCACAACGATCTGACAACATGAGACAGCAGTTACAGACAAATAAAGGGACAAACAAGTGGAACCAGCTGGCGCCGCTAATCAGGGGTGATCAGCGGCCACACACACACAGCACGCAAGACGAGAGAGAGAGACATTAGCTGTGTCCCAATGTGAAGGCTGTATCCTCCGAAGGCCGTATTTGAAGGCCGATTGGCCATATTTGAAGGCCGATTGCGTCACAGCAGCGCGACGAAGGACGTTCCAATTCAAAGGCTGCACCCTCCGAAGGTCGCATTTGAAGGCCGATTGCGTCACAGCAGCGCGACGAAGGACGTTCCAATTCAAAGGCTGCACCCTCCGAAGGTCGCATTTGAAGGCCGATTGCGTCACCGCGGCGCGATAAAGGCTATCCCAATTCAGTTTTGCATCCTCAGAAGGCTGTATTTGAAGGCCGGTTGCGTCACCGCGGCGCGACGAAGGCTTCCCTGATTCAAAAGTGATGCCAAATGCACCCTTCGTTTCCCCGTGAAAGAGAGGATACATAAATGGATCCTTAGTGGCCTATCCTACCCCATAAGTCATTGCGCTGGTTACTACAGCATTTTTATTTTTTTTAAAAAGGGCTGCCGTGAGTTCGGTGGGGGACGGCAAATTCACATTTAAATGTAAGTATTATGTTTTCATTTACTCAAATAGCTAAAGAACCCAGAGTTAAAAGCCACAAGTTTTTCTTTCTTATTCATCTTAACTCATTCTTCACCATTGCGTGGCTTCGTTTGTCATGTGGTTTGTGGCAAAACTTGTGCTAATATTAGTTTAATAATTGTTTCAGGGAACAAGGAGCAGACAGCTCAATTTATTCAATTGCGGTCTGAAAATGACCAGCGTAAGACAATGACCTATTTGTAAAATTTGCACTAGTCTGTCTCACTTGTGTAGCCTATTATAAAAAATATATAAATGGCAATGGGGTTTCACTTTTATGTGTTTTTGTAGTGCTGTCATGCAAGCTATGTCTACAAAGGTTTTAACCAAATTTGAGTATCCAGAAATATGATTTCTCTCAAGTATTTTGTATTCATATCCTGATTTGTGATATTTTATAATATTAAGATTGTACTAATGTTAAGATTGCACTCATGTCTTAATATTTTTCATAAGTGGTTCCCTTTTGTTTTGTTTTAGGAGAATTCTGGAGAAAATGGACCTGCTGAGGAAGGTGACTCCCATGCAGGACAAAATAAAGTTTTACAGATCTTTGTTTAAATGTATTGTCTCATTGTTGTTGTTGTTAACAGGCATGCTTTATTTGCTCTGCCTTAGGACTGCAAGTGTCCTGGGACAGGTGAGGGTGTGAGTGGGAAACCCACTGCTGAAACTTGGCCCTGGTTTGTCCTCATGGATGAGGTGTTGGGACAGAGCCACTCCACCAACCCCCCTGTCCTAATCTCCTCCATCCCTGAGGACAGACCAGGGCCGAGTTCAGCAGTGTGCGACCAAGAAGAGGAGGAGCCAGCCGCACCAGCATCAGCACCAGCAGGGGCATCAGCACCAGCACCAGAAGCACAAGCACCAGCATCAGAGAAGGCTAGACAGAGAGGACAAGTTTTTGGACTTGATTAGAGAAGACATGGGACTGCAGAGGCGAGGAGAGTAGGAAGAGGATGGACAGGCTGTTTTCTCTTCTTGAAAGAATGATTGAGAATTTATTTATTTACATATACTGTATAGATATATACGTATATTCTTGTTTAACCTTTTTTCACTTATATTTTTTAAAAAGGAAAAAAAAAATTCTGTACTTTATTTCATGCAACTTTAAATGTGTAAATAAAAGAAAATTCATGGCTCTGGACATTGTTTATTTTTGTAATGGTCTCTAAGT
The DNA here is from genome assembly GCA_030578255.1 of Tiaroga cobitis. NCBI lineage: Eukaryota > Metazoa > Chordata > Actinopteri > Cypriniformes > Leuciscidae > Tiaroga > Tiaroga cobitis. Next base: position 36,797,772 of record CM060597.1, read on the forward strand.
GTTTGCAAGGTTGATACATTTAAACTGTATACTTTAGTGTAGTTTAATGTAAAACAATGCGTAGTGTTGCTGTCCTGTGAGGGAAAAAGTAGGCTACTTCACATTTGTACGTGAATACTTAACAAAGTATGTAGTTCCTTACATTCCACCACTGGTTATTTTGAAAATTAAAGTAACAAAATGTAGGTCTATTGTCACAATATTAACAAATTGTTGCTAACTACAGCTGAGCCTACGGAGGATTGTTTTTGTCGCCTAGCAACAGTGACTGACAGCTGCCGATGACGAGCGGGAGTAACGTTTGCACTAGACTTTTTCATATTCAACTGGATTTTATATTCAAATTGGGTTGAAAACCTGTGTAAATATTTCCACCATTGTCCATTTCTGTACATAATAAAAATAATACATGACTAGCCTATAAAATCGCATCAATAGCCTACAAAATAAGTGAACATTTGAATATATATATATATATATATATATATATATATATATATATATATATATATATATATATATATACATTGTATATATAGTGCTATGTATGTTTTCTTTTCATATTTCATTACATTATTTATGTAAGTTAACACCCAATTCTTGAACAGTTTAAAGTGTAATCCGGCCATTCCGGACGCAGCCTCTGAATAGGTACGCAGTAAACCAGCTCTGGCCATGGTCTTGGCTAAGCCGAAAATACATGACTCGGCGGCGCCGGGGCTGAAACATCCTCCCCATGTCCTCCAGTAAAATATAAAACCAAAAAATGGCAATAGCCTGTTTACTACTCAATTATATCAAATGAATGATCAGGATGGCAGCTGTACTCTCGCACCGTTGCTTAGCGCCAGGAGCGGTAATAGGGAACACCTGGTTGCGCAATTAGGAAATCCCACGAAGGCTACATGGTGCGTCCTTCGAAGGACGAATAGGCTGCATCCTTGGCAGTCTGCGGCCTTCGAAGGATGCAGCCTTCACATTGGGACACAGCTAGTGAATTCATGAACCGTGACAGTTACTGGACCGACACAGAAATATGGCCACACCTTAGATCTTGTTTTATCTTATGGGTTGCCCATTTCTAACATCCAAATACATGATGCTGTTTTTTCTGATCACATGCCTGTCTTATTTGATTTTTCTCTGCCCTCTCATAGTCTCAACCTGCCTGCTCCTACCCGCCTGGGTCGTGTGTATAAGCCCTCCACTGCTGCTCAGTTTACTTCTGCTTTTATTAATGGAACTCAGTCTGGTAATAGTTATCTCGCTAACCTTGACACAGAACAATTACTTTCTTCTTTCCTTTCTACCTGTGCCGACATTCTTAATACTGTTGCGCCGCAAAAAGTTAGATCTAAATCTGAGCCACGGCTTAATGACACCACCCGTGAGGCTAGGCGAGTGTGCAAGAGAGCTGAGCCAGTTGGAAAAGTGACAGGCTCCATGTGTCAGATGAAGATACGGGATGGTGGCGCCCTACACGGCAGTGGATACTCCAGTAACGATGTGCGTTTTATGTTAAATGTGTCGTCTGAATCATCCCAGTCTTGTGTGAGAAAAGTCTACAACAGAAGCCTACTACTTGGACTACGAAACTACCCCCCCCCCCCAACACCAGCCAATGTTGGAGGCGACGCAAGCGGCGGGAGAGACCTAGCATGAGTCGCAAGTGGTGTGCTAGACCTAGAAAGCAAGGCAGTCGAGCGGGCATTAGCGCAAGGCTAAAAGCCAAACCGAACAGGCCTGCACTTCCTTCGATTTTACTTTCCAATGTTCGATCGCTGGAAAACAAAATGGACTACCTCAGATTGGATTTAATTACACATAGGATGGTGAAAGATTGCAGCGCCATTGTCCTCACCGAGACATGGCTTAACCACATTGTTCCAGACAACGCCATTCATGTGGATGCACTAACAGTATTCAGGGCAGACAGAAGCCACGCACTCACTGGTAAGCTATGAGGTGGTGGAGTAGCAATTTTCATTAAAAACAATTGGTGCACTACTGTTAAAGTCATTTCAAGACACTGTTCCGAGGACATAGAATTTCTAACAGCCAAATGCCGTCCAGTATACTTGCCAAGATAATTTTCAGCCGTGACCATTACAGCCATGTACATACCACCCAGTGCGAATACAAAAGACGCACTTTCTACATTGTATCAATCTGTGAGCTCAATGCAGGACTCAAACCCGGATTCTGCCTGTATAATCGCGGGTGATTTCAATCAGGCCAAATTGAAGACAGTACTCCCACACTTTCATAAATACGTGGACTTTGCAACCAGGGGAGAAAATATTCTGGACCATTCTAACATCAAACAGGCATACAGAGATGTTCCACACCCCCATCTGGGAAACTCGGACCATTTTTCTGTTATGCTAATGCCATCTTACAGGCCACTGCTGGTGAGGAACAAACCGTCTGTGAAGTGGATTAGAACTTGGCCAGAGGGGGCCACCTCAGCGCTTCCAAGACTATTTTGACTGCACAGACTGGACTGTTTTTAGGAAGGCTGCCACTTCCAACCAGTATGTCAATATAACTGAATACACTGAGTCTGTGACGGATACATATCCAAATGTATGGAAGATGTGACCGTCATAAAACACATTACCAAAAGGGCAAACAATAAACCATGGTTTACCAGGGAGGTATGCGAGCTCCTAAAAGCACGGAATGCGGCTTTCAGGTCTGGGGACAAAGAGGCCCTTAGAACTGCCAGGGCCAACTTGAACCGAGGCCTGAGAGCAGCAAAGCATGCCTATGGACAAAAAATCCAGTCACACTTTACTGATACAAAAGATCCTAGACGCCTATGGCAAGGCATCCAATCAGTAACGGACTACAGGCATACACCCTTACCGTGCGAGGACAGCACAGACTTCCTAAACTCACTCAATAAATTTTTCAGTCGTTTTGAGGAAAACAATAACACCACTCCGACTAAAGCTCTACACTGTTTGGACAATGCAACTCTTCAACTCGACCCTACCGACATGCGGAGGACTCTTCAAAAGGTGAATCCCAGGAAGGCTGCTGGTCCCGATAATATTCCTGGGCGTGTGCTTAGAGACTGTGCTAACTCACTTAGAGATGTTCTCACAGATATCTTTAACATCTCTCTGAGCAAAGCCATCATACCAGAATGCTTCAAAGCCACTACTATCATACCGCTACTAAAGAAATCACCAGTCACAACACTGAACGACTACCGGCCTATAGCACTCACATCTATTATGATGAAGTGCTTTTAAAGGCTGGTCAAGGCTCACATAACATCCAGCCTACCTGCCACATTTGACCCTTTCCAGTTTGCATACCGTCCCAAGCGCTCCACTGATGATGCCATAGTAACAGCACTTCATCTCAGTCTGGCTCATCTGAAGAACAAAAACAGCTGTGTGCGGATGCTGTTTATTGACTTTAGCTCTGCCTTCAATACAGTTATCCCACAACACTTGGTGAACAAACTCAGTGCTGTAGGCATCAGTACCCCACTTTGCAACTGGCTACTAGACTTTCTCACCAACAGACCACAGACAGTAAGAGTTGGCAAAAACTCTTCGCAGACCACCATCATGAACACTGTGGTCCCTCAAGGATGTGTGTTGAGTCCACTGCTGTTTACACTGATGACCCATGACTGTTGTGCCAGATACAACTCAAACCACATCATAAAGTTTGCAGATGACACAACAGTGGTGGGTCTCATCGGCAACGACGACGACTCAGCATACAAAGATGAGGTATACCAACTCATCAATTGTTGTGACACTAACAATTTACATTTAAATGTTAATAAAACAAAGGAAATAACTGTGGACTTCAGGAAAAATCATAGGCCAAACACACCCCTCACCATCAATGGCAGCGCAGTGGAATCAGTGAAAAGCATCAAGTTCCTGGGGGTGCATATTACTGATGACCTATCATGGTCTATCAACACCATCTCCCTTGTCAAGAAAGCTCAGCAACGCCTCCACTTCTTACGCAGGATGATAAGAGCCAACCTTCCCTCATTGGCACTCACTACCTTTTACAGGGGTGCCATTGAGAGTATCCTCACCAGCAGTCTCTCAGTTTGGTATGGTAGCTGCTCTGATGCTGACTGGAAAGCTCTACAGAGGGTGGTGAGGTCAGCTGAGAAGATCACCAGATCAGCCCAACATTCCATCAAGGACATATACCCATCCCGCTGCCACAAAAGAGCCACCAACATCATCAAAGACCCCACCCACCCCACACATAAACTGATCACCCTCCTACCGTCTGGTAAGCGCTACAGCAGTATGCGCTGCAGGACTACCAGACTCAGCAATAGTTTTTTCCACAAGCCATCAGACTTGATTGACAATAAAGTTGACTTGAAAGTTGAAACTTGAAGTTCTTAAAAAAATCTTGAAAAAATATCAGAAAATTGCCAAAGCCGAAAAAACGAGATATTTTTCTGACATTATCTCTCAAAATGTTAATCAACCTCATGTCCTTTTTAAAACTATTGATTATTTACTAAACTCTCCACAATCATCTTGTCTGGAAGCTTTGTTTGAAGTCCGTGAAACATTTCTAATCTTCTTTTTAGGTAAGGTTGCCACTATCAGAGCCCATATGTTCCATTGTTAACATGTGCTCAACTGTCCTCAACCAGTTTGAGCCTGTGTCACTCTGAAATCTCACTAAAATAGTCACCCAACTAAAATATTCATATTGTCCCACTGACACTGTGCCCCCTCGCCTCTTTAAGGAAGCCTGGGAGACAATTGGCCCGAATGTTCAAAAAATCATAAATATTAGTCTGGCAGCAGGTGTTGTGCCAACATATTTTAAAGAAGCAGTTGTGGAACCCCTGATTAAAAAAAGAAATCTGGATTCCTCGGTTTTATCCAACTACAGACCTATCTCGAAGCTTCCTTTTATCTCAAAAATTTTAGAGAAGACTGTACTTTTACAGCTGCAGTCTTTTTTAGATGTACATGGTATTTTTGAGATTTTGCAATCTGGTTTTAAAGCACTTCATAGCACTGAAACTGCACTTTTAAGAGTTTTTAATGACCTCTTATTAACCACTGACTCTGGAAAATCTGCCATACTAGTGCTTTTAGACTTCACCACCGCATTTGACACAGTAGACCACGCAGTTCTTATCTCGCGTCTAGAGCACTGTGTTGGTATCTGTCACAGTGTCTGGTTTGTGTTCCCTGGGTTGTCTATGCATTTTCACTACAATTCCCATGATCCTGTCTGTCACTGATTGTTCATTGCCTTACAGCTGTTTATCGTCACCTTGTTAGCATTTGTGTATATATACCCTGTCTGTTCAGTGTTTGTCACGGAGTCCTTGTTATTGTCCCCACACTTCCGTTTACTGTTCGAGTCGGTTCCTTGTGTTTGTCTTCTTGTTATTGGAATGCCTTTTCTGGGTTTTGACCTTTGCCTGGACTGTTGTGAATATGGATTAGCCTTTAAATAAAGACTGATATTGGATCACTGAATTCCTTGTGTGTGCTTGTCGTGACAGCATCAGGGACACTGTTTTGCAGTGGTTTAAGTCCTATTTGTCTAGGAGATGTTTTTCTTTGGCTCATCTACTGCCCCCTTTTTTGTGGTGTTCCACAGGGCTCAATTATTGGACTACTTCTCTTTTCCCTATATCTCCTCCCACTAGGAAGCATAATTAGAGAGCATGGCATCTCCTACTACTTTTATGCGGACGACTCCCAAATATATCTGCCCCTCAAAATAGGTGAAAACTCCCTTGTACCTCTACTAGAGTGTTTAAAAGATATTAAGGCCTGGATGGCTTTTAAATGTCTTAATTTAAATGAAGATAAAATTGAGGTCATTGTGTTTGGACCCAGTCGGGCCAGTGATATGTTGACAAATGTGCTATATAAATAAAATGGATTGGATTGGATCATTAATCACGCCCCCGGCCTTGCGTCATTCTCTCATGTCCCTCAACCTCGTCCTGCTTGCCAAAACTAGCAACAATACTCAGCTCTAAAGGGCGAAGGCCTGTGCATACTGCTTCTTACTTTCTAGAGAGAAAGGCCTGACAACGCCCATGAGATATCCGCATGGGAGGCTTTTTGAAGATAGCCTGCTAACTATGCTGCCATCTACCCTGTAACACCACTAGAATTTTACACCTAGTGCAAAAGGCGGGCCTTGGCTAGACGACTCTTGTAGTAAGAGGAGGCCAGTACTAAAAAAAAACTAGATTTACAGGAATTAAAAACTCTTGAGTGAAGGAACCTACACTCAGATACTGAGAGGCTCAAGGTGAGAATGCTTAGCAGACCGCCACCATTTTCCTAGTTACTAAGCCTAAGCCAGATATCGAGGCGGCCCTCTGAGGGCCGACACACAAATGTTATATGACTGAAGTTCAGAGTTATAATCTCAAAACGACTCTCAAAGTGAGAGGAGACCTACTGCTCTAGTCTAAGGTGGGTATCAAGGTGGCCCGAAGAGGGCCAAATGCTTGACTCTGTAGTTCTAAAGCCTGGAACACACCAAGCCGACGCCAACGAACTATCGCTGATGAAAGCCGATTGTGTTGTCGCCTCTCGTCGGGGTAAAAAGCTGCACTTGAACACACCGAGAGAACTACAGCCGACTGTCAGCTAGAATGCGCGTTCTGCGCCTGCGTGTAAATGAGACAACTGTCTATTTCTGAAGATATATTAGTCTATATTCGTCATTCAAAAAAGGGAAACCGACGCTGCAGGCTGCAGATACACACCGTAAACAAAGCAGTGCGTGCTTACCGTTTTGAATATCAATCCTGCTAAACACTTTCTTTATTCCACTCCGCTCATGTTAGTATTGAAATATTCGCCAAGGATCACTCAGGTAAGATGACGATCATGACGTAACATAAGAACAGCCTTCTATCTGTACCGTTTTGACTTCTTTGCTCGCTCTTTTGCTTTTATTCTCGTGCACTGTCTCTTTCACTAAGCTGAACAGCCAATCAGAGTTCTCTCTTTCCCCGACGGCCCGACGCCGATTCAACATGTCGAATCGGCCGAAACAAAGCCGACGAGGACCAATTCCAGCCGACGGTGTGGAACACACTGAGGAAACTTAAACGCACAAAAACTGCCCGACGGCCGACCGTCAGCTTGGTGTGTTCCAGGCTTAACTGGAGCTTGACAGAGCAGTGGCCACAGTAGAATAACTCCCACTTGGGAGGAAGCCATCTCATACAGAATATCTGTTTGATGCTCAGATGAACAGTGGCCTCACTAGAGAATTTTCCATATAATAAATCCAACCTGTTCACTTCTACAGATTGGCACTATCCACTACATAAGCCTGCCGACTCAAACATAAGAGGAGGCCTCTGGAAAGGGTATACATAGCCTAGCTATATATGGGAACTTCAGTGCCCTAATTTCACCATCCTTTAAAAACCCTACCTAACACCCCCATGATACTTTCTAACAGGGAACCGTGGTCTACTGTTCAACCTTAATAAAAACTCCCGTAAAGGGAGGAGACCTACAGAGCTCAATCTGCTGCCCATAGAGCGATGGCCTAAATGGCATTCACAAATATAGAGGCCTATAGCTCGGAGGAACACACTTACTACCACACCCGACGCCAGACCCACAGACGGGTTCCTACATTGAAGGAATAATTCATCATGGGTCCAGCCTCAGGGCTGATGAAGCACAGATTTGGACAGCAGTGTCATGCGGTCCAAATGTAACAGCATATCAGCCTGGTATGCATGCAACACCGCCATTGTGTGCAAGGCATCACCAGCCAGACACGCCGCCACGTATACCCTGCCATTTAAGCGGGGTTTTCTCTTTTTATGGCTTAAAAGGCAGGGCCGGAGCACTTAATGTCGGTGTCTCTCCAACAGCAAGATAGTTTTTTTAAAAATCTCATCAATTGGGGCATCGACACATACCCGTGTTCGCGCATCCCCTCAACATCAGCGTAGTTTGTGAGCTGATGGTGATGAATGTGCACTGAATACAGGTTATTTCATGACATTTCAATCTCATTGTGTCGATCGGGCAGGAATGGAAGGTTCAAGAGAGCTGGAGCGTTATGGAAAGAAAACCGTTCGTCAAATCTGTAACGAGCGCTCTCTTTCCTCATGCGTTCCAACGGCAGCTGATGCCTCGCTGAAGCGCGTTACATAACACTCAGAACTCATCATAGGGTGGCTGGGTTGTTCATCCTCTTCACCCTCATCAGCCATCTCCTGCTCTCTTGAGCTGGTTGTTTTTTGTTTTGTTTTTTGGACAACACATCCTCATCCTGCAGCTCACTTTCGCAAATCTCCGAGGGGTGTGAAAGATTAACAATTATCTCCAACTCCTCAGCGAACTCCCTCTGAAAAACCCCATGATTCAAGTCTCCACTCTGCCTCAGCACGAGCGGGACCAGAACTACCTGGTATAGATGTATGTCCTTCTTCCCTCGAGAAAAGAGCAGACGAGAGTGGAGTTTTTTCAAGGGAAAAACTCATAAGCAGATCCCTCAGTAACTGATCATGCGTGCTCTGAGCCCAAACAATAAACATTGTGTCATCAGGTGACAAAATATCTTAGGTGACAAAATATCTTAGACATAGATGCACGCACTTCCTGAAGTGTTTTTCACAAGCCATGATTACCTTTTTGAAGTTTCAGGTTGAAGCTTACAGACAAAAAAAGTCCCTGAAGACGAAAAAGCTGTTGACATGTTCTCCAGGTTCCCCTTATATACTTCCGGGGCGCACTAGTAGTGATGTCATAGGCTGTTGCCAGCCAATAAGATTGCCGTGATTAGATATTCTTTCCAGACACTGGTTCACGCGGAGGCATTCCCCATAGCGTCATCGAGGCAGTGCGAGTTCCCTTTCGAAAGGGAACTGTTAAATATGTAATGATTTCCAATTGGATGCACACATTTCAAAGAATTAAATCCAGTTTCCACAAATTATACACGCATCGTATTATCAAAGTTTGTTATTTCAAATCTTGCATACAAAAACTTATCACACACTACTCAGACAGTAAAAAAAACTCAGAACTTCACACAGAACTCAAAAACAAACTATCCAACAAACGTTTCTCAACAGCATTAAAAATCTCAACAGCATTGATTTTTTTTTTCAAGAAAACTATTAAAACTGACACTTAGTAGCTCTTTTTTGAAAGAAAACGTTGTAATGCCCACAACAAGCAAATGTGTAGTATTATTATATGATTTGACTTACATCTGAAAATGTAACAAATACTGTGTCGCTATGTACATTTACAAGACGTGTGACATAGAATGAACGATACAAAGACAACTTTAATATACACTGAGAGGTTCTGAACATAAGCTACACTTTAGCAGACACGTTAACAACACAAAACAAAAGAACAACGAGAACACACAAGGCTTATATACACACAAGGATAATCAACGGAACAAGAAATAGGTGCGCAACTCAGAACATATGACCATACTCTATATCACACCTTAAGGCCAAGTGGCAGAAGAAAACCAAAGAAACCACTTAATTATCGTCAGTGGACATCCTGTTCCTTATTTTGTGAAAGGGGAAAAAAACAGAGCAATGGACATCTGAAAAGCAAAGTGAGAGAAAAGTAAAAGACTGTGTGTGTGTGTGTGTTTCAAAAGAGAGAGTGAAAGGGCACTCTTAATCCTCCTTCATGAAAGAAGGTGTCCCTATGGACCCGAGCGAGAGTAGCGGTGTCGCTCTGTACCTCAGAGAGGTGTTGCTGGGGGGGCTCTAAGCTGGTTGTATTGGACACACATGCTGGATTCGCTCTCCCAGCAGAGTCATGGTGCACTCTGAAAATCCCCCACACTATTCCACAGAAGAAGATATTTAAAAAAAAAAGTTCAGGTTCAAACATTAGAGATTATAACATGTCATTAGATGCGATGAAGGTACAGGAGTCGATATGAAGTGCATTTTAATATTACAATACACACAGGAACAGACCGTAGGTTTAACAGTGCGTGCGTTAAATGGGGGTAAAAGCACACAACACGCAATCAACCGACAACTAAGGGGGCTTTCACACTAGCACACTAGCACTATTTGAAGCAGTTCTTGAATCACCAGTGCAGAACCAAGAACTGTTTCTTTCGGACACGTTCGACACGGAGAACCGATGAGCTGGAGATACTGCGCATGCGTGATAGCACCGTCTCTAAACATAACTTTCTTTCGGCCAACTGATGATGTGCTCATACATGAACACGCAGCACGAGTGAACCGAGGACTTAAATGAGGGGCCGAATTCGGCGAAATGTAAGTTTATTTAATAACAAATAAAATGATGAAGGCCATTTATGCACTTTATATATTTAAGACATGTAAAACATCCAGGTTTGCACATCGCCTGTAGGCTACAGGGTTCGTTTGCAAAACGTAAAAGTACAAAACTTATACAAGATAATTATGACGATGAGTACTATTATTTAACTGAAGTTATGATTACAAATGCCTTTAATTTAAAGTATTTTGTATCCGCCGGGATGATAGAATTGACGTCATTACGTGAGGACGTAAAAGAACTGGTGAACCGTTTTTTTGAACCGGTTCATTGAAACGAACTGTCCGAAAGAACCGGTTCGCGGAAAAGAACCGGACTTCCCATCACTAACACGGTGTCAAAAATGACATGCATAACTTTGTGCAGCTGTAAGAACTTGCCAACCACCCGTACTAATTCCACATTACACACACTCTTAGAACACAGATTGCCAAATGCCACAATCTCATATGAACTGTTGTCAAACTGAAGGGTAAAGTAAAAAAAAAGACAAGAATGAAAGGGTGCCCTCAGTTATTTGCCACTGTTCATGAAACAATGGCACTTTTGACAGCAGATATTTAAATGACCTGAGCCCCTTTATCTGGCTCAGATCCCATTTCTTTGTCATTTATGAAACAGGTGGTGAATGCTAAATGGCATTAATCCCACATGATGTTTCATTCAGTGGGCCCCTTAACGTCTGGAGTCTGACACTGACACCCTATTTATGTTTGTAACACAGACACCAGAGAGCTGTCAGTGAGAGATAATGAAACACAAAGTTCATATAAGAAAGTACAGAGAGTTGAATTCACATCTTAGATTGGTTCCAGTGGTACCTTCCATGCCAGTGATAAATTCTGATTACCTGTAAGTGCTTGCAGTGAAACAGCAGCGCAGTAGCAGATTGGCTGATAATCATAGCTCCACACCTCACCTGATGGTGTCTAATGAAGAAATCAAACTCGTTCCACTCTTCAGGATTTCTAAAATATAAAACTAGGCCTATGGTAAGCTGGAGGAGTGAGTTTAGTCAGATCACAGTGCCATTACAGTCTGTTTTCCTCTAGCTCTGACCTTTAAGGTCAAAATCACCATTTAGTGCTAGCCCAATATTTTGACAGGCACTGCTTACATCTTATTACCGTACCATTACTCTCTGTCTTGGGCAGATTTTTTTCATGTGACATTTGGATGCCAACTAATTAATATTTGAATTAAAATATCTGTCTGCTGCCAGGAGTTTGTTTTTCTCCTTTGTGGCAATACATGTTTGTCAATATTTTCCAGTTGTGGTTCTAAATTGCTCAATAACCTCTAATTAATTCCCCGCTATTGACAGAAGGCAATTAATTAAACTCTGATTAATTTATTTGAGCTCAAAGACTTCCAAAACATCCTATACAATTATTAGAAGAGACACTGTTCTGAGCTGTGACCCACATCTGAAAAGCCTTCTGTCAGGGTTGAGGTAGGTGAAAGGAGTGAGGACTCAAGTGCAGGACAATAGGTGTTTATGGAGTATAAAAATAAAACAAAGTACAAACAAAACTACCCCATGGGGGAAATCAAAAGACTGGACTTGGACTTGACACATGGAGAATAAAAAAGCTGCATGCAACACAGCACAAGACAAAACATGATATGAAAGCACAAAACACACGGACAGTGCCAGCATGACAGTTTCTGGAAGTCTTTAGCAGAGACCAGGGAGGGACGGGAGGGACGGGAGGGACAGGAGGGGGGAGGCTGAGGCAGGGCTAGAGTCCTGGCAGAAGGCCAGGTTGGTGCCGGAGGGACAGACCAGGGGAACTACCGCAGGTCTAGAGTCCTAGCTGAGGGCCAGGGCGGTGCCGGAGGGACAGACCAGGCAGGTTCCGACGGGTCTGGAGTCCTAACTGCGGGCCAGGGTGCTGCAGGGAGTTTGGGTGGAGCAGGCAGGGCAAGCCACTCGGGCAGCTCTGGAACGGCCTCCTTGGCTGTTTTTGTGAGAGCAGACAGCTCAGGAACGACAGCGGGCTGCTCAGGGATGACAGCGGGCTGCTCAGGGATGACAGCGGGCTGCTCGAGGGACGGCCTCCAGGAGCTTGAGCCGAGTCGGCATGACAGGCAGCATGGGCGGAGCCAGCAGGGCAAGGAGCTTGGGCGGTACCGGCAGGGCAAGGAGCTTGGGCGGAGCCAGCTTGACAAGCAGCAAGGGTAGCACCGGCAGGGCAAGGTCCCTGGGGACGGCCTCTGGGCCGACAGCAGGCTTTGGAACGGCATCCGGGCCTTGTAGGACGCAGGAAACCCTCCTCCTCCGTTTCTGAGAACGAAGCAGTGCTGCAGCCTCTTCGGCTAGCACTGGGGGTGCGACAGGGAGAGTGGACGGCTCGGGGACCACCTGGCTTGGGACCACCGAAGTTGGGTCCTCCTGGACCACAGGACTTGGGACCACCGAAAGTCAGATCCTCCTGGACCCACGGACTTGGTACCACCGAAGTCAGATCCTCTTGGACCACCAGACTTGGGACCACCGAAGTCGGGTCCTCCTGTACCACCGGACTGAATCAATAATCAGGTAACAAGATGGGAGGGGCAAGACAATTGACAAGAGCTGCATGCAAAAACACAAGCTGCATGCAACACAGCACAAGACATAACATGACATGAAAGCACAAAACACACGGACAGACAAACACACGACAACACAGAGTGCACAAGAATGAGCGTAAGCTCATCCTGTGCGCTCACAACAGAATACAAAAACGCGGAGTGTAAATATCCGAATACCGACACAGAACCGAAAACAAACTAGACCGACGTGCCGGGATCCAAACACCACAACCCGCACATGAAACAAGGTACACAGACAAGACACAACAGGAGTGTCAGGGCTCTGTCACAAAACCAAGAAATAGACTAGACAGAAGTGACAGAACCCTGACACCTTCTGCATCTTTTTTTTAATCACTAATGTGAGAAATACTATTTCCTTTTTAATTTTTTTATTTCTTCTCTTTCTTCTCTTTTCCTTGTCATGTATATCATGTACCAAAACCCATACTCTAAAACTGAGATCAAAGCATGTCAGAATCAAATATATAAAGGGATATTTCAGCATCCAATATGCTGATGCATCAAAGCACCTCCAGGCAGCATACTGGAGTTGTTCCCTACAATAAAATACTTTTGCCAAGTTAATGTATTAATCAAAGGTAGACTTCCGAGGCTTTTATTTTAGTGATTTCCATTCACACATAGATACTAAGAATTTGTCAAACATCAGACATGGACTTTGTCCAAAGGAAACTTTGTGTGTGCAAATTTATAGGAATTCCCAGAAGAGTTACCCTTTTTTTCTGCAAATAAACTACAGCAAATTACCTTGAATTTCTTAAGACTAAATATAATGTGTTGTCTTGGTTAGAGGGAAGTACAGAAACTATATGTCTGTTTGTTTTGCTATAGTTTAATCTTGTGTATTAACTGTATGTATTACTTTGCCCTCAAAAAAATGCAGGTTGTGATGTTCTCCACCTGGTATGATTTAGAGGTGGCCTGGTTTCACTGTTACATTACAGCTTAGCATTCACACAATGTGGTATCTCTTGACATTTATAACAGTACAATGTGCACCTGGACTGCTGATTTTTCCATTGTACTTACCTTTAACACAAAGGAAATAAAGAACAAGATGGAGAAGACGAATAAGATTATATGGATAGGTGTGTGTGAGAGAGATAGTGGAGTCATTCTAAATGTGTTTGATGTGAAGCAAACTTCTCCTCTGATACATGTAAGTATCTATTTTTTGTTCACTCAGACAGCTGTTTATGCAACAAGCAACCATGGGAATGAGCTGCAGAGATAATTTGTGTCTATATCTAAAAATATAGAAAGACAGAGAAAACAGGAAACAGTTAAGCAAGCTCAGTTTGAAATACAGTACACTGAAAGCTTCTCGTCATGAAAAGGTAACTTGGTAAATTGAACAAAGGCACTTTGGCTACACATGGATGAGTATGATGCAAATGAATGGCTCACAAAAGCCATTACAAATATGGCCTACAAACAGTTTTCCAATCTTGCCTGCATAAGAAGCCCTACAACAGGACTAGAACTTTTAGCAAACCAATCTGCTCTTGGTTATGTATAAAAAACAAATTAACTACAGTCAAGAGAAAATTGGTTGTCATTTACTCACCCGGCATGCCGTTCCAAACATGTGTGATTCCCACACATGGAAGAAAGTCACAGGTTTGGAACGATATATGGGTGAGTAAATTATTACAAAATGTTCATGTTTGGCTGAACTATCCCTTTAATTTTGTGTTTTGAAAAAGTACAAAGATGTGTGTATTTTTCTTTTCAGAGAGCCTCTTGGTGTTTGTTTATGCTGCATCTTGGAAGTCCTAAAGATTCTATTTCCATTTGATCACTCGAGCAGTGATAGTGTTGGAGACTAAAACATGTGCCCAGGGTGAGACTGTCACGGTTCATGAATTCACTGTCTCTCTCTCGTCTTGCGTGCTGTTGCGTGTGTGTGTGTGGCCGCTGATTATCACTGATTAGCGGCGCCAGCTGGTTCCACTTGTTTGTCCCTTTATATGTCAGTAACTGCTGTCTCATGTTGTCAGATCGTTGTTTGGTATCCCGATGTGTTCCCTGTTCCTGTTCCTGTTCCTGTGTTTGTCGTTGGATTGTGGATTCCCTGTGTCTTCGTCGTGTTGTTTCTTCTGGACTCTCCGCACTTACACTGGATTACAGAGCACCGGCACTTGGGATTATCATCGGATCACAGAGCACCTTCACCAGTTGTCCACCGAGGTCCCTGCGTCACTTCTCCATCAGCGCAGTATCGCCAACACAGGTCGGGCGGTCCAAGCGCTTGTGACGCAGGTGTCCGAGCTCACCCAACAACTTCAACAACTGAGAGCTCCCACTGCGCCACCCACACTGCCCGTTCAGCCCATTCCACCAGAGCCATCTCATCAGCGAGGACCACGTCTACCGACGCCTGAAGGATATGCAGGTGAACCTGAGTTTTGCAGAGCATTCCTGACTCGTTGCTCTATGCATTTTTCATTACAGCCCCAGATGTTCAGTCGGGAACAATCCAAGGTGGCGTTTGTTATCACACTACTATCTGGCAAGGTGGCTCTTTGGTGAACGGCGGTGTGGGAGAATCAAGACCCATGCTGCGCCTCGTTCCAGGCACTCTCCGAGGAGATGAGAAGGGTTTTCGATCATGCGGTAGCGGGTAGGGAGGCGGCCAGACTACTCGCTGATCTCCGTCAAGGTACCGGCTCGGTGTCGGAATATTCTATCCAGTTCCGCACCCTGGCTGCAGAGTGCCGATGGAACGAGGAGGCGCAGTGGCATAGATTCCCGCATGGGTTGGCTGACCGTGTCCAGCGAGAGATTTACATTCTGGACCTGCCGTCTAATTTGAATGGACTCATTGAACTGGCACCAAGAGTGGATGCTCGCTTGAGCAGAATGGGTCGGTTCAAGCAGAACTATACGTTTCGTGGCACGGAGGATTCGCGCGCCATCAACATGGACACGGTCAGCCCCGTTTCCGATCCCGAGCCTATGCAGGTGGGTAGAGCTCGGCTTTACCGGGAGGAGAGAGAACGGCCGAGGACTGTGTCTTTAATGCGGGAAGGCGGGTCTCTTCATCCACTCGTGCCCGGTAAAAGGATCAAGCCCGGTAGTAACAAGCAGACCTCATCATCATCATCATGATCATCTACTCTCCTCCCGGTAAGACTAAGGTGGGCAACCCACACGCACAACACTAAGGCTTTACTGTATTCGGGAGCAGAGGGTAATTTTATGGACTCTGGACTGGCTCAACGTCTTCACATTCCTGTTTCCACTCTCACACACAAGATAGCCGTCAATGCTCTTAATGGACAACAACTTCCCAACATTTCACATGCGACTGAACCTATCACTCTCACTACATCTGGCAATCACACTGAGACAATAACATTCCTCCTCATGGACTCCCCACTCGCACCTGTCGTACTTGGTCCCCCTTGGCTGACTCAACACAATCCCAGAGTAGATTGGGGCCAGAATTCTGTGTCTATGTGGAGTAAAACGTGTCATGAGTCGTGTCTAGTGTCTGTGTGTTTGCCTGTGCCTATTTCTGTGTTCCAGGAGGAGGTGGTGAATTTTTCTAACGTGCCCGAGGAGTACCAGGACCTGAGGAAAGTGTTCAGTAAGTCCCGTGCTGCTTCTCTTCCTCCGCATCGTCCTTATGACTGTGCCATAGACTTAGTGTCGGGTGAGTCTCCGCCTAAAGGCAAGTTATATTCACATTCTGTTCCAGAGAGGGAGACTATGGAGAAATATATTTCTGATTTTCTAGCATCCAAGCTCATTCGTCCTTCCTCATCTCCTGCGGGGAGCATCTCATCTCCTCTTTTTTATGGGAAGAAGTATGGATCTCTGCGACCGTGTATTGATTACCGGGGGTTGAACAACATCGCGGTAAATAATACTTATCTTTTGCCGTTGATGTCGGTTACAGGGAGCATCCGTCTTCACGAAATTGGATTTACGTAACGCTTATCATTTGGTCCGCATAAGGAAGGGTGATGAATGGAAGACCGTGTTCAATACCCCTAGGGGGCACTTTGAATACTTGGTCATGCCGTTTGGGCTGTCCAACTCCCCGGCGGTCTTCCAGGCACTCGTCAATGACGTGTTGAGAGATATGGTTGACCAGTTCATATGTTTACCTGGATGACATATTGATTTTTTCATCTTCTCTCCAAGAACACGTTCTGCACGTCAGACGAGTGCTTCAGAGGTTGCTAGAGAATGGGCTTTTTGTCAAGGCGGAGAAATGCGTTTTTTTATGCACAGTCTGTTCCTTTCCTAGGGTACATCGTCTCGTCTGAGGGAGTGCATATGGATCCTGACAAGGTTAAGGCTGTGATTGATTGGCCAAGTCCAGATTCCCGTAAGGCCCTACAGAGGTTTCTGGGGTTTGCCAATTTTTATCTGCGTTTCATTCGCAACTTCAGCCAACTAGCCGCACCTCTGACTGCTTTGACCTCCCCCAGAACGACGTTCAGGTGGTCCGATACAGCCGAGGCTGTATTCGCTAAACTAAAGAGCCGCTTTGTTTCGGCACCCATCCTCGTTGCCCTGATCCATCACGTCAGTTCGTGGTAGAGGTCGTCGCGTCAGAGGTGGGGTTAGGAGCAGTTCTTTCCCAACCTTCTTCCACAGACGAAAAGATGCATCCTTGCGCGTTTTTGTCCCATCGTTTATCACCTGAAAAACCTCATTGGTTTTTCAGTAGTTCTCTGGGAAGCATTAAAAAAATAGTAATTATTGATTAGTTAATAGTGAAGTACCACTTTCATCTGTGCGCTATTACTTACTAATTCGTTAATCAGAGTTTATTTTTAGTTAATAATAGTTACTAGATTGTTAATATTGTGGTACTCATTGGTTCTTGTGTAGTTATTCATTAACGAAGGAACCGTATTCTAAAGTGTTACCAAAAAAAAAAAAATTAAACGAGATATAAAGATGATACAGTTATAAAAGGAATTAAATGAAGTTAAACGTAAGTTAGGGAGGAGTGAGCCAATCTAATCTTTCAATCAACAGTCTGAGTATATAAGCAGCCGCTTACCTCTCCCTAGTATCAGCTGTTCCAGTATTGCCGCACGGAATAATGTCCGACATCCCGGAAATCCAGCTCTTTCCTTCAGACGACGAACTGACAAGCCTTCCTGAGACACCGACAGTCACACCCCACGTGAGATCGGATCTTACGGATCATCTTCATGAGCGTTCTGGCCGAGAAATCCAGCGCTCATATAAACCACGTTCCAAAAGGCAACGCTCTCCTCCACCTTCAAGATCGGCAGTTTTAACTGAACCTCGTCCATCTTCTCAGACTTCATCTCTCCATTCTACCGCTGCTAATACACCGATTCAACCTGGTCTCACAGAATTCCGTGAAATGAACACGGACCCTTAACTCAAAATCCGTGGCAGTTTCACGGAATCGCCGAAAATTACGTGATGGGCCCACGGAAATGATGCCTATGTAAGTCAATGACAGGCAGCATCCGTGGTCCACACACGGATTCCCTGTTCGGACCTGCGCTGCGCTTCCCCGATTGACGTTGTGTTATAATTTGGAAACGTATCGCTTCATTCTGGGTTTAGGCCACTTTATAAAGTACTTCACTTTAAATATTTATTTTAAAAGTGATTTTAACTTGATATTGCATTATTCTGTCGTCGTTTGATCGCTATGATATTCTGGTCAGTGGTCTGTTCCGTGACGGTACCACAATATTCAGTCTCACTGCAGTTCGTGATATGGTCACGTAATTTAATATATTGATTCTTGACACGGACAAGCTCATTTCGTTATTTTCGTGATATCAGCACGTTTTTTAAACTAATGTATTTCGCATCTTTCGTGATCACAGCACGATTCTTTCTGCCTGTCGGGCTGCAGCAGAGAAAATGTTTAATCAAAATTTATTCACGAGATTTTATCATGGTTTATTTCTTTTAATATTATTTCGGTCTTATTGCCAGGGAAGCTGGATTGCTATTCTGTTTATTTTATTAAATTATATTTTATTAGTAGGAAATCGCGCTGAAGAAGTATCGTCCCGAAGACATCGCGATATTTGGCACCAGGTCACGTTTGCCAGATGTTGGTAAGTAGTCGTAAATACGGTGTCACTAATAATGTTTGATATAATGTATTTTCTGTTTGTCGATATTAATCAGATTAGCTCACGTTCAGTCACTGCATTATATCTGTCATCTCCACGGAGGCTTTGCGTTTCATTGCTTTTTAATTCAAAACAGGGTGATTAAACACTGTCTGTCACGTGACGTGCTATAGGCCTAGACTGTCAATCAATTAATCATATTTATATCAGGTTTAAAGTAGTACAATTAGTTCCAAAGTTGTATTTGTAGAAGAAGCACAGTAAAAACAACACTTATACCATGCTTTTACCACAGTAACGTTAGTTTTACTGTGATATGTGTGGTAAAATGACTGTAACCACAAAGCTTAGAATTCGCCACTGAAGTAATGACATCACTGCGAGAGCGAAATCTAGTGAAAAGCATTCAAATTTCTCTGTTATTAACAGGTCAAACAGCGCTGACGTGGAAACCAGGAGAAACATTGTGCCGTGAATGAACTAGTTAGGTTCTAAATCCACAGATCAGCAACATTCACCATGGATTTAATGTAGTAACACTAACTTGTAACCATGGAAGTTTGGCATAAATAGTAAAATGCTTTCAAGTGCATCACACATCTTTTTCCATCGCTTCAAAACTTAGATATATATGTTATTTTTAATGTGATGACCAAAACATTATTTGTTCATCCTTCAAAGATTACCCCCATTTATAAACCTGAAAGTTTCAAGATGTAGGAAAACTCACATTTATTTAAAAATATTTACTTCTACTGGAATTTCTTTCTTTTTGCTGTATGGAAAACGTACCAAACCGTGACACCACTGTATCGTTTCCATCCGAACTGTGAATTTTGTGAACTGTTACACCCCTAACATTTTGTGCTTCTGTTTACATTTCTTTTATAACTTGAATATACTTTCTACTACGTACAGAATGCACTTTAGAAGAATTAATAAAGCACCTGTTTGTTACAGTTATGGTTTGTAGGCTATTCAACACACGTACAAAATTGTACAGTTTGTTCTGCTAAATAAACCATGACAGGAAACATGCTGGGGTGAATTTGTTCTTAAATATTGGTAATACTGCACACTATTTAAAAATATACTCTGGTACTTAATTACTTGTGTATTTACTTATTGAATTGATATCGAAGCTAATAAATCAATATCGAATTGAAGCCTCAAGAATCGAAATCGAATCGAATTGTGAAATTCCTAACAATACCCAGCCCTAGTTTTTAGTGTATTACGCGCTGCTCTCAGGTCAGGAGTACTCAATATATTCAAATCACTGTTATTTTAGTTTTTTAATCGCTGCTTTCAGGGCAGGAGTGCTCAATAGGTTCAGATCACTGTTATTTTAGTGTTTTACGCGCTGCTCTCAGGGCAGGAGTATTCAATAGGTTCAAATCGCTGTTATTTTAGTGTATTACGCGCTGCTCTCAGGGCAGGAGTGCTCAATAGATTCAAATCGCTGTTATTTTAGCATATTACGCGCTGCTCTCAGGGCAGGAGTGCTCAATAGATTCAAATCGCTGTTATTTTAGTGTACTAAGCGCTGCTCTCAGAGCAGGAGTACTCAATAGGTTCAAATCGCTGTTATTTTAGTGTATTAAGCACTGCTCTCAGGGCAGGAGTACTCAAAAGGTCCAAATCGCTGTTATTTTAGTGTCTTACTTGCTGCTCTCAGGGCAGGAGTGCTCAATAGATTGGGGTCAGTGACATATAAGGATTTTTGACAAGCCAATTTTAAAATACAAAAAAAATAATAATACCTCTTTCAATTGTTCGAACATTAAGGATGTTGTGTACACAGAAATTCATATTAAAAAAATATTTAAGTGATTTTAGTGTTTTTTCATTTAGATAAAATTGGCTGTATAGCCTTAAAATATGTCATGTGGTGCGACTGTGATTTATCTTAAAATTATTTCATTTTCTTGACATGCTTGACCTTTTTTTACAAGTTCTTATTTTCTTAAGTTCTTACAGGGTTCGTAATTTAAGTGTTTAGAAAAATTATTTGCATTTCGTTTGAGTTTTTGTAAATAATTTATCTAATTTTATTGTTCTATAATTTCAGTTGCCTTCTTAAATCTAGTTAACAGACTTATTTATCCTCTAAATCATATAAAACTGATAAAAATGTTTTAAAAATACCCTTCACTTAAGCATACTGTATCAGTGATTCATACAGTATTTCAGCCACAGCAATACGATCTTTTATTTTAAATTTAATACAGTAATTGCTTTTATTGGTCACACCACATGATGAATGGTCGCTACAAATGACACGAAGACCTTATATAGACTGAACAAAAATATAAACACAACACTTTTGTTTTTGCCCACATTTTTCACGAGCTGAACTCAAAGATGTAAGACTTTTTGTATGTACACAAAAGGCCTATTTCTCTCAAATATTGTTCACAAATCTGTCTAAATCTGTGTTAGTGAGCAATTCTCCTTTGCCGATATAATCCATCCACCTCACAGGTGTGGCATATCAAGATGCAGCGTGATATGCCACACCTGTGATTAGACAGCGTGATTATTGCACAGGTGTGCTCCTCCTGTGCAATAATCTCCTTACCTTAAGCATACACATTGGTAACTCTCTTGAAATATTTAACTTAGTTTGTTTTAATATTTGAGCAACTATATTCTAGTTTTAGATTCAGTTTTCTTTTCAGGTATGAGCTGCTATAATTTGGATAAACTAAGATAAGATCTAAAATAATTACATATTTTCTTTTCATTGTTAAAGGAACACTTCGACTTTTTGGGACTTTAGCTTATTCACCATATCCCCCAGAGTTAGATAAAGTCCATACATACCTTTTTCATCTCCGTGCGTGCTGTAACTCTGTCTGACGCACCCACCGCTAGCCTAGCTTAGCACAAAGACTGGATGTAAATGGTTGCAGCTAGCATACAAATCCAAATGAGTGACAAAATAACGCAAACATTTTCCTATTTACATGTTGTGAATTTTATAGTCACATAGTGTACAAATAACAAGGTCATATGAGACACAGCCATCTTTTAACCGTATAAATATTGGGAACTATTTTCTCAGAAGGCGAAGCACTGCTACTTGGGCGGAGTGATTACCGCAGCACCTGAGACAGCACCGGCGGTTTTGGGCGGCTGGGCCACCGTCGGTACACCAGTGGCAAGCCAATAGTCGGTCCAGTGTTGCTGAGCGCTTACAGGACATCTTTAATTTATAACTTTATATTTATTTTAATTTATTTTTTTACAGTTAAAAAGAATCTGGAAGCACCAAATAAAAAAAAATGTGAAACTGACATAGCTGCAGTAGCTATATCAAAAGCAAAGTGTTGGTGGTATAAAAAATACTGCCTATAAGCATTTTAGCACGCGTTCAAATTAAAGATGGGGCTTGAGTGTTCGTAAAAACAATAATAGAAAAATCTGAAATTATAAAAGTACCACAATTGTCCCACTATCACGTGCTGGAGTGGTAATTTGCACCTATGAACGGGTCATATAACTTCAAAATAAGTTTTAAATTCATGATTTAATAATGAGATTTTTATTCAAGTAAGGTTCTAATTCTAGATGTTTATGTTTGTAAATGCTGCGTGACTTTGACGCGTTTTAATGGGCGTGCGCGTGAATATTCGAGTCGCCTTCAAACACTGGAGCAGAGATGAGTTGCCATGGAAATGGCGCAGGAAATTATCCACCAGTGCAACAGACAAGCAGCAAAACTCCGAATCCCGCTGTTGTTTTCACTGATTTCAGGTGAGTTTAGTCTCTAAAATCACACAAACAATGCACACAACTGTTCTTGACACTTCTCTTACTTGTACGTGACTTTAGAGCAAACAATCATGGCGGACGAAAAGGATGCAGTGGCGATAGTTTGTAGTTTCTTTTTAACCGAATCCATCTCCGACGTCCACTGGACTTTCTGGTGCGCCATGCCGCCGGCTGTTTTGATTTTGTTTCCCAATGCTTCCTCTGTGCCTTGTCACCTCGCTTTCTGATTGGCTACACGCCACAGTCCACAGGCTGCGTGCTCGTTTGTCCCCGGGGGACACCACACACCAGGAGAAATCGGGCCAAAAAAATCCAACATGTTGGATATCCCTGATTTGAGATCGGAGCGGTCCCGACGTCCTTCTGAGCAGACGAGAGCACTCTTATTAACACACCACACACGGCAGGAATATCTGATCAGATTATTTTACGATAATCGGAGCGTCCTTAAGATTGTCGGAAGGGGTAAATCGGGGCTAAAAGCGGCCTAATTATCCTGCCTTGAATCAGGCTTTAGAAAAAAAAACATTACTGGTGTTCATCTTGAGACAAAACAATGGCACTGAAATATTTTAAGATATGTCAGTGCAAGTTGCTTCCAGTTAAGACCGTGTAGAGATTCTGGAGTCTTCCAGGTGGGCAGCTTCAACCGCACAGTTGGAAAGCCCCCCCCACACACGAGCAACCCTGCATTTTCTGCATTAATCATAGAATAACGGATCTATAAATGAACATGCTTCATAACATTGGGTAAATGATTTACTGTCTTGTGTACTATTATGTATATATTATGGTATGTACCTGGGTATACAACCAACTAACGGTCAATGTAACCTCACCTGTATCATGCCTCCTACCTAACAAATCCTCATTTAATGACACACACTTTGATGTACATCACCTTCTTCTAGAATGCAGTGTGGATGTGTTATATCTATCTGAGCATTAATGAAGGTATAATCACGCTCGGTACAAAGACTCGTAAATTATTTGAAAGTAACCTTCCCCTCTCAGACCTGTCACCTCTCTCATTGGTCCATTCAAACTTTAGGGGTTGGTTCTTTTCTAAGACTATATCAGGCAGGCAACAGGGACCGCCTTTCTTCTTGATAGTTTTCATCCTTGCAAACACTATCTCGGGTGATCCGGGGGAACCCCCTCCCCCCTCCATGGGGCCCAGAGGCCTCCCAGCAGGCCTGGACCAGATCCGGCCTCATGGAAGAGAGAGGACACTCTCTCACAAAGAACCAAGGACAATCTCGGGAGTTTGTAAAAGGACTCTAACCCACCATGCAAGTTCATCATATCTTCTTCATCCAACAAAGAAGAAAATGATTGAGACTTCAAAATCTGACACTCGCAGAATCCTCAACAACTTCAGTTTTCAACAACTTTGATAATAGTGTATATGTTGTCCGTGTGGACAAGCACATGACGGCCTCTCAGGTCTGGCAGGAAGTACTTGAGAGCCCGAAATACTGCCATCATCTCTAGTCGGTTTATATGCCAAGACTGCTGATGGTCCTGCCATAGACCTGTCGCCGAGCGGCCACTCATGACCGCCCCCCAGCCTGTAAGGGAAGCATCCGTCGATAGCGTGACGCGTCGACAAGGAACTCCCAAAACTGGGCCCTGGGCGAGGAACCAAGGCTTCTTCCACATGACCAAGGCACGTAGGCATTGCCGCGTGACCTTGATCGTGCGAAACGGAGAAAAGCCCTTGGTTCTGAGCCACCACTGCATGGGTCTCATGTACAGAAGGCCAAGAGTGATAACGTTGGACGCAGCTGCCATGAGCCCCAACAGTCTCTGAAACTGTTTCACAGTGAGTGACTGGCCTAGTTTCACATTCTTTACGGCTGTGAGAATTTCAGAAATACGTGCTGCAGACAATCGTGCTTGCATAGCTGTCGAATCTCACACTACCCCTAGAAAAGTGGTCCTCTGTGTTGGGAGGAGCACACTCTTCTTGGTGTTTAGCCGTAACCCCAACTTCTTTATGTGTGAAAGAACGACATCTCGATGCCGAACCGCCAACTGCTCGGACTGAGCTAGAATCAACCAATCGTCGATATAATTTAATACGCGGATGCCCTGGAGTCTGAGAGGAGCCAGCGCTGCATCCACGCATTTCGTAAATGTGTGGGGTGATAGACCTAGGCCAAATGGAAGAACCCGATACTGGTACGCTTCGCCCCCGAAAGCGAACCTCAGGAACCTCCTGTGATGAGGATGGATGGATATATGAAAATAAGCGTCCTTCAAGTCTATTGTGACAAACCAGTCCTCGGACTGAATCTGTGATACGATCTGTTTGAGTGTGAGCATCTTGAACTTGAGTTTCTGGACTCTGCCGTTTAGCTGACGCAGATCTAGAATAGGGCGTAACCCCCCATTCTTCTTGGGAACGATAAAGTGTCGGCTGTAAAACCCTGACTCTCTGCTGGTAGGAGGAACCCTTTCTATAGCCCCTTTTTGCAGAAGCGTCAGCACTTTCTGCTCCATAACCCGAGCCTGCTCGGGGACCACCACCGTGGGGAGGACCCCTAGAAATCTGGGCGGACGAGAACCGAACTGAATTCTGTAACCCTTTTCTATCACATGCAGGACCCACTGAGAAATATCTGGCAGTAGTTTCCACGCTGCCATGAATTCCACTAAGGGGACCAGTCTCTCGAGACTGGCGTCGGGATTTGATTGAACGGACACTTCGGCGCCCTGAAGCGGCGAACCGGCAGGGAACAACCGAACTGACCGTTCTACGACCCTCCTCGGAGGACCGTACGGGGACGCTGACACCTTGGTGCCCTGAAACGGCGAACCGGTAGGGAACAACCGATGTGGCAGCGCTGCGATACCCCTCAGAGTATCACCCCCCAGAGGGCACCGAGGAGGAACGATTTCTCTAAACCGTCCCTCCCCGGAGGGGACAACCCTCAGAAGTCTGACCCCTTGCGAGTCAGGACTTCTTCTTAGTCCAGACTTTATTAGAGATGACAGTCCTCAGATCTTGCCTACCCCTAGCTGGCCTGGACTGCGACCGCCACCCAGGTTCCCCAGATTGTGGAGGAGCCTGGGCGGCGACGCTTTGTTTTTGGCGCACTCTGCCCTGTGAGGAGCTGGTTCTCGGCTAAGGCTGCTCGGATTTAATAATAAAAGTTCTACGTCCGGCAGTCTCAGAAACTTTTTCAAAACGTCGAGGAAGGAACCTTTGGAACGCAGCCGACTGCTTTTTTGCATCTAAAAACCTATCGACAACACAGTTGATATCGTCACCGAATAAACTTGAAGGCGAAAGCGGAGCGTCCAACAAAACAGACCTATCCTTATCTTTAACCCTCTGAGGTCGGCTATCGCGCCGGCGCGATAGTCTCGCTTTTTTCTTATCAGTGCAAAAGAAACTCAAAATACTCTGTTGATTTTGATCTAACATATTAAGTGTTGTACATCATTAGATCCTGATAAGTGTCCTGATTAAGTGGATACTCACAATAAAAACAAAGTGTTGTGCTTTTCGCCAAATAAAGAAAAACAAACATGATGCGCGTTCTGCCTTCTCTCTGTCAGTTAAGTCCATTCTGAAACGTGTCCGAAAATTAACTGTAATTCCGCGAATACTTGTCATACAGGCACGAGTGTTTTTCCATAATGAAGCTTGAACTCTCTTCTTTTAAATGAATTAATTAATATAAAAAAACTAATATTCTCAGTTTATGTAATTTGTATGAAAAGAGAGAGATGTCAGTATTTTTCTTTCCAGCTCATTATACCTAATTACGCGTTAATGTGCCACGCCCACGGAGAGCGCGCGCTATTCAAACGCAAATGATCTAAGGCAAGCCATTCAAACATGCCAACGCCCACCAGCTGGATTATAAAACACATCGTGTTTATCTTGTACAGCTGTGTACACAGCGTATCCTTTCGCTGTGAGGAATAATACTATCTAACCCTGGAAAATGTACCAGAAGTGCTGGTAGTTTCATTTCGAGGAGCAACGGATCCAGCTGATGTAGTAAGTCATTTATTCTTAAGTGCATTGTTCTAATCGCGATATTAAATAGTGTCTGACCGTAAACCGCAAAAAGACTGTTTAAATATGAATTGCGTGTCTGTGTGTAGGCTAAATGATGAGTGAACGGCATAGGCGCGCGCACTTTGTTTACTACAGTTATACAGCGCGTGTCTGTGCCATTCATTCACTCTCGCACCTACATTAGTAAACGTTATGTTTACATGAACACATCCAAACTATATTGCTATAGCCTACTAAGATGAGTGAAAATAGACTGAAATATGTTGAAATAAAATGCCTGTATAAGCAACAAGCTGCAAATGCACATGTATATACTAATATATCATACACAATATATTACAGACTAAATATGAATGTTTAGACATGATTTTGTGATTAGTTTTGGATAGATTATAAAGTTTTGACTGTAAAAAAAGACTACTGTCAGATTAAATAGGTACGCTTTTGTTCACCAATTTCTGCTCATAGTTAAATATACTATAGTAGGATCATACACACACCCTGACGAAGGCAATAGCCGTAACGTGTAGGTGTTTCTGTCACCAATTCTATGGATTAAAAAGCCATGATTCATTAAAGGCTTTTTAATTGTTTTATACACAATTCGAGTGCCTTGGAGTATTACTTTGATTTTGAGCATAATTATCCCAAGCAACCAAAGAGCAGCGAGATTTCACACCCTGTGCAGCACTTCAATTGCATTTTCTGCTATGATATACTATAGTATGATGTTTTGTCAAAAATAAAGTAGGTATCTTGAATTATATCAACTATCAACTAATATCAACTATCAACTAATATCAACTAAGATGTTATTATAGTGTTTGTTCCAATATTCAAACTAATGAATCCTTACCTTTTTTTAATACGTATGATAAAATGTATACTTTTTACAAAGAAATACACTTGAAATATTGTTAAAATTGTAATTGTTGTTGTAATTGTAACCTATTTGTAATTGGTTACAATTTCTAATTGTAAAATATGTATAGGCTATATAGATAATTTCTTTTGTCCTTGCATTCTTTGGGATCCTGTGACACACCTGTGTGAAAGGGCTAATTAATATGCAGCTCATTATGCGGCACATTATCCGGCCTTTGTCTTCTCAGGTGTGAACACGCTTCCACGCATATTGCCTTTCCAAACAAAAGGTGTCTAATAAAATTTAAATCAGTGTATGTTTTTGTGTAAATGATTAGGCAGGATGATTTTCAGATCATTTTGAAGCAAAAATTCTAGGCAACAACACTCATTAGTCAAAAGTCTTGTGGACACGTATTTAGTATGTGTTTTGTGGGCTTATTTCAGACACTTTAAGTTTTCAATAACCATGCATAAGCAATATTCTCTCAAAAATACAAACATGTACATAATTGTTGCTCAGATATTGTGGTAGCCCAGTTTGTGCTATATTGAGTGAATTTACACCTTTGCCATTAACATGTTTATAAATAACTGAAAAAAGCACAAATGTCAGAGCATGTCAGAACACCTCAAGGACCCCAAAAACCCCTTAGACCTCAGAGGGTTAATATCTGACAGATTTAACCATAGGTGGCGCTCCGTGGCCACCAGGGCTGCCATAGAACGGCCCACTGACTTGGCCGTCTCCTTAGTGGCCCGGAGCGATAGGTCTGTTGCACAACGTAATTCTCGAATTACATCTGCACTCACTTCCTCACGATCATCAATATCTTTCAGCAGATCAGCCTGGTACGCCTGCAGGATAGACATAGTGTGCAGGCATGACGAAGCCTGACCTGCTGCCGAGTACGCTTTACCCACCAGAGAAGATGTAGACTTTAGAGGTCTGGTGGGTAACGTCCGGGCTTTTAACCCTCTGGGGTCTAAGGTGTTTTTTGGGGTCCTTGAGATGTTCTGACATGCTGTGACATTTGTGTTTTTTTTCAGTTGCTTATAAACATATTAATGGCACAGGTAAAATTACACTATATTTAGCACAAACAGGGCTACGATAATATGCGATATAATATGTATGTACATGTTTGTATATTTGAGAGAATATTGTTTATGCGTGGTTATTGAAAAAATCTAAAAATGAAAGTTTCTGAAATAAAGCTACAAAACACATAATAAATATGTGTCCACAAGACTTTTGACTAATGGATGTTGTTGCCTAGTGTTTTTTCTTCAAAATGATCTGAAAAACATCCTGCCTAATCATTCACATAAATCTGTGAATTGGGTTTTATTGTGAAAAACTTTTTTTGTTTGCCAAGGCAATATGCGAATGGGCTTGAACAGTCCAAACCCTATCATGAATAATTAGGTGATTCTCACCTGACCCGCATAATAATGAGCCTTTCATTCAGGTGTCACACAAGGAAAAATTGAAAGGACAACATACATACAAACATATACATATATATATATATATATATATATATATATATATATATATATATATATATATATATATATAAATGAAAGTCAAAAACCCATTTTTAGTCATACCTGGAAACAAATCCTGGTCAAATAGGTTATATGGGTCATTGTATAGAATTGGTTCAAAGTTAGAGTTGGAAACATCTTGAAAATATATATTTTTTTCCATATAAAGTATTATAAGCTTGCATTGGATAACAGTTGATTAGTTTATTTTTTACAAAATATACTATATATTTAACATATGAGCAGAAACTGTCTAAATAAAGCTTATTTGATGTCTATTTTATAGTAAAAACTTTCTAATCTATTTCATCTGTAACAGTAGGCTATGCATCTGTGCGTTCGTTTGTTCACACACCCAGACACCCGATTCATATTTAAACAGTCTTTTTGGTTTTACAGATACTATTCTATATTGCGATTAGAACAAATCTCAGTAGTCTTACTGAGCGAGAGTGAATGAACGCACAGCGTGTGCGCGTCTGTGAATTCGTCCATTCATTCGCACACAGACACGCATTTAATATTTAAACAGTCTTTGTGCAGTTTACAGACACTATTCAATAACGCGATTAGAACAAAGCACTTAAGAATAAATGACTTACTACATCAGCTGAATCCGTGCTTCTCAAAATGAAACAGGTAACTGAGTTAACTTTTCCAGGAATCATTCCTCACTGCGCAGCAAGACGAGATATATGGCGTTCTGATGTGGGCGTTTTCATGGCTTGCCTCAACATTAACGTTTGAATAGCGCGCGCTCTCAGTGGGCGTGGTCACATTAACACGTAATACGCTATAATTAGGTGAAAGGAAAAAGACCGACATCTCTCTCTTTTCATACAGATTACATCAACTGAGAATAGTTGCTTTTTTATATAAATTACTTCATTTAAAAGAAGAGAATTTCAGCTTCATAAAGAGAAATCTTTCGTTTCTCTGTGACAAGTATTTACTGAGTTTTTCGGACGCGTTTCAGGAAGATTTTTGCGGAGACAGAGTGAGCTGAAAGCACACCCTGTTTATTTTATTTATTTTACAAAAACACAAGGTTTTTATGTTAATAAGAGTGTACACAAAAAAGAAGACATTTAACAGTATTGAATGATGTGTAACACTTATATGTAAGATCAAAATCAACAAAGTATTTTGAGTTTGTTTTGCACTGATAAGAAAAAAAGTGAGCAGATCACGCCGGCGTGATTGCCGACCCCAGAGGGTTAAGGATGACGCTGACTCGGGAGAGAGATAGCTCGCGAGCGTCTCTTCAGCCCGAAGCACTGTCACATAACCATAATCAGCAGCACCTAACACATTGCTATAGTAAGATGTCTGGGGATTAAATACTCTGAATGAAGGCGGTCTATTCCACGATCTCGACACCTCAGTGTGAAGATCAGAAAAGAACGGTAGTCCCCAACATGGAGGTAGTGTTCTAGATTGTAGAAATCTTTCATCTAACAAACTCTTCTTAGTGACACTCTCAGATTCATCGGCTGGCCAATCGATCTTTAATCTAGCTACAGCACGAGATAATACCTCCAAAAGCTCCTCATCACCGGAGGTATGAGCTGGCGAAGACTCATAATCCCCCATGTCAACACTGGCGACATCCAGTTCCTCAGAACTGGATAGTCTCAGCATTGGTGCCTCGACCTGGGAAGGAGAAGCCGCAGCGCGGGCTCCTTCCTGGGCAGAGGCACTGGATCCAGCAGGTAAGGGCTGAGAAAGGGCGGGGCCCGTCTCAAGCCACGCTACTAGATCCATATGCGAACCCCAAGATGAATGCCGCCGCTGTGCCTCGGCGACAGCGGGACCCGCACCTCGGGGAATGCAAACCAAATCGTCCTCCTCAAAGAACGCCCGGAGGGAGCGGAGCGTTCTCATAGATAGCTTCTCACAATGCTCACAGTCAGCTCCCTCAAGAACTGACTGAGCATGCTCCGCTCCCAAACAAGCCACACAAAGCTGATGTGTGTCCCCACCCGTGAGAAAACGAGGGCAAGGAACAACACAACGCTTAAACTCTTGTTTCGCCATAATAATGATATATATATATATATATATATATATATATATATATATATATATATATATTGTGCTTGACAGACAACAATAAATAGACAAAGACAGAGTACAGAGATCGCTTGCTAAAGACAACAGAAGCTGTCGCGGTCTGCATTCAGGGGTGCTTTATAGTTTCCTGGTCTATGACGTCATATGACGTCCTGCTCTCTCATTGGACTGATTGTACAGAGGCTTTATGACGCAATCACGCAGAGCGTTCCCACCGCGTCTCGAACGCCGCTCGAGTTCCCTTGAAAGGGAACAGTGGGAACACATGTAATGTCCTTCCGATATATATTCGTGTTTTCGCATGGGTCC
This sequence comes from Tiaroga cobitis, assembly GCA_030578255.1. Taxonomy (NCBI): domain Eukaryota; kingdom Metazoa; phylum Chordata; class Actinopteri; order Cypriniformes; family Leuciscidae; genus Tiaroga; species Tiaroga cobitis. The sequence continues at coordinate 36,829,379 of CM060597.1, forward strand.
GGTTGCAGTCTCTTTTTTTCTGTAAGTTGGCCACTCCGAAGTCCGAACGAAGTCTTTTGCATTTTACAATGGGTGAGTCTCCAGTTGTCACTGGTGATTGTCATTTGAACCTTTCTGGATCCGCCATCAAATTGATAAGTTTAATTTTATCAAGTGCTGTGAGAAAAGGCTATAAATCTCTACCTCCAACATCCTCACTAGCAATATAGCCAGGGATGTAGTGGAGGCTAAACGCACGTAAACGCCATTTACGCACCTCCCAATATTCGGAAATAGCGTTTACCCACCTCCAAAGTGCGTTTATCCACCTCTAAATAGCGTTTATCCACATCTAAATAGCCCGTAGTTCCTAAGACATTTTAAATTAAGCTTATGTCGTTTTAGTTTCATATTGTTCATTATTAGTTTCATAGGTTGTTAAAACTAAGACGAACTCTTTCATATTGCACTGCATTACTGTCAGTGTTGTTGACTTTTACTGACGGACGGTAAGGTTGCGCAGTTGACACTCGGGCAGCCTCTCGAGGAGAAATCTACACAAATGAGCGCACACACACACAATCAGTTAACCAGTTAACAACATACTGCCTATAAAAAAATCTAAATGTGGAGTTTTTATATTTTTAACATATGTTAAGCAACCTCAATTATTTTTCCTGAACACCATCACGATTGAAAATGTGACATTTCCTACAACAGTTCAATAAACAGTTAAAATGAAGTCACTTACATTTTAGATGCAATATTGGCTGTTTTTGTTCTGTTTCAACAGCGAAAATAGTTCCAAACAAAAATCACAGCAGAACCACGGCGCATCTCACAGGAACTCAACCTGTTTTCATTATTGAATGATTCAGCATTTTGACCGAATCGATTGAGTCAAAGATTCAGTGACCCATTCATAAACATCTGTCTCATTCTTGAATGAATCAGCCGTTTGAACGAATCGTTTGTTTGTTTGAATGAATTAATCAATGACTCACTCATTAAGACGGTCGCCTGCCGCCACCTACTGGCGGTTTAGTGTTATGTTTATTCTTTCCAATATTTCTTATATGTAAATTTAAATCAATTTCATAACATTATTTTACACAATTGTAATTTTTCAGTGTAAATTATTTAATTTGATCAGCCCCTAGGGTAACAGCCCTATAGTGTCTTATTATTCTAAATAATTGAATTTATTGACGAAATTTATGAATTTAAAATGAAAGATGAAGCATACATTTAATAATATAGGGGGAGGGGATGCCCTTTAAAGGTGCAGATATTACAATATGCCGATTTAAATATCAAAGCTGATTGAACACTGATGAGAATAATCAGAATAAATGAGAATATTGTTTCAGAATAAATTAACACACACACCAAAAAAAAAAAAAAAAAATCCGGACGAGCAATTTTTTTACTCAGATGTCATGGTCCACCAGAATTTATAGTTTACCCACCTCTTTTTTTACCACTACACCTCTGAATATAGCCTACTAGCTGAGACACCTTCTTTATGTGTACAGATGTGACGTAATGATGCAAAGACATGCTCGAATCTCCCGTGGAAATCCACCAGTACCTCTGGAATTAAAAACATTAAAAACATCTGTGATAATATTTGCTGGGTTTTAAAACCAGATTATTTCTTCAGTCACTCATTGTTTAGAAGAGAGAGTGAGAATCGTAGTAGGTTTATTATACAATGGGATGTCTCTTTCACCATTTTATCAAGCATTAGGATTAAAAGGGTTTAATACCTTATATGTCACTGTATAATGTATTTGCTCATCACGAGCCTATGGTGAAAAGGGTTACATTGCCCCAGGTATTCAAATAGCATGTGCACTTGAGACATTGTTTTGTCTACCACACAGTAAAGCCAGTAAAGAGAAATGGTTTAATTTAGTGGCACATCTAGCTAAAGAGAGTGCAATTATAACCTTATCTATATAATAATTATACACATCAGTATATGAAGAGAAATACACCTTACTTGACAAATAAAAAAGTAAATAAATACATCATATTAATAGTGATAACCAGGATGGTTAGGAGGGTAGAATATGTTGTTAATCTAAAGCTAAAAAGAAATGTCAAAGATATGCCCATAACTAAAACTACAATAAGTTAGTTAGATACCAGGTTATATAATAAGCACTTTTACAGTTAGCATGAACCAATGCAGTCTGTGCCATACCATTTTGTCTCAATTATATGTAATACAGCATAACCAACCCGATCTCCACGAGCCACCTCGTACTCACATTGGTCATGAGATAGCGTTGTCAATCCCATAGACAGTCTTAGAAGGTGAATTCATGAGCTTAGACACATTAAAAACTTAAATGATAAACCAGCTGACTTATTTCTAAAATCCCAGAATTACAGGCCATAACAGTGCAGTGAAAAAGAAGAATCATCTAATTATTGCATTTAAATTTACAATAGTGTCATGCAGAAACAATGAGCATGCAACTTTCGGAGATGCATTACAATTAAAGTCATACTGGTCTCAGAAACAAGCAACAGAGAGAAAGAGAGAGATGAGAGACAGAGGACAGAAGAGCTTAGTGAAGCCCCAGGGGCACCGGCAGTAAAAATAGTTTTGACAGGTTCCTGCTTCACTGGCTCAGGTTTGTCAGGGGCTCTGCAAGGCCCTTCATTCCCTGCATCCCCTCCAGATACTGGACATGGATGGAGGAGGGAATCTGGGGGAAAGAGCAGGAGGAGGATGAGGATTGGGTTTTATGGAGTGAAGTTTATCCCCAGGGAACAAGACTGGTGAGGTAAACTGGTGAACTTCATTCAAACAGTTTTTAAACCTCTTTTCCAAAGCATGGATGTGCCATTATAAATTAATTAAAATGGTCATATATCATTTTGTTATTTAAAGGGATACTCTACCCAAAAATGAAAATTCTGTCATCATTTACTCACCCTCACGTTGTTGCAAACCTGTATGAGTTTCTTTCTTCTGCTGAACACAAAGGAAGATATTTTGAAGAACGATTGGAACCAAACAGTTGTTTGGCACCATTGACTTGCATAGTAGAAAAAAATACAATGGAAGTCAATGGTGCCAAAGTTCCAATCGTTCTTCAAAATATCTTCCTTTGTGTTCAGCAGAAGAAAGAAACTCATAAAGGTTTGCAACAACGTGAGGGTGAGTAAATGATAACATAATTTTCATTTTTGGGTGGAGTATCCCTTTAAGTTATTAGAAAAATATTTGTTATTAGAAAATATCTGTTTTAGCTTTGGGGAAAAAAATACAAAGGTGTGCCCGAAAAGCTTAGATTAGAAACTCCACATTATTAACCCTCATTTTACCTCTGGGGTCTATATGACCCCAATCAACTTTTCCGTAGTAAAAAAACATGGTTCCCTTCATCTCAGTTGCATAAAATGTTGTCACTTTTTCTACATTATCTATCTATACACACACACACAACAACTGGGCTTGATTCGGTTGTTCTAAAGGTGTCAAAAAAAAAAAAAAGTCACACTCATGACCTTTGGGGTCAATATGACCCCACATTGAAATGAATGGGAAAATCGAAAAAAATGTGTTTTTAATTTTTCATTTGTCAAAAAAAAATTTAATAAATACAGAACATTTCCATACCGCAATGAAGTCCTGGTACTAGAGCACAAATGCAATGTGGAACGAACATGATCACTCGCACACACACATGTACGCGTGCACACAAACACACACACAGGTGTGACTCCAATAGAAATGTTTTTTATAGAAATTGGCAAATAAAATCAATAATTCCAGCATAAATCTGAAAATTCTCACACATAAATGAAGCCTTGGTACTAGATCACTAATACAATGTGGAATTAACATTATCACACACATGTGCGCCTACACAGACACAAACACACACACAGATAGAGAGAGGAGTGACTGCAATAGAGAGCATTTTTATAGAAATTGGGAAATAAAATCAATAATTTCTGCATAAATCTAAAAATGTTCACACACAAATGAAGGTATGGTATGAGAGCACGAAAGCAATATGGAAAGAACATGACTACACAGATCACATACACACAGAGAGACACGCAAACAAATAGGTGTGACTGCAAAAGAGAGCATTTTTATTGAAATTGGCAAATAAAATCAATAATTCCAGCATGACTCTAAAAATGTTCACACATAAATGAAGGCCTGGCACTAGAGGAAAAAAACAATGTGTTATTAGCATAGTTACACACACACATGCACGTGCTCGCTCACAAACATAGACAGATACACAGGTGTGTTTACTCTTCACTCTGACCATGTTGGGGACAAATGTGGGCAAAATAATTTTGATTTATTTTTTAAAAATACTTTCTTTAATACTTTCTTTACTTTCTGAGCGGTACGAGACTTGGCTATACTTTTCCTAAATAATCCACCTGAACACACACATTTTTTTTTGACTCGATTCTACAATGTTAAGTGGGTGAAAAAAAAAAGTCCTTTATCTTGTGTTCGTGGACAAAAATGGGCACCCATAGGAATGAATGGGAAAAACTGTAATACTGTAGTTCAGAGCATTTTTTTTTGTCTAATAAAAATGTATAGATCCAACATGCATATCATACATACACACAAATGAAGGGGTGAGCCTGTACAACATTCTAAATTTTTCAAACACTCACAAACACACACAAACACAGACACAGACACACACAAACACAGACACACACACACAAACAAAGCATTCAATTAGCCTATAACAGCTGTTTTTTTGTTTGTTTTTTTCAAATAAAAAGTCACTCGCACATACAAAAACAAAGGATTGAATGAGCCAATGACTGACGTTTTTTTTTTTATTTCTTTTTTATGTTCCAATCATCCACCTCTGCACGCACACACAAACACACACATGCGCACAAGTGCATGTAAACATTATAACCTGTTTATTTTTACCTAACACTTACTTTTTTGAGTTGTTATGTTTATTCTTACCTGTTTGGTAGCAATTAGTTCTTTGAGTTATGAAATATTATGTTTTTTGCTTGAAATAAATGATAAATGATCCACTACTTTGTCTTTTCCTTACAGCATGGTCATATTTGTATAAGCATATTTTGGCATCTTTTTACAGTCTCACCTAACACAGATATATATATTTTTTTAATTACAATTTTAACTTGTGATAAAATTAAAAACTTTATAAAAAAAAAGATAAAAAAGAGGTTAAATTCGTTATAACAGTGGTTTATAGTGTTCAGCCTCTATGCAGCCATTTAGTACTATAGCCATCTAGTGGCTATTGAAATTATTGCTTTTATTTTAATTTTATACCAACATAAGACACTAGATGACACCAAAGTCACCACATTTTTAGGTTTTGGCTATCTGAACTTACTGGAATGATTTTTTTTACTGAAGTTAAAGAAATATTAAATATAACATAAAAATAAGCATAAATTACATAGAAAATATGGTACTTTTAGAGGTAAATAAATTCAAAAATACCCCCAAAATAAAAAAAAAAACACCATAAATTTATAGATTTTATTTTATCGAAGAGATTGATATAACATTTAAAAAAAACAAACATTTTTTTGGATCACACCTAAGACCTCTGTGCCCACATTTGTCCACGAACACGGAATTAAGGGCTGTAATGTGAACATGGTCTGAGGGTATAAGAGCAGTAGTCACATCCAGAAAAATGAATGGATCTCTATGGGGCCTCTGCTGGAAGTATATGGTAATTACACTTTCTGGCTAAAACTATATTAACAGCAGATGGCAGAATTCTGCATCTGACATCTATATCAATATCCAGAAACAACTTATATTTAAATTTTTCATAAAAATTGTATATTTCATGTGTATCGTCGCTGTCCGATGAAAACCGCGTATGTCCATTTTGGCGATTTTGAGATTTTTCGACGGATAGAATGTCCAGGTATGCTTCACATTATCTAAATGACCAATGAAAAGTTGTGAAATCATGTCATCTGATTTCCACGTATATCCATTTGCTGTTAAAGCTGTCAATCACGCCGCGTATCTCCCGCCCTGCGGAGGTATCTCGCCGTGAAGTTCGTCTCTGGAGGCTCAGCATTGGATAGCCGAATAGCTAACACTGTGAGGTAAAGTATCAGCAAACGATTGTTTTTGACAACTGTTCTCAAGTTTATGATATATTCACAACTGTTATTTACCGGTAAATGAAATGGTCTAGATGAAGTAATTGTCCACAGGCTAATTTAGTTCTTCACATATTAGCTTGCTTGCTAGTATGTAAATAAACTTGGTCTCAGTGATAAGATTTATACTTTTTTTTTTTTTTGTCAAACTGATCAAATTATGGCGGAGCAGAGGGATGATTTATAACGACAACTTTTGATGAATTTATGAGAAATCTACAGACGCAAACAGACAAAGTGTAGTAAAATAAAGACGTATTTCAGACTGTCTGAAAGAAGACATGTTATTGAAGACATCCCAAAATCTCAAAATTGACTGGTGAAAAAAAAAACGATGTTTTTGCCTGCCGTGTCTCGCCTTAATAAACTGAGCGTAGCCTATTCATCTGTCATCTGAAACGTGACTTGGTCATTCTAATTAATGATCGGAAGAACGCGTATCGACCACCGTTACTGTAAAATATGCACGTATGTCCATTTAAACTCGATTTTGGTCAAATGTGGATTATATCATTACACTGGCAAGAATATGGTAACATTTAAAGATGCCGTACCAAGTATGACAACGCTACGTTCAACTGCTGTGAAATTACGGTGTTTTTTTCACTTCCTGAAAAGTAACCGTTTTGCACATACGTGAGCAGAGCCGGATTAAATAAATGGACTACACTAGGCAGGGTGCATTTTTTTGGGCCCCCCTCCACCTTATTTATGAATTGAAATCTGAAACTTACCAAAGTTACTAATAAAAGTTAATTCACATTTTACATAGCCTAGTCTTTGGTTACAAATTGGTTGTTTGTATGCCAAAATAAGTCATGTGTTGTAAATTAAACAGTCTATCAGACTATTTTTTTATATTCATTATTTATACGTCATTACACGGCTCTATTAAATGCTATTATATTATCCTCATCTTATCCATTGGGAGTGTCATTAAGGCAGTAGTACCAGTAAATAACCATTAGGTAAACTATGTAAACAGAGCAAATAAGTTCTTATTCGCATCTGGCTCGATTGCTTTCACCTGCTCGATTGCTTTTGTCCGCCTCGCTGCCTGCTGTGTGAGCTGCGAGTTTGTTTGCGTCGTGGCTGTCTAAGCCTCGTATTAGCTTCGTATTTCCTTCTGTTTTTCCGTATTTCTCTGTTTGCTGGTCGTAGAGCGAGACATCGCTTCACTGCTGCTCGCCCTGCGATCGACTGCTTTTGTCAGCCTGGTTTGTTGGTCATAGAGCGAGACATCGCTTCACTGCTGCTCGCCCTGCGATCGACTGCTTTTGTCAGCCTTGTTTGTTGGTCGTAGAGCAAGACATCGCTTTACTGCTGCTCGCCCTGCGATCGACTGCTTTTGTCAGCCTCGTTGCCTGCTGTGAGTTTGTTTGTTTGCTTGCGTCGTGGCTGTCTAAGCCTCGTATTAGGTCGTATTTCTTTCTGTTTCTCCGTATTTCTTTCTTTTATTCTGTTTATTCTGTTTTGTTAAAATGGCGAATATATCAGGTGTATGTTATCTACCTTTTTGTGCAGATGAGAACAAATCTGATTTGCTCGCAGTGCAGTCTGAATTAGAAGCTGTAGAAAAGCAGATCCGTGACCTTCTAGAGAGACAAGCTGAGCTGAGAGACCGGCGTTTAGCTCTTGAAACATCACGCGCTGATGCACACGGATCAGTGATTAACGTTAGTAACCCGCTGACGCCGACCTCGTCTACTCCGTGCGTTTCTCAGCATTGGTCCCGAGCGTCCAGGTCACGATCAGCCATGGTTTCATTCACTCCGGCTCCAACACACAACCACGAAGCCTGGGTGGTTCCGCGGAAGCCGCGAGCCAGGACAAGAATCTTTTCGCCCCTCCCGGTGTTCGAGATCTCCACTCAGAACAGGTTCTCCCCTCTTTGTGAAATGGAACGCGATGCTGTGATCATCGGCGATTCCACCGTCCGACACGTCCACGCTACGTAAGGTGCACAGTCACTGCTTTCCTGGTGCTCGTGTTCTCGACATCACTGCGCGGGTAACCGAGATCTTGAACGGCGACGAGCGCGTCGGAGCTGTGGTGCTGCACGCGGGATCTAACGACACTAGGCTGCGACAGACGGAGGTTCTGAAGAAAGACTTCAGGAGCCTTATCGATCACTGTAAAAAATTTTTTCGTAAAATAACGGTAAAAAGTCTGGCAGCAAAGTTGCCAACCACTTACCGTCAAATTACAGTAAAAAAACTTAAATTATTTTACAGAAAAATGTTGTTTTTTGAAAACGGATATTTTACCGTAAACATTTTCTGTATTTTTACAGTCAAACTGCTGTAGAAAGAAAAGAAAAATCTCATAAAAAAATGTCTGTTGAATGTTAAACGAATGTATAAATCTGTATAAAAACTTACAAATATTGCAGAAATACCTTAAAATTACATCATTAAAACAAAGACTTCTGTTTTAATACAGTATTATTTGGTATATGTTTAGGATAATCCAATCCATCTACAAGAACTCCTTGTCAAAGTAAAGACTTTTCTAGGTAAAACACACAGAAAATGTTGTATAATTACCTTCAGATACCCTAATTTAAAGCCTAATACCAGTATATTGATCGATTTAAACTTTTATTTTATGTCATTATTCAATCCATTTACAGTAAATTCCTGTTAAATATTGGTTTTATCCTGTACCAAGATCTTGTGATATTAAGTTTCAGAAACATATTTTTAACAGTTATTGCTTTATTAAAACATTATTTGACAGTAATTACAGACACATCTCCAATAAATTTACAAGCTTTTACCATTAATGTATGCAGGTTTACTTTATATAAACATTATTTGACAGTAATAAGCAACTCTCCAATATTTCTACATATTTGTACCATTTAAATAAGGGGGTTCACTTTATATAAACATTATTTGACAATAATTACAGGCAACTCTCCAATATTTCTACATATTTGTACCTTTAATGTATGGGGCTTTACCTTCTATATACTTTTAACATCAATGTATGAGGTATACTTTATAACATTGCTTTATACTAATTAAAATCAACTTTCCAATATATCAACATGACATTTACTCAATGTATGGGTTCACTTTATATACACATTAATAGGCAAGAATTACAAGCATTTCTCCAATATATGTAAAAATACACATGTTTATTTTATGTAAACAATATTTGATAGCAATTACAAGCAACTGTCCAATATATGTACATACTTTTTCCATTACGGCATGGGGTTTACTTTAAAATGCACATAGGCTAAAATCCACATAAAATACGGTCAAGTCCTTCAGTCAAAAAGTTATTTGTTCTTAGTTCAGAAGCTAAGTTCTTTCCAGTAACAAAGTTAATAATCAGTATTAATATACAGATGTGAATGTGCATGCTAAAAAAGTTCATTTGGCATATTGATATTCACCCACGTCCTTTCAAAATTCCAACGATGGCTATGATACTCTGTAGTGGCTCTCACCAGGCATTGTCCTGAAAAATAGATAAGATGTATCATGCTTGTAAAAATCGCCAGAGCAGAGCCATTAGGTTGCCCCTTAACAATAATTGCAGTTTGGAGCTTGAATGAAAATTTAACTGTATGCGTTGCGACGTTCGTCTGTTATAGGACAACTTAGTTTGAATAAACGAGCAGACACTAATTAGCTACTTGCTCTACGTTTATTTAAAATTAACAGCAAGACGACTAGAAGTGAATGTGCTTTCCATTAAATGAATCACACACAGTAAACAAATCCTTAAGAAAAAAATAACTTTGTGTGATTTATTTAAAACAAAGCACGTTCATTGCACAGTAAACAAAACCTTAACAAAAAAAAAACTTTGCAATGAAGTCGTTCATCCTCGGATGCAGCGCAGTGCGCACTGTTACAAAAAACCCTGTGCACACAGCCAAGGAAAATGGGGTCTTGCGCACCCAACGCGTCATTTTTGCAAGGTGCGCGCAGACCATAGACAGTAAAGCCCCGTTCACACCGCCAGCGATTTTGTCGCTACATGTCGCTAGTCTCTGTACTGTGAAGTCGCTTGTGGGCGTTCGTAGTGCTGTCGCTCTAATGTTATTGGTTGACTGCACGCCTGGCCATATCTATACAAAATACCACCAGAAGTGATATATATACAACAATATCATTTTAATTTGACTAGGAATTAGGCTCAAAAGAAACAGTATGCTGTTGGGAGAGTGTTTTTATATTACCACAGCAGTGTTCAGTGGATTAAATCATTTACAAGATTAACGATCGATGAATCAACAAATTAAACTCACTCATTCCGTCATAAATGACTAAAACGTCATTCGAATTTGACAAATAATCAATTTTCTTGTCCCTAATAGTCAACAATGCAGGTGAAACTGTAAAATGAACTGCAGCAGTGCTAAACTTGCATCACAAAATTACAACACTCGAACTTTAAATGTATGAATTAAACTCACTGAGACTGTCGACAGTTTCTTTTCCATGCCTCATTTTATTATATCCATGTATGTGGTTACAGTCAAATCATATAAACAGTGAAATCTCCCTCGAACTCCTCTGTCTTGCCTGCACTCGAGACGGTGACGTGAGCTCCACTGAAAGTCTACTTTCCTATTGGTTGTCGCTCGCGAAAATCGCTTCACATTTGCATAAAGTTGAAATTTCTCAACTTTTGTCGCTTGTCACGCCCACATTCTGTCGCCAACGGTCGCTGTCGCTCGTGTCGCCAGCGCTCCATTGAAATGAATGGAATCATGTCGCTTTGTCGCTGCGTGTCGCTGGCGGTGTGAACGGGGCTTTAAAGAAACGGACGCGTCGAGTATAAACAAGGCTTTACTCCGTGTCAGCGCGCTCTGATCGGTAAAGGTGCACAGACCTCTCCCGATGCATCTCCAGCACTCAGCCCCCGAAGCACCACTAACTCTCCACCTCTGTTTCCCTCGTAAGCTGATAATAGTATTTAAAGGGATAGTTCGGCCAAAAATGATATTTAAACCATGCATTACTCACCCTCAAGCCGTTTGAGATGCATCTGTCAATCTTGTTTCAGACGAACACATTTTCAGTTATTTTAGAAAATGTCTTAGACCCTTCAGTGGATATAATGTGAAGCAATGGGGTCCACCTCCTTCAAGTCCCAAAATGTGAATACATCCTTCACAAAAGTAATCCATCCGGCTCCAGGGGGATAAACGAAGGCCTTCTGATGGTAATCCGTGCGGTTTTGTCGTAAAAATATACATATTTAAAACTTTATAAATGAAAATATCTGACTTCCGGCAACGATCGACGCGCGTGCGTTCACGCGCTTTCGTGTTTTGTTTTGCTCTGCTCTCTGGCTGCGCTGGCGCGTTCGTTCTACGTCACAACAGTTCCTACGCTACGTCTTACCTCGTACGCCGACTTCCATCACCCGTGAACGCGCGTCGATCGTTGCCGGAAGTCAGATATTTTCATTTATAAAGTTTTAAATATGTATATTTTTAGGACAAAACCGCACGGATTACCCTCAGAAGGCCTTCGTTTATCCCCCTGGAGCCGGATGGATTACTTTTGTGAAGGATGTATTCACATTTTGGGACTTGAAAGAGGTGGACCCCCTTGCTTCACATTATATCCACTGAAGGGTCTAAGACATTTTCTAAAATAACTGAAAATGTGTTCGTCTGAAACAAGATTGACAGATGCATCTCAAACGGCTTGAGGGTGAGTAATGCATGGTTTAAATATCATTTTTGGCCGAACTATCCCTTTAAACATTCTCTATGATAAAAAATGTTTGTAAAAAAAATATTTGAATAACGGTTTTGGCGGTTATAGAGTTCTAATGACGGTGTTCAACTATAACCGTCGGTCTCACGGTTATATAATAACCTTCACACCCCTACTGGTACGTGTTTGCAAGAGGCAACAGTAACTTGTAAGATGTAACGTTAAGTTAACAGCTAACGTTATGTTAGTCAACCAAAGGTATTTAACGTTAATGTTATGATGGCTGATGCATGTTTCACATTCAGGGCTAACGTTAATAACGGTTTAACTTTATTAGGACCAGCATGATGTTACATTTGCTAAAGCTAGACAGACTTTTATAAGGTTAATACATAATGTAACAAACGGCGAGTTTTAACGTTAGCCCTGCTGACTCGACATAATGTTAACTTGCATATTAAAATTGTAAAATGTATAAAAGCTGCCGCACTTAACAAGCACATTGTGAGGAAACATAAATATATATATATATATATATATATATATATATATATATATATATATATATATATATATATATTATGTATATGAAATTTATTTAAATTGTAAAAATGTTATCTTTGAGTAATGTCATCTTTGAGACTGTTAGTTGTTACATGATTAAAAATGTAAACATACACATAAAGCATGGCAATCCCGTCAGAAATGTGTATCATAGAAAGGGAAGCACACACACACACACACAAAATGCCAGTTGGTACACCAAAATCAAATAACCCTAACCCCATCAAATAATTTTACCTGCATCTGAGGGTCTTTCCCTTAATGGTTTCCAGTGATTAAAGAAAGGACTGATGAAGGTGACACGAATCTCCCCTTTCAGGGCGCCACTTCAGCAGAAGAAAGACAAAAGGACAGAAAGTTACTCAGACTTTCCATCAGTAACAGTATGAAAATCACACTTAATACGATCCCAGTGTAGGTTTTCGAACAGTACGTGGGTAAAATTGACTTACTGTAACGTTAGTTGGTGAATGGGTCTTTCTGTTGGGTGTTCTCCCCCGATAAACATCTTATTCCAATGCTTGATCTAAAAAATAAAGTAAACAAATATCTTTTCAATATGTTATCAGTGTTTGAAGAGGTTATGTAAACATACTTCTAACGAATAAATGACGGTTTTATCACTTTACTCATTCCCACGCTTTTTTACCTCTCATGTTAACTTACCAACAACAAAACACAGCAATGTTAGATGGTACTAACACATTGAAATACGTGCTAATATCGCTACGTTAATAGTGAAGCAGTACAAAAACACACACAGAGATAACTTATTTATCTTATGAGGTTGCAGTAAGCCTATGACAGTTAAATTACCCGTGTCCCTAAACGTTAGACTGTTAAGGACTGAAAAATGTTTTCTTACCTGATATCGCCAACGACCCCTTCCTCTGTTCATATTCCAGCTTTTGTTCTTCATTGACATAGCAACTAAAATTCGCTCGGAATTTAAGAATTCAACAGGCAGATAAAAAATAATCCAGGTCTGACCGAGTAATCACCGCAAACAGCAGCTGCTCACACCAACCGAGAGTAACGGACGTATTTTCAAATTTACAATAGGCGCGCAGAGCCGCGCACATTCTCATTGGACAGTTTCCTGGAAGACAGACAGATTAACCAATCATGCTCAAAGTAAAACGGAGAAACAACCAACAACAATAGCAATAGTTTGCGCGAGTTGCAGTCTGTATTATTATTTAATTAATTGGTCAAATGACATGACAGTGTATGAATATGTAATAATGCAATGTAAACTGTTAGGCAAGCAGACAAAATTGGCAAGCATACAAAATTGTAAATTCACACAAAATCACATAAAGCAAAAAGTTTCTGCTGCACTGCTCTGTTGAGGGTGAAACTATTATTGTTAATGATAATACTTATATTTTAACATATACATTGAAGAACTGTTATGAAAATCAGAAAAATCATTAAATGCTAATGAATTATCATAATAATATGTTAAAAGGCAGATATTTATGTATGTTGTTGAAAACATTACGTTGTTTCAACGTACAGATCTTGTAAAAAATTAAACGTTGATTTAGAAAGTGTTTTTGTTAACCTTTTTCAACCATTTAGCATTAAACGTTGTTTCAACGACTGGCATTATTTCAATCATATTTCAACGTTGAAGGTCGGTCAAGTGCCGGCTGGGTATATTAATCTACCTTTAGTGAAAGCTGAATGCCGATATCGTGAAAATGTTCCATACTTTATCCAGGCTCTCTAAGTTATGACGTATCCCCCTCCCAAAGTCAAACAATATCATTGGTCGAGATTGCCTCTGGCGTATGATTCGTCCAATGATTGTACAACATTCAATTATTTGAATCTGCGCGCACTTTCCTGATATCTAAAGCACAGAGACTAGAAAAACAATTAGGATGTTTGTTTACACGTTGTGTAATGTTTCAACCATTTTAATGTCTTCAATTCCTTCACCCCCAGTTTACCAAAGCTCAAGTTTATGCTACAAGAGCCTTGGTTGAACTCGAGCCCCAGAATAAATTCCTTGTCTTTCACACATTGCTCACCTATTGTAAATTAAAAATATATAGCACCCCATTGTAAAGCTTTATTCATAGTGTGGCGGTTTGTTCCCATCAACCAAGAAAATTGTGGAGTGGCCTAATGATTTCACTGCAGCGAGGGCCTTGAATTTTGTTGAATATAGATTGACTTTGTGTCTTAATGCTTCAACGTTTTTAAAGTGGATTTACAGCCTTTACTTTTAAATTGAATCACATATTTTCTTCTCAAATAAGCATATGAGATACGTGTCAATATAGTATATGGTCAGAAAATCACTGTCAGGGCAGCATTTCAAACAGACAAAAAGGACAATGTCACCCTTAAAAGCCAAGCCAAAAGAGGACATATCAGCACACAAGATTCAAGAGTCCTTTCAAACCAACAGGCAGACAGGCATTAGGAGGTTAGTGTCCAGCATTCTTGAGCCTGGTTGTCTTGCGGAAAAACTGTCCCAAAGCATGATGATCCGAGACTTGAGGCTGCAGCACCAGACAGCAGCAGCTACAGTGCACGGGGTGGGGTCTGAAAATGTTGCCACTCAATATTTTCTCTGCCACTTATGAAATTGTTGCTAATTGTAAACACTGAGTCAGTGGTACCTGACAGTAGAAACACTGGATATAGGATGCATAAACAATCACTGACTATTCTTGATTTAATTTTATATTAAACTTAAGCTCAATTATTTCATGTACAATAACTGTATATTTAGTTACACTGTGCAACAATATCTCCTACTGTATTCATCCATCTTTCAAGGCAATATTTTTAGATCTGTTTCTGTAGTATAACACACAGTAATTATTATGGTCAATTTTTATTTACAGCATATCTGCATGAAAGGTATAGCCTACATAGCTGTTTTTTATTTTTATTTTATGTATATATTTTTTTATCTATCACTCTTGTATCTGCACTTGTTGAATCTTAAGCTGATGTGGCCAGCAAAGTTTATCTTTGCTTCTGAAAAATATCTGCATTGGTGGCAGGGG
Organism: Tiaroga cobitis; assembly: GCA_030578255.1. Classification (NCBI taxonomy): domain Eukaryota; kingdom Metazoa; phylum Chordata; class Actinopteri; order Cypriniformes; family Leuciscidae; genus Tiaroga; species Tiaroga cobitis. The sequence continues at coordinate 36,844,818 of CM060597.1, forward strand.
ACTTGGAAGTTTTACATTTACCCTGTATTTGATAGGTGTGAGGTGCTAACCTAACCCTAACCCTATACATTAATGGTAAAGTAATGTAGATATATTGGATAGTTGCTTTTATTTACTATAAAACAATGTTTATATAAAGTGAACTCCTTGAATTAAAAGTATGTAGATATATTGGATAGTTGCGTTTAATTACTATAAAAGTAAGTTTATTCAAAGTAAACCTATACATTAATGTGAAAAGTATGTGTTTTACATCTAAAAATCTCTACTTTGACGGGGAGTTCTTGTGGATGTAATTGATAATGTTATGAATTTACCAAAGAATACTGTGTAAAAACAGAAGACTTCTTTAATTGTATAATTGTAAGGTATTCCTGCAATAATTTCCAGTTTATATGCAGATTTATTCATTTGTTTAATGTTCTACAGACATTTTTTTTAATGAGATTTTCTTTTCATTCTACAGCAGTGGAACTGTAAAAATACAGAAAATGTTTACAGTAAATATCTGTATTTTAAAAAACAGAATTATTCCGTAGAATAACTTAAGGTTTTTTACTGTAATTTGACGGTAAGTGTTTGGCAACTTTGCTGCCAGACTTTTTACCGTTTTTTTACGATTGTTTTTTTACATGTATTTACCTTAAATTTAAGGTTTCACAGTAAAAAAACACATAGTTGTCTTAATTTTAAATAAGCGATTTTTTTGTCTTTTTACATAGAATTTAATGTAATTTAACATTCAAGCCAATTAAACAAAAGAATAATCCTGTAAAAAATATATAATTTCTCCTTATATGAATTTACAGATTATTACTTTTATTTTATGGTTAATGTTTTTAATAAAAGTTTTTTCCTGTATTTTAATGACATTTACACGTAATGTTAAAAAAACAGAAAATATCTGTAAAATAATACAGTATATTTCTGTGAAAAAACTTTTTTTTTTTACAGTGTACGCAGTACATCGCCTGAAACATCGATTATTGTGTCTGGACCGCTTCCTACGTACCGACGAGGGCATGAAAAGTTCAGTAGATTATTCGCGCTAAATGAATGGTTATTGTCATGGTGCAATGAGCAGAAACTGCTCTTTGTAAATAATTGGAATCTGTTTTGGGAGCGACCAAGGCTCTTCCGCGCTGATGGCTTACACCCAAGTAGAATCGGGGCAGATCTTCTGTCGGATAACATCTCCAAGATGTTAAATACCGTTTGACTAGTATCCAAAAATCCAAATCACAGTCTCTACTGCACCAATTTAATTGATATTAATACTAGTGTAGAACATTGCATAGAAACTGTGTCTATTCCTCGTTTACTAAGATCAAATAATAAATCTACTGCGGGATCTAGAAAAAATCTAATTGTTATTAAAACTAATAATCTCGCTATTAGTGAACAAAAACAATTTCTAAAGCTAGGTCTTCTAAACATTAGATCGCTCACACCGAAGGCGGTTATTGTAAATGAAATGGTCACAGATAATAATTTCGATGTTCTGTGCCTTACTGAAACCTGGCTTAAACCAAATGATTATTTCGGTCTAAATGAGTCTACTCCGCCAGGATACTGTTATAAGCATGAGCCCCGTCTGATCGGTCGTGGCGGCGGTGTTGCAACAATCTATAGAGATATCCTTAATGTTACTCAGAAAACTCGTCATAGGTTTAATTCGTTTGAAGTACTTGTGCTAAATGTTACGCTCTTAGATGTAAGAAAAAAATCCCTATTATCTCTAGCATTGGCTACCGTATATAGACCTCCAGGGCCTTACGCCGATTTCCTAAAAGAGTTTGCTGACTTTCTATCAGATCTTTTGTTCAACGTCGATAAAGCATTAATTGTTGGAGATTTTAACATACACGTAGATAATTTAAATGATGCGTTAGGGGCTGCGTTTACAGATTTATTAAACTCCTTTGGGGTCAAGCAAAACGTCATCGGACCAACTCATCGTCTTAATCATACACTCGATTTAATTATATCATATGGAACCGATCCAACCGATATAGATATCATTCCACAAAGTGATGATGTCACTGACCATTACATGGTAACTTGCATATTACGTACTGCTGTAATATGTCATGCTGCGCCACGTTATCGACCTGGTAGAACAATTCTTCCATCCACCATAGATCATTTCTCAAATAGCTTATCTGATCTGTCTCAGCTGCTGTCTGAACCCAAACAAACAGATGAACTAGATTAACTAACTAGCACTATGAGCACCATTCTCTCTAGAACATTGGATATTGTTGCACCCATTAAATTAAAAAAGGTCAGAGAAAAAAGTATAGCACCATGGTACAATAATACTACATATGTTTTAAAGAGAGAAACCCGTAATTTAGAGCGTAAATGGAAAAAAACTAATTTAGAGGTCTTTAAAATCGCGTGGAAAGACAGTATGTCACGTTATAAAAAGGCCCTTAAAACGGCCAGGGCTGAGCACCTCAGCAAATTAATAGAAAACAACCGAAATAATCCAAGGTTTTTATTTAATACCGTGGCTAGACTAACAAATAAACAGACGTCGTCTGAACAAAATACCTCGTTACAGTTTAGTAGTAATGATTTCATGAACTTCTTCACCGAGAAAATTGAAAGCATCAGAATCAAAATCGTAAACGTTCAATCTTTACTCGTGCCTTATAATTCAGCCGCAATTATCACCCCGCAAGAACAATTACAATGCTTTACAACCATAGAACAAAAAGAGTTAAATAAACTTATCACTTCATCTAAAACAGCAACGTGTTTATTAGATCCTATACCAACTGAACTACTGAAAGAAGTGTTACCTATAGTGGAAGAGCCTCTTCTCAATATTATTAACTCATCTTTATCTTTAGGTCATGTTCCAAGAACGTTCAAGCTGGCTGTTATAAAACCTCTTATTAAGAAACCACATTTAGATCCAAATAACCTAGCAAATTACAGACCCATTTCGAATCTTCCATTTATGTCAAAAATATTAGAAAAAGTTGTGTCCAGTCAACTCCGCTCTTTCTTGCAAGAAAACGACATCTATGAAAAGTTTCAGTCTGGATTCAGGCCACATCATAGCACTGAAACTGCGCTTGTTAGAATCACAAATGATTTACTTTTAGCTTCGGACCAAGGCTGTATCTCAGTACTAGTTTTACTTGATCTTAGTGCTGCGTTCGACACTATAGATCACACAATACTCTTAGATCGACTACAAAATTACACTGGTGTTCAAGGACAAGCATTAAGCTGGTTCAGGTCATACTTATCTGACCGCTACCATTTCGTCTATTTAAATGGAGAAAAATCGATCATAACTTCGGCAAACTATGGAGTGCCGCAGGGATCTGTGTTAGGCCCTTTATTATTCTCAATATATATGCTGCCACTTGGTAATATTCTAAGGAAACATGGAATTAGTTTCCATTGTTATGCTGATGACACTCAAATATATATTTCATCACGGCCAGATGAATACGCTAAATTATCCAAATTGACAGATTGTGTTAAAGATATAAAAGATTGGATGACGCGTAATTTTCTTTTATTAAATCGAGACAAGACAGAGGTAATACTTATCGGTTGTAAAAACCGTCCACAAAACCTTTCACAGCACGACTTTAACATAGTAGGATGCCCTGTTACTTTATCCGCTACAGTAAAAGACCTGGGTGTTACATTAGACTGCAACTTGTCTTTTGAAAAGCATATTTCATGTTACAAAAACAGCCTTTTTCCACCTTAGAAACATTGCTAAGCTACGTAACATGCTATCAGTCTCTGATGCAGAAAAGTTAGTTCATGCATTCATGACCTTGAGACTAGATTACTGTAATGCTTTATTAGCTGGTTGTCCTGCATCTTCAATAAACAAGCTACAGTTAGTCCAAAATGCAGCCGCTAGAGTTCTTACTAGATCAAGAAAATATGATCATATAACACCGATTTTATCATCACTTCATTGGTTACCTATAAAGTTCCGTATTAATTACAAGGTATTGCTTTTGACTTATAAAGCTCTAAATGGTTTAGCTCCAGTTTATTTAACGGATCTTCTATCGCCCTACAATCCATCGCGCTCTTTAAGATCACTAAATTCGAGGCTTCTGGTCATTCCTAGGATATCCAGATCCACCAAAGGAGGCAGAGCATTTTCACATTTAGCTCCGAAGCTCTGGAATAGCCTTCCTGATATTGTTCGTTGCTGAGACTCGCTCTCCCAGTTTAAAACTAGACTGAAGACGCATCTATTTAGCCAGGCATTCATATAAATTTTTTATCTTACAGTTACTGTAAATTCGGCCTCTAGTTCATAAACGCCACAGGAGAACTGGCCCCCGACTGAGCCTGGGTTCTCCCAAGGTTTTTTCTTCTCCATAGGGTCATCTGATGGTGTGTTAGGACACCTTTAGGTCACTGGATGGAGTTTTTCGGTTCCTTGCCACTGTTGCCTTTGGCTTGCTCAGTTGGGGATATTCAAATTAATTAACCAATCCATACCATTGATCAGCTCTATCAAACTTGGATGTCTTTTTTTTCCAGTAATAAACAAACATTAAGTTGTTTTGATTGATACTGTGATACAATCTGTATTGTGAAAAGCGCTATATAAATATATTTGACTTGACTTGACTTGATTTGCTCTGTTTACATTTAATCAACACATTCAATTAAGATTTTCTGCAAAATGCAATAGCTTACAACTATTAGCTTATTTATAAATGTTTTAATAATAGCTTATTTATAAATGTTGTAATTAAGAACAAGAAGGCAAACATGACCCCTTCACATTCATCAAAACCATTTAAAATCTGTCTAACAATAAATAATAATAAATATAAGGATGGAGGATTTAAACTATGGACTATTAAAGACTTGTATATGGATGGAATACTTCTTACATTTCAAGAATTGTATGATAAACACCAGATTCCCTCAAAACATTTTTTTTAAATATTCACAGCTTAAAAGTTATGTCTTCCAGATCTACAGATATTATGTACATTCCCAAACTGTCATTAATAGAGGAAATAATTGGAAAAAGAGGTGAAAAGGGCCAAGTCACAATATTATAATTTAATAATGTTTAACTCTAAAGAGTCTGCTGTAGACAAATTAAACGCATGGAGGAAAGACATTCAAGAAGGGGGATTCTTTAATTTGAGGGGGGAGTTTAGACTTTTTTTTAATTAGGCCTACATTTATCTCCTAATGGGCTAATTTTGTTCTTAAGAATTTACGCAACACAAGGAAGCTTGATTTCAATCTTTGAATTAAATTGAAAAAAGTAGCACAAAAATACAATAGAATAAAGATACCTATAAAGAGAAAAGATTTTGCTTAGGTCTGACATCAGTATTCAGAAATAGTACTACAGAGACTGAATAAAGTAGGCCTAATCAAATGCAAAATAACACTGGGTAGTGTTTTAGTCCTGAGAACTAAATTAAATACATAGGATATTAATCCTGATTCCTTAAAATGAAAGCTATGTTTTGTTGTTTTGACAACCAAATTAATGACAGACCATGGCTGCTGTCACTGTAAGAGCTCGTGCACAGATCCTGTAGCCACTAACATTATACGGTCACGTGCGATGTATGCTTATTGAAGACATAACCTACTGTTTTTAGATGATACTCACCAAGACCGAAATTGACATAATTTTCGCATGTTTTTTACTGTTAAAGCGATATAATCCATGAAAAATAACTGTTGTTACCCGCGAGCTTGTGAGGTGGCTTGTATGTGTGCAGAAAAAAACATCTCTCAGACAGCGCGCAAAAACATCTCTCAGACAGCGCGCAAGTATAGCCTACCGAATAGTTCAAGATTGCGTGAATGTTTAAACTGTTAAGACTTAAGACGTGCAAATGGTAACCTGTAGTTACTCATGATGCAATGCTGGCCCATGCAAATGACAATTCCGTCTATCCCAACTCCGAAACGCGAGTGTATTATCGCCGCCTGAACGAGATAGGACATTTGTACATTTTTTTTATTTTTGTCCCTCTGTCTGGGCCCCATCCCGCCAATCGGGCCCTAGGCACGTGCCTAGTTTGCCTTTGCGTTAATCCGGCTCTGTACGTGAGTTTCATCGGGCAGCGACGGTATGCTAATCAGTGTTTCCCCTAAGATTTTTTTCAGGGGGGGGGGGGGGGGACTGCAAGTGTTGCGGAGCGGGCGTGTTCTGGATACGTGGTGTAATTTTTTTAGTAATCAAAAAGCATGTCTAATTAATTGAAATCATGTATTATGAATCATTAAACTTATACAACATTTTTTTTTTAAATCTATGAAAAAAGTCACTATTTCTGTGTTGTGTTTTTTCTGGTAATAAAATGAAGACATAAAACACAAATTGTATCATTTATCATCAATTTTAATCATATGCAATTAAATAAACTTTTTGTCAAATAACGTGCTGCACAATGAGCTTTAGGCTACTGTTAAAATTAAAACATGGAAGAAAAATATATTATTTTGTAAAAAATTTAGTTTTGATCATTTATTTGGATTAGTGTTAGTACATTGGGACATATCTAAATTCTACAGTACAACGGTAATATATTTCTGTAAAGTTAAACCGAACTTTTATTTTGACGGGTTGCCGTGAAGACCTTTTGAGTTTCTGTGCGTTTATGTCATGATGGTAGTTTTTCTCAAATGAAGCGGTTAAATGATCACGAAGTGACATTCAGAGTGGATCTAGAGCCTGGAGAGGAAGTTCATGCATTTGTGTCTTCATATAGGCAAAAAAACAGCGCAAGCGTCACACGTACTTCAGTGTGTGTGTGTGTGTGGTAAATGAAACTGCACGTAAAGTTGTCTGCACCATTCATTCACACAGAACATGCAGGATTCGTATTTAAATAGTCTTTGTGGTTTAATATTCACACACACTAGTCTATATCGCGATTTGATTTCAAGTGTAATGAACTGCTTTCTATTAATCAGGCATGAAAACGGGTCAGGGGTGAAAAAGGTGAGAAGGAAATAACCCCTCTAGGGGGGTCCGGGGGCATGCTCCCCCGTAAGAAAATTTTAAATATTCCATATTTTAAAGCATCAATCTGATGCATTTTGAGATGCATTTTTTGCCAACCTGGGGAGAGCTGGAGAAACTTAACTTCAGCCATTAGTCAAAAATATTATGGCCTCCGTAGCGTTAGCTAATAATAATAATTTTTTTTTGAAAAGACCGATTCCGATCCGTTACCAACGCAGTTTAAAAAAAAAAATCAAGTAGAATTTCTATAACTGTGTGTTGAACTGATAATCACTCTTTTGTGTGTTAAACACAATCTACTTAATACAGACAACTTCCTTATAAAGAAAAACAACAACAACAAAAAATATGATCATAAACTGACAAATTATATTATAAACTAGATTAGTGGGTAAAACTCAGTAAAATTTAGTCTAGAAAAACAATAATTTTATAAAATCAGAACATTTAGTGAAAAAAAAAAATATTTAGTGGGGAACAAATAAGAGACAATAAGTGTAGCACTAAATCTGGTAAAACATTACACATTGCTCTTTGTATTGTTGTAAAATACATTCATGAAAAACAAGATAAAAATCAAAAAAGATCAATTATTTTATAGTCTACTATAAAATTAAGAAAATATATATAGCACAAATGTATAGCACAGCTGTTTAATGAGGCAGCAACATATGATAGATAGGGCAGAACAGAACAAAATATACTATTAATAATCTTTCATTGCGCAAAAGTATTATGATATGATTATAAAAGACTCCAATAGAGTGCTGCACACAGCGCTTATGCGCATCCCGAGCGCTGAATGATGCGCTTGAGGCAACACGAGTCACAGCGCGCAGCTCTTCGAGTACGCAGTGAAAAGTTCAAAGCACAAAGGAAATACATATCGATGCATAGTGTATTATACAGTATCTATCTATGTAATAGTTTATTGAGCCTTTTCTTTTAACAGTTTTAAATTTCAGTTACTGTGCGCGTGAAGAACAATGATAGTGCTCTCCAGTGTTGTGATCTAGACACGCGGTAAAGGAACATGATTGAGGTACTACAGCAAGATAGTCAATTTATGCGAAACCACAGAGCTTTATCTACAGATCAAGTATAATAATATTAACATTTAATTATCTTGGAGAGAGTTCATCGTTGCCGAACGCGACGCGCTGTGCTGTTTGAATGCTGAATGACTGACGACGCACTGTTTGAACACTAATGTAGAATTACTGACAGCCGCAGCTGAGGGAAAAGTTTACGTGAACTTGAATTTAATGACTTAAATATTAATTTCTATCTCACATTATACTATAGTATGGCTTCATATATATTATACACCCGGCGAATTTCGCCGAAAGGTGAGTGATTTTCATGTCTGAAATTTATTCCTCAAATTTTTTACAAATTCTGTGAAATTCTGCGTTATACAGTAAATTCCGTTTTTATGACTGGATTTCGTCAGCATTTTAGGGGGGGCGGGGGGTCGTTTTGGGGGGGCGGGCCGCCCCCCCAAAACAATGGTAGGGGAAACACTGCTAATGGTGTAGTTGAGGAATTCTGCAGTAAATAGGTAAAGTACTTCATATCCCTCAAAACACAGCATAAAAATATAGATGAGAAGTAAACGAAAAAAATTATATATAATTTGTATTATTAAAATGTATATTTTTTGTACAATAGCTCGATACATGTTTGGGGTCCTATAGACCCCAAATGCACTGAGTGTAAACAGGAAGCTAAGAGCATATGAGGGTTAATATCATTTATAAACTTGTTTTTACCATTTATATATACCCACGGTATTATGTTCATATTGTGTTATTGATATGCTATTCCTATTTTTTTTAAAGTACTTTAAAAAAATAAAAAATAATTTTGTCATTTCCGTGCTGTAAGAACATAACCAAGGTAGGTATATTTATCAAATATTTCACCCATGTTGTGCCATATCCAAGAGGTAAAGGACTAGAGATGTTCCGATACCCTTTTTCCCTTCCCGATACCGATTCCGATACCTGGACTCGGGGTATCGGCCGATACCGAGTACTGATCCGATACCTGGCTGTGTACAGTATCTATACAGCTGCAATTCATACTAGCACTGTATTAACTGATAGAATTATTTTATGGCGTGTTTCAGACTTATCCCTTAATTAAACATGAACAAATACATACAGTGAACTAGAGTATTTTTATTATCTGACATACATTTCACAGAAATATATTATTTATCTTTCTTAAGTGAAAAAGAACTGAAAATGCAACCACACATCTAATACTGTAAACTGAAAAAAGGTATTTTAGTTTTACAATATAACTGCATAAAAAAAGTGCAACAAATAAATCTAGGAATCAAAAAAATGATATGAATAATATAAGAAAATAATCTCTTTAAAATTTAAAGTCCATAAACAATTTTGTTAAATAAACGGCATTTCAGTTTTGACCGCGGCTGGTCATCCAGAACAATAAACTCAATACATGTTGTGGGTTATATTTATCGCTCGTTGGCTGTCTTTTGAAAACTTCTCTTTTTGTTTGATAGATTTTCTCTATCTTCAAGATATCGAAGATGGCGGCTGGTAGCGGCAGAGTGGCAGGTACTGCTGTCTTACCTCTCCTAAACCATACTGGGAGACCGCCAGGTCATCATAAAATACGACATGAAACTTGGGCGCCTGGGCGATATAAAAACTCTGTTAAAATAAATACGTCCTTACACCACGTTATTTTGGTGATGCACCTGCTTTTTCTGATGGGCTCACAGATATGGGTGAGCTGGAGCTCTACCTCTAAACGTGTGCTTATGGACTCACCTGCAAAACTCGCTGTCGGTGTGCCGGTGGTCTCGTGGAGCCAGTATATCCTATACTCAAACATCCTGGATGATGGTCGAGCGAGGCGTGCACAAAGTGAGCTGCGTGGACACTCTACATCTATGTCAACAAAGCCAAGCCCAGCCGTCGTTCTCTGCGCAATCCTCCTTTTGTGCGGAGATGTCCATTCAAATCCTGGACCGAGATCTTTGGACATTGACCAAACGGCTGATTTTGACATCCCGGCGAAGCATGCTGCCTTTACCGGCGCGGGAACTCGAGGTAATATTCCTCCAACAAACATGATGATAACTTCGTGCCTTAAACAGCAGCAGATGAAATTGTTTCAGACTGTAAATCATGCGAGTGTGTTGTGGGACGCTAAAACGAAGCCGAAAGGCATTTTTGGTGGCCACTTGAACATACGTAGCCTTATTTCAAAGACCGAACAACTTGAACATTTATTAACGGACTCAAACATCGACTACTTATGCCTCACAGAGACTTGGTTAACCCCAACAACACCTTTATCTGTTTTTAATATTCCAGGGTATAATGTGTACAGGCGGGACAGAAGGAAAGGGAAAGGGGGTGGAGTCCTGATTTATGTTAAAGACAGCATTCAAAGTCAACAAATAGTTTTTTCAGACAACAATCTGGAATGCTTGGGGGTAAAAATTACATTATCTCCCCAAATGTATTTTGCTGTCTTTGCAGTCTACCGCCCTCCTACCGCCACAAATGAATTTTATGATTGTCTAAATGTTATACTTAAACAACATGGAAAAATGGAAGTTATTCTTATGGGTGATTTCAATTTAAATTGGCAAGACAAAACGCGTAGGAAAAAGCTTAAAGATATTGCCAAAACTATTCAGATGATGCAGATAATCCATAAGCCTACAAGAATAACAAAATCTTCCCAAACACTTTTAGATTTAATTTTTACAAATAAACCAGATAGAATTAAAAAGATTTATAACCTTATCACTGGGCTATCAGATCATAATCTTACTTTGGTCTCCAGGAAACTGTCAAAAACACGTTTTAAAAATCTGAATTCGGTGAAAGGGAATTCCATGCCCTTTATCGCTCTAAAGGACATGGCCTTTATTGAAAATGAGATTAAGCAAGTAAACTGGTATGACAAAATTGGTAGTATGCCCTGTGAGCCAGCTAGTGCTGATTTAATGTCAATTATTAAAGACATTATTTTAAAATACACCAAGAAAAGGGGCAAGAAAACAAATAAAAAATATAATCTACCCTGGTTTAACACTAATCTCTGGGAAATAATGAAAAAAAGGGATGCTTCTTTGAAAAAGTTTTTAAAAACAAAATTAAATACTGATCACCTGATTTTTAAAAGTTTAAGAAATAAAGTAACACAACAACTTAGAAAAGCAAGAGCAAACTTCTTCCTCAAAGTTATTAATGAGGCAAAAGGAAACCCTAAAAAATTATGGAAGAGCATTGACAAATTACTAGGAAGGGAAAAATCAGCAAATAAACACTTAAAACTTGTGGTGGATGGTTGTACTCAGGATGATGATAGGATTATTGGGGAATGTTTTAATGATTATTTTATAAATTCAGTACAAGAATTGAGTTTAAGATTCCCAAAAATTCAAATTACACAAGCTTTAACCTGTAGTGATGCTGCTTTCAAGTTCTCTTTAATCATCCCAGAGAAAGTGGAAAGTGTAATCTCACTTCTATCTAATAGTAAAGCTAAAGACATATATGGTTGTGATACAGCTTTTTTAAAACAGCACAAGACAACTATTATGATACCTCTAGCGATGATTATAAATAAGTCTTTTAATGAAAATATCTTTCCCAGTGTGCTTAAATATGCCATTGTCACCCCTGTGCACAAATCGGGGGATACCCAAGTGGTCTCTAACTACCGACCCATCAGTATTCTCCCAGCTGTGTCAAAGGTTATCGAAAAGGTTGTGGCAGAACAACTAATAGCACATCTGAACTCTAGGTCCTTTTTACATCCGATGCAATTTGGTTTCAGAAAAAAACATTCCACTGAAACTGCATGCTGTTACTTCCTTGAGGAAATTAAAATGAGCCTAGATCAAGGAGGAGTGGTGGGAGCAGTCTTCTTAGATTTACGCAAAGCCTTTGATACAGTGAATCACGAGGTACTGATAAACAAGTTGGGTAAATACGATATTTCAGTAAATGTCCAAAATTGGATAAAATCTTATTTAATAAATCGAAAACAATGTGTGCAAATAAATGGAACTTTGTCAACGTCTCTTGACTCCACTGTGGGAGTACCACAAGGATCAATTTTAGGGCCTCTATTGTTTTGCTTATATATTAATGACCTGCCTTTGATTTGCAAGGGTACAAACATTGTTATGTATGCTGATGATACAGTTTTATATACCCATGGGAGAAGTGCAACAGAAGTAGCCAAAAAGTTATCAGATGTTATGAGTAAGGTCAGTGACTGGTTATATGACTCATGCCTTACATTAAATGTTGAGAAAACTGTAACTATGTTTTTTACAAACCGATCTAAACTTAATATTTATCCGGAAGTTTTAGTAAGTGGCCAATATATAAAACATGTAGATGCATTTAAGTATCTGGGGGTAACTCTAGATTCGACACTTAGTTTTAAAGGTCATGTTAAAAATATGTGCAATAAATTGAAATTTAACTTAGTAAATTATAGATACATAAGAAATTCTCTCACCACTGTTGCATCCAGTACATATTTAAATGCGATGATTATTTCCCACCTCTTGTACTGTATTACATCCTGGTCTCAAGCATGTAAGACAGTCATTAAACCCATAGAATCCCTGTATAAAGACTGCCTCAAGATTCATGATAAAAAAACTCGTTATTATCATCACTGTAATATATTGGTCAAATATGAGCTGCTTAGTCTTGATAATTTAATAAAATACTCGAATGTGTCTTTGATACATAAAATCATATATAGTGCTACTGCTCCCCCTCTGAAAAAGTTTGTCACACTATGCTCTGAAAAAACAGAGCGAACAACTAGAAGTGTCACAAGGGGGGAGTGTAACCTCCCTCGCCGTAAAACTAAACTTGGGAGCTCCTCTTTCTCAAGTATCGCTATGAGACAGTGGAATACCCTTCCCACGGAACATATTTTATGCACAGATTTTAACAATTTTTCTAGCTTGTCAAAGAGTTGGTTGCTAAGTAAGCAGGTTTGCACACATTGTTAAGATTGTGTGTGTTTGAGTGTGTGTGTGTTGTTTATGAATGATTGTCTAGAGTTGAATTGTGCTATAATGTGTTTAAGATGCTGCTATATTGTTTATGTGTTTGTTGGGGAGGGGTGAAACCGAGAGTAAATAGGCTGATGGTCTCCCTGTTTATTGCTAATCTGTATACCTGTATAATGGACATCACTCTTTTCAAATTCATGTGCAATTTTATTTTTAATTTTAAATTTGTTATACCTGCCCAGGGACTACAGGTGCAAATTAGCAAATGTTGCTACAACCTGGCCCAAGACATATTCTCTTGTTTAACAAGTTTAATGTTTATTGTGCATTGTCCCTGTTTCAAATAAAATAATTTCCATTCCATTCCATTCCATGAAGCTTTCAGAGATTGTTATTCTGGCGCGGCTCATTCTTCTTTGCCCTTGCGTTTGTGTAATCGTGTTCTGCGGGGTGGCGCGTCTTCAAATGCTTTAAGTTACTCGTGTTGAAGTTGCTAATACTTGTTCCACCCCTCGAAATTGCAGTATGACATACGAGACATGTCGCTGTTTTCCTGGCTGGTTGGTCCAGTCTGAAATACTGCTAAACAGCGGACACACTGCTATCGTGCGTGCGTGCGTGCGTGCGTTTTCTTCTTCGCTGCTCTAAACAGTGGTTGCTCGTGGCAACAGCACAACTTCCTGTGTCGCCACAAGCAACCACTGTTTAGAGCAGCGAAGAAGAATTGATCTCCGATTTGCAGCGTTACGCAAAGCTAGCGTGCATTACTAGATATTGTTTAAGAAAAAGGTATCGGATCGGTACATGGGTAGAAGTACTCGCCGATACCGATGCCAGCATTTTTATTGGTATCGGCGGCATTTCCGATACTAGTATCAGAATCGGAACAACTCTATAAAGGACATTGTGTTCCAGTCAAATGAATTAAACTGCTTTGGAGCATTTGCACAGCTGGTTCCACCCTCCGACTTTGACATAATATTTTTCTGGAGAATGACTCTATAAAGTATTAATGAAGTGTATCATGCTGGCTTGTGGAGGGAGGAGGGTCTGTGGCATTCATACGGTGCATGTGGTGAGAAAATGCATCCAGGGCATTCGGCATTACACCCTTATCACCCTCTGCGCTTTCTCTCTACCTGGGTGGAACAAAAGACTTGCAAATATTTGGCCCGATTCCATATCTTACCCCTTTAAATCCATCAATCTGTTCTGTCCCCACACCTGCCCCCATGGTGTTGACTCTCCATGAGAAGTAGGCCCTGGACCATGTGAGCTCTTTAAACAGTAATGAGCTAATAACAGCGGATGAATGGGATGACTGGAGGCAGCCAAAGCTCCACATAGCATTAAGAAACAAAAATGACAATGGTGCAAATAGCACAGGAAGAGGTCAAGAGACTATACTAGGAGACTCTTACTTTCTCTCCACAGGGAAGCACAGTGGATTGAGAATATCTATTGTTATGTGTGTTTTATGCTTGTTCCCACTGTCATTGCCACTTAGCTCACATGGAACTTGTAATCGGATGGCTCACCCAAAAGAGAAAATTATATGAGCCGCATCTCGTTCCAAACTTGTTTAACTTTCTTCTCTCAAAATATATTTTGAGAAATGTTTCAAATGTTTTGTCCATACAATGAAAGTCAATGAGGCAGGGGGTGGTAACTGTCACTCTAAGAAAAAAGCATTGCCACCTCAGAAATATCCCAGTACAAAATATAAATGTAAGTAGTGTTTCTTGTACCACTTTCAGCAACGGCACTTCAACGATGACATAAAAAAGATAGTTACTGCTGTTGTGGCTTTTTTTCTTATTAACAAACATCATCACTGAGTAAGAGACACTCTGAGTCCAATTTAATAGTTTATAAAGTATTTATTCTCTTGCAAGAGAGATCTTCGTCACTCATACACATTCGTGAGTCAGTGAGGAGAGATAAGGAGAAGCAGTGTCTGTCTTTTTTATATCTTGTGTCCTCCAAGGCCTTATTTCTGCCCTCCCCTCACAGGAGAGATATACTTTGTTTTTTCCTATTTCTCCCTGGCCCTGAGAGGTAAATGCCCGATTAACCCTTTAGGCTATAACGTACAAATGCACTCAAGATGACCCCTTGACCACCTGCTTTTCCTTACCTCCACTGACTCCCAACCACAGTAAATTATCAATCAAAGGCCCCCTCTCACTACATTCGTGAGAAGAGATGAGGCCATCATTAGGAATCACTGAAATCAGAGCAATAAAAGAAAAATTCCATAACACTGCATAATATTGGCTAGAAAAAAAAAAGAAATTGTCTTGGAATGTCTTGCTGAGTCAAAAATACACAGACCAGCCAGTGTAGTCATTAACAAACAGATTAACTTTTAGTTTATTTAGTTTTAGTTATTTCAATACTTCAATGTTAACTAAACGATTTGACACAATAAGTAATGTTGCCTTGGTAAGTTTTATGCTTTTGTATTTTATTTTATTTACTGTTTGTTTTAAGTAATGTTTTTTTATTTTTATTAATGGTTTTAGTTTTAGTTAATGATAATAACCCTGGTCTACATATAGACATTCACATGTTAATAATGAAACACATTGTCTGCAAATTAATCCAGTCTCAGTCCTTTAAAATTGTAACATTTCTTACTAATATTAACAATATATTCAAAAGATTAAATAAGTCTTAAACATTATGCACTAAATCTTGTTATTTACATATCACCCAAGAAACCTATGTAATGAAATGTAGTAATGATAGACCTGCTATTACAAGCTCAGAGACATTTAAAATATGTTGATGTGTTTAATATACGATGGCTTGACTTGATGCCCTAAGTATTGACATTTAATTAAAAAAAAAAAAAATTGTTACAGTAGTGTGGGAATTCAACTGTTTCGCATTGACAAAACTGTGTATGTCAGGTTATCAATCCACACAAACTATGCATGGAATTCTTCTTGGCGTACACGGTGTAGTGATGGATACGTGAACGTATCGTTCTTTTTAGTGAACCGGTCGAAGTACACTAAATCGGACTGAATCGTTCGAAACAGTTTGCGTCTTACGTCAGCGCTGATCCACAAGTTAATAAAGTTACTCGCTTTCAGACATGCCTGACAGTACCTCCGAATCGAAATAAACCAAGAATATCCTGGAGTATATTGTGAAGTCAAACACGTATTTGTTATTGTAAATATTACTTGAGAAATTAATGAAGAGACTTTTCTTTCGGTTTTGCCGAATTGACTGTCATAGATGGTGTTACGGAAAAGCATGAAGAGCGCCGTCTTCCGGGTGACGTCATCCGGCATCTGTCGGAAAAAGCCGATCTCTAATTGCGAGCGCACCTGATAAAGATTGATTCCTCAGAGCGCATTAGAGACCAAACACAGGCAGAAACAATAGGGGTGAGAACAACGTTTGTCCTGCTGGGTTTTCCAGCTTCCCTCCTTTTGAAGAAAGAGGAAACTTTGTATGAGGTATGAGAGAGAAATACAATGCAAATCGGATGCGCATCAGTGACTAATCAACCCGAGACGCTGCTGGTAGGATGACTGCTTGACGCTTGATTAATTTATATTCTAATGAGACAATTTTACACGATTATGATTAAGAGTATATACGATCTATAAATGAATTTAAATGTCTAGTAGAATGTGTATATTGTTGTAATGTCAATGTCCGATTGTAATTAGATTTTGTATTCTTTTTCTCTTCCCGTTTTTCTTTTAAAAAGGTTATCAACCTAGTTTGTGCTTGAAGCTTTCTACCAAAGAATTTACTGTTTGAAGATAATCTAACTGCAAATGAAGCTCATCTGTTCCAATGTATTGTGACATGAATGGAAAGTAAAAGACTGCAAGTCAAGATTGTAACAACTTTAATGAAGAGTGAAAGTAAAAGCCATTTTTGAGATGATTCCTGTGTCCGTGGTTGACTAAGCATTTTTCAAGTTTAAAGCAGAACTGATGTGTGAAATCCGAAAAGAAACTTGACAGTTGATAACCACAGCTGACAGCCCAGCTTGTCAACACAGTTTGGAGATCAGCATAACAGCAGTGGACTTCACATTTGGGGCAGTGCAGAACGGCCAAGCTCAGACGGTGCGTCATTGGAGCAAGAAGGTGAAAGACAGGAAGGTTGTTGTTGCTGTTGGAGTGTTAAGTGGATAAGTTGAAAATGGCTGAAGAAGCAGTGGGGAAACCAATTGAGCAACTTAAAAAAGAAAGGACTGCTGCAAAAAATAGTTTCACAAGACAAGTCAATTTCCTTAACAGAGAAGCTCACTGGCTATTGGAAGAGGAGCTCAAGGAGGAGTTCAAGAAGCTCTCACTCGTCACGCGGAGGGTTTTCGAGACAAACGATGATTACAGATCTGGACTTCTCGCTGATATGGAGGGTGAGGAGAGCAAATATGAAGAGCCATTGCAGCAGGAAGCTGATATTAAGAAAACTGCAAGTGAGTGTGATGGGAAGTTTAATGAGGTTGAAAGAATTGTTCAAATGAATCTTTGGTCAAGATATGGACTGCACGAAGTGACTGGTGCAATATCTGCAGCGGAGAAAACCTGTGATCGAGTAGCAAACATGGCTATTGATGGCAGTGAGTATGAAAACTATGAAGTTCAACTCAACTTTCTTGGAAAACTTGTTAAAGAGGCACTAAGAGCTTTGTCAAGCTGGGAGAAATGGACCCCTGAGGCCGAAAGGAAAGTTTGGGAAGGACGTGTGAGGAGGTTAAAGGAAGACCGCAATGTCCTCGAAGCAAGGAAGGGTGAGTTTGCTAGAGCGCGGAGGGTCACTGAAGATGCATTGGTCGCAAACCCCACTATGCCACACGCACCGCCTTTTATGCCTCCAAGAAACCCCATCGTGAGATTCAGACCAGTAAGTTTGCCTGTGTTCGATGGAAACAAGAGAAACTTCTATCGTTGGAGGAAGGACTGGGGAAAACTTCATCAACAGGGAGAACCTTCTGGATCTGTGGAGGTCAAGAAAATTCAAGTATTAGACAGTATAGATGCCAGGATTGTGAAAGATCTTCATTTTTCCTCTTACAACACTGCTGTAGAGATTTTCAGGGTGCTTCAAAATCGATACGGGAACAATTATGCAATTACAATGGAAATTGTGTAGGAATTAGAGAGAATTCCTGTGATGAGAGGAAACCAGCCACGCAAAGTGATCGAACTCGTCCAAACGGTGGAAAAGGCTTTAGAGGATCTTACTGGCCTTGGAGACACGGGGGTCATAAAAAATCCTCTAGTAATTAAATCCATAGAAAGTAAACTTCCTGAGTTTATAAAGAGGGACTGGCTTGCTTTGGTGACTGCTCCGGAAAGTGAGGTTACATCAGTAAACCACTTTGACAAGCTTCTCGAGTTTTTGAAGAAGGAGAAAGGAATCTTTGAGAGACTTGAACAGCTAAGAGTTACGGTAAAAGTGGAAAGGCTGGACAGAAAGCCAGAGAAAAGTTACGCATTCACTAAGTCAACAAAGACAACTCCGTTTGAAGGTGTGTGCATTGTGTGAGGATCTGAGAAGCACAAAGGTAAAATCTTCTTTTGCGATAAATTCAAGGAACTGCAATTTACCGAAAAGAAGGTAATACTGAGAAAGCTTGGGTTATGCAGAAGATGCTTGGGTTATCATGAAGATGACAGCAAGTGTAGAGATACATGTTTCTGTGCAGGAAAAAGGAATGCAAAGGAGGAGGCCCTGCAGATCATCATTATCTTTTCTGTCCTAAAGGGGAGACCAGATCTGAACATGAAAGCAAAGTCACCATCAAGGAGGGGAAAAAAGGAGGTAGACTAACTGTGGAACAAGAGAAATTTCTCTCTGAGCTTTCTCCTGAAATGGTGGAAAGGTGTATGAAAGCATTTACCAACAGAGCTATGAGGGAAAGTTCCAAAGAAGGGAAACTAGGATTGTTGGAGGAAAATGAACTTCAGGAGCTTCCAGTCATCATGATGCCTAAAGAGGTGACAACCAATGCAGGACAAACAATTGGAACTTTAATTGATCTGGCATCTGATACAAATTATAGAACTCACAAGGCTGCCGACAGGCTCGGATTGAGTGGAGAAGAAATCAACCTGGTTGTTCATGGAGTGGGTAAGATGGCTATCCGTGTAAGAACCAAAAGGTATCTCCTCAGAATTCGAGTAAAAACATCAGCAGGAACAGAGAAATCCCATCAACGTGTCTGTTATGGTCTAGAAGAGATTGCAAGAATGCACAAGAGTGTGAGTCCACAGCAACTGAAAAAGTTATTTCCAGACGTTGAGTTGGCAGAACTAAAGAGGCCTGAAAAAATAGAACTTCTTCTAAGTCATCGGGAAGGAAATCTCGCGCCACAAAGGGTAAAGATTGTAGGATATCTTGTCCTTTGGGGAAGCCCACTTGGAAAAATGGTAGGTGGGGCACACCCAGACTTGTTTGAAGAGATCCGTATGACAGCTTATGAGTCGAAGACACATTTTGCAAGATCAATGAGAACTGCTGTGACTAGGTATACAGAGGTCCGTGGAGAAAGTGAGCCGCTGTTTTCCTCCAAAATCTCAAAGAAAATTGCCTGTATTGATGGAAAAAGTACATTCACAAGTGGCAAGGAATTCCTTCAATGGTGGAGCTGGGATAGTATAGGAGCTGCATGCGAGCCGAAGTGTGGAGGTTGCCGCTGCGGGAGCTGTCAGCCAGGAGGGAAAGAGATGACTTTGGTGGAGGAGAAAGAGCTAGAAATCATAAAAAGTGGGCTTACTTATGTGCAAGTGGATTCTCATAGCGATCGACCTCATTGGGATGCAAGGTACCCATGGATCCAAGACCCTGTTTCTCTTCCTTACAACCGGAGCGGAGTGGAATCGACATTCCTGAGGATCGAAAAGCAGCTTGGGAAGGTGCCTGAGTGGAAGAAAGTTTACACTGCACAGGTTCATGAGATTGTTAGTTTTACTGCAGCTTCTCTTCTAACCAAGGAAGTGCTTGACAAGTGGACAGGTCCGGTCTGGTATGTAAGTCATCTAGTTGCACCAAACCCACATTCAGTCACTACGCCTGTGCGTCTTGTGTGGAATAGCAGCCAGAAGTTCAGGGGACTGAGCATTAACGACCTTCTGTTAAAAGGACCTGATGTGCTGAATTCTATCAGAGCCGTCCTGCTCAGATTCAGGAAAGGAGTGTTTGGAGTGTTGGGAGACATCAGGAAAATGTATAATTCAGTATTGCTGGAATAACGAGAAATGCATCTTCACAGATTTCTTTGGCGAGACACACCTGAGGAAGAAATAGGAGAGTATGCCATAACCAGGGTTAACATTGGAGATCGTCCAGCAGGTTGTATCGCACAGCTAGCAATGAGGGAGACCGCTGGTTTGGCAGCTTTTGCTCACTTGAAAGAGGAGCGAAGGGACCTAGAAGAAGACAGCTATGTGGATGATATCCTCACATCTCAAAATGATCGGAAGAGGCTGGTTGAGATCGTGAAGGGCATTGAGGAAATCCTAGAAGCTGGTGGATTCACATTGAAGGAATGGGTCTGGTCTGGTCGAAGTGGGAGGTTTGGATCTGAAAAGACAAGCAAAGTTTCAAGCCTGATTCCTGAGAGAACTGTAACGCTTCCTAATCAGCTGGTAGAGGGGGATGAGAAAGCTTGGGGATTGGATACCTGGCGGAGGAGGATAGATTGTATATAATGACTTCTGTAAATTTCTCCAAAAAGAAAAGGAAAGTGAAGACTGAGCAGGATCTTCTCGAAGAGGAAGTTAGGTTGAAGACACCCAATCCATTGACGAGGAGAAACCTTTTGAGTCAAGTAGCAGGACTCTATGATCCACTTGGTCTAGTCACACCAGTAAAACAGAAGGGCGCAATTCTCGTTAGGAGAGCATTCCAGGAAGGCGGAAGTGGATGTCTAACAAGACATACATGGGATACTGCGCTCTCTGAGGGAATCCGAAGAGAAGCTATTGATTTGTTTGAAGAGTATGTGCGACTCCAGAAAATAAGGTTCCACAAAAGTCTTACGCCTGCAAACTGGAAAGGAAAACCATGGGGAGTCACGTTCTCGGATGGGAGTGACAAAACCTATGGTGCAGTGCTAAACCTCAGGTCGGTTACCAGTCAAGGAGTGGATGTTCGCCTAGTTGAGTCTAAATCCAAACTTGACACCACTAGAACTGAAGGGAGATCCAGTGAAAGCTAAAGTGTGTGTCGCAGTCTTTGCAATACGTCTGAGAAAATACTTTGAAAAACATGGACGAATCAAAGTGGAGAAATGGTTCCATCTTGTGGATAGTCAGATGGTGCTGGGAGCCATTCAGCGTGACAGCTATGGGTTTCAAACTTTCTTTGCAAACAGGATAGGAGAGATTCAGAAGACAGGGGCAATGGACGACTGGTGGTGGATTCCAGGGAAGCTGAACATCGCTGATATTATCACACGAGGGGCGAGCTCTAAAGATCTTGATGAAGACTCTATGTGGCAAAATGGACCAGAGTTCCTCAAAGAATCAGTGGACCAATGGCCAAAGAGATCACCAGCTGAAATTGCTGATAATGCTAGAGAAAGTGTTAACAAGATCCAGAGGAAAGTCTTCTCGGCGGCAGTGACTAGAGCCCAAATGGAGAAGATAACTGAAGGGAAGAAAGTATCAGTAGCTGAGAGGTCGTTTCACTGTAAGATGCTGAGCAGACTAATTACTGGAGGACTGGTGGATGTCGAAAGATTCAGTAGTCTGTCAAGGTTGGCAAGAGTCATTGGCTGGGTGTGGCGCAGTGTGAGAAAATGGCTGGAAAAAAGGAATAGAAATTCAGCATCTGGAAAAGAAGATAGAATTGGAATCAGTGGATTTTTACTGACAGTTGAGGAAAGAGAGGACGCTTTGAAGGCACTCTTTTTGGCGGCACAAAAGAGTACAAACTTCCCTGAGACTACACTGTGCAGACTGGTTGTGTTTAAAGAAGAAGGCACAGGACTTCTTGTGTGCAGAGGAAGATATGAAGCCTTTGGAAGAGATAGACTCACCATTCCACTATTACCTATGGAAGCATGAGTATCGTTGCTACTGGCTCATGAGGCGCATAATGTCAACCATGAAGAGATTGCTGGAACATTTCTGAGGATGAGGAGAGTAGCATGGGTGGTGAAAGGTCGGAGATTGGCCAAAAAAGTGGTGGAAAGTTGTGTCATCTGCAGGAAAGCACGGGCAAAGAAATGCAAGCAGATTATTAGTGATCTCCCACCTGAAAGGACTGGACCAGCTGCACCCTTTGAGTTTGTTATGGTAGATCTATTCGGCCCTTATGAAGTGAAGGATGAAGTGAAGAAAAGGGTGCGATTGAAGGTTTGGGGCATTGTGTATTGCTGCATGGCTTCAAGGGCTGTTCACACAGATGTTGTAAGCGATCAATCCACTGAAAATTTCTTGTTGTCGTACAAGAGGTTCACTGCTTTGAGAGGACATCCCATAAAATCGTGTAGATCCGATGAGTTTTTTTTTTTCGGGTGGTGGGGGGGTTAAACTTCGGTAAACTTCACAATAATAATTGGGAATGTGCTAATCAGACTGGAGGGAGAGCATAGGCATGTTTCGAGCTGTTGTGATCTTTTTGGCGCTCTGATGATGCAGTCATCGCTGTGAATCGATCACCTGTTCCGCTTTACAGCACGACAAAAATCATGAATGAACTCAGGGCTCGACATTAAAGCTTGTCCGGGACAAGTGAAAGATAATTTTACTTGCCCGACCGGACAAGTTACTTAATTTTAGTGACAATAACCAGGGAAGCATCGAAACGCAAGAATGAATGTGATTTTATTACATTCAATGTAAACAGCGATTGAAAATGGGTTGTGTATTTCTGGTAACAACGTCGTGTTGAGGCTCTTTGTTAGAGACACATTCGTGGAGAAATCAAAACAACTGAGTGGAACAGCACACAGAAAACTCACAGAAGAAATGTACTGAGGTAAAAATTTAAATAAACTAAATCATATGTTATAAATAAAACAACTGAATATTAATTTGCTGAATATTATTATCACGATTGAAAATGTTACATTGAAATTATAGTTCAATAAACAAGTAGCGTAGTTAATAGCCTATTTATTATTAAGCTACTTACATTTTAGACACAAACAATATCAACTGTTTTTGTTCTATTTCACATACGAAATTAATAGTTCCACAGGAAAGCAACAGCAGCGCGGTGTTTTGTTACTGAATGATTAAGCGTTTTGAACGAATCTTTTGTATAAATGACTCAATGACTCACTAATTAAGACGGTCCCTTGCCGCCACCTATTGGCGGTTTCGTTTCATGTTTAAGTATTGCATTTTTTATTTTTTTTTGAATACTCAAACATTTATTTAAAACATCAATCTAATAACATTATTTATTGCAGTTGTAATTTTGCAGTGCTTATTATTTATTTTAATTTAATTTGCAGTGCTTATTATCAAATTACATTGATTCGGAGATGATTCGGGAGAGGTATGTGCCCCTTTACCGTTCAGAGCGCGTGCTGACACGGAGTAAGGCTTGTTTATACTCGACGCGTCCGCACGAGCACGAAGGTGCGCGAGACAAAAATTACGCGTTCGGTGCGTAAGACCCCATTTCGCTTGCCTGTGTGCACGGGTTTTTTGTAACAGCGAGCGCGGCGCCGCATCCGAGGATGAACGACTTCAAGCCGAATCTGCCCGAGCCGTCTCACAGCACCGGCACCCAGTTTGCTCATCTAAATGGCAAAGTTCTTTTTTGTTAAGGTTTTGTTTACTGTGTGTGATTTATTTAATGGAAAGCACATTCACTTCCAGTTGTCTTGCTGTTCATTTTAAATAAACGTAGAGCAAGTAGCTAATCAGTGTCTGCAAGTTGTTCTATAACAGACGAACGTCGCTCTGCATACGTCATCATCTTCATCGCTCTGATTGGTTTTAGGTCTATCCAATTACGCCCAGAGGCATTTGAGCTACGTCCGTTGGTGACGCAACCTTTGGAAATGATTTGTCTATGAAGCTTTGGCAGACCCTAACTCAGTTACAACTGAGAATGGTCTGGTTTTAACCAGGCTAACTGTATTATGTTTTTTAACGGGATAAGGAAGACGCAGATCTGTTCCAGAATCACTGTTAATCGTATTTAATGACCTGACATTGCTATAGCTTTGTAATAGGTTTTAAATAAAAAGTGGCATAGCATGCTATACTAACTATTCCACGTGATAATCTATTTACCAATGGGAGTTAGGAAAACCACACAATAAATGCCGTGCATCAAACATTATCTTGGGATGTTTTTAAGCATTGGTAGTGAAAGCAGCTGCATCCCTTCCCTTCTAATATCAAAATATGGAAATGCTAACATATCTTTAAGGTTTCGGTAACACTTTATAATAACCATCATTAATAGATGGATAAATTGTTAGTTATTTAATCTTTAGTTAATTGTCATTTAACTGTTAGCAAACAGTCTTTTTACTTAATAAATACTTTGTTACCTTACCCATCTATAAACATTATTTAACCAGAAAGAGGCAGAGGAACATGATTTTTTCATAGCTTATCCTAATGTGCTAGTGTCGGGATATACGGTAGAGACAGTTTGAGTTTATGCAAATATGACATTATTTTTATATTACATTATAAAAATGTTTTATTTATGCAAAGTATATGCAACAGCAGTATTTGCACTGTAAACCTTTTTTATTTAAGTGTGGGTGAACTTAAACTGCTGTGGTTCCTCTAGGCTTTGCGTGGGGGGGCCTCCATGTCCATTTTGCTTGGGGCCACCAAATTCCTTCAAACGGCCCTGCACATAAATGTGTTTTTGCAAAACGGATATAAATCCGATCTTCAATTCCCGCTGTCAACGAAAGCAACAGATTGCTGCATTTTATTGATCATCAGCTAGTTTCAAAATCAAAGACAGCAATAAGAGAGAGCGTTAACAGAACTGGTAAGATCATTTCGTTTCTTTACTTGTAATGAAGATGATTGTGTGTGTGTTAAGCGTCTGCGACTTACTTTCACTTTGATTTGCGATAATTTTCGGCGCATTGGCTTGATGAATAGATGCTCAGCTGCTCATCTGAGGTGATGTGTGACGCAGAGGCGTCGTCATATCTGACTATAACATGATATATAGCCTATAACGCTCTCACACGTTTATTTGTTTAGCATTTTTGGGCATATGTAAACATACATATGTGGTTTAAACAACCAGATGCATTTACACTTGTCCAGTTTCGTCTGGAATGCGGCCCAGACCTACGGTGGCGCAGTAGTGCACAACACAACGACATTTAAAAAGCAAACATAATTTCACAACACAGCGGAATTGAGCCACAAAACAACTAAATGAATCCACAACACAACGAAATGAATCCACAAAACAACGGAAAATCTACAACACAACGAAATAAAGCCGCAACACAACGGAAATGCTCCCGGCCACTAGAGGGCTCTCGGGCGCGATAAAGTTAGTTTTCCTTGCCATTGTTCAATAGAGTCAGCAGTCTATAAAAATATATCAACACCACGATTAGTTTTAACAGTATACAGCTGTCATTCAAAATCACCTACATGCGTTATAGCTGCATATTTATATTTTTTATATTTATAGAACGCTTTGACGCGCTACCACAGCGCATGATCCTTAAGGGAACGTCTGTCAATTCCTCCAAGTTGTTAAAACATCATTTGTATTAATTAAAATACCAATACCCTTCATGTATTTACAGTAAACAATTATTTTTTAGGAGATTTCTGTAAAAGTTTTTTTTTTTTCTTTTATCATGTTTCAACGGTTGTAGTTCCTATTAATGAGACTGACTTATACAACAGGTGAAATTGTGCCAATAGCGCCCTGTATGCACAGTACAATATTTTTTAATATTTATAAAAACATTAGGCCTACTGTAAATAAAAAAAAAAAAACATTTTTTAAATGTCACAATGCGTGTGGTTCCTATTGTGGGCAGACTGACTTATTACAGGTGGAATTGTGCTATTACTTTCCTGTAATTCTGCAATTCGCCAAATGGTTTTTATTTTTATTTATCAAATAATATTATAATAAATTATACGTTTTAACCACTTGGTGGAATTAGCAGACGTTCCCTTAGGGATCATGCGCTGTGGTAGCGCGTCCATGCATTCTCGTGTATAAATACGAAAATATAATTCATGTATGTTATTTTGAAGTAATATTTTATATCGATATACAATGGTTACACTTAAAACTAATCGTGGTATTGATATATCTAGTTCAAATTCAAATTTTGGTGTTCAACTTTTTAAATTTTTTTTGCATTTTAAAAATACAACAACCGTTCATTTTTGTTTATTTTTAAATTACAGGTTAAAAAAGGAAAAACGAATGGACGCAAAAGTACACCGACCAATGGGTCATTTTAAAGCTTGTTCATGATTTCAATGTGTTTAAATGAGAACATAAACCCCCCCCAAAAAACACATTTTTGTGCATTCTTGCGGTTTTTGACGAGGTTTTGGGCTGGAAAACCTTGCTGGCATCTGGCAACCCTGCCTACAGAGGAATTAAACACTGGAGCTTCGAGCATCACTTTGAGCACAGAGTAAAGCCCCGTTCACACCAAGCACGATAACTATAAAGATAACGATAAAGATAACTATATATGCGTCCACACCAACGACTGATAACGGTCTTTTTATTCTAAGCACGCGCGCATCCGCGCTGCGGTTTCAAAGTAGACCTTTAAATTAGAATGGATTCTGATTGGCTGTCAGTGTTTTATCGTTCGGCAGCTGGAAAAAAAATCGTTCTGAAAGTGATCCCAACGATATCGTTCCTCATGTCTTTATCGTTATAGTTGTGGTGTGAACTCTGTTATTCTTTAATATGGAGAACGATTTTTAGAATTATATCTTTATCGTTATCTTTATAGTTATCGTGCTTGGTGTGAATGGGCCTTAAGTCATGATCTCCTGTTTTAATGTTACAACAAATTCCCAACTAGTTTGACACAAACAATGACAACTTGACTGCTGTTAGAGAATGTTTCCCAGATAATTACCATCAGTTTCCCTTTCAAGGGAACTCGAGCTGCGTTTCAGACGCGGTGGGAACGCTCTGCGTGATTGCGTCATGAAGCACGTGTAAAATCAGTCCAATGGAAGCCCGATACGTCATAGGTGACGTCATAGACCGGGAAACTATAAAGCACCCTTGCAAACAGACCGCGCCAGCTTCTGTTGTCTTCAGCAAGCGCTCTCTGTGATTCTGTCCTTGTCTATTTATTGTTGTCTGTCCGATCATATTGCTGTATATATATCATGATGGCGAGCAAGCAAGATTTCAAACGTTGTGTTGTTCCCTGCCCTCGTTTCATTACGGGTGGGGACACACATCAGATGTGTGTTGCTTGTTTGGGAGTTGAGCATGCCCAGTCAGTCCTCGAGGGGGCTGATTGTGAGCATTGCATGAGTTTGTCCATGAAAACTCTCCGCTCCCGCCGGGCATTTTTTGAGGAGGATGGTTTGGTTCGTGTTCCCCGTGGTGCGGGTCCCGCTGCTGCTGAGGCACAGCAGCGGCGTGCATCATGGGGTTCACAGATGGATCTAGTAGCGGGGTTTGAGACGGGCCCAGCCCTTTCTCAGCCCTTACCTGCTAGTTCCGGTGTCCCAGCCCAGGAAGGAGCCCGCTCTGCGGTTTCTCCTCCCCAGGTTGAGGCACCAATGTTGCGGCTATCCAGTTCTGAGGAACCGGATGTCGTTGATATGGGGGATTTTTGAGTTTTCGCCAGCTCATATCCCCGATGATGAGGAGTTAATGGAGGTTTTATCTCGTGCTGTTACTAAATTAAATATTGAGTGGCCAGCTGATGATATTGATGTTGAATCAAAAAAGAGTCTTCTAGATGATCGTTATTTACCATCTAGATCACGACCTCCTCGTCGGGAGCTCCCGTTTTTTCCTGATCTTCACACTGAGGTGTCTAGATCATGGAATACACCGGCATCTTTCAGAGTTCATAATCCTCAAACTAGTAATTACAGTAAAGTGAGAGGTATTGATGATTACGGTTATTTGACGATGCCTCGTGCGGAAGAGACGCTTGCGAGCTATCTCTCCCCCGAGTCAGCGTCATCACTGAAAGCCCCGACGTTACCCACCAGACCATTAAAAAATACATCAATGCTGGTGGGTAAAGCGTATTCGGCAGCAGGTCAGGCGGCGGCATGCCTTCATACAATGTCGATATTACAAGCCTATCAAGCTGACCTGCTGAGGGACATAGATGAATGTGAGGAAGTTAGTGCTGATGCAATTCGAGAATTACGTCGCACGACAGATTTATCTCTCCGGGCCACCAAGGAGACGGCCAAATCTGTGGGCCGTTCTATGGCAGCCCTGGTGGCCACGGAACGTCATTTATGGTTGAATCTTTCTGAGATAAAAGACAAAGATAGATCTGTTCTTCTGGACGCACCGGTTTCTCCTACAAGTCTGTTCGGCGATGCTATAAATTGTGTTGTCGATAGGTTTCAAGAAAATAAAAAACAAGCGGCTGCGTTTCAGAGGTTTCTTCCTCGCCGGTCTAATGTCCCCGAGGCTGCACGCAATATAAAGGTTGAGCAGCCTCGTCCGTCTACGAGCTCCTCATACAGATACCAGCAGAAACAGAGCGTTGCTGCTCGGGCTCCTCCACAATCTGGGGTTCCCGAGTGGCGTTCGCAGTCCAGGCCTGCTGGGGGCAGACAGGATCTGAGGACTGTCATGTCTAAAAGAACCTGGACTAAGAAGAAGTCCTGACGCCAAGTGTGCCAGGCTTCTGAGGGTTGTCCCCTCCAGGGAGGAACGATTCCGAGGAACCGTTTCTCTTTGGCGCCCTCCGGGGGGCGGTTCTCCGAGGAGAGTCGCAGCGTTGCCACATCGGTTGTTCCCTGCCGGTTCGCCGTTTCAGGGCACCGAGGTGTCAGCGTCCCCATGCAATCCTCTGAGGAGGATTGTAGAACGGTCAGTTCGGTTGTTCCCTGCCGGTTCGCCGCTTCAGGGCGCCGAAATGATTGTTCAATCAAATCCAGAGGCCAGTCTCGAGAGACTGGTTCCCTTATCAGAATTTCTGGCAGCGTGGAAACTTCTGCCAAATATTTCTTTATGGGTCCTGCATATAATAGAGAAGGGTTACAGAATTCAGTTCGGTTCTCGTCCGCCCAGATTTCAAGGGGTCCTTCCCACAGTGGTGGACCCACAGCAGGCTCTGGTTATGGAGCAGGAAGTTCTGACACTTCTTCAAAAAGGAGCGATAGAGGGGGTGCCTCCTCCCAGCAGAGAGTCAGGGTTTTACAGCCGTTACTTCATTGTTCCGAAAAAGGATGGAGGGTTGCGTCCTATTCTAGATCTGCGCCAGTTAAACAGCAGAGTTCAGAAACTCAAGTTCAGGATGCTCACACTCAAGCAAATTGTATCACAGATTCAGTCCGAGGACTGGTTTGTCACAATAGACCTGAAAGACGCTTACTTTCATGTATCCATCCATCCTCATCACAGGAAGTTCCTGAGGTTCGCTTTCGGGGGCGAAGCTTACCAGTATCGGGTTCTACCGTTTGGCCTAGGTTTATCACCCCGCACCTTTACAAAATGCGTGGATGCAGCTCTGGCTCCTTTGAGACTCCAGGGCATTCGCGTATTAAATTATATCGACGATTGGTTGATTTTAGCTCAGTCAGAGCAGTTGGCAGTTCGGCATCGAGATGTCGTTCTGTCTCACATAAAGGAGTTGGGGTTGCGGCTCAACATCAAGAAGAGTGTTCTCCTCCCTGCTCAGAGGACCACTTTTTTAGGTGTAATTTGGGATTCGACCACAATGCAGGCACGTCTATCTCCTGCTCGGATTTCTGCGATTCTCACAGCCGTAAAAAATGTAAAACTAGGCCAGTCACTCACTGTGAAACAGTTTCAGAGACTGTTGGGGCTCATGGCAGCAGCGTCCAACGTGATTACTTTTGGCCTGCTGTACATGAGACCCCTGCAGTGGTGGCTCAGAACCAAGGGGTTTTCTCCGAGGGGAAATCCGTTCCGCAAGATCAAGGTCACGCGGCTATGCCTTCGTGCCTTGGTCATGTGGAAGAAACCTTGGTTCCTCGCCCAGGGCCCAGTGCTGGGGGCTTCTTGTCGACGCGTCACGCTTTCGACGGATGCTTCCCTCACGGGATGGGGGGCGGTCATGAGTGGCCGCTCGGCGCAAGGTCTTTGGCAGGACCATCATCTGTCATGGCACATAAATCGCTTGGAGATGATGGCGGTATTTCGAGCTCTCAAATATTTCCTGCCAGACCTGAGAGGCCATCATGTGTTGGTCCGTACGGACAACACGTCGGTGGTATCATATATCAACCATCAGGAGGGTCTGAGGTCACGTCACCTTTGCAAGCAGGCCCATCAGATCCTCCTATGGGCCCAAGGAAAGTTGCTATCTCTCAGAGCAGTTTACATTCCGGGGCGTCAGAATGTGGGAGCAGATATACTGTCAAGGCAGGGGCTGAGGCCCGGGGAGTGGAGACTTCACCCCGAGGTGGTGGAGCTCCTTTGGGAGAAATTTGGTCGTGCTCAGATAAATCTTTTCGCATCCTCAAATACAACCCATTGTCCCATGTGGTTCTCTCTCACGCACCCAGCTCCTCTCGGACTGGATGCGATGGTGCAGGTTTGGCCGAGGCTTTACCTGTATGCTTTTCCCCCGATATCATTGCTCCCGGGGGTTCTGGAGAGGGTTCGCCGGGAAGGGGCCCGTCTGTTACTAATAGCCCCTTACTGGCCGACTCGAGTGTGGTTCTCGGACTTGGTGTCTCTTCTGAGCGGCTCTCCTATGGAGATTCCAATCAGGAGGGACCTGCTGTCCCAGGTAGAGGGCACGATATTTCACCCTCGACCGGAGTTGTGGAAACTGTGGGCCTGGCCTCTGAGGGGGCCAGGCTCATAGAATCCGGTCTCTCGACTGAGGTCGTTGAGACCATTCTCCATTCCAGAGCCCCTTTCACGAGAAAACTGTATGCGCTGAAATGGAAATTATTCTCCACCTGGTGTGGTGAGCGTCAGTTAGATCCTGTTAACTGCCCTGTTGGTTCAGTTCTCGATTTTCTGCAAGACCGTTTCTCTGCTGGATTATCTCCTTCCACCTTAAAAGTTTATGTGGCGGCTATATCGGCCTACCATACCCCTCTGGGGGGTACTTCTATTGGGAGAGATCCTCTGATTACTCATTTTCTCCGTGGTACATTGAGGTTGAGACCTGCACTGCACTCCAGAGCACCGGCTTGGGATTTAGCCATTGTACTTGATGGTCTGGCTCTGGCTCCGTTCGAGCCCATTGAAGAGGTTTCAGAAAAATTCCTCACTTTGAAAGCTTTATTTCTCCTTGCTATTTCATCTATCAAGAGAATTGGAGATTTACACGCCCTGTCGGTTGCTCCGTCGTGTTTGGAATTTGCACCTGGTATGGTGAAAGCATTTCTATACCCTAGACCGGGTTATATTCCTAAGGTCCCATTCAATGTTGGGGGCCCAATAGTGCTGCAGGCCTTCTATCCTCCACCTTTTAATACCCCAGATCAGGAACAATTGAACCTGTTATGTCCAGTTCGGGCATTGGATGCCTACGTTCACAGAGCTGCCCTGTGGCGTAAGTCAGAGCAATTATTTGTATGTTTTGGGTCACTCAAAAGAGGGTGCCCTGCATCTAAACAGGTTATGAGCAAGTGGATAGTCGAGGCTATTTCACTAGCTTATGAAGCGGCCGGTCAGCCTTCACCTATGGCTGTACGGGCCCATTCTACTAGGAGTATGGCGGCCTCTACGGCCTTAATTTCGGGGGTTTCCCTTCCTGATGTTTGTAATGCGGCAGGATGGTCCTCTCCGCATACATTTGTCAGGTTTTATGACCTTGACCTCTCTACTCCAGGGGCTAGGTTGCTTGCTTCTTAGTGTGCGCAATGGACTTCACACAGAACGGGCATTTGTCACTATGGCGTAGTGGGTATGGGGTTCCCACCGCGTCTCAAACGCAGCTCGAGTTCCCTTGAAAGGGAACGTCTCAGGTTACGTATGTAACCCTGGTTCCCTGATAGGGAACGAGACGCTGCGTTTGCCTGCCATACTTCCTGCACACCCTGATCGACTTGCTTCAGACTTTTCAGAAGCTGGCGCGGTCTGTTTGCAAGGGTGCTTTATAGTTTCCTGGTCTATGACGTCACCTATGACGTATCGGGCTTCCATTGGACTGATTTTACACGTGCTTCATGGCGCAATCACGCAGAGCGTTCCCACCGCGTCTCAAACGCAGCGTCTCGTTCCCTATCAGGGAACCAGGGTTACATACGTAACCTGAGACGTTTTCATGAGTGTCTGTAACTGGATATCAGCCAACAGTTTTACAGCCTGTTCACTGACAACACCTGTTCAGAAAAGTAGTCTAGGCCTAGTCATATTTTCGTTATCACACGATGACTGACATAGTCACATTATAAACATCTCTCTCCAAATATGCTTAATAATTTTATTAGCACTAAATAAATTAAAGTGTATTGCATAGTTGATGTTATAGTTGACTTTTAAAATTATGTCATATTTTATAATTATATCCTGGCCATGGATGCATTAATCATTGCATTTGTCTTTCAAAGATGTCAGGTAAAAAGCAATTAAGCATCCTCTCATTCGCCCTGAGAGGAAGCCCCCTAAAAAGGCAAGGTTAGAGGATGCTGGCCCAGAGAGGGTGGCGAAAAGGGTAGGCCCATTAGATAATGGAGTCCAACAAACACACACACACACATGCGGAAATTGAATAAATACTTTGTATTTGGTTGAATTGTCAGTGACGTGTCAAACTTTTTCTTCTGCAAGTCTGAGCAATTATTAATAACAACATAAACACTAATAATAATATTATTAATGACACACCCCCATGTCCACGACCTGACAGCCATAGCATTTCATTTGTATGCAATTTATTCAGAACAAGGACGGGTGGAGATTGTTCAGAAACTTGTTTAGCAACAGTCATTATTTTGCTGTTGTTACACAAAGAAATTTTATACTGCAGCTTTAAAATCAATAGGGCTGGACAATAATTCAATTTTAATATATATCGTAATATATATTTTTTTCTGAAAAGCCTTCATTTAAACACCTTAATCGATCCGAGTGAGCTCGATCCAAATGAATTTCGATCGAATTGAGAGGGGTGGTTTATTCCTTTTCTAATCCGACCGAGAGGACATGTAAAACACTTGATCGGATTGAAAACAGAAACTGAAAAGACTGCGCATGTGCAATGACATTGAAATAGCGTTATGGCGTGCGAACGAGCTGTTTTTCCTGTTGAATAAAGTGTCATATAAATTAGTGTCCCGTCATTCTCAAATTCAAATTTCACTCTCAGACGATTCACTCTCAGATTCTCATCCACAGACGACTGGTTTTAGGGCGCGTGCGCTTTTTTTTTTTTTTACAGTCTATGGCGGGGAGGGGCACTTTAACTGTGTGATAAGCAGCGGCACAACGGTTCATATGTTCATTGTCTCCAAATTATCACCAGAAATGGATAAATATTAAGTCTGCTGTTTAAAACAAATAAATAATCAATGTAGGAGATAGCTATGTGCAAACAGCGGGAAACTCTATTTGTGCAGTGTGCACATGTCAAAAAATCAATTCCGCTTTGAAGGTTTTAGCTTGTGACCCGATCACTTGTTTAGCGTTCATGTAAACCATGGGTGGGCAAACTACGGCCCGTGGGCCACATAGGCCTACGGCCCGTTAGGCTGTTTAAACCGGCCCGTCGAGTATTTAAAAAATTGTCTTAAAGATTGCATTCATTTTGCCTTTTTCCTGCAATAGGCTACTTTGCGTTTTATATATATATGTGAGTGAGAGAGAGAGAGAGAGAGAGAGAGAGAGAGAGAGAGAGAGAGATAAACATTTAGGGTTAGTGTAGGGGGGTAGAATACACAGTTTGTACAGTATAAAAATCATTATGTTTATGTAAAGTCCCCATAAAACATGAAAAATTAACATTGTTTGGTCTGTTGAAATGAGAGGCCTGTTTGATCAAGTTGAAACCTTGTCATCCCAGTCTCATCAGCGGGGACTGAAAGAAGTTTCAGTGCACTTAGGACCCTGAAAACATTTATACCAACAGTTAATTTCTGTTAAAGGGATAGTTCACTTATTTAAAAATGAAAATTCTGTCATCATTTACTCACTCTCAAGTTGTTTCAAACCAGATTCTTTCTTCTGCTGAACACAAAAGATGATATTTTGAAGAATGTCGATAACCAAACAGTTAATGGTAGCCATTGACTTCCGTAGTATTTTTTTTTTTTCCTACAATGAAAGTCAATGGCTACAATCAGCTGTTTGGTTATCGACATTCTTCAAAATATCTTCTTTTGTGTTCAGCAGAAGAAAGAAACTGGTTTGATTTAAATGATTTTCATTTTTGGGTGAACTATATCCTTTTAATGAAAGATGCAGACGTGTATGGCTTCTTCAAAAAGCAAGGAACAAGAGTAAGACAGTATTGCACAATTGCATTGCACTATGAACGGAGTAAGGTTAAGTCTCTGTTAAACTGCCTCCTTGTCTTTATTAGTTACCTGTAACATTACAGAATTAATGAATTAACGTATCGTTAAGGTCAATATAGACTAAAAACCTTAATACCTTATCCTATTCATTTCCTGATTCCTCCACTTCTGTGAATGTCCCCAGTCCCCACCAATCTCAAAATCAAACCTACGCCTTTAAAGAGAAGTATAAACCATTCCGAGATGACATGCCTCTGAAGTTTGACTTTTTGCACAAATTACAATACTTAGGCAACTAGTCATCATATCTTCCACTCCATGAAACACGTTAATGCTCAGTAGTACACACATATGGTTCTTTAAAATTGGGCTGAAATTCATTTTCTATGGGTATATATGCGGCTGAAACAGGTAGTGCATCCCAAATTTTTCAACATTAACATTTTAATATAACGTTATAGTGATGGCCTTTAGAAAACGTCTCAGGTTACGTATGTAACCCTGATTCCCTGAGAGGGAACGAGACGCTGCGTTTGAGACGCGGTGGGAACGCTCTGCGTGATTACGTCGTGAAGCACATGTAAAATCAGTCCAATGGAAGCCCGAAACGTCATAGGCGGGTGACGTCATAGACCAGGAAACTATAAAGCACCCCTGAATTCAGACCGCGCCAGCTTCTGAAAAAACCTGAAGCAAGTCGATCAGGGCATGCAGGAAGTATGGCAGGTAAACGCAGCGTCTCGTTCCCTCTCAGGGAACCAGGGTTACATACGTAACCTGAGACGTTCCCTTTCAAGGGAACTTCGAGCTGCGTTTGAGACGCGGTGGGAACCCCATACCCACTACGCCATAGTGACAAATGCCCGTTCTGTGTGAAGTCCTTGCGCACACTAAGAAGCAAGCAACCTTGCCCCTGGAGTGGAGAGGTCAAGGTCATAAAACCTGACAAATGTATGTGGAGAGGACCAACCTGCCGCATTACAGATATCAAGAAGGGAAACACCCGAAATTAAGGCCGTAGAGGCCGCCATACTCCTTGTAGAATGGGCCCGTACAGCCATAGGTGAAGGCTGACCGGCTGCTTCATAACCCAATGATATAGCCTCAACTATCCATTTGCTCATTACCTGTTTAGATGCAGGGCACCCTCTCTTAAATGACCCAAAGCAGACAAACAATTGTTCAGACTTACGTCACAGGGCAGCCCTGTGAACGTAGGCATCTAATGCCCGAACTGGACATAACAGGTTCAGTTGTTCCTGATCTGGGGTATTAAAAGGTGGAGGATAAAATGCCTGCAGCACTATAAGGCCCCCAACATTAACTGGGACCTTAGGAATATAACCTGGTCTAGGGAAGAGAAATGCCTTCACCATACCAGGTGTAAATTCCAGACATGGCGCAGCAACCGACAGGGCATGCAAATCTCCAAATCTCTTGATAGACGAAATAGAAAGGAGAAATAAAGTTTTTAGAGAGGAATTTCTCTGAAACCTCTTCAATGGGCTCGAAGGTAGCCAAAGCCAGACCCTCAAGTTCAATGGCCAAATCCCAAGCCGGTGCTCTAGAGTGCAGTGCAGGTCTCAACCTCGGTGTACCACAGAGAAAACGAGTAAAAAGAGGATCTCTCCCGATAGAAGTACCCCCCCGAGGGGTGTGGTAGGCAGATATAGCCGCCACGTAAACCTCTAGGGTAGAAGGAGATAACCTAGCAGAGAAACGGTCTTGCAAGAAATCAAGAACTGAACCAACAGGGCAGTTAACAGGATCTAAATGACGTTCACCACATCAGGTGGAGAATAATTTCCATTTCAATGCATATAGTTTTCTCGTGGAAGGAGCTCTGGATTGGAGAATGGTCTCAACGACCTCAGTCGAGAGACCGGATTCTATGAGCCGGGCCCCCTCAGAGGCCGAGCCCACAGTATCCAAACTCCAAAAGAGAGTGAACTCCGGGGAGCAAAGATATCAGGAAATGCATACTGGTGTAGCGTCAACCACACCTAATACATCACATCCAGTCCAAGCGGAGCTGTATGCGTGAGGGAGAACCAAAAAGAGCAATGCTTTGTACAAACGATGTGAAAGGTCGACTTGACTTTAGTTTGACCAAAGTTCTCCCTAAGAAGCTCCACCACCTCGGGGTGAAGTCTCCAATCCCTGGGCCTCAGCCCCTGCCTCAACAGGATATCTGCTCTGATATACGAGACCATCAGTGTGTTGTCCACCATCTGCGAGCGCCCACTCATGATCGCCCCCACTTGTGAGGGAAGCATCCGTCGATAGCAATATGCGTCGACAAGAAGCCCCCAACACTGGGCCTGGGCGAGGAACCAAGGTTCTTCCACATGACCGAGGCACGAAGGCATAGCCGCGTGACCTTGATCATGCGAAAACATATTTCCCCTCGGAGAAAACCCCTTGGTCCCGAGCCACCACTGCAGAGGTCTCATGTGCAGAAGGCCAAAAGTAATTACGTTGGACGCAGCTGCCATGAGACCCACCAGTCTGAAACTGTTTCACAGTGAGTGACTGGCCTAGATATACCCCAATACGAGAATCGCTACACCTAGAAAAGTGGTCCTCAGAGCACACTCTTCTTGGCGTTGAGAGGCAACCCCAACATCCTTAATGAGACAGAACGACATCTCGATGCTGAACTGCCATAAACTCAGATTGGGTCAGGATCAACCAATCATTGATGTAGTATAATACGCGAATGCCCTGGAGTCTCAGAAGAGCCAGAGCTGCATCCACGCATACTGTAAAGGTGTGGGGTAAAAAACCTAGGCCGAATGGAAGAACCCGATAATGGTATGCTTCGCCCCCGAAAGCAAACCTCGGGAACCTCCCTGATCCTCTTTCGGAAACAATGAAGTAATGGCTGTCTGCTGGGAGGAGGAACCCCTTCTACAGCTCCTTTTGCAGAAGTGACAGTACTTCCTGCTCCATAACCAAAGCCTGCTCGGGGTCCACCAATGAGAGGAGGACCCCTAGAAATCTGTACGAACGAGAACCGAACTGAATTCTGAAACCTTTTTCTATAGTGTGCAGGACCCACTGAGAAATATGTGGCAGTAGTTTCCACGCTGCCAGAAATTAGGGGAACCAGTCTCTCAAGACTGGCCTCTGGATTTGTTTGAACAGTCACTACGGCGCCCTGAAGCGGCGAACCGGCAGGGAACAACCAAACTGACCATTCTACGACCCTCCTTGGAGGATCGCATGGGGACGCTGACACCTCGGTGCCCTGAACGGCGAACCGGCAGGGAACAACCGAACTGGCAGCGCTGTAACCCTCCTCAGAGAGTTGCACCCCAGAGGGCGCAGAGGAAAAACGATTTCTCAAAACCGTCCCTGCCCCGGAGGAGCCCCCAGAAGCCTGATAGCCTCGTGTTTTTTTTTTGCGACAGGACTTCTTGTCTAAGCTTTATTAGAGATGACAGTCCTCAGACCTTGCCTACCTCTAACTAGCATAGTTCCTACGACCCTCCGCGGAGGCTCGTTGGAAAAAGCAGGCACTTCGGCGCCCTGAAACGGCGAACCGGCAGGGAAACCGAACTGACTGCTCTTCTTTTTTTCTTATTTGAAGGCTCGTTTGGGGACACTGACACCTTGGTGCCCTGAAACGGTGAACCGGCAGGGAAACCGAACTGGCAGTGCTGCGACCCTCCTCAGAGAGTCGCACCCCAAAGGGCGCTGAGGAGAAACGATTTCTCAAAACCGTCCCTACCCCAGAGGGGACCACCCTTAGAAGCCTGCTCGCCTCGGCGTCAGGGCTTCTTCTTTGTCCAAGCTATTTTAGAGATAAAACAGTCCTCAGATCTTGCATGTCTCTAACTAGCTAGACTGCGACCGCCACCCAAGTACCCCTCAATTGCGGAGGAGCCCGAATGGCGACGCTCTGTTTTGCACTTTGTGCTGAGAGGAGCTTAATAGGCCGAGACTACTCCCGCCCAGCAGTCTCAAGAACATTAGATTGGTGAGGAAGAAACCTCTGGAACGCCGCTGAATGGTTTATATCTCAGTTTTCTTGAAAGCGGAGCGTCCAGAAGAACAGACATAATTATATCTTTATTTTCCTTTATCTTTATATCAGAAAAACTTATATATATATATATATATATATATATATATATATATATATATATATATATATATATGCATACATATATCACTCTGTGGCCACCAGCAGGAAACAACCGAACTGGCAGCGCTGCGACCCTCCTCAGAGAGTCGCCCCTCACATTCATCCATGTCCTTATATACTTTACCCACCAGCGCTGCCTAATAAAAAATGTATTCATTATTTAAGATGGCTGGTGGGTAACGTCGGGGTTAATAACGATGACGCCGACTCGGGAGAGAGAAAGCTCGCAAGCGTCTCTTTAACCCGAGGCACTGTCATACTATGATACTAAATACCCAAAAATTACTATAGTTAGACATCTGGGGATTAAACACATACAATACAAACCGGTTTATTCCACGATCCCGACACCTCAGTGTGGAGATAGGGAAAAAAACGCAGTCCCCGACGAGGAGGCTGAGATACAGAGTTTTCCTGTTTTAAGATACATTTCATCTAACAAACTCTTATTTATTTTCAATCTCATAATGTTCAGCTGGCCAGTAAATATTTAACTGGCAACAGCACTATAAAACCTTTTTTTTAAAAAGCTCCTCTTTATTCAGCAGAGTTATGAGCTGACTATTTATTTATTCATTGAAAACTCAAACATCTGCCTTTTTCTTAATATTTGTATTTGTTTTGTTATCTTTCTTTTTAAAACAAAACACTAACGATGGAAATCGCTGCACACTAGATCTGGCATGTGAAAGCTGAGATAGGGCGGAGCCCGTCCCAACCCCCGCTGTCAGATCCGTTTGCGAACCCCGAAAATTATGCGAGTCGTCTCCGTGCCTCGGCAACAGAGAGACCCGCGCGGGGAACGCGAACCGAACCGAACCGTCCTCCTCGAAGAACGCCCGGCGGGAGCGGAGCGTCCTCACGGACAGCTTCTCGCAATGCTCACAGTCAGCTCCCTCGAGAACTGACTGTTGGCATGCTCCACTCCCAAACAGCAACAAAAAGCTTATGTGTGTCCCCACCCGTGATGTAACGAGGGCAGGGAACAACACAACGTCTATAATCTTGCTTGCTCGCCATAATGATAGATAGTGATATATATTGGGGTTTGACAAACAACAATAAATAGACAAGGACAGATTTCACAGAGAGCGCTTGCTGAAGGTACAGAAGCTGGCGCGGTCTGAATTCAGGGGTGCTTTATAGTTTCCTGGTCTATGACGTCACCCGCCTATGACGTTTCGGGCTTCCATTGGACTGATTTTACATGTGCTTCACGACGTAATCACGCAGAGCGTTCCCACCGCGTCTCAAACGCAGCTCGAAGTTCCCTTGAAAGGGAACATGTTTTTTAAGGAGGTGGTAGTGCACTATAGGCCCCTGTGGCGCGGCCTAAGCTTTTGTCCTTAATGGCATTTTTTTCCTTGCATTACTTTTACTTTTATACTTTAAGTAGTTTTGAAACCAGTTACTTTTACACTTTTACTTGAGTAAAAAGCTTGAGTTGATACTTCAACTTCTACAGAAGTCTTTTTAAACCCTAGTATCTATACTTCTACTTGAGTAACGAATGTGAATACTTTTGACACCCCTGTATGTTTCACTCAATGAAACCAAGTTTCCAAACATCCGACAGTTGGCACAGAACATGCTGGTGTTGTTTGGCTCTACTTACGTGTGTAAGCAGACGTTCAGCGTGATAAACAAAGCACGCCACAGATCCCAGTTAACTGATGATCACCTGAGATCGATCCTGAGAATTGCCACAACTAAACTGACACCAAACTTCCATGCGCTGGCAAAAAAAGGTGATCAACAACACTGTTCTCACTGCTAATACAATGCAAAATCATATATATATATATATATATATATATATATATATATATATATATACAATAACAATTTTAGAAAACAATAACATTACAATGTCTAGAAATCAGTTTCAATAGTAATGTTACAATCGTGTGTACCTTAGAGGTCTCGTGGTTAAAACTTTTGCCAAGCGTGTCAGAGGTTCTGGGTTCTAATCCGCACACGTATAGAAGTTTTTTTTCTCATCAAAACCGTGCGCGCGTCCGACTGAAGACTACACAAGCCACAAGAGAACACTGTATCCATGACACTGATAGCAGCGGCAACGAGCGCTCAGCTTGATTTAAAAAACAACACATTTTAGCGCTAGATTGTCTCTAATTTAATAACGAACTAAATGAATGCTCTGCTAGTTAACTGGAGATGTTTTATTTATTTGTATTAGGTATAAGCATGCCTCGAAATGTTTCACAAAGTGGTTGGAGAAAATATCGACCCTGAGACAAAGTGGTGGGGACATGTCCCACCCATAAATTATGCCTATGCACAATAAAAATGAAAGCTCCACTTTCACATGAATGCTTTACTTTGCATGTCAGAATGTTTGAATCCACACTATCACTGTAAAGCTGCTTTGAATCAAACAAATTTGTATGGTAAAAAGCGCTACATAAATAAAGGTGACTTGACCATCATATATTCTGCTATAAACAGCATAAAATAATTAGAGCACCATTTACTTGCCTCAAAAAAGTATTGTTATTGTATTGTTGTTGCTATTATTTATTGCTACACTTCAATATATGAATTTTTTCATCAGAAAATTAACACTTTTAGGCCGGATTCACATATAGCGCCTAAAAACACATAGAAAACGCTGGACGAGCCGCGTTCTTCTTTTTTCCAAAGCGCTAGGGCGGTTGCGCTCCGGTTGGTTCTTGTCACGTGACCTACTGTGCGCTTATGGTGCGCTTGCGGCATTCTGAAAAGTTGAGATGTTTTTATCTCGATGCGTGGTATGCGCGCTCATAATGGAAGCGACGCGGTCGCGGTGCGACGCGCTCGTTTTTTCCAAGTGCATCGCTTCCATTATGAGCGCGCGTACCGCGCGCCTACATTTGAAACAACGTTCTTGATCGCGCAAAAGACGTGATATGTGAACAGGCCCTTAGCGTTGTCAGACTTTAAAACAAAGGAGCTGCGCACTTGTTGCAAGTTATGTATTGAAAAAGTTTTTGTTTGATCTTTTGACTGCTAACCAATTTTCTACATTAATATTTGTCTTTTTATTTGGGCTAGTAAAATTAATTTCGGGCTACCAAAATCTGAAGAGTGCCTGCCCGAAGGGCTACCTGCAATTTTGAAATTGTGCAAGCCATGAGGACCATTAAATGATAATAAGGATAAACAATATTTAAAAAGTATATAATTATCTAACATCTGACTAATTAAAAATTAACCTCAAAACATAACATGCTAAATGGGGAATATCTATAGCATAAAAAAAAAAAAAAAAAAAGTGTTTTCTGGGATCATCTGCTACTGGGCTGGCCCGGCCCTCTGTCAAATTTTAAAACCCAGTGTGGCCCTTGAGCCAAAAAGTTTGCCCACCCCTGATGTAAAGACTACATTCATCAATCGGAATGAATTCAGGGTGTCATCAACACTCAAAATGTCCCTCAGCAAAATGTGTTTTTGTTGTTTTGTTGTGGGATTTGTTTCTTCTGCAGCACTTTTTTCAATCTATAAGAATAATATAATCAACCTATGTTAAAGTTAAAGATTTTAATATAATAATTTGAGTCTTATGTTTATTTGACGGTGATTTCACATTTCTTGTTTGTATGAAGGCTAAATATACAATCATAAAAATAAAAATGTAGCCTATACTGTTCATATCAATATCGGAATTATATGGTATCGACCAAAATTAAGAAATATATTGTGATATAAATTTTGACCATATCGTACAGCCCTAGGTTGAAAATCACACTAGGCATTTTAGGTATTTTAAGTCAACGGATGAGTCAAAATATAAATATATATAAACATAAAGTTTATTAAATATAAATAACATTTATTATTGTACTCAACCAGTACACCATGAACAACAGGAACATATTTCGAGAACCACTGCAGTGCACTAGGAAGAAGCAGAAGGACATTTTTAGCGTAATTGATAGCTCAATAGTTCTTTTCGGCTTTAAGGTCAACAAAAATAATGCATTACTTATAATTAGTATGACAAATTAATATTGTTAAAATAACCTTTTATGACCCATACTGCACAAAATAATAAGTTCCATTTTAAAGTTCCAGTAGCTAACCCTGTTATCAATGGCTATTTTCACCATTTACCATTGCTCAGATATTTTACCTTTAGTAGCCTACTAGCATTTTAGCTCTATTACATGAATCTACAATAGTTTTTTTTTTTTTTTTTCTAGTATAAAAAGCTGCATACACAGATTTATTAATTGTTTTTACAGTAGGATATGGTTTTCTTCATTGATATTTGCAGGCTGAGTTTGAAGGAAAGTTTTTCTTGCCTGATTCTAGTAACTTAAATAAATAAGCTGCTACAATAACTCAGTAAACATGAAAGATAAACATAATAGCTTTTCAGCTTTGTAAAATTACAGTCAAGTAACAAACAACATTTGCTGGCATTTTTCCCAGAACCTCAATTAGTATTTTGTACTGTGTTCTTGTAGGAAAGCAGCATGAGGGCAGAAGCTGATTAAGGCCAGGGTGATTGCTCCTCTATGGACAATGTTTTCCTCAAATGTAAAAAAAACAGACAAAGAAACAAATAAGAAAATTAAATGTCAAAAGGTCAAAATCAAAGCAACCATTTTAAAAGCACTCATGACAACACATAACCAAAAATGTCACATTAAATATCTTGTATCCAGTGTTCATTAATTTAAGTGTTCATTAATTTAACCTAGAATAACACTATTCTTATAAAGGTACTGAAGCTTACATGTATACTGATTTTTTTTTTAATCACTGTAAAAAGTGATTTTTTTTTTTACCTTGTAAATAGAGATAGCATAATTTAAGTACATTTTACAAACAAATCCTATTTTGTCTTTTTACTTCAAAATGTCACGTTTATTTTAAAAAACTACTTGAGGTTTCGGTTTAATTTATTGTGCTCAAATACATAAGTAAATTCAAATGGAACTGCCCAAGTAATATTTACTTGCAAAAAATGACAAACGCAAGTAAAACTTACTCCACGAAGCCAGGCAATCTATGCGCAGAGGAAAGCAACGGATGATTTTCTCGAAGAATGATGTGATTTTTACACGGTAAGTTATGAAATATTTGTTTGGTCAATTTAGTTACGTTTGCAGAGGCTGTCTGCAGTCCTTATGGTTAAA
This sequence comes from Tiaroga cobitis, assembly GCA_030578255.1. Lineage (NCBI taxonomy): Eukaryota > Metazoa > Chordata > Actinopteri > Cypriniformes > Leuciscidae > Tiaroga > Tiaroga cobitis. The sequence goes on from CM060597.1 coordinate 36,888,721, forward strand.
GAGTTAACGTGTTAATTATAGTCGACAGAGTTGAGTTTGCTAAGGAGCCGATTTGCATTAACATCCGTTATTAGCAAGCAGCATCTGTGTCAAAAACAATACGCTGATTTCACGCAGCTGCCATTTTGAAATCGAAAGTGAGGCTCCGGTGGGAAGAACCCCGGAAGTAAAGATAAACAACAATGCCTTGGGCTACCAACCTGAAGCTGCTGCCGCGATTTACACTACTGGATGTAAAAGGAGCTCTAAGCGATGTCAAGCGTTTTTTAGGCCAAAAAATGTTTTGTCACATACAGCAACCATCTCCTTACTATCCACTAGCTGCCTATCCCCTGAACACACTGTAAAAAAAACACGTTCTCTGCAGACAGCCCAGGCTCCACAAACGGCAACAAAAACAAAAACTCCGGCAACCCGCTCCACGAAACATAACAAACTGTTCCAGCCAATAACTGGCAAGAAGGATTTGGGGGTGGGGTTTGGGGGGTTAGTGCGTGGATGAGGAGGAGGGAGGGTCTAGCTAGCCTCCGTTTGGTTTGACAATACTTTAAACGTCAACAAGAAGTGACATCACCCGACACCGGTTAGAGCACCTTTAATATCCAATATAGGGTATAGTTCGTTCCTGCTTCTTTTTTTTACTTTCGAAATTATATATAAAAAAATTATTTTATTTATAAATTAATTTCACTGTAGTCTAAAGTATGAATAACTCATTTCTACATTAAACACAACAACACGCCATCGCATTCGCGACTCCCTTGTGATTTAAGGCGACACTTCCGGTTTTCTTCCCACGGGAGCCTCGCTTTCGATTTCAAAATAACGGCTGCGTGAAATCAGCGTATTGTCTTGTATTTTACACATAGGCGTAGATTACGGGGGGGACGTGTCCCCCCCACTTTTTATACAACGTAAATTCGTCCCCCGCACTTTTTCATAGGGCAAGTGTGTCTATGACAAGCTGAGGTTTTCGCGGGTGTGTATACCCTACATCGAGATGTAAAATCCAAAGAGTCAAGGATAGTCTATCTACATATGTGACTTTCACGTTTCCATGGTAATCAGTCACTCGTGTATTAGCCTACGACACGCCCATGCGCGCACCCGTGCTGAATCCATCAGTTTCATAGAGTTCAAAATTGCAAAAAACTCTTCACTCCTTTTTCACGAAAAGTCAAGCACTGTAAGTAAGATGTAGTATCCGAATTGTGTTGCACAATGATGAATAACTCCACCTATTTCTCTTGTTGAATAATTAACAGGTTTTGTTATAAATTCACTACCCGAACAAACATACAATATTTTCAATTTATTTTACTCGTAATGCATTTTATTTTCACAGATATGTTATCAAAGCCCTTCAAATTAGAATACACATGCTAAATGTTAATGCTGAATTTGTATTTTCATGCATCAACAGCCACGATCTGCTTGAATCAGGCAGCGTGGTAACGTGTACATGATGTTTATCATAATTTGGTAACACTTTACAATTAGATAAAAAAGTTTGTAGACAAACTTTAAGTTCTCTTGAAAAAGCCTAACTAGAAAGTTTGAAGTAGTTTTAAAAGCTTGAAGTTTGAAGGTTTTCAATTGGAAAGTTTTAGTTTAGTAAGACAGACTTTGTTTAGGCTAGTAAGAAAATGTAATTTTGCCAAAAAAAAGAACTTAAGTAAATGTTATTTTTAAATCAGCTTCAGTGTGATATTTAACACTGATAATTTGAATAATTGTAATGTGATGATCAGATATCTAAATCAGAGAATATCATATGTTTGGGCAGTTGGATTATTTATTTTTAACAGTGAATTCGGGGGACTCAAAGTGCACCAGATTAATGAATTTATCTTTAAAATGTACAAAATTTTCTCACGGGGGGGGGGGGGGGCATGCCCCCGGACCTCCCTTGTCACATTTGGTGTGGGCAGAAGGCAAACATGGCTCAGAGCTTCAATTCAAACAGTTTACTAGAAATAATTAACAGGTACTGACTGACAGGCAAGATGAACACACACACACTCTAAATAAGACTAGCGATCGACAAGGACAGACTGAACAGGAAGGAACTAAATACAAGCACAAATAAACCACTAACGAAGTGAAGACAGGTGACACAGATGATCATGACGAGAAACAGGTGGCTAATGAGGAAGTGAGTTCAGGTGAGGAGACAAGCGGGATCCTGGGAAGTGTAGTGATGACAAAGACAGAAGGTTCAGACGGTGACTGTGACATTACACCCCCCCTCCGGAAGGCGCAACCTCGCGCCAAGGAACAACAGTAGGGCTGGGAGGGTGGGCGTCCTGAAGGCTGACATGGGCGAGGTCAAGGGGGAGCAGGAAGCCTCCAGGACGGAGCATGCCTTGCTGGCAGCCAGGGCGGAGCAGACGGCAAGGGCGTAGCCAGGGCGGAGCAGGACGTGGGCTTGGCCAGGGCGGAGCAGACGAGCCCTCGGGCGGCCATGGCGGAGCGGACCCTTCGGGCGGCCATGGCGGAGAGGACCCTTCGGGCGGCCATGGCGGAGAGGACCCTTCGGGCGGCCATGGCGGAGAGGACCCTTCGGGCGGCCATGGCGGAGAGGACCCTTCGGGCGGCCATGGCGGAGAGGACCCTTCGGGCGGCCATGGCGGAGAGGACCCTTCGGGCGGCCATGGCGGAGAGGACCCTTCGGGCGGTCATGGCGGAGAGGACCCTTCGGGCGGCCATGGCGGAGAGGACCCTTCGTGTGGCCAGCGGTGTAAAGGTCTCTGGGCTGGCCGGAACCAGCGGTGCATAAGTGTATGGGCTGGACGGCGCCAGCGGCGAGGGCTCTGGGCTGGACGGCGTCAGCTCTGGGCTGGACGGCGTCAGCGGCGAAAGGAGCTCTGTGCTGGACGGGATCAGCGGCGAAGGAAGCTCTGGGCTGGACGGGACCAGCGACGAAGGAAGCTCTGGGCTGGACGGGACCAGCGGTGAAGAGGGCTTTGGGCTGGACGGGACCAGCGGTGAAGAGGGCATTGGGCTGGACATCAACGGTCCAGGGTCGAAGAGGGACCAAAGCGGAGAATGGTGTTGGGGTCCATCTCGACCACCTCCTCCCTTGCGGCCTCCACGGGTTCCGCGAAACCTGGCCAGACGGGTTCCCTCAAAAGAACGTCCATTGGCAAAGGCTGGGAGATTTTGGCTCTCCTCGGCCAGGACGACAATTCTGACCCTATCGTCCATTTTAGGGAGGTCGATCGTTCTGTCACGTTTGGCGTGGGTAGAAGAAGGCAAACAAGGCTCAGAGCTTCAATTCAAACAGTTTACTAGAAATAATTAACAGGTACTGACTGACAGGCAAGATGAACACACACACACACTCTAAATAAGACTAACGATCGACAAGGACAGACTGAACAGGAAGGAACTAAATACAAGCACAAATAAACCACTAACGAAGTGAAGACAGGTGACACAGATGATCATGACGAGAAACAGGTGGCTAATGAGGAAGTGAGTTCAGGTGAGGAGACAAGCGGGATCCTGGGAAGTGTAGTGATGACAAAGACAGAAGGTCCAGACGGTGACTGTGACACCCCTAGAGGTACCGAGATCCACCTACAAAAATACTGTGCCACAGCAGACTATATGATGGTCTACGAAAAATACACATTTTATTATCTTATTAAAAATAAATGATCACGATTTTACCACCTCCGCCTCATTTTAAGCCAGGGAAAACCCTGCATGTGCAATATAAAGAACTGGACAACTTTCTTTCTGTTTTATTCCTTTAAAAATAAATAGCATATTAATCTAATTAAGCAAAAACCTAAACAAAAGTCTGAAGAAAAAAAGCTGGTATTACACTTGACATTAGGGCTGGACTGGGACTAAAAATCGGCCCGGGCATTTTGGCCCAGACTGGCCCACTTCATATAATCATAAACACAACCGATCTTTTCATGCCCCTGAATATGTATACTAACTCCTATTAAAACCACTAATGCCATGTAGCCTAATGAGTGAGTAGGAATGGGTAATAGATAATTAATAGTTAATAGATGAAATAACTACTAATTGTAAAATACAAATTGAACTACTCCACAATGATGAATCCTAAAACAAGCTATAAGCTGCATGTCACAGTGTCTGGTTTAGGTTTCCCTGGGTGTCCACTAGTGGTCCTCTTCCCCACGGTGTCATTTACATTGGAACTACATTCCCCACAATCCTTGTCTGCACTCATCACTGTTCATTGCACCCAGCTGTTCCCCATCATGATTGTTTGTTCTGTGTGTATAAATACCCTGCCTGTTTAGTGTTTGTTGCGGAGTCCTTGTTTTTCATCACCCCACTTCTGAGTACTGCCTTCTTGCCGGTTTGTATTGTTCGTGTTTATTTTGGATTGCTACTTCGGTTTTGACCCCTGCCTGGACTGGATGTGTGATTATGGATTTCCCCAATAAATTCTTACTGCAATTGGATCTCCCTTTTTCCCGTGTGGATCGTGACAGAAGGACTCCATCATGTCTAGATCCAGCGGTAAGAATTTTCGTGACTCTCCCCCAGCCATCGAGAGGGGGAATTCTAAGACCGAAGAGGTGCCTCCGCGGATGAACATTTTTTCAATGTTTTGCGCTATGGGCCTGTCAAACGGAGGAGATCATGGCGGCCAAATCCCCCGAGTCTCCTTCCATCAGGATTGAACAATCGTTTGAGGGAACCCGTCTGGCTAGGTTTTCTGGAACCCGTGGTGGTCGCAGGAGAGGATGTGCTAGAGGTGAGCGCCGGCACCACTCTCTGCTTCGGTCCTTCCTCGACCCTGGGCTGGCGATGTCCAACCCAGAGTTCCATCCACCGCTGGTTCCGTCCAGCCCAGAGCCCTCACCGCTGGCGCCGTCCAGCCCAGCGCCCTCTCGCTCTCATGGACAGAGGAGGAGGAAGAGACACAGTCCATCTGCCGATCCAGAGACCGCTCATGTCACGTCTGTGGATCCAGAGACCGTTCACGCTCCGTCTGCCCAGTCAGAGACCGTTCACGCTCCGTCTGCCCAGTCAGAGACCGTTCACGCTCCGTCTGCCCAGTCAGAGACCGTTCACGCTCCGTCTGCCCAGTCAGAGACCGTTCACGCTCCGTCTGCCCAGTCAGAGACCGTTCACGCTCCGTCTGCCCAGTCAGAGACCGTTCACGCTCCGTCTGCCCAGTCAGAGACCGTTCACGCTCCGTCTGCCCAGTCAGAGACCGTTCACGCTCCGTCTGCCCAGTCAGAGACCGTTCACGCTCCGTCTGCCCAGTCAGAGACCGTTCACGCTCCGTCTGCCCAGTCAGAGACCGTTCACGCTCCGTCTGCCCAGTCAGAGACCGTTCAAGCTCCGTCTGCCCAGTCAGAGACCGTTCACGTTCCGTCTGCCCAGTCAGAGACCGTTCACGTCACGTCTGCCCAGGCAGAGACGGCTCACGCCACGTCTGCCCATTCGGAGACAGATCGGGAGATGCCCATTCTCGTGGCCGGAGGGGCACTGATCGGCTATTTAGAGCGTCTAGCTCGGATCCTGGAGACGCCCTTCAGACCTTTAGTGTCCGCTGTTCCTGAGCCGGAGCCAGTGTCCGCTGTTCCTGAGCCGGAGCCAGTGTCCGCTGTTCCTGAGCCGGAGCCAGTGTCCGCTGTTCCTGAGCCGGAGCCAGTGTCCGCTGTTCCTGAGCCGGAGCCAGTGTCCGCTGTTCCTGAGCCGGAGCCAGTGTCCGCTGTTCCTGAGCCGGAGCCAGTGTCCGCTGTTCCTGAGCCGGAGCCAGTGTCCGCTGTTCCTGAGCCGGAGCCAGTGTCCGCTGTTCCTGAGCCGGAGCCAGTGTCCGCTGTTCCTGAGCCGGAGCCAGTGTCCGCTGTTCCTGAGCCGGAGCCAGTGTCCGCTGTTCCTGAGCCGGAGCCAGTGTCCGCTGTTCCTGAGCCGGAGCCAGTGTCCGCTGTTCCTGAGCCGGAGCCAGTTTCTGTGTTTGTGTCTGTCCTAGTGGCCGTTGCTGTTCTGGTGGCCGTTCCTGAGCCAGTGTCTGTTCTAGAGCCGGAGCCAGAGCCGGTTTCTGTCCCTGAGCCGGTTTCTGTCCCTGAGCCGGTTGCTGTCCCTGAGCCGTGGCCGCCCGAGTGGTCGTCTCCGCCCTGGCCGCCCGATGGACTGTCTGCTTCGCCCTGGCCGCCCGTTGGACTGTCTGCTTCGCCCTGGTCGCCGGGCTAAGTTGTTATTTCCCGTTTTTGTTCCCCTGCATGGACCTGGCCCACCATCCCTCCCCCTGATCCTCCGCCATTCCACCTCCCTCCTGAACTCTTGTGTTGTGTGTTAGTTGTCTTGTAGCGTCTGGTAGCCGCTCCGTAGAGAGGGGGTTATGTCACAGTGTCTGGTTTATGTTTCCCTGGGTGTCCACTAGTGGTCCTCTTCCCCACGGTGTCATTTACATTGGAACTACATTCCCCACAATCCTTGTCTGCACTCATCACTGTTCATTGGACCCAGCTGTTCCCCATCATGATTGTTCTGTGTGTATAAATACCCTGCCTGTTTAGTGTTTGTTACGGAGTCCTTGTTTTTCATCACCCCACTTCTGAGTACTGCCTTCTTGCCCGTTTGTATTGTTCTTGTTTATTTTGGATTGCTACTTCGGTTTTGACCCCTGCCTGGACTGGATGTGTGATTATGGATTTCCCCAATAAATTCTTACTGCAATTGGATATCCCTTTTTCCCGTGTGTGGATCGTGACACTGCATTGGCATAGCAATACCAGTGTTTGACAAAGGATTTTTGGTAAATCTGTGACGAGTGGACCTCTGTCCTTTTAGGGGGGTTCGGGGGAGTCCCACATAAGAAAATGTGTGCTTTTTAATGTTAAATTCATCAATCTGGTGCACTTTGAGAGTTAAAAATTAAGAGCTCCAACGCAAAATCAGTGTGCAAATTGAACAAAGAAAAACTCAAAACTCTTTTAGCTGTGATATAGTGTCTGTCTGCATCACACTACTACATAATAATAGTTATCATATTAATTCCATGACAGTTATAGCCATATATTGTAAAACAAATGCACTGAAAAATAAAAGGAACTTTCATAATTAGTTTTGTACTAATTTCCATGCTTGAAAGAGATAAACACATGATCTTTTATTTTGGCGGAAAACATGGTTTACAAACGCGTCTCATTACAATTCTAATAAAATGCTTAATCATCAACTATGCCGATGTGTAAATAATGCATAGCTGGGTGATGGGTTCCTATACTCATCGCCTCAGTGTTCTGAAAGTTGCCTAGTTCTGCTTACCACAGTTCTCTACACTCACTCATTCTCTCCTGATTCTCCTCAGTATCCTCATCAGACACTTGAAGGGCCCGTTTCTTTTTTTCACGCTATTTCTCTGCACATTCCTTGTGTTTCTTCTCCATCTCTGACTATTTTGACAGATACACACTGACACTGCACGCGCGCTCAAAGCCCAAAGGGGAGGAGTTTAAAAATGTGATTGGACCAGCCCAGTGCCAATCAAGAAAAGAACCAATGGGCCGCTGATCTATGTGTTTCATGGGCCGGTCTGTTAAAAAAAAAAAAAAAAACCTACGCTGACTTTTTTTGTCCAATGCATTACACCGGCACAAAGATCCCAGCGCCGCCAATTAAGCAAAACTAAACAAATGGGCCGCCGATGTACGAGTATTATGGGCCGTTAAGACAAAAAATTGTTTTTATATTTTTTTTTAAAGAATGATCTGTATCGGCCCAAAAAGCAAATGCCCGGTATGCCCGATGGCCAGTCCAGCCCTGCTTGACATTCTATCCCCCTCACTTTTGAAATAGTGGCTACGCCCCTGATTTTACGTAATCTACGGAGATGTTTAATGTACAGTGAACTTTAAGATAAAGTTTGCCGGACGCAAGTGGTGTGATGCGTCGAGACAAATGGCTAACTTAATCCAATTAATTCATCCGTGTTAATAAATAATTGACCTATGGCTAAGCCACGCCCCCAAACGCGATGAGCCAATCAGTGCGTATAGCTAACCCAATACACTCGGACATTCTCTGCTTCCACATCCATTGAAATGCATTGCAGTTAGTCAGTTTTCATTCGTTTTTATGTTTCTTGTCATTTTAAGTTTAAAATGGTCAAACGGTGTGCATGGGGTACATGCAACTCCGACACTCGGTATCCCGAGAGGCTGGGCTACGGTGTGTATGTTTTAGTTAAGTTAAACAGTTGGCAGTTCGTGGAAATGGGGGTGTGTCATTAATAATATTATTATTAGTGTTTATGTTGTTATTAATAATTGCTCAGACTTGCAGAAGAAAAAATTTGACACGTCACTGACAATTTAACCAAATACAAAGTATTTATTCAATTTCTGCATGTGTGTGTGTGTGTGTGTGTGTGTGTGTGTGTGTGTGAGAGAGAGAGAGAGAGAGAGAGAGAGAGAGAGAGAGAGAGAGAGATTATGACTGGTGTTGTTTATTGTAAGTGTTTGTTGCCTTTTTGGACTCCTTTAACCTTACAGTATGACAGATTTCAATAGATATACACACATATACAACCACACACACGTTATATTGAAGACTTCAGATGCAAAAGCCTCTAAGTGCAATCTGAAATTTTCTTCTAAAACGTGCATTTTTATCAAGCTCGTATATTTAAAGGTGCTATATGTAGTTTTTAGCGGCCTCTAGTGGTGATGTTTCAGATTGCAACAAGAGCACTCGTGCTCGTTTGTGTGCTCAAACTCAAGAGCGAGCACTCACTACCGGCCACAATGAGACTTTCAACACAACGGAGAAAGCATCACACATCATGCTGGAAACTCATGTAAACTCCTACTGCAACGTTACAATAATAGGCTACTTTTATCAGCTTGACGTTGAACTAATACTCCATGCTCGTACCATGATAACTTTACATTGACTGCATTTAGCCGACATGGGGTGTTATCTAGCATAAGGCATTTCACTAACTATTTGTGTATCTAAAACAAAGCGGACGTCTCTCCATAATTCAAACGCTCTGCCGATGTTGATCCGTGTTTTCGCCCTGAGTCGATCCGATTGACATTTGGCCTGACGAGCTTGAGCAGATATAACTTTTTTGTTTGTTTTTTATATTTCTTGTAGAGTTTGTGTTAGAGTCTGTGTTGTGCTGGAGGCAGGTAGTTTTTGGGTGTTATCAGACTCCATGTCGTCAGCTGCAGTGCCATTGCATAGACTGTATTTAAAAAGGAGAGAGCAGTGTTGTAATGTAGCGAAGTACAAATACTTTGTTACTGTACGTAAGTAGAAATTTCTTGAACTTGAACAAATTCTTGACACAGTTTCTTTTTGTCCAAGTTATCCATTCTCTCTCTGTGAACATGACAAACAGGCACTGTATTTATGTGGGTTGCAAATCCCACATTGTTTTAATTTTTTCTGGTGTTATTTGATGCAGATATGTTGCGTTGTATGGTTATGGTGTGTGTTTTCATGTAATGAATTTCATTGTAATCATCGACTTAACGTGCTGCCGTTTTCTACAGCAGGGCTCGACATTAAGCCTTTTCATGTGCTTGTCCTTCGGACTAGTAGCCTAAATCTGTCATTCACTTGTCCAAGTAAAAAAGTAGCTTGTCCGTATTTTTTTATAATTTTTTTATTTATTCTGAAGCAATATTCTCATCAGTGTTCAATCAGCTTTGATATTTAAATCGGCATATTGTAATATCTGCACCTTTAAAGGGCATCTCCTCCCCCAATCTTATTAAATGTATGCTTCATCTTTCTTTTTAAATTTCTAAATTTGATCAATAAATTCAATTAATAAGACACTATAGGGCTGTTACCCTAGCTAAGGCTGATCAAATTAAATCATTTACACTGAAAAATTACAATTGCATAAAATAATGTTATGAAATTGATTTAAATATACAAATAAGAAACGTTGGAAAGAATGATACTACTTTTAAACATAACGCTATAAACCGCCAGTAGGTGGCGGCAGGCGACCGTCTTAATGAGTGAGTCATTGATTCATTCAATCAAACGATTCGTTCAAACGGCTGATTCATTGAAGAATAGGGCTTGGGCGTCGTGACGTCATTACTGGCGTGGCGGCCATGTTGACAGCTTCGCGCATGTAAACATACAGCAAGTCGAACGAGGAGAAGCAGCAGAGTTGGAATAAAGAAAAAAAAAAGATGTTAAAATCCCTAAAAGGATGTGGAATTTACCAGAATATGTTAAATGGGGAAGCCAGAGACCGGTATGTGGACAAAACCGGCACTTTTAACGGTTTGGATCCATATGAAATTTCCAGCAAAGAGTCGGCAAACAGTGGGAACACAGTAATCCGGACAAAGGTCACGTTAAGATGCGCTCCACCTAGCTGCTAGTTTAGTAACTGTTAGTGCTAACAATCATTCACACATGTACGTTTAACTGTGTTTCAAACGTGTAGTTAGTAACGTTAGCTGTCAACCCTCCCGTTTTTTCCGGGTTTCTCATGTATTTGAGCTCTTTTCCCGCTGTCTTCCCGTTTTAGTATTTTCCTGTAAAATATCACGTATTTTAATATTCTCATAACATTAACATTAGCCCTTCAATCGGACCTGTCAGTCTCTGTACTGTTGTCCTGTTGCTACCCCCTTGCTTTAAGCATCGTTTAGCTTACTAACTTAAGTTTTGCTTAAAACAGCTACTAACTACACTTTTGAAACACATAGTTAAAAGTAGGTTACATGTGTGAATGGTTGTTAGCACTATAACTGTTACTAAACTAGCAGCTAGGTGGAGTGCAGTTTACCTTTGTCCGGATTAAGTTACTGTGCTCCCCCTGTTTGTTGGAAATTTCAAATGGATCCAAACCGTTACAAGTGCCGGTTTTGTCCACATACCGGTCCCTGGTTTCCCTATTAAACGTATGCCGGTAAATTCAGCATCCTTTTAGGGATTTTAACATATTTTTAACTTTTTTTCTCCCAACTCTGCTGCTTCTCCTTGTTCGACTTGCTGTGTTTTTACATTCGCGAAGCTGTCAACATGGCCGCCATGTCCCAGAATGCAACGCGGCGCCCAAGCCCTATGAGACAGATGTTTATGAATGGGTCATTGAATCTTTGACTCAACAGATTCGTTCAAAATGCTGAATCATTCAGTAATAAAAACAGGTTGAGTGTTCCTGTGAGATGCGCCGTGGTTCTGCTGTGATTTTTGTTTGGAACTATTTTCGCGGCTGAAACAGAACAAAAACAGCCAAAATTGCATCTAAAATGTAAGTGACTTAATTTTAACTGTTCATTGAACTGTTGTAGGAAATCAATGTCACATTTCCAATCGTGATGGTATTCAGGAAAAATAATTGAGGTTGCTTAACATATGATAAAATTATAAAAACTCATTTGTGTAGATTTCTCCTTGAGAGGTCAACAGCGCAACCTTACCGTCAGTAATACATTATCCACAATCGATCGCAACTTACAATATATGTAATAAAATCAGAATCATTCTCTCGGTTTAGTGATTCCCTGGTTATTTGTTTATTTTTGTTATTGATGTTCTAATCAGGCTACTTGTCCGGTCGGGCAAGTAAACAGGGGCGTAGCCAGGACATTATTTCTGGGGGGGCCAGCTTGGGCCAGTCTTTTATTTGGGGTGGCACTTGATTGTCAAAAACTACTATTTTAAAATTTACGCACCGCGTCACTCAGAGTAGAGGGTTTCCCGTGGCTCGTCAGGCCATAAACCAAGGGTCGGCAAGTAGGGTTAGCATCGGGCCAAAACATTTTTTTACACTAGATGTCATAATTAAAGATATTAATTGATGAAAAATGCAACTAGAATTGCCTGTGACTGTTACAGTGTCTTTTGTAACTGGTAGTGAGCTGTTCCTCTGTGTTAAATCCTGTAGTAGGACAGTCATTAACAAAAAGCCACATTTGTGTGGCGGTGTCCGGGTTTTACTGGATAAACTTATAAAGCAGTAGTGACTAGGGATGAGTCACGATTTTCGAATATTCGATTTGTTAATTTATTTATAGAATATCGAATAGGTTGTGTGATTATTGTTTAAAAAAATCCCCATGTTTTCAGTGCTGATTCGATAGTGACGCCGTGTTCATGTAACCAGAGGGTGACGCTGCCAATAATGCAAAAGCTGTCTCATGGAACCGGCTAAAGTAATGATTATGAATGCTTCAAATATGGCAAGGAGACATTTGAATTGTTTTTTAATAAATTAGTGTTTTCAGTGTCGGCTGAAATAGTGACTGCAGTAGTTAACTCGCCTATAGAGAGACATGCACATTTCTTACGGATTACATAAGCAGAGAGTAGTCGGTTTCTAATTTCGTTTTGAATTGTTTCGTTTAAAATTAGACATTTTAAGCTTTCTATATATATTTCTCGTGCCTGTGAGGCAGCTTAAACGCTGAGTTTCGGTTCATTTATGAGACGAGCTCCAGTTCACGAGCAATGCAATCTCGCCGTCGCCTCCGTGTCCTGATTATATTGTTTGCTTCTTATTTATTAAATCCAGGCAATTTGTTGATGAAACACTGATTAAAAATAAGATACAAATGATACAAAACGAAATTCACTTTTTAGAAAGGCTTTCTACAAAACAAAACTTAATGAAGTGGTCAATGTCTCTCCCGATATATTGCGCCATCTTGCAACACATCCCGCCTTGCTAAAACACACATGTGGGAGATGCGGAATGGATAACAATAATTCAAACAATAAAAAAGGACTTGAATAAGCCCATTAATGGCATTTTTGAGTCACGCTCTTAACAAGCTATGTTTTATTTCCTCTTTCCATATTGTGAATAATAAATGTGTATCAATGGAAGTAGCACCAGACGTGATAGCGGCACGTACGTTCGGAAAAAAAGACCATTCGTCTAAAATGGATTTTACGCGTCGTTTACCTGTTAGTTACGGTGGTATCCAGTGGTTAGCTGCTAGTCTTCATTAAGCACTGTAAGAATGCAGGCACGTTATGCAGGCACGTAATGTCTTGCACTGTTGATGGGGGCGTGACCCAACATGTTGCTAATGTGGGGCCTGTAGCGTAACTGACAAATGACTTGATAAAAAAAAGAAATAATGCATAAATTTCAGCTTCCTTTAGACCGTTTCTGTTCAGGAGGGTTTTTTTAAATCACATTTATTTTCCCCCTCCTCAGACTGGGGGTGGGGCCGTGAGGTTTGGGGGGCCGGCAGGGGGGCCGATCCTTGACCAGTGGTGGCTGATTTGTTTTATGTACATTTGCTCACCTGTCTAATAAAGCTGTCAAGTCGTGACTCGCGAAGCTCTGTCAAGTCCAAGTTAGTCGCGCACGTGGAGCTCTCGGCATCTCAAAAACGCCACGCTGATATTGATCCTCATTTTAGTTCTCCTTGTTTGTCCCAAAGTCTGCTTGCCATGGTCTATGTTTGATAGAAACAAGAACTGCGTGCCGCTAAACGTTACGCACTACACAGTTGTCCACGTCTGTCGCCATGGTTACGTCATGGCTATGGCAGTATGAACCATAGGTATGAACGGAAACCAAGGATAGCGCGGAATCGCGGATATTGCATCATTGACAGGCGACATTTTTTTCGGGACGGCCACCTTTTACTGTCTATGACGGCCACTTATTTAAAATTGGAATTTCTCTGAAATAATAAATCTTTGGAGACTTTTAGGATATTGTAAGTACACAACTGAAGGAAATATATCACACTGTGCAAGTGATTTTTGGATATTTTATTACAAAATTGTTACTTATTGTACCTTTAATGTAAATTAGAGCAAAGTTTGTACTATATTGTACTGTTTAAAATAAACATTGTAATGTAGTGTATTGAAAATAATAATGGTGCTGCTAAAGACAACAGAAGCAGAGGTTTATTTGTTTTATCAGAGTGTTGTATGTAAGATCAGTTAAGCATCTCATGAACAATTTTTGTGCTCTGTTATATACACAAAAACACTTAAAGATCATAATAAAGATCATAAAGATCACTTAAAGATCATAAAGATGCTGAACCATTTTGGCCATGTTTTTGGCCAACAGCAGTTTTCATTCATTTTAGTCCATTTGTTTTTTCAAGTGTTTAATTCAAATAAAACTCATGAAAAATGTCTGTCAGTGTTGTTTAATTGAAAACATCAGTAGTAATATATCACAGATTATATTAAGTAATGTTTAAAAAACATTTAAAGTAAAGGTTACTCAGGACTCTTATGTAAAAAAAAAAATCAATAAATCATAATATATTTATAAGCATTACTTAAGTAAAATTTACAAACAAAGAGTCAATACTGGGAATTTCCAGTAAACTTAACTTAAAGATTTCTAATTAAAGCTACTGATAATTATGTTTAGGTTTTTACTTGGCAAATCTTTGTAAATTTACATCGACCTTTTGAGAGTAATAACAACCTGTCATATTACGTGAGTTGTTACAGTTCACAGCACAGGTGATAATGAAAGCCTCATATTTTCTCCTCACACCTGGGGAAAAACTAATTCTTCATTGCACTATACAATAAGAGAGGGACAGAGTGAGTAAGAGGTGGATTAAAAACAGAGCTCAATCAGTCTATGGATGCTACAGCAAATCCAAATCCTATTTTTGCATCAACACCATCTTTAGAGACTCAGTCTCTGTAAGCTGTATTTTTAGTAATGCTGTAATTTTCAAGTACATTTTTAATGTTTTTGAGAGAAGTATCTTATACTCACCAGGGCTGCATTTATTTGATCAAAATAAATGTACTTTTACTCCTATGATGGCAAAGCTGAATTTTCAGCAGTCATTACAATTTTCAGTGTCATGTGATCCTTCAGAAATCATTCTAATATGCTGATTTGCTGGTCATGTCATTGTTGAATATTTTTATATCTTAATATTTTTTTGGAAAGCATGATGCATTTTTTTTCAAGATTCTTCGATAAATTGAATAGAAAGTTCAAAAGAAAAGCATTTATTTGAAATATAAATAGTTTCTATCATTACATAATGTAACAATGTCTTTATTGTTTTAATGCATTCTTGCTGAATAAATGCACAAATGTTGAACTTGGCTTTACATGGACCACCTGAACAAACATTTCACTACAACAAATCAAACTTTCCAACGTTACTACGCTGCAAAGAGGACATTTTACCAAAGCTTGTTTGATCATTGCTTTCACTCACTTGGCTCTAATGCTGTGTGTACAATATCATGTGACATTAAATAAACAGTTAGTGTTTTGTCATACACTCTTCAGAATAAACGTTACAACAGGGTTCTTTCGCCATAGCTGTCACATTTACGTTAGTTTAGACTTGTTATGTTTTGTCATCACATGCCTACGTCACTGACACGGACACTAATCACGTTCAGCTGTGCACTCATCAGTCACCATCATTAACACCTGTATATACTGTATGTTCAGTTCTGTTTCAGTTCAGTGTCTGCCCATTCAGTAGGTGGCGGTAAAGCACCTAATAAGCTGGTTTGCCAACCGGCAAGAAGAAGAAGAAGAAGTTGTTCAAGTTCAATGTCTGGTATTGTCTATGTTCAGTTTGTTTTGCTATCCGTTTGCCTTCCTATTAGATCTTTAGAGAATAAACCTTTTGAATTGTATCATATACATCTTCCTCATCTGTCTGCCAGCAACCACCGGAAGTGCTGGTGGACGTTGAGGGTTCGGAAGTGAACCACTCTGGCTGTGGCGTGGAACAGCCATCATCCCCTGCTCAAGGCCGCCCCTTGGCTCACTCCACCTTCATCACCACCCTGGACTTTATTGTTCATCCCCCTCCTGGTTGTCTGTCCAATCCCAGAACCATCATCTGCCTGTCTTTTGCCATCCCCCTCAACCATCCCCTTATCCTCTTCATCTTCTCTTCACGGCGCGAGGTTGCGCCTACCGGGAGGGGGCGTTCTGTCACATTCAGTTTAGTTTGGACTCGTTATGTTTTGTCATCACCTGCCTACGTCACTCATGTGTTGTCAGTCACGGACACTAATCACATTCAGCTGTGCACTCATCAGTCGCCGTCATTAACACCTGTATATATGTCCAGTTCAGTGTCCGGTATTGTCTATAATCAGTGTGTGTTGCTATCCGTTTGCCTTCCTGTTAGATCTTTAGAGAATAAACCTTTTGAATTGAATCACATACGTCTTCCTCATCTGTCTGCCGAGCCCGTTCTCATCCTTTAGCGTCATATAGGTGACGCTATATGACAAAACGTCAAAATACTACGCACATGGCACCCTTTAGCGTGAATATAACACGCGAACCCAAGGCGTCATAAAGTTGACTGGCATACTTTAGCGTGAATATGAGACGCAGACCCTACCCCACACCTAAACCTACCCATCACTTTGCGTGTTATATTCACGCTAAAGGGTGCCATGTGCGTAGTATTTCGACGTTTTGTCAGGCGTCACCTATATGACGCCAAAGGATGAGAATACGTTGGTCTGCCAGCAACCACCCGTGACAATAGCTGTGCCATAGAAAAAAACATTTTGAGTTTCCCAAATAACCTTTCAGTAGTCAGTTCTTAAAAGCTTTTTTTTTCTTTTTCTTAATGTGTCAACATTTTATTATTCTAAATAACCCTTTTTCCACTATTATGAAGCTTTTGGTATTGGAAAGGTTCTATAGATGTTAAAGTATCTTCATGGAATAATATATGCCAATAGATAACCGTTATTTTTTTTAAGTGTGTACTATTGCTATTTGTTGGAGGAAAAAAGTAGTTTGTTAATCAACAGCTGCACTTTTAGGTAAGTAACTGAACAACTGTCACATTATTGAAAAAATATAGTTCCCTTCCGAGGGAACTCCGCTGCGTCGAAATCGACACTACGGGGAATGCCCTTAGCATGACGCGTCTGAAGCCTGAATAGAACTAGTCCAATCCTGATTGGTGCTGCGTGATGACGTCAGCCGTGACGTCGTAGGTGACGGTGAGCGGAACTATAAAACGGGCGCCGGAACCCGGAAGCGGCAGCTTTTGTCCTTCAGCAAAGCGTTATATGTGAATCTGTCTGTCTTATTTGGTGTTGTTTGTTCGGTAAAAACAAGGTATTGTGATGGAGAAGACTGTGAAACAGTTCAGACAGTGTGCGTCCCCTTGCCCACGCTATTTAAGCGAGGGTGACACACACTCGCTCTGTGTTGTTTGTTTGGGTGTGGAGCATGCTCGGGCAGCGCTTGAGGGCGCTGCCTGTGCAAACTGTGAAACATTGCCCTTAAGAACGCTCCGCTCCCGCCTGAGCCTGTTCGATGAATCAGGCCAGGCTCGCGCTCCCCATGGATCAGGTCCCGCGTCTGTCGAGGCAGCGCGGCGCTTGCATTCATGGGGATCGCAAAGGGATCTGGCTGATAATGTTGAGACAGCTTGGGCTCTTTCTCAGCATTCATCGGCCAGTTCTCATGTTCCCGCTCACGGTTCGGGAGCCCGCTCTGCGGCTTCTCCCGACCGCAGAGAGGAACCGATGCTAGAACTGTCTGAATCCGAGGATTTAGATGTTCTCAGCATCGAGGCAGGGGATTGTGAGATTCCATCACCACATTCCCCTGCCTTTGAGGAGCTGCTGGAGGTTGTGACCAGGGCTGTGGCTAAATTAAACATCGATTGGCCCCCAGAAGTGCAGGAAGCGACTAGAAAAAGTAAACTTGATGAGTGCTTCCTGCAAGCCCGGTCACAGCCTTCGCGCCGGAGTCTCCCGTTTTTCACTGATCTCCACACCGAGGTGTCGAGATCGTGGAATAAGCCTTTCTCTTCTCGACTTTCCAGTCCCGATGTTCATTTATATTCATCAATTATGGGGTCGAGAGAGAAGGGCTACGGGACGATGCCGCGGGTCGAAGAGGCTTTTGCAAACCATCTCTCGCCCGATGCTGCATCGTCCCTGAGAGCTCCGGGGCTTCCCTCCAAGCCCTGCCGTACCACTTCGGCCTTGGTTGGGAAAGCTTATATGGCGGCAGGTCGGCCTGGTGCATGCCTGCATACTATGGGGCTTTTGCAGGCGTACCAGGCCGACCTCCTCAAAGAGGTGGACGACGGCGGGGAGGTCGCCTACGACGATATTCGCGAAATGCGTCGTACGGTGGACTTGTCTCTCCGTGCTACCAAAGAGACGGCCCGTGCCATCGGCCGTTCTCTGGCAGCATTGGTAGCTACGGAGAGACACTTGTGGCTGAATCTGTCGGGCATCGGGGATAAAGACAGGGCTTTCCTCCTCGATGCCCCGATTTCGCCTACTGGCCTCTTCGGCGACGCAGTCAACACTGTCGTCGAGAGGTACCAGGAAGCGAAACGACAGTCAGCCGCACTCAAACACCTTATCCCCCGCCGTCGTTCCAAGTCTCATGGGTCTGCTGCCAGGGGGCAGTCCCATGAGGCAGCCGCCAGCTCCTCACGCCTGCAGCAGCAGAAGGAGAGTGTTGCCTCTCGTGCTACCCCGAAAAAGGCCTGGAGCCAGGGGCAACACTCTAGTCTTCCAAACCGAGGGCAGATCTGAGGACTGTCATTCAGGCTAGGAAGGCTTCGTCAAAGAGGTCCTGATGCGTTGCGCAGGCCTCTGAGGGGGGTCCCCTCCGTGATCGAGCAACAACAGCTCGCTCCTTCACGGAGCCCTCAGGAAATCGATGTATGTTGCCCGCCGCCACGTGCGCTTCGGGACGCATCGGTTTCCAGCGAATGCAAGGTGCAGTGTCCGCCCGTAAAGTTTGCGGCTCCACGTATTGTGTTCCCTCTCACGAGGTCTGCAGAAAAATTAAGTCGGTTAGTTCCTGCCAGTCAGATGCTTCAGGTCACCGATATCTCTATTTTAAGACCAGAGGTCAGTCCCGAAAGGCTGATCCCCTTAGTGGATTATTTAGACACCTGGAAGGGTCTTCAAAATATATCTCAATGGGTCATGCTCACGGTAGAGAAGGGGTACAGAATTCAGTTCGAATATCGTCCACCTCCATTCAGCGGAGTGGTTCACACGCTGGTCAAATCAGAGCAGGGTCAGGTCATGGAACAGGAAGTTCAGTCCCTCTTGGCAAAGGAGGCCATAGAATGTGTTCCTCCTCAAGATTGGGAAACCGGGTTCTACAGTCGGTACTTCATAGTTCCCAAGAAGGATGGGGGGTTGCGCCCGATTATAGATCTCAGGGTATTGAATCGGTCTCTGAGGAGATACAGGTTCAAAATGTTAACTATACCTCTAATTGTGAGTCAAATCAGGTCCGAGAACTGGTTTGTCACCATAGATCTAAAGGATGCTTACTTCCATATCTCCATCCTTCCTCAGCACAGGAAGTTCCTGAGATTCGCTTTCAAGGGAGTAGCGTATCAATACAGGGTTCTTCCATTCGGCCTAGCACTGTCCCCTCGCACCTTCACGAAGTGCATGGATGCTGCTCTTGCTCCTTTGAGACTTCAAGGCATTCGCATCCTCAACTACATCGACGACTGGCTGATACTGGCGCAGTCACTGGAGTTGGCGGTTCAACATCGAGATGTTGTTCTGCATCACCTGAAGTGCTTGGGGTTAAGGCTCAATGTCAAGAAAAGTTCGTTAAGTCCCCTACAGAAAACAACTTCTCTGGGGGTGGTTTGGAACTCAGTTACGATGCGGGCACAGCTGTCTCCCGCTCGTATAGACTCCATCCTGACCACAGTAACGAGTATCAAACTAGGCCATGCTGTCACTGTCAAACATTTCCAAAGGGTTCTGGGTCTTCTTGCAGCAGCGTCCAACGTTATTCCTTTTGGCCTGCTGTATATGAGGGCCCTGCAGTGGTGGCTCAGGACCAGTGGGTTCTCCCCGAGGGGGAACCCTTTTCGCACGATCAAAGTAACGTGCAGATGCCTTCGTTCTTTGATCATGTGGAATAAACCGTGGTTCCTGTCCCTGGGTCCTGTGTTGGGAGCACCGTGTCAGAGGAAAATTTTGACCACGGATGCATCCCTCACAGGCTGGGGTGCGGTAATGGAAGGCCGCTACACCAGAGGTCTCTGGAGGGACCGTCATCTTTCTTGGCACATCAATTGCCTGGAGATGATGGCAGTGTTTCTGGCTCTCAGGCATTTCCTCTCGGACCTCAGAGGTCATCATGTTCTAGTGCGAACAGACAATATGTCGGTGGTCTCATATTTAAACCGTCAGGGGGGCTTGAGGTCGCGCCCTCTGTGCAGACTGGCGCATCAAGTTCTCCTATGGTCCCAGGGAAAACTTCTGTCAATCAGAGCAATGTTTATCCCGGGGGACAGCAATTTGGGAGCAGATATCCTGTCGAGGCAGGGGCTGAGGCCCGGGGAGTGGAGACTCCACCCCGAGTCGGTGGAGTTAATATGGAAGGAGTTCGGTCAGGCGGAGGTGGACCTGTTTGCCTCCCGAGAGAACTCTCACTGCCCGCTATGGTACTCCCTTACCCATCCAGCTCCTCTGGGATTGGATGCCATGGTACAGACGTGGCCGAGGCTACGTCTGTATGCTTTTCCCCCGATCACTCTGCTCCCAGGGGTTCTAGAGAGGGTCCGGCGGTACGGAGTCAGCCTACTTCTAGTAGCCCGTACTGAGTATGCCGGCCCGAGTATGGTTCTCGGACATCGTGGTCCTCCTAGCAGGTCCTCCGTGGCAAATCCCGATCAGGAGGGACCTTCTTTCCCAAGCAGAGGGCACAATTTTTCACCCTCGTCCAGAGCTATGGAAGCTGTGGGTCTGGCCCCTGAGGGGGACCAGCTCATAAATGCAGGTCTCTCAACCGAGGTTGTTGAGACCATTCTAAACTCTAGAGCCCCCTCCACGAGGAAACTATATGCTTTGAAGTGGAATGTGTTCTCTTTATGGTGTAAAGATCACTCTTTGGACCCAGTTAACTGCCCAGTGGCTTCAGTGCTGGAGTTCCTTCAAAACCGCTTCTCTGACGGGCTCTCCCCGTCCACGCTTAAGGTCTATGTGGCGGCCTTGGCTGCCTTCCACACGCCTTTAGGGGTGGGCACCTTGGGGAGGCACCCTCTTATTGTTCGTTTCCTTCGTGGAGCAAGGAGGATGAGGCCTGTCACCCAGTCCAAAGTTCCTTCGTGGGACTTAACAGTGGTCCTCGAAGGGTTATCCCTGGCGCCCTTCGAGCCTCTGGGTGAGGTGTCGGAGAAATTTTTGTCTTTTAAGGTAGCATTCCTGCTTGCAATCACGTCCCTTAAAAGAGTTGGGGACTTACAGGCTCTATCGGTCGCTCCTTCTTGCCTCGAGTTCTCTCCCGGCAAGGTAAAGGTTATTCTCCATCCTAGACCGGGCTATGTCCCTAAAGTGCCCTCAAATGTGGGACGGTCTATTATCCTCCAGGCTTTTCATCCTCCACCCCATGTGTCGGTTGAGCAAGCTAACCTTCATGTACTGTGCCCGGTCCAAGCCCTGGAGGTCTATATGCAAAGATCCTCAGGCTGGAGAAGGTCGGACCAGCTCTTTGTGTGCTTTGGGGCGCCTAAAAAGGGTTCTCCTGCTTCCAAACTGACTATAAGTAGATGGATTGTAGAGGCTATTTCGGCAGCTTATGAGGTGCGCAACCTGCCTTCACCTCTTCTGCTTAAGGCCCACTCCACGAGAGGAGTGGCTTCCTCTAAAGCCCTTCTTGCGGGTGTTTCCCTTCAGGAGGTCTGTGATGCCGCGGGCTGGGCCTCCCCTCACACGTTTATAAGACATTACAGTCTGGATCTGACCTCTACACCGGGTTCACAGGTTCTCTCGTCTTGAGTGTGCCAGATTGCTTCACACCAGGGCGTACTCTCTTAGTGTGGCGCAGTGGGCATTGCGTTCCCCGTAGTGTCGATTTCGACACAGCGGAGTTCCCTCGGAAGGGAACGTCTCGGGTTACGTCTGTAACCCTCGTTCCCTGAGAAGGGAACGAACGCTGCGTCCCTCGGCCACACTCTTCGCGCCCCTGGAGACGATTTGCTTCGGACTATTTAAAGCTGCCGCTTCCGGGTTCCTGCGCCCGTTTTATAGTTCCGCTCACCGTCACCTACGACGTCACGGCTGACGTCATCACGCAGCACCAATCAGGATTGGACTAGTTCTATTCAGGCTTCAGACGCGTCATGCTAAGGGCATTCCCCGTAGTGTCGATTTCGACGCAGCGTTCGTTCCCTTCTCAGGGAACGAGGGTTACAGACGTAACCCGAGACGTTTCGTATTATAATACTTATACTACAATATACTGAGTTGCAACTTTTTGTTTGCTACAACCCAACACTGAATTGCAGGATAGAAATGTATCAGCTTTATCATGCTAACCAGGTGCTAAGAAAGCATCCTGCCGATCATGGAACTGAACCTCAATGACAATGAACCTCCTTTTTGCCAAATTAAAAGTTTTAGGGCACTTACATTAAATGTTATGCAGCTTTGACAAGATCTCTGAATATTCATAGACTCTCCGGGGGCAGGTGGTGACTAACTGCAACATATGGAACCAAAGAACACAAACAACAGTGCACACCACAAAACCTGATGGAGGAACACACAGCACATTGAACCATGTGCACAGAGCATTAACTGAAATTTTGGCCAACAGGTGCGCTTGTCGAACAAAATGCATGTTCGATTTGTGATTATTAGTGTAATTCTGCCCCTGGGTAGCGCCGCAGTCGGTATGCGTCTGACTGGAATCACTGACTCGATTACACATCATGCAGAAAATGACACGTTAGTCTGTAAAGGGGCCTTGAAGCTTTTCAAAGACATTCAGAGACATTTTCTCATGCCAATCAATGAGAGGGGTTGTTGAGATATGAGATGGAGCCTTGCTGAGGAAAAATGGGATTTACCCAGTCTGATTTTACAGATACTGATGTGCTTTTTCAGATCGATATCTACCATGGCGAGGAGGAAGAAAAATGGTGAGAATTTCATTGCAATAATCTCTGTAAGATGCATTTAGTCTCTGGTCAAATATATTTAGCCTTTGCTGAAATTGCTGGATCAAACACAGTTACAGTATGTGCTATGAATAAGGGGTATATATAATACTATCATATAAATGTTTTCACAGTATCATTACAAATGTCTGAGATATTTAATATATTTAGCAAATTAAGAATATTTATTTAAAGGAGTAGTTCACTTTCAAATGAAAATTAGCCTATGATTTACTCACCCGCAAGCCATCGTGTATGACTTTCTTCTTTCAGATGAATACAATCGGTGCTATATTAAAAGATATCCTGGCTCTTCCAAGTTTTATAATGGCAGTGGATAGATAGACAGCCTTCTGAAGCAAAATTCTGAGTTTGTGTAAGAAAAATATTAATATTTAAAACTTAATAAAGTAAAATAACTAGCTTCTGGCCAAACGGACATACGGATTACACTTAAGTGTAAAACGCAAGTATGTGAGTAATGCGACATACTGCTCAAATTTGACACTACGTCATGACGCACTACGCTATTTTTGACATCATAAGTTTCGTAAGTTGCGCATTAGGGGCAAGTAGACTGCGTATGGCCGTTTGGTTGGAAGCTAGAATTTTACTTTGTAACGTGTTAAATTTGAATAGTTTTCCTATAGACAAACTCATCGTTTTGCCTCAGAAGGCCTTCATTAACCCCCTGGAGCCGTGTGGAGTTTGTTTATGATGGATGGATGCACGTTTTTGAGCTTCAATCTGTTGGTTGCAATCCACTGCCATTATAAATCTTGGAAGAGCCAGAATATTTTTTTAGTATAACTCCGATTGTATTCGTCTGAAAGAAGAAAGTCATATACACCTAGGATGGCTTGAGGGTGAGTAAATCATTGGCTAATTTTCATTAAATATGTGCGATTTTGCATATATTTTCGGTAGATAGATCTGAACATATGATAAAGCCATGTGCAACATTCTTTTTTCATTTTGTTTACACATAAAATGGAAAAAAAAAGGTTCAGAGGGATTTCAGGATATATGCTTTGATTACCTAGGAAATCAAAATATAGCCTTAAAAAAAAAAAATTTCGACATTTTTTTTTAATCAAAATGTCACATAAATCAGGCCAGGAATGATTTATTAACAAATCCCTCTGAAAATATCTTCAGAATACTGCTAAGTGTATAACTGGAAAGTTTGGTGTACATAGGTGCTACATAGGCTGAGATGTTTGTACTGGAGAATGACAAAAAACTCATTTTGAGTAAAAGGCATTTAAAGATTTAAGTAGGGAATTTAATATATTTCTATTGGAAAACATTTCTCAAAAACAGAATAAATGCTCAGGCTCTTAGTAATAATAATATTTAATATTTCAAGCTCATGAAAACTAGTTATTTAAAGCTGCAGTCCGTATAGCTTTTTTGGGGGGGTTAAAAATTATCCAAAATACATATTTAAGAAAATAAATAACCAGCCAGTGTTCAAAACTCTCTGCTTGCCTTAGCTCAATTCAAAGCGGTAAGCTTGTAATAATGTTTTTAATTCCAGTGGTACTGGTGGATTTCCGCGGGAGATTCGAGCATGTCTATGCGTCATTACGTCACATCTGTACACATAAAGAAGGAGTCTCGGCTAGTGGGCTATGTTGTGTGTGGATGCTGGAGGTGGAGATTTATAGCCTTTTTCTCACAGCACTTGATATAATTAAACTTATCAATTTGATGGCAGATCCAGTAAGGTTCAAACAATCACCAGTGACAACTGGAGACTCACCCGTTGTAAAATGTAAAAGACTTCGTTCGGACTTCGGAGTGGCTAACTTACAGAAAAAAAGAGACTGCAACCGATCCCATGCGAAAACAAAGATACATATTGGAAGGACATTACATGTAGTCACGCAATGCTAAAGTTGTTAACAGTAACAATTTGAGAACAAAGTATAATGTGCATGGTTTTGCGTGATAAGATAAGTGATTTTTAGATTTAATCAGCGCGATTTACTGTAATGTCAGAACCAAAACAAAAGTGGATGTTACTTACTTGTTCAGATGACATTTTCCGGTGAAAATTATTATGTTGGTCATACTTCCAAAAAGAATAATCTGTGATTCTGAATGCCAGTATGCACACCGGCGCGGTGACTGACAGCTGCACACTCTCCTCAAACATTGTGTTCATCCACGCTATGTCGTGTCGAAGTACAACTCACGTAAAGTTGATTATTCCGCGAATGACTGCAATTGCACATTTCGAACAGAGATGGCGACAAAGAGGAAAAACTGCGGACTGCAGCTTTAATAACATGGCAGGCATATAAGGCCTACAACTGCAGTAACTCAGTGAATTAACATTGGCAGAGTACACCACGTGACGCGTCTGAGCGAATCACGTTAGCAGAAACCAGCAGTAGCCAATGAGATTTCGTCATTACTTTAAATCACCCTTTGGACATTCACGATTAGTTACTGATAGAAAGGAAATGCTCATATTTGTTACATAGCGTTGTGCAGGAGACTCAGAGCTTTACAAAGATACCGGTCATGAGTGACTGACTTCAGTAAACAGACGGAACGCGGCATGACGCGTTGGAATGCTAACTTCTTGGTAAATTCGGGAGAAACTTAATGCCGCAAGTAAACAAAATGTAATAAAATAAACATCTTAAAGTATATTTTCAACGTTTTATTTATAGCAGCTTGAAAGAACACATATTGAAGGAGTAAACTAGCCCAAAATATCAAAACTGATCACTGCATGAAAAATCGATGTTTTTGCCTGCCGTGTCTCTAAAGTAAACATTAATAACATTATTTAAAGATAAACAAATATACAATCAAAATAAAATATATGATCAATTTGTCATGGCATATTACTTTAAGTCATCAAAAAAATTTAAGCAACTTCAACTTTCTTGTAGGTTTAATTATATTTAAAAACTTTTTAAAGTAAGTTTCATATAATTAAAGTTGAAATTACTTGTGTCAGGGGTTTGTCACTAGTTTTTTTATTGAGTTTTGTGACAGAGCCCTGATACTCCGGTTTTGTGTGAGTGTGGTGTTCGGATTCCGGCACTCATGTCTAGTTCAGTTTCGGTCCGGTGGCGGGGATCGAGCACTCGCGCTCCATGTCTTGTTTCTCATGTGAGCGCACACGTTATGTGTTCATTCACTCGCGGTGCACTCTTGTCTTTTGTGTTTTGTGTAGCATGTGGTTTGTTTACACTGTCTGACACCGCGTGCTTTCATGTTGTAGTGTTTTGTGTGAACACTGTAGCATCTGGACCACATCAGATACACAAATGATTCATTATATTTAATGAATAATCCAGCAAACTCACTCTCCCAACAAAGGTCTATGAAACTTCCCCCCAAAACTAACAGCCCAAATGAAGCTAACACACTGGCAGAACCTGGTGTCTTGTTACAAGGCACATTGAGGGGGCTTTCACACTAGCACTTTTGGTGCGCACCCGGGTTCGAATGACGTCAGAGTTCGGTTCGTTTGGATGATGTGAACACTGTCTTCCGAACTCGGGTGCGCACCCGCGAACCGTACTCGGGTCCGCTTAAAAAGGTGGTCTGGGGTACGGTTCATGTGAACTCGGGTACGGTTCGCTGCTGATATGAACGCTATCGAACCAAACCGCGGAAGTGAACCGTTATTGATGTATGTGGTCGTCAGGACTGTCGGCTGTTGCACGCGCATCACTTTCTCTTTCGTGTGTGTATGTGTGTGTGTGTATATATACCTTGATGAAAAGCGGGATTGACGCACTGCAAGCAGAGAGATAATTTCTGCTTGCCTCCGCAAAAATTGTCTTCGGCGGACAGCCCGCTGTCTTTGAAACGTTTTCAGAATTTTTGCGGTAGACAGACGCAAGTGTGTTTCTGTATGTCTATGTTGAAAACAAAACCAAAGGTTAAAAAATAGAAGAACAAATGTCAACCGAGTAAGTCTCCATTTTGGGCGCCTTTTCATTCGCGGTTACCAACACCATTACGCCAGCTGCAGCCTGATGACGCAAGCGTACCGCGGCTCGGATAGAAATAATATAATGTGAACACAGTCCATCGGGGGCAGGGGGAGCAATCGAACTCGGGTTCGGAACAGGCAATAGAACCAAGTGTGAAAGCGCCCTAAGACTGATAAGCCTTTTTACGACCCCAAAAGGAATTTGCAGAGAGTTGTGACTCTCACTTAATTCTTGCTGAGAAGGAGAAATAAACCCTTTTAATCCTATATATCATATATGACCATTTGAGAAATGTATAAAAATGTATCTAATTTTCCCATCTCAAGATTTTCCTTATATGTGGTTTGGCCTATGTATTCATTCTCTCTTTTAAACTCTTTTGGATTAATGATTCAGACTTGCATACTATGGTTAACCAAAATCATACGTGTAGCATGTTTAGTCTCTATAAACTCCAATCTTCGTCCCCCATTTGTTCATTTACATTACATTTTGCTAACTTTGTGACGCATTCGTATTGTAATAATCTTGAAGATTCTTTTGTTAAACAACCAATCAAATTACATGTTCAGAGGCCTGCTTGAACAAAAGGTTGTAAATAAATTCCCTCCAAAGGGAACAACTTCTTATTGGCTCACAACCCTCCAGAGGGTGTGACATCTTCACGCTTTAAAAATCACTGATCATAAGATCACGCCTCTTAGTCTCTTACTGAAATCCTGATGTGAAGATGATGCTGAACTAGAGGTGTTCCGGGGACCACCAAGCTTGTGCCAGGCAGCGGCCTTGTCTTTCCATTCAACAAAGATCCTCTGACTCCCACTGGTTCTCTCTAATCAAGACCACATCAGTAAAGATCAACTGGAGCCTCAACAAATTGCATCAGGACAGTTTAATTCAAATGGGCGAGACATGCAAGTATCAAACTTTGATACTTTGATACATTACGAATCCTTACCCCTTTTTAAGAAGGGCATGTTAGAACTAAACTGATGGTTTACTCAAGGCTGTTGGTCTGCTGAATTTCAAACAATGTTATAACTTCTTACTTTCCTGTATCCTGTATATTCCTGTATGCATGCATGTATGTGTATGTTATTACACATACTATAAACTATGAGTAGTTTAAGTGTTTAGTTTAGTTAATAAAGTCTTGTTCATATCACACGTAAAGTTGTCAGTGTTTCAAACTCATGGAGTCCCTAATCAGCAGATTTTGACTACTTGCTCTTAGTAGTACTGTGAAATAAGAAAGACATTTCCCATACCCCGGAAATGTGCATTTCTTAGAATAAACAATTAACACTGAGTGTTCACGGGACAAACAGGTTAATTGATTGTAATATTAATTTTACAACATTAAGTTAATTCTATTAACTGATCCAAATATTCATCATCAATTATAAGAAGTTATAATTAATTGTTACTACCGGCTCAAAGCCGTGACAAATGAGTGGAGGACATAGTGAAGTTGGTCTGGTTGTAAGTGCATTTATTAACATAAATAGAAAAATATATAGAACAGGAAATCAATTACAACACAACTGCCATTTCTCTCTGACAAGCGGTGTTGAGATATCAGACGGAACTAAGATCAAATAATAGCAAAGGAAAACAAAACAAACCCAACACAAAAAAGAACAGGAGCAACAAATCTCACAAGAGTCTTGCAGCTCTGAAGATCTCGAAGGCCTCTCAACATTTTCTTTTTTTGTGAACACATGGCTTGTGATTGTTTTTGTCAGGTTTGGCTTATCATGTATTTCATTGTGCCATGTGCTCTCCTGCCCATTGTCTAACCCCTCCCATCTTGTTACCTGATTATTGGTTCAGTTGCTCCACCTGTCTCTCCCTCTTAATCTCCCTTGTTTGCTCCCTATTTGTTCTCCTTGTGTTTGCAGTCCTGTGCGAGTCTGTGGTTTATGAAGTCAAGTCATCCTTGGGGTAGTTTTGATTATACTTAAAATTGTAGGCCTGAAACGAGACTTCGAGAGATTTCCACGACGCGTGCGCGAGAATTGCGATCTCCTTCAACTACTTCAGTTAAGTTCTCGCGCATGCGTCGTGGAAATCTCTTGAAGTCTCGTTTCAGGCCTACAAGGAAGAAAAGGAATAGTCGAATAAAGTCGTTATTTTTGTTTGTTTTTTCGCACAAAAAGTATTCTCGTCGCTTGGTAAACTTATAGTTGAGCCACTGTTGCGACATGGAATATTTAAACATTTTCTTTAATGACTCTCTGGGCCGTCAGGATTCAATCCCTTAGGGAGCCTATAGCCGTCATGAACCTCTCAGATTTAATCATAAATATCTTCATTTGTGTAACGAAGACGAACGCAGGCCTTACGGGGTTGGTACAGCATGGGGGTGAGTAATTAATGACTTAATTTTCATTTTTGGGTGAACTAACCCTTTAAGTTGAAACAAGTGATTTCTTTTTTTACAGTGCTAGAATTAGCCAAGATGAACTGCTAGTATAATTATTTTATATGACTAGCTTGTATAGTTTCTTTCATGTAGATATGATCTTATTGTTTTTATCCATTGACCTAATCCCAGTGACCCACAGATCCCTTGTGGTACACTTGATCTAATGGACAATCGGTGTAATTGATAACAGGGCTTTTCTGAGAGCTTTTTTTTCTGTGTTACCATCTGTGGTTGCTACAGAACCAATAGCTGAGCTGGCAGGTTGAAGCATGTTATCTCTTCAGGCTTTCTAACCCTGATGGATATTATTATACATGTGTCTGATACAGACTGCTGTTTGGTATAAAGCTAACCACACTATTAAACAAGACATGCAAAGCAAACAACATGATATTCACATTAAGTATCATATTGTAGCTCAGTCCATGCCCAGTCTGGACTGATGGTATGAATTTTTGACCAACCAGTCCAAACAAAATGTGTATTAGTCTAAAAATAAAATATCCAAACAATTATTCCCTGCTGGAGCAATGTAACAAACTTTGATGAGCCACAGCTCCCACACCACAGAGCAATTATAAAGCAAAGATGATATGACACTGAATTTAAATCAGAAAAGAATAAGGAAGGTGGGATTAAGGCCTATTCATGAACAGCATAGCAGGGTGTATCCGGGGTATATACTGAATTTTTTTTGGGGGGGGGGGGGGGTATAATTACGTCTTTACAGGGTCAATAATACTAATAAAACAATTAAACAAAAGTCACTAAACCACTGGCCTACTGTAAATCTATTAGAGTAGATTATAAAATGTGCTGAGCTGAGTTCTGCAGGTATGGATGTTGTGAAGCTGATAAAACCATTTAGCTCATGTTTTATTCAAACAGTCATGTAAATAATAAATTAGCTGTTTCTGAAGCACCACTCAACTCTTATTTGTGTTTACTTATTGATGGTGACAACTGACAAACATTACACATTAAACAAGTCTCAAAGGAAACAGTTTAGAATGACGAGCTGGAGTTGCCCTGTTCAGAGAGGAAGAGAGGGATCCGATCAAAAGTCTCTAATGAGCAGCAGAGTAAATGTGGGTTTGCCTGATTACTACCTTGACTTACCTTACAATGTGTTTAAGACAGTGCTATGAAATTTTATATTTCAGTGTCACCCTTTGCGGCCGAACTCAATAAATCACACGCTTGCCGTGAAAATAGTCCAATAGCTCATTAAATGGAGAGAAGCTAGACACATTCAAAGTCATATCACCTTTACACAGAAAAGTAAATACGGTCATGGTCATGAGCTTTGGGTCATGACCGAAAAGACAAGATCCCGGATACAGGCGGCTGAAATTAGCTTTCTCCGCAGGGTGGCCGGGCGATCCCGATAGGGAGAGAAGCTCGGTAACTCGGGAGGAGCTCAGAGTAGAGCCGCTGCTCCTCCACATCGAGAAGGGCCGGCTGAGGTGGCTCGGGGATCTGTTCCGGACGCCTTCCCGGGAAGGTGTTCCGGGCGCGTCCTACCGGGAGGGAGGGACTATGTCTCCCGGCTGGCCCGGGAACGCCTCGGTGTCCCCTCGGAAGAGCTGGAGGAAGTGTCTAGGGAGAGGGAAGTCTGGGCATCTCTGCTTAGACTGCTGCCCCCTTGACCCGGCCCCGGATAAGCGGAAGAAGATGGATGGATGGATATATATCATTAACCATAAAACGTTTCTGCAATGAACATAAGGCCCTGTTTACACCTGGTTTTAAGATGTGTTTTAGTCGATCGGATCACAAGTGGATTATGCTAAATACAAGTGTAAACGTGGTCAAACAATTTGAGCTTGTCCAGTTTCGAACACAGAGGTAGTCGGAAACGCATTCGACCTGATTGCTTTCGTAGTGTAAACACTCATGTGGTCTTATGTGTTTGAGCCGTCACAAAAGGCTGCCTACTCTGACCTAATGCGTAAACATTGAGAAGCTTCCTTTCCCCTCCGTATTCTACATATCCTTTTTTCTGTTTTTTTTTTCATTCGTTTTTTTTTTTTTCTGTTTATATGTGGACAGTTTTCATGGCATCTGTCTGTATATAGTTCATGTGAACTCAGATATGTTCCTGGTATGGTAAATAAAATAAAAATTTTGATCACAAAAAAAAAAAAAATATTATGAGAACCATGCTAGCCAGACGGGATTTAAACTTGGCTGGTGACCCACGTTTGGTTTGAAGACCAAGCACAGTGTTTTCTTACCATTCCTGATTTCTAACACGCACTCGAAGAGTCCGGCATGGTCTTGCGGCTATCAGAGAAAAAAAAAACTAAAGCTGCTGCTCTCCGTATGTTTTTCCAACGTCTGCGTGTGTGTTCATATGTAAATTGATCAAGCTTATTTTGTCCATTACATCGAAAGATCTGAAAAACCCATACATCTATGCGCCCATAGACCCTCCCCTCCAAGAAATCAGGACAGAAGTTGTCGAAAGTGGACAAAAGTGATGGATTAAAACACCAGGTGTAAATGGGTATGTGTCTGCCTTGTCTACTTGTGGTACGATCCGATCGACTTAATACAGGTGTAAACAGGGTCTAAGATTGAAGAAGAAAGCCAAACTCAACAGAAAACGTATTAATCACTGAAAGAATGCCTCTGCCATTAGATGTTATGCTCTTGCTCTCTTCCAATATCTCTCTCTATGAAGACACAGCATGTAAGGCCTAAATCCACAGTCATCGGAGGAATAGGCACAGGGCTTTTGGACAGGTTTTGACCCATTTGTTAGGGAAGCATAGGAGATTATCCAGATCAGGGCCCATTTGTTGGGGATCTCAGGGCCTCTCCTAGACTCAAATCGCTCCAGGTCTCAGGACAAAATGTCACTTAATATCTGGCAATGTGGTGATTTGAGAATTTGGACTGTTTTGGCAGAGCTCCATTCAGGAGATTGGTTTGCTGGCTTGACTGACCCACGCCAAATCAACAATGACATTTTCCTCATTGCTTCATCATCGCTTCATGCAAACTGTGGGGCCATTCGAATGGTCCTCATGCAGTCCTGATCAAACACATAACTGCACAGTTGGGTTGACTCTCTGCACTGAAATTAACCATCATTACCATCATAACATTTTTAAATTTGGCTGACGCTTTTATCCAAAGCAATGGACCGCATTTGCGGGTTATATAATGTTTATCAGTCTATGTTCTCAAATCAATCCCATGACATTGACACCAGATTTATGCTTTCACATTCATGCTAGGGCTGCACGATATTGAAAAAAAAAAATCTCTTTATTTGTCCGATTAAGATTGGTGACAAACAGCTGAGGTTATATAAGGCTGCTGTCCCTTTAAGACAAATGCACGGACTAATATAAATGACACGTACCCGCTTTCTTTCTCAATAGTTACAACACAGACATAACCGACTGTGTTTACGAGGATACTCGACGAGGCGGGCAGTTTGACTTCATTTTGAGTGCATGTGTCCGTTTGAAGGGTTTGTTCACCCAAAAATGAAAATTATGTTTAAATGAAAATTAACAGAACTTCCGGTTCTGTTGTCAAGCCGCGTTCACGAGTCCGCAGTGACATAAGACACTGCTGACGTGTTATCTGGTGTGTCCGTGTATTCGGGTTCAAATAAATATGGCTGGGCAAAAAATGCAAGTCTTCCTCTGTGTCGAAATCCTTAGACATGTTTGCGAAGATTGTTTTGTTTAAAGCGTGCGTCTCCCTCAGAGACTGTAAACGAAGCTCGGGGCGCACCAGATAACACGTCAGCAGCGGCTTACGTCATCAGTATCACTGAACGCAGCTTGACAACAGAACCGGAAGATAATACAATGCTGAATAAAGTCGTAGTTTTTGTTATTTTTAGACCAAATGTATTTCCGATGCTTCAAAAAATTCTAACTAACCCACTGATGTCACATGGACTACTTTGATGATGTCTTTATTTCCTTTCTGGACAAGGACAGTATACCGTGTATACATTTTCAATGGAGGGACAGAAAACTCTCGGACTAAATCTAAAATATCTTAAACTGCGTTCCGAAGATGAATGGAGGTCTTACGGGCTTGGAACGACATGAAGGTGAGTCATTAATGACATAATTTTCATTTTTGGGTGAACTAACCCTTTAAGCTCAAAAGAAAGAGAGAGAGAGAGAGAGAGAGAGAGAGAGAGCAATTCGATGTTCACGTGCTGTCAGCTTGACTGTGTGTGTGCGCACAGAAAACAGCACGCGAGTTCCAGTCCCATACGGATCAGGAATCAACGATGATCCCTACCTAATTGACATCGCACATCGTTCTGCGATGTCACTATCGGGGATGACTTTTGGGATCGATCGATGCTAAAACGATATATTGTGCAGCCTTAATTTATGCTATTAAATCCTTCAAAACAGTTGCTGCAGTTGCTGGATATTGTCAGGAACTGGAACACGCTGTTGTAAATGTCGATCCAGAGCATCCCAAACATGCAATTAAGTGGTGACTTTCTATATATACAGTAAAAGAAAATTACTAAAAAAAAAATTTTGAAGAATAATTTTGGTAACAAAGCAGATTTGGTTACGACTGGATTGTTTAGACAAAATAACAACACGAAATAAAAAAGATATAGAGACAATTCTCAAAGTATATTTTGTTCTCATGTTTCACAGAAGAAATAAAGTCATAGGTTTGGAACAACATGAGGGGGAGAACAGAATGTGCATTTTTGGGTAAACTATATATCTTTAACAAATAGCACCTAAAATGTGTGTTAGCGTGTATCCAAAGTGGTTTGGATTTGAATGTCTCACACACCAGTTCTTCTTAACACTCTGAATGTGTTTCTCTCAGAGTGTACACACAATACAATACCATAACACATGCACCCAGAGGTAGGACATTCCTCTCCACATGTGTACGAGTGTTAACTTTTAATTGTGTGCCATTGTGGGCATCCTTTAAACAAATACTCTCTGCGATGGAGAACAACAAAATTGTACTATTATCTGTCTAAGGGCAAATTGCTATCAGCCCACCATCTCTTTGCCTTGTCTAATGGGAGCACAGAGTGATTTTGCTTCCTCCTAGACAGTGCCTTTGATAGAGTGATAGCAGCAGAGCACTTTCTCCAAACACAGTCTGTTTTCATTAAACTGCTAATCTAAAATCAATCAAGCAAAACAGATTTACTGGCCGAGAGGCTTTTTCTCTTTTTTGCATCATCCATTGAACCCCCCAACTCCATTTCACTCCATCACATTCTCTTAGAAATGGGGAAGGGTAAAAAGAAAAAGTCCACAATGTCCACAAGTCACTATAAATTCTGTAATTTCCGTCATTTCACTGTATTTAAGGTAAAGTAAATGCAACTGTGCAGATCACCTATGCTACTTAATGTGTGTTTCTACCTATGCCAATGACCTTTCACTGCCTCACTCTCTCTTTTCTCGGGTGAGTGATACCTGCCAAAAATGATTCATTAACCTGCTGCCATTATGCTGACGGGCTGCTGGAGCATTGCCCATACCTGCACAGAATCAAAACATGTCTTTAAAAAGCATATTTTGTGTAAAATCAATTTAAAATAAATCTGACATCCTCTGTTCTGTCCATGTCCTCTGATATAAAAAGCTCTTAATTTCCATGGCATTTTTTTAAATATTTACCTAAAAGCTGTTATAGGATGACTGTGAATTGGCTATTTCAGTTATTTGTAGCAGGTTTAATGTGAAAGAGGACAAATATCAAGCGTAGCATCAGTTCTGGCAGGTCGTGCTAGTCAACCTCGCATCAGCTGACTCTCAGCTGATCAACATCTACCTATTGGAATACGACGCATATCACTGTATACTATCGCGTTCTCAGGAGCTAATTACCCTCCTCCATCCCCAGCTCCTCCTCTTGTCAGTCAGGATTTGGCATTCTGATTCCCCTTGAATTATGTGGTACTTTAAAATCTTGAATTACTGATATACATTCATGTTGGTTCTGTTCTGATAACCCTAAGGGGGGTTATTGCTGCCCTCCCTGCTCTTATCCATGCTGGGCTGCATGGATGCGCAGGGAGTTCTTGCCCAGAACAGAACCATATCGCCAATCCAAACTGTATGCTAATTGTCAATCGTATTTGACGATAGTAATCCTGACAGAATGAGCTGTTTTCATAACCATATCACCAATCCAAACTGTATGCTAATTGTCAATCGTATTTGACGATAGTAATCCTGACAGAATGAGCTGTTTTCATCATTGATGGAATTTTATGATCCCGCAATGATTTATGATTTTTAATGACTTTTTTTGTTCACACGATTTTAGGTGTCTTTAACTACTATGAACTTACTTATAGGTATATGATGTACTTGTTGTAGGGTGACCACCCGTCCCGTGTAGCGCGTGCACGCACAGCGTTTGAAGCCCAATCCATGCGTCCCGCAGGACCGTGTCACGCATAATCAATGCTTGCTCAAAAAAAAAAAAAAAAAGAAAAAAAAAAGAAAAGTCAGTCAATCTATATCCTCGAGCCCCAGGCAGCGAAACGTCTCGGTAACATATGGTAACCCTCGTTCCCTGAGGGAGGGAACGGAGACGTAGGTCAGACTGACCAATAGGAATCTCGCTAGAGAGGCCAATCTACTTCGAGTGAAACTAAAACAAGCCAATGCACATTGGCATGCAATCATTTGCATCAGCTGCGCGTCCTCGTCAGCGCGGGTATTTAACAGCAGCTGTTATGATTGCACACTAGTTTTTTGCTGAGGAGCCAAACCTGAAAAAGCTGGCCCCCCGGCGGGCAGCAGCAGCTGTGGCGACGGGACCTACGTCTCCGTTCCCTCCCTCAGGGAACGAGGGTTACCATATGTAACCGAGACGTTCCCTATCGGTCAGTCACTACAACGTAGGTCAGACTGACCAATAGGAATCCCTACCAAAGCGCCACAGTCGCTGCACCCCATCCAGCGCCCCATGCAAGCCTCTGCACCTTCTTGCCTGAAAGGACGATAGGAGGAGGGTTACACAGAGAGTGTCTGACACTGTTGTTCCTTTATAACCCATACAGTGAGACTTGGATAACACTGGGAAAGCGTGCCCTTTTTTAGAGGGAGGGGAACGCTGCGGAACCCACTTTCTTCAGAGAGTTATGTGGAAATACATATGGACTAACCCGAAGGCTGTACTGCATATGATATAATGGGTGACTTAGCCCAAGGGAAAGACACGGGCTTCCGACTTAGGAGCAGCCGTGGAACATATACACATATGGGATCCCCGAAGGGTCGCACATATAGAACCCAGCCCGGGTCCGGCTCTCAAGGATTCAGCGGACAGGGGCCTGGCTCCGGACGCTCCGCCATGTCCGGGCCGAGGGGTGTTGGAGGACTCGACAGGTTTTTCACTCTGGAGCAATAAGGTTGCACAGTAGGGTGCAGCAAGCCGACAGAGCTGGGCCTCTCAGTGCTTCTACCCGTTTAGGGTGAGAACACGGGAGGAGACCGGCTCTACACGTAGGCTATAGTATCTAGCGAACGTGTTAGGTGTCGCCCAGCCCGCAGCTCTACAGATATCTGTTAGCGAGGCGCCACGAGCCAGCGCCCAGGAGGATGCGACGCCTCTCGTGGAGTGTGCATGCAACCTGAGCGGGCAGGGCACGCCTTGAGCTTGGTAAGCCAAGGCGATGGCATCCACTATCCAGTGGGCCATCCTCTGCTTGGAGACAGCTTTTCCCTTCTGCTGGCCTCCATAACAGACAAAGAGCTGGTCTGAGGTCCTGATGCTTTGAGTTCTGTCCACGTACATACGCAGAGCGCGAACGGGACAGAGCAAAGCCAGGGCTGGGTCTGCCTCCTCCAAAGGCAGCGCTTGCAGGTTCACTACCTGGTCCTTGAAGGGAGTGGTAGGAACCTTGGGCACATAGCCAGGCCGGGGTCTTAGTACCACATGGTACCGGCCCGAACTCTAGGCACGATTCGTCGACCGAACGTCGGCAGCATGTACTTTGAGGGTGGAGGGAGACAGCCTTCGCTCCAACCCATGCTGCAAGAAGGAAAGCACAGACCCTATCGAACATCTTCGGGGGTCTTCTCGGCGAGAAGAACACCACTCGACGAACAGGTTCCACTTCAGGGCGTAAACACGTCTCGTGGACGGCGCCCGTGCTGAAGTGATGGTGTTAAGTACCTCAGGGGGTAAGTCACCTAGAACCTCCGCGTCCCGTCCAGGGACCAGACATGGAGTTTCCAGAGGTCTGGACGCGGGTGCCATAGGGTGCCCCGTCTCTGAGTCAGAAGATCCTTCCTCAGAGGAATGGGCCAGGGAGGGACTGTCCCAAGGAGCATGAGTTCTGGGAACCAAGTCCGGGTGGGCCAATAGGGAGCCACCAGAAGGACCTGCTCCTCGTCCTCCCTGACTTTGCACAGTGTCTGTGCAAGTAGGCTCACTGGGGGAAACGCATATTTGCGTAGGCCCCGGGGCCAGCTGTGTGCCAGTGCGTCCGTGCCGAGTGTCCCCTCGGTCAGGGAGTAAAACAGCTGGCAGTGGGAGGTCTCTGAAGAGGCAAACAGGTCTACCTGAGCCTCTCCGAACTCTCTCCAGATCAGCTGAACCACCTGGGGGTGGAGTCGCCATTCTCCCGGAAGCACAGCTCGTGATAGCTCGTCGGCCACACGGTTGAGCACGCTAGGGACATACATGGCTCGAAGCGACCTCAGACGCTTCTGACTCCAGAGGAGGAGATGGCGGGCGAGTTGCGACATGCGACGGGACCGTAGACCACCTTGTCGGTTGATGTACGCAACGGTCGCTGTGTTGTCCGTACGGACCAGTACGTTCCTGCCCTGTAGCGACCTTTTCAAGCGGCTCAGAGCGAGATGTACTGCTAGCAACTCGAGGCAATTGATGTGCCAATGCAGTTGGGGAGCCGTCCACACCCCTGACACTGCATGCCCGTTGTACGTGGCACCCCAGCCGGTGGCAGAGGCATCTGTGAATACCACAGCATGCCTGGAGACCTGTTCCAAGGGGACTCCTGCCCGAAGGAACAAGAGGTCTGACCACGGGCTGAAGGTCTGGCGGCAGGCCGGTGTGATTGCCACCCGGTGAGTGCCGTGATGCCACGCCCATCTCGGGACTCGGCCGTGAAGCCAGTGCTGAAGCGGTCTCATATGAAGCAAGCCGAGCGGAGTTACCGCTGCTGCCGCCGCCATATGCCCCAGGAGCCTCTGAAAGAATTTCAGTGGGACCGCTGTCCTGCCTTTGAACGTATTCAAGCAGTTCAGCACTGACTGAGCGCGCTGCTCTGTGAGGCGCGCTGTCTGTGCGACCGAATCCAACTCCATACCGAGAAAAGAGATCCTCTGCACAGGGGCGAGTTTGCTCTTTTCCCAGTTGACCTGAAGGCCCAACTGGCTGAGGTGCGTGAGCACGAGGTCCCTGTGTTCGCATAACTGATCTCGAGAGTGTGCTAGTATAAGCCAGTCGTCGAGATAGTTGAGGAGGCGAACGCCCTGTTCTCTCATGGGAACAAGGGCCCCCTCCGTGACTTTCGTGAAGACACGGGGAGACAGGGACAGCCCGAAGGGCAGGACCTTGTACTGATATGCTCGACCCTCGAACGCAAAGCGCAGAAACGGCCTGTGTCGAGGAAGAATCGAGACATGAAAGTACGCGTCCTTCAGGTCGATCGCTGCAAACCAATCTTGGGGACGGATGCATCCGAAAATGCGTCTCTGCGTGAGCATTTTGAACGGTAGCTTGTGGAGGCTCCGATTCAAAACTCGCAGATCCAAGATCGGTCGTAACCCACCACCTTTCTTGGGTACAATGAAGTAGGGACTGTAGTGCCCTGACCTCATATCGGCTGGAGGGACCGGCTCTATCGCGTCCTTCGCCAGTAGGACTGCGATCTCCGCACGCAAGACATGGGCATCGGCTGCTCTCACTGTAGTGGAGTGGATGGCCCGAAACTTGGGGGGACGCCGGGCGAACTGAATCGCATAGCCGAGCCTGATGGTCCGAATGAGCCAGCGAGACGGACTGGGGAGCGCTAACCAGGCTCTCAGAGACCGTGCAAGCGGGACCAAAGGGACTGTAGGCGTACCCGGAGTGGGGCAGCGAGGTGGAACACAGGGACGCGGCTCGGGAGGCTCTCTCTGGGAGGCGGCCCATAGCAGGGTCTGTGTGTGCTGTGCAGCACTTACCTGGTTCCACGGGGCAGGAGGTGCAGGAGGCGGCTCGGTGGCGTTCTCGAACTGCACACTGCTGCTCACTGGCGACAGAGGAGGCGGATGAGAGTGGTGGGGATTTTGTCCCCCCACTGCTCTCCAGGTCCTCTTCGGACCCAGAGATGGTAGAAACTGCTCTTTTATTGAAAATTTGGGTACCGCTGGTTTTAAGGCCAGCGGCGGAACACAAACAAAACGAAACACAGGATTTTCCACCCGGCCCTCTTCCGGGGGAGGGAGCGATGCGGTCATCGTCTCCTGGAGAGCAGTCCCTTCCATCTCCGGGTCGCCCGTCCTAGGGCCGCTTACCCCTGGCTTTGCCGCCCCTCTTGGCGGGGGCCTGGACGGGCGGGGCGCCCTGCCTGCGACTGGCTCCACGGCGCCGCTTAGGTGGAGGCTACTGCTGCGGCACGGGAGCAGGGGCAGACGCAGGCGGACGCCCTCGGCGACGAGCAGACTGAGGTGCCGCGGGCGGCGGGGTGGAGGCAGCAGCTGGCCGCCGCGGCAGGATGTGTTTGATGGCCTCCGTCTGCTTTTGTACAGCCGAGAACTGCTGGGCGAAGTTCTCGACCGCGTCGCCGAAGAGGCCGGTCTGGGACACAGGGGAGTTGAGAAACCGGAGTTTGTCAGACTCCCTCATGTCAGCCAGACACAGCCAGAGATGGCGTTCCTGGACCACCATGGTGGACATCGCACGACCCACCGACCGCGAGGTCACCTTCGTCGCACGAAGCGCGAGGTCCGTCGCGATGCGAAGTTCCTGAAGAACTTGGGGATCATGACCACCCTCGTGCAGGTCCTTCAGTGCCTTGGCCTGATGGACCTGCAGCAACGCCATGGCGTGCATGGCAGAGGCAGCTTCCCCACAGGCCTTGTAAGCCTTGCCGGTTAAATCCGACGAGTACTTACAGGCCCGGGAAGGGAGACACGGTTCTCCACGCCAAGTGGAGTTAGGGCACAGTTGCATAGCAACGGCCCGTTCCACTGGCGGGATGCGCGTGTATCCCTTAGCTGCCCCGCCATCAAGGGTGGTGAGGGAGGAGGAGCCACCGGAACGGTTTCTGGCAGTAAAAGGTGCC
This sequence comes from Tiaroga cobitis, assembly GCA_030578255.1. Lineage (NCBI taxonomy): Eukaryota > Metazoa > Chordata > Actinopteri > Cypriniformes > Leuciscidae > Tiaroga > Tiaroga cobitis. The sequence goes on from CM060597.1 coordinate 36,929,272, forward strand.
GTCCACGTTCCCGTAAGCTCCTCATGCACTTCCGGGAAGAAAGGCACTGGGGTGGGTTGCTGAGAACCAGCGCGCGCCACCCCGAGATACCAATCATCCAACCTCGAGGGTTCGGGACACGGTGGAGGATTCCACACGAGCCCGACCCCGTTGGCGGCCCGGGAGAGCATGGCCACCATCTCCGGGTCCGTCTCAGGCACCGCTGGCACCCCCGAAGGAGGCAGCGGTGCCGAGTCGTCGTCCGCAGAGAGGTCTGACCCACCCTCCGATGCAGCGATCGACATCTGGTCACTGGGAGCCCCAAAGGAGACAACCGGTACACACCTCGAGGATGGTCCAGCTTTCTCCAATGGAAGCTCAACTGGCTGCGGAGCATGAGAGGGGTGAGGGCTCCTAGGGGGTTGGTTCCCCGAAGGAGACGCACTCACCGTGATCCTCAGGTCACCCGCGCCACCGCCCGAAGCAACCCTCTGAGGAGGATTGGATCGAGGCAGAGGCACGGGGACTCCGCCCCTTTGCAGGAACAAGAGTCTCGACCGTAGCTCCGCGATGGTCATCTTCCCACAATGGGTACATGACTCATCCACAAACGCTGTCTCAGCATGTTCAATGCCCAGACACACGAGGCAGCGCTTGTGACCATCCTGTGAGCCCAGGTAACGACCGCATTCAGAAACACACAAATAGAAAGTCATCTTTTTCTTTTTAAAAGACGCTCTCTATTTGTGTAAGCTCTTTTAGGGACTGCTCTCACTGGTGCTGAAACACACAGGGGAACAGTCACTGCGAACACAGACAGGAATGTGCACCTGTCTGTGCGCGATCTCTCTCTCTCTCTCTCGCTGTCTTACTAGCTGTAAAAACAGCTTTTGAGCGCTCGTACGGCGCACCTTACCAGCTGTTACAACAGCTTTTTGGTTTTGCTCAACACCACAGACAGGAGAGAGAAAAAGACGACTGTTCGCGCTGCCGTGCTGTAACGCCCGCACCGGGAAGGAGAGGTCCAAAGAAGAGGCTCGTAGTCACACTCTGTAGGATTAAACATGAAGCGTTTGGCTCCGAAGCAAAAAGCTAGTGTGCAATCATAACAGCTGCTGTTAAATACCCGCGCTGACGAGGACGCGCAGCTGATGCAAATGATTGCATGCCAATGTGCATTGGCTTGTTTTAGTTTCACTCGAAGTAGATTGGCCTCTCTAGCGAGATTCCTATTGGTCAGTCTGACCTACGTTGTAGTGACTGACCGATAGGGAACGACCATTACTTGACAGTGCAGCACGCTACTGTTGCCACACCCACGTGACCTCAGTTATACTGCTGACTAAGTTGTTGTCAACTTTTTCATTGTTGTCATGACAGCGCACCTTCTCGTTCCGTGAACCTCTGGAGTTGTGAGTTAAGACTTTTATTTTTAACTGTTCCTGTGGTGTTGAGCAACTACAATTCCTGTTAATCCTATAATTTTATATTATTATTTATTTAAAGTGAATAAATTGTAATAAAAAAATAAATCAAATTAAATATCTAAAGTAAATCGTAAGTGGAAGTGCATCTGTCAATTCATTGAATGTTCAAAATATTATGAATCTTTATTTAGAAAAAAATACACATTGGTTGGCCTATTCATGAGCATCCATCAGCAATTACACATGTTTAGGGGAATAGGGCATTATTAATATACCATGTAAGGTGGTATGTGCTAGAAATTGGTAAACCACAATCAGTGAGTCTGCCTGTGGGGTGGGGGCACCGCCGTGCCAGGCAGTGTCCCACATTGTCCCTCAGACACATACCCCTTGTCCCCCCTTGGGCTTATTAGCAGGTGGTCACCCTAACTTCTTGTGTTCATGTTGGATTGCAAAACACTTTTGCTGATATTGAGGTGGGATACAGGTAAGGTTAGGGACAGTTTTTGTGGAATGGTTAGGTTTAAGGGTAGGTTAAGTTGCAAGGGAAGGGCTAACAGTTTACTTACAGTATAGCTGTAATTACAGAAATACATTTCAGACGTAATTACATGCAGGTATTTTTTTTAAGTAAAAGTGCAGTGTAAAAACATGTATATGCATTGTGTCAAATAATTTAAAGGGATCATCAAATTTCCATTGATCTTTTGACATGTAAGAGGTCATTGTGCTATAAAAACATCCTGTAAGTTTCAGAACTCAAAACTTCACTGTTAGTCCAAAAACTGCTTTTATTGAAACCAAACTCAGAAAATGACTCGTTTCAGACTTTGTCACAATATGATGTTATAGTGAGACGAAAGACCGCCTCTGAAGAATCAGATCAATACTTACTTCTACATCACATCGCATGTTTGGCCCGCCCACTGGCACATTAGTGAGATGAGAAAGAGAGAAGTGAGATACAGGATCACTGGACTAAAAATAACATTACCTTCCAAAGGATCCTAATGCTAGAAAGTAACTGCAATTTATGTGCAGGCTTTGCTAACGGACGTTAGCTAACTTATAGACTCGACAGCAATGCACAAGATGTAAGCCTAATCTGCGTTTACATTTAAGTCTCACATCAGACATTCCTCTTCCAACAGAGCGTTCAAATCAGAGGGCTAAAATCAGATTAGAAAATAGCCTATTATTTCTAAATTATGACCATTTTTGATGTAAAAATCCTACAAACATTAAAGTGAACCTTATGAGTCATTATAAAATAATAAAAAAATGAAGTTCACGACCCCTTTAAATGTATTATGAATTTAAATATTAGTACAAGGTAGTTAACAACACTCAATAAAACGTTGTATTGTCTATTTTTGAGCTTGGCTGTGTCCCTATTCTCTTTCATCATGGAATTGAGCTCTGTGAATACTCAATATCTTTAGTATTACACAGAAGAAAGAAAGTGATACAGGTTTGAACGGACCTGGGGTGAGTAAATGATCACATAATTAAAAAATTAGGGTGGACTATCCCTTTTCAGTACACCAGAGTTGTGCATATTTCAGTAATCCCTGCCCCCCTTATAGACCATTGCTATCTCGGATAAACTAACAGAGTTGCTAAATGTCTTACAATGATAGCTGTGAGTATGAAAACCTTGTCCCAAGAAAACTCTCGTCGAGGAGCTTTCAAGTGGGACTTAAAGCTACACTGTGTAACTTTTTTAGATTATTCTTAGCTAAAAACACGTAGTTCTTTCAAAAATATATGTGCTCATTAATGTATATTTACTTCGTTCAAGTAATAAAGTATTCTCGTGAGTGTATAATATGCCATTGAAAATACATGCGGGTAAGGGGCTCTAATGTCGGTCGCCATGTTGCCCCTCCATCTTGAAAGTACATTAGCCAAAGAGGGACATCAAGCTTCGCCTTTCGCGTTTTAACACTCGATGGCACCGTGTCGAGGAGGTCGTACTGGAAGCCATGTTAATCTTGGACTCCATTGGCCACCGTAGGAGTTAAAACGAAATCGAAATTGAGAGGAACAGAAACTAATATTCACTGGATGGTCATATACCTTTTCACCGCAAGATGGGGGTAAAAATCACACAGTGTAGCTTTAAATATGCCATGGAGGGATATATAAAAGATTTTAATATAAATATGGTAGGTAACAAGATGCGAGGGTTTACAGATCACAATGCAAGCGAGAGAAGCCTCATGTTACGGTCGCCACGATCGCAGATGACAACATCCAGGATCAATACCACTGTAAAAAAAGGTCAAATGACTGGCAGCTACGGCTGCCAAACAAAACCGTAAAAATAAAGTAAAATATCCTAATTAAAATTAAGTGCAAAAAACTTTTACAGATATTTTTCTTAAATGTTTTACAGAAAAACACTGTTATTTTACAGCTATTATCTGGATTATTACGATCAAACATCCCATAAAAAACAGTCAATGACTGTCAGCAATGGCTGCTATGCAAAAAAACATAAAATGAATGTAAAATATCCTAATTTAAATAAGTAAAAAAGGAGAAATCTTCATTAAGCTTTTTAACAGAAACACAGTTATTTCACATATTATTTCCTGATTTTTTTACTAAAAAACATGTAGGTAACTACATGCATGATTTACTGTGACTATATGTCACTGCATCAGTAACTACACAGTTACTGTCCGTTAAAAAAAGCAACATGCAGCATTTCATCAGTGTTACTCTACTCATCCTGGACTGAAGCACAGGCTCTACTCTTCAACACAATGGTGACCCACAAAACACACCATTTAGAAACAATTTACATTCCAACAGAATATTAAACACTAACAGATCTCTGCATCCTCACTTATTACAATCCAGACTTTATATCTCTCATACTAACATTCTTTTTGAGAATTAACAGAGGTTTAGAAGTTGATGTTTTATTGAAAATAATGAAAGTAATAAAGATGTCACCGTGATGGAGATCAGTGTTTGCTTTAGTTGGGCTCTTGACCCTTTGGTTTTAACATTACTTTTTTCTCTGGCTGCTTTAACAGTGTGTCTCTGATACATATTTGTTATGGTAGGAATCCAAGAAAAACTCAGATCAGGAGATCTTGGTCACTTATTAGTGAAAATAGTAATCATGTAGTTGCATGCTTTATTGATACCATCTGAAGTGTAATATCTGATTAAGTCATTAAATATGAGTTGTTAATTTTGCATGCCAATACTGCAATAGAAGATCATGCAGCACTGTTATACTAAGATTTTATGAAGTCATTATACAGAAAATATTTTGACAGGATCATTCATACTCACACAGACATCAAGAATCAGCGTTTGAATCACAACAATTGTGATCAACTCTGAACTACTATAAAGTCACATTAATTAATTATGACATTAATCATAGACTTTGTTTTAAACTAAAGTCCATCTATATATAATGTAATCTCAACTAATATACTCAAAAATTTCACTGTCATATCAATGAATCAGATAACCATATGATGACTATAACATCATCAATAAATGACCAACATCAGCTGATATTTTCTCCTGCATTTATTGCCATAACAAATGTGTATCAAATACACAGTTAAAGCAGCCAGAGAAACACTACTGTTAAAAACTAAAGGGTCAAGAGCCCAACTAAAGCAAACACTGATCTCAATCATGGTGAAATCAAATTTCTGTAAAAGTTTTTTGCACTTTATTTAAATTAGCATATTTTACTTTAATTTTATGGTTTTTGTTTGGCAGCCGTAGCTGCCAGTCATTTGACCCTTTTTTTACGATTTTTTTACAATGAAGGTATTTGATCATAATAATGCAGGAAATACCTGTGAAATAACAGTGTTTTTTTGGTTTATTTAAATTAGAATACTTTACTTTAATTTTGTGTTTTTTGGGGGGGGCTGCCAGTCATTTAACCGTTTTATCATTTAACTGTTTTGTTACTGTTTAATTACAGACTATATTTTACATACATTTTTATGTAATTTAAGAAAACAGAAAAAAATACTGTATGAAAATACAATACATTTTCTGTATAAAAAATGTGAATGACTGGAATTTGTCATTAATGTCACAATACCTAAAATAACAGCTGCATTTTTATTTTACAGATATTATTTGTAATTTGACAGTGTTTTGAGTACAATTTAAAATGAAAGAAAATGTGTATTTTTAAATCGTCAAAAAATCACATTTATTTTTCTGTGAAATTAGGATTTTTTTACAGTGTGTTCATATACCGCAGGGTAAGATTAAATTATTTTATATTTAACCAGTTTAATATGGAGAGGTACTGAAATGTAGACCTTCGTTTATGTGTTTTTGACTTACACTACATGACGTGAGAACAGTTAGCTATTTAGGTTTGTATGTTAGCATGGACTCACTAACTTTAATTGTAACTTAAAGCTACAATACGCAGAATTTTTGCAGTAAAATATCCAAAAACCACTAGGCCAATGTTATATATTTTGTTTAGTTGATTACTTACAATATCCCAAATGTTTCTAACTTTTTGTAAATGGTGAGAAAATTGCGATTTTAACCAAGGAAACGGGGTGTGTGAGCAGGGGTGAGGAGTCGCCAGTCAATGGCGTCATATCCACGTTACCCCCGGTTTCTGCCAGGTTTGACCTCGTACTGCAATAGTAACCATGGCGATAGACGTTGACAACTGGGTTTTGCCGGTTATGCCCGTTATGCCTAGAAGGACGCTCACGCTGCTGTTGTTTTGTTCAAACATTTTGGACCATGGCAAGCAGACTTTGAGACAAAAAGAGGACTAAAACAAAGATCAACATCTTTCGAGATGCCGAGAGCTCCACGTCCGCGACTAACTTCGACTTGACAGAGATGCAAGTGTTGCATGTTACTTTATTAGACAGGTGAGCAAATGTACATAAAACTAATCAAAGTTATTTAGTTCAATATAATGAAATGTTAGAATATAATCTGTATGTTATTCTAATGTTGATCTAGCTTACTTAGTCTCATACAGCCAACAAACAACCTAACAAACAACATTTAACAGACTCAAATGCAGTTTAGTGTACTAGTGTAACTGTTAGAGCAAGTGAAACAGCGTGCGTTACCTCAAGTTTCATTCGTCTAATAAACTGACCTGTGTGAGTATTAATTCAGCACTTGCGGGTAGTTAGGTAGAATGAAATGTCCTTATTCCTTTATATCCGCGGGACTCGGGACGTTGGCGCTGGTAAACGTCTAGCAATCGCGACCTGCTTCATACCACAGTCATGTTAAAAACATCAATGTATTCACTCATCCATAAAAGATCCATCAGCTTGACGACAAGATCCATAATTACACTTAATGCGGAATATACGTCATCAATATACGCCTTTGTTATTGTAAGAGGTAGTGACCCCTGGTGGCGAAAAAATCCTGCATATTGTCCCTTAATGAGAGTACGACAACATAAAAAAGAACGTTTTTGTCTTCATTGGGGTTGGGGTTGAAACCTTAGGGAACCAGGTTACTGCGCCTACCGTCACCATTATGTTCTGTCAGTTTCTATTTTCAAGGACCTTCAGTTTGTTTTCATTTGTCACGTGTCTTTGGTTACGGTAATTATTAGTTCATTTGTAGCAGCTGTGTTCTATTAATCATCAATTGTGTTTCCTTAAGTTGTACGTGTCCGATCATCGTTACGTTAAGATGTGTTTAGCATTGCCTGTCTGCCTGCCTGAGGTGTGATTATTAAACTTTGTGTGTGTTTGATCTTGACCCGTCTGTTTTTGTCTTCCTGCCTGAACAAGAGTGTGACACCCACATCATTGATATTATAAATAAACCGGGCTTCAGTCGTATTGCACAGATTGGTCCGTTCACGTAAATCTTATCACACTTTTGAAACAGGTTGGTGAACGTGCACACAGTACGGTGATTCGATACATGAATAGCCATGCCCATCGTCTCAGGATACCTGGAATCAGTGTTACAAGTACCCCATGCACATCGTTTTAGCCTTGACAAGCCAATATTTAGTTTATATGGACAAATGTTATTAAAGGCACACTATGTAGAAATTGTGTTTTTGTCAAACAGCGACCCCTATAGTCGCTGTGGAATACTTGCACTGTTTTAAATAGCTAGCTAGACATAAGACATATGTGGAAATTATACTGATCTAATTATCAACAATGGATGAATGAACAGCATCGTAAAAAAATACATACTACAAGCAAGCGCAACAACATACAACATAGAACGCAAACAAGTTTAGAAATAAGAGATTTACTTAGTCTATCAACAAGATCGCCAGGTCAGCATCACTGTTGCATCCACTGCTGCTTTTTAGTTCGCGCCAACTAGTGAAAGCCCAACCGAGTGGGACTCTTTTCCGGTTCCTCGTGCGGTCAGATTATCTTTTCCTTTTCCAAGTCTCTTCCGACCGCGTTTTCTTTGCTTTTTCCATCGTTGAGTATCACGTCTGAAATGCGCGCAAGTGTCTTCGTGCCGTCATGCCATCAAGCATTTCGTGATTCCCGTGAGATTTGTCGAGGGTGCTCCTCTCAAACGTGCATTGCTGGTTTTTACAGCGGCATCCCCCCCAAGCTTTACTACCAGGATGTTTCAATTATGTTCAACCTGTTTTAATTATTTATTTTAAATTAGAATGGGAATTCCACAATCCATTTTCAGGAATTTAATTGGAATTTAAAATGCATTCTGAACAACCCAGTAATCAATACCATAAATGAAACCACTACATTACTTTAGTTCAGATCATCATCAAACAAAACTGCATGACTAATGTGAACTGTCAATCAACTTCAGTGAAACCACAAGCGTGCGAGCGTGTTTCTTTCGCCCTTCTCAAACAGTGTTCTTCATAAGGTTAAGTGACAGCTATCGACCATGTCTCAGTCATCACATCTATGAGTGCTGGCACCGTCCTTCTCCCATTACATACACGTGCCCCTCTCGTGACAGCCATCTGCTATCCTCTTTGAAGTCCTGCCCTGTCCATGCTGCCGGGCTTTAGCTTTTTCCTCTCTTGACATCACTCAATTGTAACTTGATGACTGTATAAAATTGCCTATCCCCTTTCTTAAGATGAAATCATCCACAATAACCATACAAAGGATAAATAAATCAATAAATCAATAAATCAAACAATCAGTCAATCAACCCCACTGGTACTGCAGCATCCTCCTCGGCCTCTTGCTTTGAGAATATATTTTGCAGACATATTCCAATCATTTTATCATGTTTTGTGCGGTTGCCTTGGAAACTGGGAGCTCTGTCAACCGTTTTCTTATTGACAGGACTGCATGCTGGGTAATCACCCCATAAGAGTACAGCTTACCACATCGGGAGACGAGCCATAGACACATTACATTTGCGAGGCTTCAGTTTACACAGACTGAATTCTAATGGTCTTCCATTAAGATATTGAAGAGTAATTGCTACTTCAGGCTGTCTTCATGTAAAATTTAAAGCTCCTCACTTCAAAGATCATGTTACAACACTGCTAATGCTAATTTATATATAAGCTATAAGTCTTGAAAGTAATTTGATAGATTTTAATTTATTGATTCAGTAATTTACTGTAAAACACTGCTGTGATTATCAGCATGTGACAAGAAGGCTCCATCAGTTTTTGCTGAATGAGACATTGTTTTCACCCTATCCAGTATTTACATCAGCCTGGCTTGGTCACTAGCATTAAGAGACAAAAACAAAAACTTTGTCCCTCCAACCTTACTCAATTTCTGTCTCACTAGCTACACTTCTCAGCACAAATAACAAGATTGAGTTTTTGAGCACTCGTTAATTGTTGTATGAACAAAAAGTATACAGTTACCATGTTGGTAACAATTTAGTATAAGGTAATTTGTTAACATTAGTTAATGTATTAAACAACATGCACTAACAATGATCATTTGTTACAGTAGGCGTGTTTCCATTACAGATATGCTCAAAACTTTTGGAATTTTTTTTCTGAATATCGATTAAAAAAAACTATTGCGAAATGATGGCGTTTCCATTTACCGATGTTATGCAACTAAAATGCCATTTTTTTCCTCTCACGATAAGTCATTCCAAAAATCATGGCAACGGACGTTGGTCTGTTTATATATCAGAGCCACCACACTAGACATTTATTAATGGAAGGAGACGTGGCGTGTTATCCAAGCATTAATGGCAAGGAAAGACCCTTATACTGTGAACGGCACATATGAGGTGTTTCTCTGTGTTTCTCCCTCATTTCTGCTCCGAGGTATTGATTGTGGCATTTCTTTGAGGTTTAGAATCCAGTATTCCTGTAATTCTTTTTTCTTTTATGAATTTAATAAAGAACTCTGTCTCGTATTCTGTCCAAACACACCGCGCCTTCTAAGTCAGGTGACTGTAAAAACTGTTTCCATTGCAGTTTTGCGAAATATTCCTTTTTCAAATTGGCTGAAAAACCACCTCATGCACGTAAAAACTTTTTTTCGATAAACGGGATTTTTCCGAAATTGACGTGTTTCCATTGTGCGTATTTTCAATTCGCAATTTCAATTTGCGCAATTTGAAGGGTAATGGAAACGCAGCTAGAGTTTATTAATCTTTGTTAATTTTAGTTAATAAAAATAACTGGTCATTGTTTGTTCATGCTAGTTCACAAAGCATTGCCTAATGTTAACAAATACAACTTTTGATTTTAATGTATTAATAAATGTTGAAATTAACATGAACTTAGATTAATAAATGCAGTATAAGTATTGTTCAGTCTTGGCTAACTAATGAAACTTTATTGTACCTTATTTTTCAAAAATGACAATCAACTACAATAACTTATTTTGCAACAACAATTAACAACTGTTTTTTGTGCAATAAATGCACAGCTTGGTGAATATTGATGCAACTTTAAAGTTGGCATTGAAACAGAAGTTTCCATTGTCTTTTTCTCCCTATTGTGATGTGTACAGTATATCTGAGTAAAACGGCTTCTCAAACAAGAAAAATTGTTGGGCAGGACTTGATTTTGTCCATTGGGAATTGATTGGATTATTGTCATTTGCTATTGCTGTGATCACATGTGAGTGACAGTTTGTCCCGCTCTCTTCATCAGAGAAGAGATGTTGTTGCAAGAGGGAGGGGAAGTTATTCTGATTAAAGATTACAAAGGCACCTGAAAAAAAAGGATTCGAAGGATAAACCATTTATAATATTTTCTGCAAAAGATTCAGTAATCTTTAAGCAAAAACATTAACATCCCCCTCACAACAACTTCTCTTCTTTGATGACATGTACATCGGCTCTGGGCTATAAGGTTGTCCTCCAGCAACCCGTCACACCACAACTGTAGGCCATTTCACACTGAGTGAGAATGTGATAAAGTGAATATGGATCTGTATATCCCCCCAGCTCAGCCGCCATGTGTTGGAGTTTACCCCGGTGAACGAGAGGGTCGTTTCCCTGCGCCTACGGGTCGGGGATAGGTCTCTCACTGTCGTGTGTGCCTACGGGCCAAACGGCAGTGCAGAGTACCCGGCCTTCTTGGGGTCTCTGGGAGGGGTGCTGGAAAGTGGTCTGACTGGGGACTCCATTGTTCTACTGGGGGACTTCAACGCCCACGTGGGCAGCGACAGTGACACCTGGAGGGGCGTGATTGGGAGGAACGGCCCCCCTTACCTGAACCCTAGCGGTGTTTAGTTATTGGACTTCTGTGCTAGTTACAGTTTGTCCATAACTAACACCATGTTTAAGCATAAGGGTGTCCATCCGTGCACGTGGCACCAGGACACCCTAGGCCGTAGGTCGATGATCAACTTTGTGGTCATTTCATCTGATCTGCGGCCGTATGTCTTGGACACTCGGGTGAAGAGAGGGGCGGGGCTGTCAACTGATCACCACCTGGTGGTGAGTTGGATCCGATGGTGGGGGAGGAAGCTGGACAGACTCGGCAGACCCAAGCGTACTGTAAGGGTCTGCTAGGAACGTTTGGCCGAGTCTCCTGTCAGAGAGATCTTCAACTCCCACCTCCGGCGGAGCCTCGACTGGATCCCGAAGGAGGCTGGAGATATTGAGTCCGAGTGGACCATGTTCTCCACCTGCATTGTCAAAGCGGCCGCTCGGAGCTGTGGCCTGTAAGGTCTCCGGTGCCTGTCGAGGTGGCAATCCCCGAACCGTCAAGCTGAAGAAGGAGTCCTATTGGGCCTGGTTGGCTTGTGGGACTCCTGAGGCAGCTGACGGGTACCAGCAGGCCAAGCGGACTGCAGCCTGGGTGGTTGTGGAGGCAAAAACTCAGGCCTGGGAGGAGTTCGGTGAGGCCATGGAGAAGGACTATAGGCTGGCCTTGAAGAGATTCTGGCAAACTGTCCAGCGCCTCAGGAGAGGGAAGCAGTGCCCTACCAACGCTGTTTGCAGTGGAGGTGGGCAGCTGTTGACCTCAACTGGGGATGTCGTCGGACGGTGGAAGGAATATTTTGAGGATCTCCTCAATCCCGCCGTCACGTCTTCCATTGAGGAAGCAGAGGCTGAGGGCTCAGAGGTGGACTCGTCCATCACCCTAGCTGAAGTCACCGAGGTAGTCAAGAAACTCCTCGGCGGCAAGGCACCGGGGGTGAATGAGATCCACCCTGAGTACCTCAAGTCTCTGGATGTTGTGGGGCTGTCTTGACACGCCTCTGCAGCATCGCGTGGCAGTCAGGGACAGTGCCTCTGGGATGGCAGACCAGGGAAAGACCAGGTCCCAAAAGACGGACCAGGAGGTGGTCCCTCTTTTTAAGAAGGGGGACCGGAGGGTGTGTTCCAACTACAGGGGGATCACACTTCTCAGCCTCCCTGGGAAAGTCTATGCCAGGGTACTGGAGAGGAGAATACGGCCGATAGTGGAACCTCGGATTCAGGAGGTACAGTGCGGATTTCGTCCAGGCCGTGGGACACTGAACCAGCTCTATACCCTCTACAGGGTGCTGGAGGGTTCATGGGAGTTTGCCCAACCAATCCACATGCGCTTTGTGGATTTGGAGAAGGCATTCGACTGTGTCCCTCGCGGCAGCCTGTGGAGGGTGCTCCGGGAGTATGGGGTCCGGGGTCCTTTGCTAAGGGCTGTCCGGTCCCTGTATGACCGAAGCAGGAGCTTGGTTCGCATTTCCGGCAGTAAGTCAGAATTCTTCCCGGTGTATGTTGGACTCTGGCAGGGCTGCCCTTTGTCGCCCGTTCTGTTCATAATTTTTATGGACAGAATTTCTAGGCGCAGCCAGTGGCCGGAGGATGTCAGGTTTGGCGACCACACGATTTCGTCTTTGCTCTTTGCGGATGATGTTGTCGTGTTGGCCCCTTCAGACCAGGACCTTCAGCATACAATGGAACGGTTTCCAGCCGAGTGTGAAGCGGCTGGGATGAGAATCAGGACCTCCAAATCCGAGGCTATGGTCCTCAGTCGGAAAAGGGTGGTTTGCCCACTTCAGGTTGGTGGAGAGTTCCTGCCTCAAGTGGAGGAGTTTAAGTATCTTGGGGTTTTGTTCACGAGTGAGGGAAGGATGGAACGGGAGATTGACAGACGGATCGGTCCAGCTTCTGCAGTAATGCGGTCGATGTACCGGTCTGTCGTGGTGAAGAAGGAGTTGAGCCGCAAGGCGAAGCTTTCGATTTACCGGTCAATCTACGTTCCTACTCTCACCTATGGTCATGAGCTTTGGGTCATGACCGAAAGGACAAGATCCTGGATACAGGCGGCCGAAATGAGCTTTCTCCGCAGGGTGGCCGGGCGATCCCTTAGAGATAGGGTGAGAAGCTCAGTCACTCGGTAGGAGCTCAGTGTAGAGCCGCTGCTCCTCCACATCGAGAGGGGTCAGCTGAGGTGGCTCGGGCATCTTTTCCGGATGCCTCCTGGACGCCTTCCCGGGAAGGTGTTCCGGTCACGTCCCACTGGGAGGAGACCCCGGGGAAAACCTAGGACACGCTGGAGGGACTGTGTCTCCCGGCTGGCCTGGGAGCACCTCGTTGTCCCCCCGGAAGAGCTGGAGGAAGTGTCTAGGGAGAGGGAAGTCTGGGCATCTCTGCTTAGACTGCTGCCCCCTCGACCCGGCCCCGGATAAGCGGAAGATAATGGATGGATGGATGGATGGATCTGTATAAAGAACATAACTAAATCTGTTCTCAGACACCAATGATAACACTCAACTTCTCTTCTCTCTTCCGGAATACTTTTCCTCTGTGTTTACACAGGTTTTAAAAACAGCGCCACCACTCTCTCACTTTTGTGCAACAGCAGCAGCTCGGGTTAGTTCAAATCTAATTGGACGGCTTGTTTCATCACGGGTCGACAAGGAAAAACGACACACTGGTTGAAAAAAAAAATCTTGCTTCGTCGCGCTGCGATTGATCGTGCCCGGTGAGAATTTCTCCATATAGGAATCTATTGTTTCGATTCAAGAGCATTATCGCGGCATACATTTGCTTCACTTAATCGCGCGCCCCCCCCCCCCCCCCCCCCCCCCACGAAAATACTGACCTGCACTGAATTCATTTTGACTAATGTTTATTATGGAAGTTGCATTTTGAAAATAGAATCATAAATATTCATGGACGAACAGAAAAAGAAAAAGAAAGTGCATGAAAACAGATTGTAGGCAAACAAGGTGAAGAGCAAATTAAGGTTCTAAAAAGGAAACAGAGTGCAGATGTAGTACCCTCACCGCCTGATGAGGGGAGATATATGTATTAATAACACAGGACACGGAGCTACTGCTGCTTCAACCATCAGAGTCTGTCTATTGTTTTTATATAACCATTTAAAACAGTTCAAATATAATTTTATACATCAATAAATGACAGAGCATCACTTCAGGAGAAGTCACAATATAGAAAAAAAGAAGTACATATATACAGTCTTTCATGGACTACTGTGTCCACAAATTAAACATACTATAAAATATTAAATTATAACATGTAATATACAAATGACATTTTCCACGTTTCCCGTGTTTTAAACTTGAATGAACCCTGACAATGTGTTCATATGTTTGCAAAAAATATTCTTTCTAATAAATTTTTAGTACAAACACACTTATTCTCATCTTCACAGTCATTTACAACCACTTACAACTTGTAATAATTGCATTATTTAACCAAAATACAACATATTTGTGGATTCACTCTAATATCGCGCACCATCTCTAAGACTGCATGGTCTCCATCCATCATTAGGCTTGTTTGAGATGTAAAATACACAACTATACAAAGCAGCTTTACACAGACATGTAGTGTGTCTTTAATTTCCTAGATACTTTTGTGATAATTCTCTGGCTATACATTGTGAAGATTAAAACAATAATAATGTTGAGTTTACTGTGTTAAAAAAGTTTAATGAACTATAAGGTTACAGATTTTGAGAGAAAGGTTTTTTTTTTTTAGGTCCATCCTTGATTAACTAATGAGACCCAAAAAGATACAGTGTATTTTGCTGTATGTAAAGTCAAATCTGTAGTTTGAAGTAATTCATATTATATGTGCAGTCAGTTCTTTGTGGAACCATCCTGAGGCCTAGATGATGCAGTCAGGTGAGATGTGCCGAGGCACCTGAGACTATGAGAAGACACCATGAGACGAGGAGGCTGTGGAACTCTGAAAAAGAGCAGCTTTTTTGTAAAAAAATCGCACATAGGCAGTGTCAGGCAATCTCGGGTGGGGGATGGGAGAGTAAAAATATGTGCTTGAATTTGGAAAAACAGCAACATCCAGATGCAGTGTAAATGGCCCTAATATATATATATATATATATATATATATATATATATATATATATATATATATATGTATATAGCATATATGTATATAGCAAACAGTTTGAAATATCTTTAATTATTGGAAGTTGATTACAAAATTGTGTGGATTCATTATACTTTAGGTATATTTATTTTAATTTCAATCCTTCAAATGGTGGAGAATGGAATAAAGATGTGATTAAAATTATACCTAATCATACACTGTAAATGTTAGAAGCACTTTACCCCTGCTGAATGTACTCCTTTGCAGAGATCCCAACCCTAACCTAAACATTTGTGCACACTACAATGAACTACAAATAACAGTGCCATGTTTTCCCGTTCCATTCATAGAATGACAGAGATATATGGGTAATTTAGTAGAAAGCATTTATTAATGAAACAGTCATTTTTGAATAAATAATATCTTTAATGGACAGGTTGATATCTAAAGATGTTTATGCAAACCTTTATGACATATATGAGGGACAGCCTGATTTTTTGTGTGTGTGTGTGTGTGTGTGTGTGCGAACTTTTAAAAAACCTTTATGCCACCTTTCCATAAATGTCTGAAAACTGTGTCCAACATTATTTAGTAACCATAGCAAGAGAAGCTGTCCTGCCAATTTTATCCTAACCATACTTTGAGTTACAGCCATTTGGAATGTGCATTTTTGTCCTCTTCCGGGGGTGTTATTGGACCCCTGGGAGTGGAAGGGCAGTACAATCTAATTGTCTTCATCATGGACAACAAACTTTGTTCATTTTTTGCCAAATTTTCATCTTCACCCCCTCTTCTTGTACTTTACATGTCTGACATCAGTAATGTGCATGCTTCCATTTTTAATGCAGTAGTACTAGGATTTTTTGTTTTGTTTATTATGAAATAAACTCGTTAAGAGCCCAGTTAAATTTTGTATTCACTGTAAGGAACACCACGTTCACACCATATTCACCATACTTTATTACACAACACTTTATTGGAGGATACAGCATAAAGTTAATACAATAGCATAAATTAAATAAAAAAGATGAAAAACAATGGATCATCGAAATACATGTACATCCATTCACGGCTGCTGAAACAACATAAATGAGTGCCACAGAATCCCAACCAAGTCAACTATGATACAGAAAACAGATGATTATGATTACGATAATGATTATATTATTAATGATTATTATAATTGAGGGCTTGAGACGAAGAACCATATAAGTCCATATTTTCAAATTTTGAATAATAATTTTTTTTTAATTTGGACTCGGAATATTATATTTTATTTTATTTTTTTACTTGAAGATAGACAACAAAAGTTTCACAATTCTAATGAGATAAGATTTTTTAGTATCAATCTTAAAAATAAAAAGTTAGAGTAATTTACATTTCTGGAATGTGGAAGAACAGTATAAGTCCAGTTAATGTGGAATAACAGTATAAGTCCAATTCATCATATCACTTAAACCACTGGAGATTTGATTCCTTTATCTTAGTTTTAATACAGTAACAGAACCTTAAAGAAAATATTATACATTTCTTTCTTTCAATTTCTTTTATTTTTTTACCAACATAAATCACAGAACAAAAACACAGACAATACAGTACGAACAATGAACAATACATAGGCCTACTTATAGTACAGAAAATAAACGTCAGTACAAACAATAAACCGTACATACAATCAACAATACATACAAACAATAAACAACAGTAATAACTGTAAACAATACATATTTACAATACAGACATACATCATCATCATTCCTTGCTATGGTTCCATATGCTAGTTTACCATTTTATAATACATTTCATAAATCACCCCATTCATTCATTTACTAAATAAATAACTATATATTCCTATTATACAACATAATATAAGGCATACAAGATAAACTACAACTACTATTATGATTATTTTTACACAATATACACAATATACACAATATAGCCCACCTTACCCTGCACATGACCTACACATACCAGGCTACTCTTCGCATTCTAATGCCCCATAAAATGCTTGGGCCTCCGCTGGCATGTAGGCTAGCATTTTCATAAGATCCCGGTGCTTCTCCTTCTTGACGGGCAGAGGGTCCTCATAAGCACGAGCATACGTGGTGGAGAACAAGGGAGCTGGAGGTGGTTGATTCTTCCTCTGTTTGGTGATCAGCCAGGTCTTCCATCCCTCGTAGAGGCTGTGGCTCCCTTTTGTGTGGACACACCATGGATCAGCTGCTGAAATCATGATTCAACAAGAAATTCAATAAAGATTCTTCTTTCACGCACATATCCCCAACACTGTTAATCTCAGAAGACCTACTCTTTTGATTTTTACCTGTCACTTTCAACCACATCATGGATGTGATTAGCAAGCCAGGTGGACGCTTTAATGTTGCATCAGGGAGCTGCCTGAAGTCCGGAAATTTCATCTCAATGACTTTGAATGGATGCTGCTGCCTGGCTCCACGGATCATCTCGGCGACATCGCTGGGGGTGTGGAGTGTGGACACCTTACGCCTCTTGTCCAGCGTGGCAAAGGAACGGTCACAGGGAAGGAAGGAGTGGCCAGACACCATGAACTTCTGCTCTATCTGACTGAAGTACCCTCTAGATATGAGCAGGGCCATGAGGTTTAGGACTCACCAGTTGTTGTTCTGCCCACAGCATCGGTCACTATAGATGACGAGCTTCCGTTCCTTTGCCTGGACTAGGGGAGCAAAAGATGTTTCTGCCCACTTCAAAAGACAGCTTGCCACCTCGATGGGACCTCTGTGAGCAATGCCCTCATGCCAGAGGCACATTGTATGAGGATCATCAGTGCCCATCTCCTGGATACAGAGGTTGTAGTTGGCCAGCTGCCGTTGATAGAACACGTTGGAGTGTGTCAGGTTTGGCGTGAACACTACCCCCTGCATGTCGATACAAATGACATGGCAGTCATCATTGGCTTTGGCCCACTCTGTATCAGCCTGCAACTGGGTGTACGCTTTTTCAGCTTTCCGGTGGTGAAGCTCACTCTCGGCTGCGATCTTCAACCTTTCTCCTTCTGTTGTAGCAGCTGTTAATTTTAAAAACAGGGCGTCACATTTCGCAGAAGTGTCACTTCTTGGTTGCCCAAAACTGAGGTTCTGCTGCTTGAAGATGTCCCTATAGAGCCAGAACTTTGCAGTGGATGTTGGACTGTGTTCCTTGTACAGGCGGAACATGCGGAGCAGGTTTAAATCAGGG
Organism: Tiaroga cobitis; assembly: GCA_030578255.1. Classification (NCBI taxonomy): domain Eukaryota; kingdom Metazoa; phylum Chordata; class Actinopteri; order Cypriniformes; family Leuciscidae; genus Tiaroga; species Tiaroga cobitis. The sequence continues at coordinate 36,947,634 of CM060597.1, forward strand.
CTCAGGTACTCCCTCTCCACATCTCCCTTCATCCGTGAGTAGTGGTTCGGTTGGCGTGGGAAGCTCAAGATATGCTCTCTTATCCCCTCTCTCACTGCAGGATGAATGCTATGAGGCCTAAAAAATAAACACCACAACTCATGAACAAGGGAAATATAATAATCTATGCTGGTCTGTTTTGCACAATTGCATTGTTTCTGTGACCATAAATGTATAATTATAAACATTCCTCTAAACTATAGGATTTTGTTTTTCACATACAGTCATTAAAGGGATACTTCAGGATTTAGCATTAAGCTTTGTATCATTAGAAAACCGAATTCTTTTTAGTATTTTCGAATTACCATGCTTTTCTCCCTCATATCCCCCTGAGATGAGAGATTTATGTATTTTTTGTCTGGAAAAAATCCTCCGATGACGCAAAAATTGTCATTGTTTACATGCACACCTTTTGTTTCAATCTAACTGAATTTATTCCAATTTGTGAATCTGAATGTAGTGTTTACATGGATGCTAAACATGTGATTGATTGATGTGTGCGTTTTAGCATTGCAATCTGGGAGTTGTTGTCTTTCATCCCCATAAATCAAAAATACATTTTCTGGCTTTTAGAAGGCTCCATTCAAAAATAATTTCACATTTCTACTACATAAATGACCCATTTTAAATACACATTCATCTTTCCAGAGCTGAAGTATCCCTTTAAGATCCACATGTTGTAAATACAAAGAATAATCATACATTACATTTGCATAGCACTTTATCTCTGATATCGATTTCAAAGTGCAAAAATATGTTTCCTGACTGGGCAACAACAGTGAGCTGAATCCTAACCATTACGATATGTGCACACTGGCGTTATAGGGTGGCAAGGCACCCAACGCTCTATAATGCCAGCGTCCAGTGCACCATTAGACCAGGGAATGTTGTAGGTGTGACAATGGTGCAGCTTTAAAAACTAACAGGACGAGAGCATGAGGTCCTTCAAGATTTGTTTTTTTTTTTACTTACCTGTTCTTATGTTTTCCTCTGAAGTCCTCTAATGGAGACCTGACTTTAGCTACCTGCTCTGTTCCCTCAGACTGCCTAACTTTTCTTGAATAACCTTTTCAAAGATAAGTAACTTTAAATAAATATGTTATGGACAATGTATCTAATTAAAATCATGCATGTAATAAAAAGTTAACAAACGGAAAAGGCTAGGCTATATAAAACTTGCCTGTAGGCAACTGTTGGTCAGTTGAAAGACTGACATAAATGTGAGTTTACAAACAGCAAGTCTTTGGCCTCCTTGTTGCACATGGTACTTGAAGGTGTACTTCCTCTTAGTAATCTCAGTGTCAGGCCCACGTGGTCGTCTGCGACTCACCTTGTGCTAGAAGTAAAAAGACATGAAGTAAAAAGACATTTACCATAGCGTAGCAGGCTAGCCGTATTGTAGAGCTGTCAGGTTAAGGTCATTAAGTAGGCCTACGTGAGTAGGCTTTGGTTAGGAGAATGAATAAGCCTTTTAGGGCACCAAAGCGCTGTGGTCTGACTGTAATGCACTTGGTGGCCTACTTGATGCTGATCATCCTTCATCCATCCTCACAAAATTGAACATTTACAGTGATCAGGCACATGTGCAGTCTTAGTGAATTGAAGGCATACAGTAGTATTCAATTCACTGGTTATTTCATGGGCCTACATTGTGATGCATTGCATACTGTTGACATGATATGGTCATGAATTGCTTAAGTTAGCCTACCTGCTCCAAACCAGAGAGAATGATAGCCTGCTGCCTCTCATAAGAGACAGCATAAAACTCTGTGAAGAGCTAGAGTTTTCTTTGTTCTGTTAGGCTTGAACACTGCCTTGCACACCTTGCCCTTAACAAAAACAAAGTCACATTAGCGTTTTTTTTATATATATATAGCTATAGAACACTAGAGCTATTAGCAGCTATTAAGGTTACTACCTATAATATATAACAGCTTACACAATCAATGCATTTTTTTATTATTACCTTTTATTTATTGTATTTATTAAAAAATGAGTAACAAACAAATATAGCATACAATATTACAAAACAAAGTGTTGCATAAATGGTAACATGGGATCCAAAAAGTATATCAAAATATTTTAAACACGTCAATGACTTTTTATTTATTTATTTTTTACCAATTTCAGTGAAGACATAAAGCAATCAAAGTCTAATTTTCTCAGCTATCATTTCGACCCATTCATGACTTGATTCGCTAAACAGTCCGAGCTATATGAACATTAGTAACGTTAGACGCCCAGTAATATGCCCCCTGACTGTAACCAGCTAGCGCTACGTTACAAAGTAACTGGCTAGCCAGACATCAAACGCAGCTATAATGTTTCGATTCATTTATCCTCGGTTATAAGGAGTAGTAGCCTAGAGCATTTATTTCGACCCATTAATGAATTGATCCGTTAAACAGAGTGAGCTATATGAATGAACTGTAGTAGACGACGCGCAGGAGCCTACACGCCCCTCTGACTGTAACAGTAAGTTAGATACTTTGCATACGGTTCTTTCACTCACCTCTTTCGGTGGACTTTGTCCTCGTTTTTGCTCTCCTCTCCGGTTCACATATGGTTTCCCAGCATCCCTCAAAGATTTCCTTGCTCTGTCCTTCCATTCATTCATGTTCGCTCTCCTTTTTTTGCCGAGGTTTTGCCTTTTAATGTCCGCAGCGGACATGAAAGCAACCGGCGTCTCCATTTTTCGTTAGTGGACATAAACGGTTTTTCCGCGTGAGACTATTTTAAAATTTAAAATACAGAGTTTTGGTCGCGCGAACACACCCCCAAAGTGATTCTGTATACAAAGTGGCACACATACATTCAAGTCACATGGTTATCTCAATTTTTGTTTTTTTGGACTTATACGGTTGTTCGTCGCATGAACACAATTTTCTTGCTCTTCCCTGTACATGTTCTTCTAAACAGTTCAGTTGAACCCTAACTGATTAAAAGAAGATGTGATCACTGATGTGGTGTTGCTTTTTCTCAACAAAACAGAAAAAGTCGCCATGACATCCCATTGCCAGATGTTCTTCTGTCCTAAAAGTAAAACAAAAAACACTAACAATTCAAATTAAGTTGTTTTAAAGGAGAGTCGGGTCAGCTTATGTTCTGCATGATTTAAAGCAGTGATGGGCTACTCTGGCATCCTCAGTGTCCACTGTCCTGCAGATTTAGCTCCAACCTCAAACCCACCTGCCTATTGTCTATAAGTAAACCTGAAGACTTTGGTTAAAAAATGTAGGTGTGCTTGTTGGAGGTACTTTTTAGGTCTCCACCTCAAAAGGAGACATAAAAAGGGACTGAGTTGCCCCTTCCTGATTTAAATTTACAAAGCAGCACAGTACATTATATTATATAGACATTGAAGTATTATATATTTAATATTGCAGTACATCATATTAGCCAAATACAGAACAAAAACTTTTTTTTACATATATTATCAACAGCAAACTGTTTTTAAAAGATCTTTTAGAAAGGCTTGGTCTCTTTTGAGCCTTTGCTAGTGACGCTTGATTTCTTTCAAGACAACATTGTAACGGATCACAGAGACGGATGTAAATACAAAAGACTCTTTATTAAAGTGTACAAAGACACGTAGGTCAGACACTAAACACAGGTAGTAGATCTCCACAGGTGCAGGTCAAGCGATCAGCGCTAGATGGAAGGTGACACAGGGACCTTGTGAGCGACTGGTGCTGGTGATATCCCGTGAAGACCCAGTGCAGTGCTTGGTAATCAGTGCAGGTGAAGAATCCAGATGAGACGAAGTACACAGGACCGGGGGGATTAATTTGTGAATGAAACACAGGTTTGATCTTTGACACATGGAAGGCGGGATGAATTCTCCTGTACGCAGGAGGAAGTTTGAGGTGGACTGCCACCGGACTAATTATTTTGGTGACAGGGAACGGGCCCATAAATTTGGGAGCAAGTTTATTAGATATGGACCGGAGAGGAATGTTCTTAGTAGAAAGCCACACTTTTTGACCCACGACGTATATGGGAGGCTTCGACCGGTGGCGATCGGCTTTAGCCTTGGTGCGCGCCCCCACTTGGAGAAGAGTCTCACGAGCTGTACACCTCTGGACGAAGGCGTGACCGGAGGGGACTGCGACCTCGGATTCCGTACTAGCAAAAACTGGTGGCTGGTAACCTAGACTACATTCAAATGGAGTAAGGCCCGTGGCTGACACTGGCAACGAATTGTGGGCGTACTCCACCATAGAGAGTTGCTGACTCCAGGAGGAAGGATTCCTGGAAACCAGACATCGCAACACTCTCTCCAAATCCTGGTTGGCTCTCTCGGTCTGACCATTGCTTTGGGGGTGAAAACCCGAAGAAAGACTGACAGTCGCCCTCAGTAACAGTAACAGTTTACAAAACTCTTGCCAAAATTTGGACACAAATTGGGGATCCCTGCCAGAGACCACGCCCGTCAGGAGGCCATGTAAGCGAAAGACGTGATCTACGACAGTTACCGCTGTCTCCTTGGCGGAGGGTAATTTAGGCAAGGGAATAAAATGGGCCGCCTTTGAGAACCGGTCCACGACAGTCAAAACGACCGTCTTGGAAGCTAGAGAATCAGAAATATATTTCTCCATAGCCTCCCTCTCTGGAACAGAAAGTGAATATAACTTGCCTTTAGGCGGAGACTGACCTGGCACTAAATCTATGGCACAGTCATAGGGACGATGAGGAGGAAGTAGTGTTGCTTTCGTCAACGAAAATTATGACTAAATATCGTCGTCAACGAACCTTTATCACGTGACGAAAACGAGACGAGACGCAACAAAAATGCTGGTCATGTGATGACTATAATTAAATGTATAATGCAATATCGTTGACGAATAAAAACGAGACTAAATGTGGTTTACAAAATAAAAACTATGCTAAAATGTCTCCTCATTTTCGTTGACCAAAACGAGACGAGACGAAATGTTGTTTAACGTTATTTCGTCTCGTTTACTTGCATTATTATTAGGCCTACTATGCAGCATTTCTGTTTCCTGTGTCACTCCAAGGGCTGCATCAGATCGCACTGCGCAGACGCAGGCGCCTTCACATCCTCAAGCCCCACTCGCGGCATTATTAGAAGATAAAGCTGCGTGAGTTACGGCTGTTTCACACATACTCCGTGTGTAGTGCGTATGCGGTGCGTGTTGTGGTGTGTATGTAGGAGCAGCACGCGCTATTGTGCTTTCACGTGTGCTGCGTTTGCAGTGCGCAACTGATCTACGACTGTACCACAATCACAACATTCTCTATTTTTTTATTTCAAATCAATATTTTTAGCCTACATCCATTATGTCGCGTTGTTGAGGGACTGTGTAGATCTCTGCTCTGCTGTTATGTACGCACGCTCCTGGAGCGCATCGGGCCGCATCCGCGTGCGTGTGAGCGCTCTAACCTATTAACATGGGTGCGGGGAATAATACGCACTGCAAACGGAGTATGTGTGAAACAGGCTGTAGCATAAACGACAACAAACAAAGTTAAGTCTGACACAGAGAAAGGGATTCATCTTTGGGAGAAAAAGAAGAAATGACATTTGGAAAAACTTTAATTTCATCATGTGTGTAGGCTGCTTCTAACATGTTTGGTTGGTAAAATAAATATGTTGTAAATTCAAATCAGAGCGTCTTTCGTGTCTGGAATGGATGCATTCTTGAGTCTATAAGGAAACAATAATATAATAAGATAACTATAAGAAGATAAGATGGGAAGATTGAAATGGGTTTGGCTAAAAGAAAATTTTGGTTTCGATCTATACTACTAGGTACTTATACTACATTGACTCGGTTAAATAGAGTCGCATTATACTAAAAAGAGACTAAAATACAATTTTCATTGACTAAAACTAGACTTATTTCTTTCGTCAACTAAAACTAGACTAAAATGTCATCAGTTATCGTCGACTAAAACTAGACTAGACTAAAAAGAGTATGAACGTGACTAAAACTAATAAAAACTAAAATGACAGCTTGACACAAAGACTAGACTAAAACTAAAATTAAAATAGGCCGCCAAAAACAACACTAGGAGGAAGAGAAGCAGCCCGAGACTTACTGAACACTTCCTTCAGATCCTGGTACTCCTCGGGCACGTTAGACAAATTCACCGCCTCCTCCTGAAACACAGACACAGGAACAGACGAACACGCTGACACCAGACATTACTCAAGACACGCATTACTCCACATGGAAACAGAATTGTGACCCAAATCAACTCTGGGATTGTGTTGCAGTAACCAGGGGTGACCCAGCACTATGGGTGCCAGTGGAGAGTCCATGAGGAGAAATGTTATTGTCTCAGTGTGGTTGCCAGACGTTATGAGTGTGATGGGTTCAGTAGTGTGAGAAATATGGGGAAATTGTTGTCCATTGAGAGCATTAACGGAAATCGTGTGTGTGAGCCTGGAGATGGGAAGATGAAGACGTTGAGCCAGTCCAGGGTCCAAAAAATAACCTTCTGCTCCCGAATCCACCAAAGCCTCAGTGTCGTGCGTGTGAGTCGCCCACCTTAGTCTTACCGGAAGGAGAGTAGATGATGAGGTCTTCCCAGCGGAGATCCCACCTGATAGTAGCCTCATTGTTACTACCGGGCTTGATCTTTTACCGGGCAAGCGAAGATGAAGTCGCCCGCTTTCCCACAGTACAAACAAAGTCCCTGGGATCTCCGCCATTCTCTCTCCTCCCGGGAAAGCCGAGCTCTGCCCACCTGCATGGGTTCACAATCGGAAGCGGGTCTGACCGTGTCTAGATTGTCAACGCGCAGGGTCTCCATGCCGCGAAACGGGTTCCTCTGCTGAAAGCGGCCCATGCGATCCAGTCGTGCGTCTACTCTTAAAGCCAGTTCGATCAGTCCATTAAGGTTAGTGGGAAGGTCCAGCATATATATCTCCCTCTGGACTCGATCAGCCAACCCATGCAGGAATCGGTCCCACTGCGCCTCCTCGTTCCAACGGCACTCTGCAGCCAGGGTGCGGAACTGATTGGAATATTCCGACACCGCGGAGATCAGCGAGTAGTCTGGCCGCTTCCCTACCCGCTACCGCCCGATCGAACACTCGTCTCATCTCCTCGGAGAGTGCCAGGAACGAGGTGCAGGATGGGTCTTGGTTTTCCCACACCGCCGTCCCCCAAAGAGCCGCCCTCCCAGACAACAGGGTGAGAACGAAGGCCACCTTGGTCTGTTCCTGCCTGAACGTCAGTGGCTATAACGAGAAATGCATCGAACACCGAGACAAAAAGGCTCTACAGTACTCTGGTTCACCTGCATAGCCCTCAGGCGTGGGAAGACGAGGTTCACGTTGCTGGTGCGGCTCTGGTGGAATGGGTTGAACAGGCGGTGTGGGTGGCGCAGTGGGAAGTCTGAGTTGTTGAAATTGTTGGGTGAGCTCGGACACCTGTGTCACGAGCGCTTGAATCGCCCGACCTAAATTGGCGATGCTCTCCTCTTGGGTATCCATCCTCGAGATGCTTCGAGCGGCGAATTCGTCCCAAGTCGTGGTCTCTGCTACATCCATAATGATGGTCAGATCGTTCTGTAACGGATCACAGAGACGGATGTAAATTCAAAAGACTCTTTATTAAAGTGTACAAAGACACGTAGGTCGGACACTAAACACAGGTAGTAGATCTCCACAGGTGCAGGTCAAGCGATCAGAGCTAGATGGAAGGTGACACAGGGACCTCGTGAGCGACTGGTGCTGGTGATATCCCGTGAAGACCCAGTGCAGTGCTTGGTAATCTAGAGCAGGTGAAGAATCCAGATAAGACGAAGTGCACAGGGAATCCACGATCCAACACGAACACGATCCAACACGAACACGATCCAACACGAACACGATCCAACACGAACACGATCCAACACGAACACGATCCAACACGAACACGATCCAACACGAACACGATCCAACACGAACACGATCCAACACGAACACGATCCAAAACGAACACGATCCAAAACGAACACGATCCAACACGAACACGATCCAACACGAACACGATCCAACACGAACACGATCCAACACGAACACGATCCAACACGAACACGATCCAACACGAACACGATCCAACACGAACACGATCCAACAAGAACACGATCCAACACGAACACGATCCAACACGAACACGATCCAACACGAACACGATCCAACACGAACACGATCCAACACAAACACGATCCAACACAAACACGATCCAACACAAACACGATCCAACACAAACACGATCCAACACAAACACGATCCAACACAAACACGATCCAACACAAACACGATCCAACACAAACACGATCCAACACAAACACGATCCAACACAAACACGATCCAACACAAACACGATCCAACACAAACACGATCCAACACAAACACACCGGGGAAACCACAACGATCTGACAACATGAGACACCAATTACTGAACTTTTAAAGAGACAAATGGATTGAAACCAGCTGGCGCTGCTGATCAGGAGTGACCAGTGACCACGCCCACAGACACACACACACACACACACAAACAACCGCACGCGAGACGAGAGAGAGACAGTGAATTCATGAACCGTGACAAGCATACTCTGAAATTCTTCCCATCCCATAAATGAAAAAAAATACATGACGTGTTGGTGATATCATATTTTATATATATATATTAAAATATTCTTACATAGGCAAGATGAAATAAAATGACACAACCATATCTCTTTTTGTTAAATTTCAGTTTTACTGATCAATATTAGTCATTATTAAAGTATAAGTACCCTGAAAGGTATAAGAACCTATACAAGTCTAGAAATAAAGCATGTTAAAAGATTCAGTCAAACTTAAGTCAGCAGGCTACAGCGTTAAAGTTAAATAGCCTAAATATACAAAGTTATGAAACTTTTATATTTATTTTTTTTATGAAACTTCACTTTGCCCTCAGCCAAAACGATTTGCCAGGGAACAATTAATGAGACCAAAGATCACCCGTTAGATATACACAAGCCGATTTATATCTCATGTTTAACCACTAGACACAGAGCCCGCGGCAAACGTCAGAACGACTAGCCGAGTTAAGGCTGTACCAGGCGGGTTAGAGGAGTACTGAGCGCCCGCTGATCGCCTGGATCTCACAACTCCAAAAACGTCAGATAAAATTTTTAAATAGGCGCTATCTTTATAAATAAACCACATATTTGAGCTTTAAACAATTACATTCTCGACTAAAAAACTCTTAAAACTACATTTCGTTACACAATAATAGTAATATTTAAAAATTTCGCGGCCTTTCTCCTCTGCTATTGACGCAACCTACTATGAAAAGCCCTATACAAATAAGCGTATTACTTGATGGCAACAAACTGCTTTTATCTTTTATTTGTATCTTATCTTGCAGACAGCAGTGGGATTTAGCTGTAGATAAAGCTACCACATAACGCTTAAACAGCTCACGTTTAGGGCTGTACTGTCCCAGTCGATTAGTCGATTAATTGGTCGATACGTTCTGGTTCGACCAAAATTCTGATTGGTCGATTTTTTGGCGTGTTCATTTCATCAGTTTTGCCGCGTTCATTTCATCAGTTTTGCCGTGTTCATTTCATCAGTTTTGCAGCGTTCATTTCATCAGTTAGAAAGCACTAACTGCTAATGGGGGTGTTTTCAGAGTACCCCTGTCTGGTAACAAAATTCTGATTGGAAAATTCTGAACAGTCGGTCTTCAGAACACCCCCCTTGTTTTCACTTTTTTTTGGATTAGCCCAACCCACTGGAGAAGAGAGACAGATAAGTAGGCTGTAGAAGGTTTGATGCTGAATATTATTTATTTAATTGTGAGAGCGTTTAATAGTCAGTTCTTTTCTAACATGTCAACAACAAAGACATCGACATTGTGTGGCAGCCTTTTGTTAAAATTGATAACGGTAAAATGGTCGAATGCAAAGTTTGCAAGCAACAGCTCAACGACAAACATGACATATGATCTAAAAGCGGTAAGCTAACTTGTCTGCGTTAGGTTTCCCTGTCTGTTTTGAGTAGGCTATATGAACAAATCATAATTGCCATATCAGTTATGCACTTTATTTAGTTTCTACTCTTGATCTGGTTTGCTTAATAAATATTCTTTTTTTTATTAAAGTGGATGTGCCTTTTGTGTTTTTAAGAGTAAAAGCTTTAAGTTAATAGTCTATCCGTGTCTCAGCTGCGAAGCTGAGCTCCTATGTTCAGCTTCGCTCTGTGCGAGGACATGCACAGAGCGGCTGCAATGATATAAAAAAGCCATAGTTTCTGACATTTATAACTTATTATTATAACATATGACAAAAAGAATTGTCTTATGTTGCATATTCCTCCACAGTTCTTGTGATGATATCACTAGTTGACAACATAGTACTATTTTCGGAAATCATATTGCGCAGGGGCACGTGATGCAACGCTGTCAAAGCCGATAGACTCGTGTCTCAGATTCATTTCAGTGCAAAATAATTTGGTCAAAAAACGATTTAATATACTGCAAATAGCCAACTAGTTTTTTATGTTTATTTATAATTCATTTAGGCGGACAACAAGGCTGTGCAGCTAATTAATATAACGGTTTTTTTTTCTAACATAATTTTTAGTCGAAAATTTCAGGACTTCAGTCGACCAAGATTTTCTTTGGTTGAGTACAGCCCTACTCACGTTAGCTACAAGTTATCGCAAGAACATATTTAGATCAGGCACACTACTGGCATACTATGGGGTCCTTAGCTGGGACTCAACACTTCAGTGGGACCACACCGCCGATCAGCGCGAGATGCATGCCGGTTAGAAATGAGTCGGAAGCACAGCAGCATTTGGAATAACTTTTATGATGTGGACAATGTTAAAGCACAGTGTAGAATTTGCCAAAAAAAGATATCGCATAAAGCCGGTTCTACGCACAACCTACACCGGCATATGCGAACTGTGCACCCAACTGTGAAGCTAGCGGAGCTTTGAGAAACTAGCGGTCCCGCTATTGATGGTGGTGGTGGAGCGACTGGAGCCAGCACCTCATGTGGAGATGTATCCACTCAGTCAAGTAGGCACACCCACAGGAACGCAGTCTTCTATAATGCAGTTTATGCAAAAATCTATTTCTGTAGCAAAACAAGGCCAAATTGATATTGCATTGGCTAAAATGTTTGCCACCGATTTCCAGCCATTTTCGATCATGGGGGACAGAGGTTTTAGAAATGATAGCAGTAGTCTAAATCCAATGTACACAATTCCAAGCAGGAAAGTGATTTCAAAATCACTTATTCCAGTACAGGAAAGAGTCAAAAAAGCTACTGCAGTTTGCCTTACCACTGACTGCTGGACGTCAAGGATAACCACTAATCGTTGGCCAGAGGAGAACTGGCCCTCCGACTAAGTCTGGTTTCTCCCAAGGTTTTTTTCTCCATTCTGTCACCTGATGGAGTTTTGGTTCCTTGCCACTGTTGCCTTGGTTTTTGGCTTGCTTAGTTGGGGACATTTAATATTCAATAATATTATTGATCTACCTTACTTAAGGTGGATGTTGACGCAATTTTCTTTTAGAAACAAACTTTGTTGTATTATTTTCATGTTATCACTGTGAAGCTGCTTTGATACAATCTGTATTGTAAAAAGTGCTATATAAATAAAGGTGACTTGACTTGACTAATTACATGTCAGTTACATGTCACTTTATTGAAGATTTTTCAATGTCTAGCTGTCTTCTAGACTGCTTTGAGTTCAGCGACAGACACACCTCAGAGAACTTGGCAGAGGAACTGTTGAGAGTGGCAAAAGAATGGGATGTAGATGGAAAAGTGGTCTGTTGTGTTACTGACAATGCAGCTAACATTACCAAAGCCGTGAAAAATATTAAAGTGTACCCATCATCAATGTCTTGCCCACACAATCAATCTGATTGTAAGAGATGATCTGATGGTGATGAAGCCCACTGTGGACAAAGTGAAAGCAGCTGTGGAATACTTCCACAGGAGCACAGTAGGTGCTGAAAAACTAAAGTCTACACAACGCCAGATGGGAATGCCTGTGCTAAGGCCTAAACAAGACTGCCCAACAAGTTGGAATTCAACATTTTATGTGTTGAAACGGTTTCGCTAGTCAAAGGATGCCATCATTTCTACCCTGGCCATTGTCAGTGCACCTGTTGATCCTCTGACCCAAGAGGAATGGGAGGTAGTGGAGGAGGTGTGCAGAGTCCTGGAGCCCTTTGAGCAGGTTACTGTGGAGATCAGTGGAGAGAGGTACAGGAAGCAGTTAATTCTATATTTTATCCTGTATTTTATATTACATTATATATATATATATATATATATATATATATATATATATATATATATATATATATATATATATATATATATATATATATTAGGGCTGTCAAACGATAAAAATATTTAATCGTGATTAATCACATTAATGTCATAGTTAACTCGCGATTAATCGCAATTATTTTTTAAATGTCTCTTGATTTTCTTTTTGTCCTATTATTTTTTCTCATTTTAATGCTCTCAACATGGAAAAGTGGATCGGCTTGTTTTGTGCAAATGTTTTTTTGAAAACAACATTGACTGTGTTCAATTTCACACTAACATTCTCACTTGGAGCAAATAATCTCTCAATGTAACACTGTCCATTAATAAAAGGGTGAAAGAAATACTGACGAGGTCCTGATATTGACGAGGGGGCGGAGAATTCGCATCAGCTGTGTGTGTGTGTGTGCTTGGCCATCAAGTGGTATTTCAGACTGGACGCGCTGCGATGATGATAGCTCAGTTCACAACGACAAAACACACAGATCACTTTGGTCTTGTCAATGGAACCATTTGGCAACTTTTTAAAAGTAAACTTTCCATTCAGAACCTTATTGGCATCCATTTCGCCGTCTCGCGCTCGTCATCCACTCAAAGCGCAACGTTAACCAACTATTTAGCCGGCTCGCAAGCCCAAAAGTGTGTGCGGCGCGTCTGTTGTTTTGTTTCCGCTCTAGCTAGATCCGCTTGCGCTTTGGTCGACGAAGCAACAAAACGTCCTCGCGTGGCGCAAGCCATTGAAATGAATGGGTTTCATAGCGCAGCGCCGCGTCGTGTTGTAACATCAAGTGAAAAAAACTACAAAGTTTACTAGGCCAAAAAGACCGTTAATCGCGCGATAAAAAAATTGACGCCGTTAAAATGGGTTTGCGTTAACGCCGTTAATAACTGAACTAGCGTTTAACTGACAGCCCTAATATATATATATATATATATATATATATATATATATATATATATATATACACTCACCTCAGGGGCGTAGCCACCATTTCAAAAGTGAGGGGGACAGAATGTCAAGTGTCATACCAGTTTTTTTTTCTTCAGAATTTTGTTGAGGTTTTTGCTTAATTAGCTTAATATGCTATTTATTTTTAAAGCAATAAAACAGAAAGAAAGTTGTCCAGTTCTTTATATTGCACATGCAGGGTTTTTCCTGGCCATCATATAGTCTGCTGTGGCACAGTATTTTTGTAGGTGGATCTCGGTACCTCTAGGGGGGTCCGGGGCATGCCCCCCCGTGAGTAAATTTTGTACATTTTAAAGATAAATTCATTAATCTGGTGCACTTTGAGTCCCCCGAATCCACTGTTAAAAATAAATAATCCAACTGCCCAAACATATGATATTCTCTGATTTAGATATCTGATTATCGCATTACAATTATTCAAATTATCAGTGTTAAGCATGATAATATGGTTAAATATCACACTGAAGCTGATTTAAAAATAACATTTACTTAAAATTAAAGTTCTTTTTTTGGCAAAATTACATTTTCTTACTAGCCTAAACAAAGTCTGTCTTACTAAACTAAAACTTTCCAATTGAAAACCTTCAAACGTCAAGCTTTTAAAACTACTTCAAACTTTCTAGTTGGGAAAATGGGAAAAAAGTTGATTTAAAGGGGTCATATAATGGTACATGCACTTTTACAAGTTGATTGTACTGAAATGTGTTTTGGCAGTGCCTGTACACAACCATCATAAAATGATAAAAATCCATCCAGTGTTTTTTTTTAAATCTCCTTATATGTTTTCCCCTTCCTCAAATTGAGCCGTTCGATTTTGTGACGTCACTAAATCGGACGCCCCTCCCACGATTGTTGATTGACAGCAGCGTTTCAACACAGACCCGCCCTCGCTCTTGAGCGAGCGAGCTGTCAATCATAGTCCGCGCGGACCGGCGCGGTCAATGTTGATATGCTGGAGCACTGTCTATGAGCAGAATGGCGTCTAAGCGATTGTGGTGTTCTGTTCTTGGGTGTAATAACGAACACAGCAGTCATTTTAATGTTCCTAAATCCGAACCGCTTAAGACGCAGTGGCTGAGTTTGTTTTCGAAGGGAATATTCCCCACGAACAACGTCAATGCTCTCATGTTTGCGCGAATCATTTCACACACCAGACTGCTTTATAAACGAGGATCAGTATAAAGCTGGTTTTGCTAAGAAGCTGCTCATGAAAAAAGGATCGGTACCAGATATTTGTGTTCCTGCTGAACCTCCAGAAGAACTGAAGTCAGTGTAACGTTTTATTAAACTTTATATTAATATTTATATTAATCTTTGCAAATCGCTAGCTGCACGCTTCACAATGAATGTGTCTAAGGTTTACACTCAGGGTACATTACGGCATGTTTTCTATGTATGACGTTCTCAATATAATTCATAATCCCACGTTTATACTGAACAACGCGTTATGGTTATTGTGTTATTGTGTTCAAACGGTGTACGCACAGAACAGAGAGGCGGGGTGAGCAAAGCTCATTATCATGTAAAGTCATATGCACTGAAATGGCGTGCTGAAAACAGAGCTGTTTTTGACCAGGTAAAATAAGTGTTTTCTTACAATACTAATGAGAATTTTGAATTAAAGTATATTACAAACTTTTAATTTAGACCCTAAAGAATCATATCAGCTTGTTAAAAAATGGCATCATATGACCCCTTTAAGCTATTTTGAGCGTGGCATGGTTGTTGGTGCCAGACGGGCCGGTCTGAGTATTTCACAATCTGCTCAGTTACTGCGATTTTCACGCACAAACCATTTCTAGCGTTTACAAAGAATGGTGTGAAAAGGGAAAAACATCCAGTATGCGGCAGTCCTGTGGGCCAAAATGCCTTGTTGATGCTAGAGGTCAGAGGAGAATGGGCCGACTGATTCAAGCTGATAGAAGAGCAACTTTGACTGAAATAACCACTCGTTACAAAACGAGGTATGCAGCAAAGCATTTTGGTGAAGCCACAACACGCACAACCTTGAGGTGGATGGGCTACAACAGCAGAAGACTCCACCGGGTACCACTCATCTCCACTACAAGTAGGAAAAAGAGGCTACAATTTTCAAGAGCTCACCAAAATTGGAGAGTTGAAGACTGGAAAAATGTTGCCTGGTCTGATGAGTCTCGATTTCTGTTGAGACATTCAGGTGGTAGAGTCAGAATTTGGCGTAAACAGAATGAGAACATGGATCCATCATGCCGTGTTACCACTGTGCAGGCTGGTGGTGGTGGTGTAATGGTGTGGGGGATGTTTTCTTGGCACACTTTAGGCCTCTTAGTGCCAATTGGGTATCGTTTAAATGCCACGGCCTACCTGAGCTTTGTGTCTGACCATGTCCATCCCTTTATGGCCACCATGTACCCATCCTCTGATGGCTACTTCCAGCAGGATAATGCACCATGTCACAAAGCTCGAATCATTTCAAATTGGTTTCTTGAACATGCCAATGAGTTCACTGTACTAAAATGTCCCCCACAGTCACCAGATCTCAACCCAATAGAGCATCTTTGGGATCTGGTGGAACGGGAGCTTCGTGCCCTGGATGTGCATCCCACAAATCTCCATCAACTGCAAGATGCTATCCTATCAATATGGGCCAACATTTCTAAAGAATGCTTTCAGCACCTTGTTGATTCAATGCCACATAGAATTAAGGCAGTTCTGAAGGCGAAAGGGGGTCAAACACAGTGTTAGTATGGTGTTCCTAATAATCCTTTAGGTGAGTGTATATATAAAATGTAATATAAAATACAGGATAAAATCTTTACAGATTATATATATATATATATATATATATATATATATATATATATATATATATATATATAGTATATCAAATCTGTTCTCTCTTTTTAGCTATGTGACAGCCTCAAAAATTATACTCCTGTGTAAGGGTCTGCAGCGAATCACAGCCAACCGCCAGAGAGAAGCAAATGTGACCACAGGGCAAGTGATAGAGTTGATGGACACCCTATGTTCATCAATGGACAGAAAGTTCCATAGAATGGAATATAATCACGTGCTATCAGAAACTGCTGCACTCGACCCCAGGTTAAAGAAGTTAGCCTTCAGTGATGCCAGAGCGATTGATGAGGCTCTTCAAAGAATCACCCCAGCAGCAAGTCAAGTCAAGTCATCTTCATTTATATACATTTATAAACATATAATTTAAGGTAACAGAGATTGTTTTGGCTTTATAGCGGTTCTTGAATAATGTTATTTCCAGCTAAAGTTAGTTTTAAGGGAGCAGCAGGGAGGGACAGCCCCAGCAGTCAGCTGGCTCAGACACCAGGGCAACAGGAAGCAGAGGGAGCAGAAGGAGCAGAAGCACCAGTAGTAGTGCCACAAACGTCTGCTGTTTGGATGCTGTTTGATGAGAGAGCAACTGGGAATGCA
Organism: Tiaroga cobitis; assembly: GCA_030578255.1. Classification (NCBI taxonomy): domain Eukaryota; kingdom Metazoa; phylum Chordata; class Actinopteri; order Cypriniformes; family Leuciscidae; genus Tiaroga; species Tiaroga cobitis. The sequence continues at coordinate 36,964,369 of CM060597.1, forward strand.
GCACGAAGGAAGAAGGAATCCCTCAGCAGATTCCATAATGGAGGTCCGATCCTATTTGGAGGAGCCTCTCCTCCAAAGATTTGCAGATCCTCTGAGCTGGTGGAAGAACACGGCCTCTATCTACCCACGGCTTACTAAAGTCATGACAGGGAGACTCTGCATAGTGGCCACATCCGTTCCCTCTGAGAGGTCTTCTCGAAAACAGGACAAATTATTACTGATAGAAGAGCCGCATCAGCCCCTCGAAAGTAAGGCAGCTTGCATTTCTGAATGCAAATCTGTCATAAAATAAAAATATGATCAGCATTGTGTGTGTGTTCATGTTCATGCTGGCATGGCAATAAAGAAGAGAGAAAAAGAGGGACCAGTTTAATCCTTTCAGTTATTTATTTTTCTTTAATATGGGTTCTATTATGTTGTTCAGATTGTATTTTTTTATGTTGTTTCTATACATTGAAAAGTTCTAATTTAAATGCAAATGTTTAATAGTATTCTTCTTTCATAACAAATCAATGCATTTTTAAAGAAATTGTGAGACATTGCGAGTATGATTTCATTTAATAATTGAATTAGAATTGTTTTCACACCTATCATAGTCAAAACATTTTTTTTAAGAGCCGTTTGTGAGCCAAAAGAGCCGTCTCTTTTCAGTGAGCTGAGTCAAACGAGCCGACTCACCAAAAAAGAGCCGGTATGCCCATCACTAATTGTTTGAGCAGCGCGCGCGCCACCTCCTCAAGCAGGCGAACACTCCCCGAGGGAAAAGCAATCAAATAATCGATCGATTGAGCAGGAAACATCAATCGTCAAAGAAATAAACATTGTAAAATACATACATTCTTCTCTTGTCACATATCACATATTTATTTACTATTATTTATCTATTTTAGTAACCACCTCTTCTCTTGTCTTGTCACATCTTACATACATATTTATTTACTATTATTTATCTATTTTTCAAGTGCTCTTTTTAATCCAGCCTGAATTCATCCAGGAGAGAGAATGTTTGTCGGGTGACATTTTATACACACAGTCACCTCACACATACACACAGAGAGAGGGGCAGAAAAGAAAGAAGAAATTAAAGTGCAATCACAACCTCTCAATCCACCAATCAATCCTTCCAGAGCCTCCACTATTTAACCCCTGACTCAGACAGCGGTATTATTCTGCCAATGAAACGTCTCGGTTACGGATGTAACCCTCGTTCCCTGCGTAGGGAACGGAGACGTTCCGTCGGAGGACGACGAATGGGGTTTCGCTTAGAAAGCCTATCGACTTCGAGTATACAAAAACGAGCCAATGGCAAAGAAATGCCATGGGTCTGCGTAATTTGCATAGCGCATCTCCGCCCCACCTCGTGGGTATAAAGCGGAAGACGCCGCAACATGCAGATATGTTTAATCGCTGAGGAGCCAAGACTGAGCTCAGGCGATCCCCGCGGTACAGCGGAAGTGGCAAGAAGACGGAACCTTTAGTTCCCTTTAGTTGTCACTCCGAGTTCCGTCGGAGGACGACGAATGGGGATACCAGTCTAATCACGCCACCTTCTCAGCTGTCTTCCAGTGCCCTGCGTAAATCTGAGATCCCTGTCGTGAAGCTGGCACGGATGAAGGACTCCAATTTAGCACAGGAATACCAAGGTACACTGGGGAGCATATCCCAAGATTTTAGGGGAATATGCAATTACTGCCAACCCAGAGGGGGGGACTTAGAGAATATACATATGACCCAATGGATGCATATGGGGAATCACTGGGGTGTCCAGCCGCAGGTGGAATATTTCAACCCCAGGGGTGGCAAGGTGGCTTGCCAAGGGAAAGACACATGCTCAGAGAGGCTTACAGTGGAAATACACATGTGGAGGTCGCTCAGAGGAGGGACCATGCACACGGGAGGCACCTAGCCGACGTGCAGGCAAAAGACACTGGGGCCAGCGTCAGGAGTGCTGGAGGAACTCAGGGCTTTTGGGAAGCTCATCTGAGGAAATATCCGTGGAGTGGAATGGCGAGCAAGTGAAGACACCTGAGCGGGTCCGGTACTAGCTGGTTGAAGCGAGTACATGAGAGGACATTGGCTCCACTCGGAGATTGTAGAATCTGGCGAATGTGTTGGGTGTCGCCCAGCCTGCAGCTCTGCAGATGTCTGTTAGCGAGGCGCCATGCGCTAGAGCCCAAGAGGACGCCACACTCCCGGTGGAGTGGGCAGTCACACCAAGGGGGCACGGTCGACCTTGCTGCTGGTATGCCAAAGCAATGGCGTCCACTATCCAGTGAGACAACCTTTGCTTGGAAAGAGCCTTTCCCTTCAGCTTCCCACCATAACAGACAAAGAGCTGGTCTGAGGTCCTGAAACACTGCGTTCTGTCTACATAGATGCGGAGAGCACGTACTGGACAGAGCAGTGCCAAGGCTGGGTCTGCCTCCTCCGGGGGCAGCGCTTGCAGGTTCACAACCTGGTCCCGGAAGGGAGTGGTAGGAACCTTGGGCACATATCCAGGCCGGGGTCTCAGGATCACGTGAGAGTAAGTCGGCCCGAATTCCAGGCACGCTTCGTACACGGAGAATGCGTGCAGGTCCCCTACCCTCGTGATGGAGGCCAATGCAGTCAGAAGCGCTGTCTTCATAGACAGGAAGTTAAGCTCGACTGACTGCAAAGGCTCAAAGGGAGCAAATCCGCAGGGCAGAAAGAACCACTGCGAGGTCCCAAGAGGGTACGAGAGGAGGACGAGGAGGATTCAGTCTCCTCGCTCCTCTCAGGAACCTGACGATCAGGTCGTGCTTCCCCACCGACTTACCTTCTATAAGATCATGCTGTGTGGCAAAAGCGGCGACATAGACCTTGAGGGTGGAGGGTGACAGCCTTCGCTCCAATCCATCTTGAAGGAAGGAAAGCACGACGCTGATCGAACATCTCCGGGGGTCTACTCGGTGAGAAGAGCACCAGTTGACGAAGCGGTTCCACTTCAACGCGTAGACGTGTCTCGTGGACGACGCACTAGCGGAAGTGATGGTAGCCACCACCGCTGGTGGTAGGGTACTCAAACCTGCCTCGTCCCGTCCAGGAGCCACACGTGGAGGCTCCAGAGATCGGGACGAGGGTGCCACGGGGGGCCCCGTCCCTGAGAAAGTAGGTCCTTCCTCAGAGGAATGGGCCAAGGAGGTGCTGTCGCGAGGAGAATGAGTTCGGAGAACCAGGTTCGGGTGGGCCAATACGGCGCGACCAGCAAGACCTGCTCCTCGTCCTCCCTGACCTTGCGCAGGGTCTGCGCAAGAAGGCTCACTGGGGGAAGCGCATATTTGCGGCTCCGCGGCCAGCTGTGCGCCAGTGCATCCGTGCCGAGCGTGCCCTCGGTCAGGGAATAATACCGGGCGCAATGGGTCGAGTCGTGAGAGGCAAACAGATCTGCCTGTGCGTCCCCGAACTGGTCCCAAATCAGCTGAACCAACTGGGGTTGGAGTCGCCATTCTCCAGGGAGGGGCTGAAACCGTGAGAGCTCGTCTGCACAGTTCAGGACTCCCGGAAAATAAATGGCACAAAGCGACCTCAGATGCTTCTGACTCCATAAGAGGAGGTGGCAGGCGAGTTGCAACATACTGCGGGAGCGCAGACAACCTTGACGGTTGATGTACGCTACAGTCGCGGTATTGTCTGATCGGACTAGTACATGCTGGCCCCTGAGCACGGCTCGGAAACGGCGCAGGGCGAGCTGTACAGCCAGCAACTCAAGGCAATTGACGTGCCATAGGCGCTGGGGTCCTATCCAGGAGCCCGCGGCAGCACGTCTATTGCACATGGCTCCCCAGCACATGGCTTGGAGGCATCTGTCGTTACAACAACATGCCGCGAAGCTCGTTCCAGAGGCACTCCGGCCCGTAGAAAACTGAGGTTCGACCACGGGGTGAAGGTTTGACGGCAAGTCGGAGTAACTGGTACTCGGAGAGTGCCGTGCTGCGATGCCCACCTCGGGACTCGGTCGCGAAGCCAAAGCTGAAGCGGTCTCATATGAATCAATCCGAGCGGCGTTGCCGCGGCTGCAGATGCCATATGCCCCAGGAGCCTCTGAAAAATTTCAGTGGAACCGCACTCTTGCCCTCGAACTATCTCAGGCAAGTCAGCAGTGACTGCGTGCGCTCGCTCGTAAGCTGCGCGGACATGGCAACCGAGTTGATGAGCATACCGAGAAAAGAGATCCTCTGCACGGGGCAAAGTTTGCTCTTCTCCCAGTTGACCCAAAGGCCCAGACGGGCTAAGTGCCGGACCACTAAGTCCCTGTGTTCGCAACCTGGTCTCGAGAGTGAGCTAGGATCAGCCAGTCGTCAAGATAGTTCAGGATACGAACTCCGTGTTCCCGAAGGGGAACAAGGGCTGCCTCGACGACCTTTGTGAAGACGCAAGGAGACAGGGCTAGCCTGAATGGGAGAACCGCGTACTGATATGCCTGCCGCTCGAAAGCAAACCGTAGGAACGGTCTGTGTCAAGGGGGAATGGAGACATGAAAGTAGGCGTCCTTCAGGTCGATCGCTGCAAACCAATCCTGGGGCCGCACACATTCTAAAATGCGTTTGGCAGTGAGCATCTTGAACGGCATCCTGTGAAGGGAACGGTTCAGCACGTGCAGGTCCAGGATTGGCCGTAACCCACCGGTTTTCTTCGGGACAATGAAGTACGGGCTGTAGAAGCCAGACCTCATTTTGGCTGGAGGGACAGTCTCGATCACACCCTTCGCCAGCAGGGTAGCAACCTCCGCTCTCATGATAGGGGCATCGCCACCGACCATAGTGGAGCGGACTCCCCTGAAGCGGGGAGGAGACGCGAACTGAATCGCGTAGCCGAGCCTGATCGTTCGTGCGACCCAGCGGGACAGGTTGGGAATCTCTAGCCAGGCTTCCAAGAACTGTACCAGCGGGGTCACGCGAACCACAGACTTCCCGTCGGTGGGGCAGCGAGGCGGTATGACTGGCCTGGACGTGGATGGCATAGCGGCCCGGGGGCACAGTCATAGACCGCGTCCTGACAGAGGAGACCAGGGAAGGACGAACGTTCCACGGGGGTCTGCTCTGCCAGGGGTCTGGCGACAGAGGAGGATGAGAGCGGCACGGTCCGGGGACGGCGCGCACTATCATCTGGCTCGGGGACAGAGGAGGACGAGGGGTGCACGCCCCGGGGGCGGCGCATAGTGTCGTCCGAGAATTCTGTGTGCTCGGAGACGGGAGAGTCAGTTCTTTCTGAATAAGGATTCTTCCCCGGCCCTCCACCAGGGAAAGGAGTGGCCCTGCTACCAGCTCCTGGAAAGAACTGAGTCCCATCTCTGAGGAGCCCATTTCAAGAGTTGCGCTTAACCCGGCGTATAGCGGGGGGCGGGGCTGGAGAGGGCTGCGCCTTCCCCTTGCGGCTTCCAGAGCCAGCCCGGGTGAACGGGCGGGCTGGGAGCCGCAGGAGGGCACCCTCGGTGGTGGGCAGACTGAGGGATCAGCTCGGACGGCGGGGCCGTCGGGGCAAAATAAGCCTCAGTCTGCTCGTGGGCGGTTGAGAACTGTTGGGCAAAGCCCTCAACCGCACCGCCGAAGAGGCCGACCTGGGATATGGGGGTGTCAAGCAGATGGGTCCGCCCGACATCCTGCACATCGGACAGGTTCAGCCACAGAATGGTGGACATCACCTGACCCAAGGAGCGTACGGCCACTTTCGTCGCTCGGAGAGCAAGGTCAGTGGCAGCGCGCAGCTCATTGAAGAGCCCTGGGTCAGTCCCGCCCTCGTGCATGTCCGTGAGCATCTGGGTCTGGTAGACCAGCAGAATGGCCATGGCATGCAGTGAGGCGGCTGCCTGTCCTGTAGCGCTATAGGAATTCGCCACAAGTGTAGACGAAAAACTATAGGCTTCGAACGGGTGCTTAGGATCGCGCCGAGAGGAAGCACTCTGAGGACACAGTAGCATCACAACAGAGCGTTCAACCCCAGTGTACCCATGGGCAGCGGCCCCGTCGAGGGAAGGAAGGGCGGTGGAGATCAACGAGGGATCGCTGGAAGACATGGGGGTCTTCGAGGATTTCGAGATCTCGGGATGCACATCCTGGAAGAAAGGTATTGGAGTGGACACTGACAGGAGTCAGCGGCCACACCCAAAAACCAATCGCCCAGCAGCGAGCGCTAAGGACAGGGTGAAAGGTTCCACTCTAGTCCGATGCTCGCAGTGGCCCGGGAAAGCATGGCCGTCATCTCAGGATCTGACTCGACAAATGCCATATGCACACCCGAATGTGGCAGCACTGTCAAATCTTCACTTCCTGAAGATTCTAGCCCGCCCTGTGATGCTGCGATGGACAACAGATCCGATTCTGGAGCGTCAAGGGAAACCCGCGGGGCATCCGAAAATAGACCCGGGGAATCCCCTGAACACTCGCGGGTTGCGTCACTGAAGAGGGGGGTGTGGTCCACGGACAAGCAGTCGGCGGATTTGTTCCACACTCACACCCTCAGGTCACCCTGGCCACCAGCCGAAGTAGCACCTCACATGGAGAGTGTTAGATCGGGGTGTGGATGAGGGGACTCTCTAACGAGATCATCGAGTCTCGACCGTAATGACGCGATGGCCACGTTCCCACGGGAAGAACATGAGTCATCCACAAACGCTGCTCTAGCGTGATCAAGCCCAAGCGCGCAGAGCAGAGAATGTGCCCATCAAAATCGGAATTGAGTCGACCGCAACCAGAAATGCACGGGCGAGCCGTCTTTAAAAAGGCGTGCCGTGTGCGAGCTCTTTTGTGAGAGGAGGAAAAAACTCTGCGATGTTGAAGCGAGCAGGGAGAAACACACTCATTGGCAGATCACTGCACAGATCAGCAGGCACTGGGAACTCGCTGCAGATCGCCGTCACACCTACACCGGAGAGAGTGGCTCGTCTCGTTGAGTGAAGTCAGAAATGGCTGTGGAGTGAAGAGATACTCTTGGCTCCGAAGCGAAAACATATCTGCATGTTGCGGCGTCTTCCGCTTTATATCCACAAGGTGGGGCGGAGATACGCTATGCAAATTCCGCAGACCCATGGCATTTCTTTGCCATTGGCTCGTTTTTGTATACTCGAAGTCGATAGGCTTTCGAAGCGAACCCCCATTCGTGGTCCTCCGACGGAACACGGAGTGACATCGAAAGGGAACTGATATTTTAGAAATGAGCAGCCAGTGCACATCAGGATATAGAGCAATGAGGAGAAGAGCAGAGCTGTAGGGATGCCTGAGTCAGGGGAAGATCAGACCGCTCTGTGCTGCTGCCCAAAAGCAACAACCTCTGAGCAACATACTAATGAGAAATGCAAAACATTTATGAGGGCTGATTAGCCCATGATGCCTCTGACCATTTAATAAGACATGGAGGAGAAAGATGTATGGGGAGATTTTAAAATAGTGAGAAGATGTGAAATGTGGATGTTTTATACAGACTGTAAGCAATTCAAAAGTTTGAGGTCTGTAAGATTTTGTGATGCTGTTGAAATAAGTCTCTTACACTCAACAACGAGGCATTTATAATGCATTTCTGTAAAATGCACTTTACAGAAAGTGCATTTACATTTCTGAAATGCACTTTCTGTAAAGCTACTTTGAAACAATATGTATTGTGAAAAGCGCTATACAAATAAATTTGAATTGAATTGAATTTATTTAAATATAGTAAAACAGTAACATTGTGAAAAAAAATATTATGATTTAAAATATTTTAACATATTAAAATGTAATTTAATCCTGTGATGGCAAAGCCAAATTTCCAGCAGTCATTACTCCAGCCATCAGTGTGACATGATCCTTCAGAAATCATTCTAATATGCTGATTATTAGATTAGCCTAATATTCTTTTGCTTAATATTTTTGTGGAACCCATGATCTTTTTCAGAATTCTTTGATCAATCGTAAATTCTGTAACAATTTGCAATAAGGTTTCATTAGTTAACGTTAACCACTTTAGTTAACATGAACTAAGAATAAACAATACTTCTGCAGCATTATTTATCTTACTTAATGCTAATTTCAACATTTACTAACACATTATTAAAATCTAAAGTTGTATTTGTTCAAATAAGTTCATGCACTGTGAAATAACATGAACAACTGTATTTTTATTAACAAAAATGAGGAAATACTGTACTGTGACAAATGCATCACTCATTGTTAGTTCATGTTAGTTACAGTTTTTCTGAATTGCTAAAACACATTTCTTGAAAGCATCACTCACTTTCTCAAAACCTTAACCACAAAACCAAATTTTCAAACCACATCCACAGAACCTCTGACTCTTTGGCAAAATCAAACAATAGCCTCAAAACCATCTGTGCTCAAAATCAAACAATGATCTCAGATCATACACACAGCCAGTCAAAATTGTAAACACTACATATCATTCATTAGACACTACATCAAAAAATGGAGAACACAGAATCCAAAGCATGCAAATACAGAAAAAAAAGTATATTGTAAAATAAGTAAACAAATTTAGCAATTTCGTAAACAAGTATAGTGATGACAACTTACAGTAGTAAGGTGAATAAATTGTATACCGTATCCACTGCAAGAATAGTTGTACTGAATATTGAATAGTAGGCCTATCAAATGTCTGTATCATTACAGTACTTGCATTCTGTGAAAATACAATGAGCCAACTGCAAAAGCCAAAAAGGTTACAGTAAAAAACTCTAAATGAAAAACATGCCACAGTAAAGTACACTCAGAAGAGGTGTGCAACTGCAAAATCGAGGTGAGTGAGAGAGATTTTATTCTGCTTCAGCATCATGTCTTCATGTTGGCCCGGCCGGAGGAGTTTCTCCACATCTCAGACAATGTCATCTCTGCAGCCAAAGGGAAAAACCCTAAAGCAGATTCAGCCTTGACAACATTCTCCACACCTTACTCTTCATCATCCTCTTCCTGCTTGTTCACCTCCTCTTACTCATCCTCTTCCTTCTTTTCCATCCATTGTTGGTATGAACATTCAGTGCAACATTTTGAGTAAATTTTGGGACTCTGAACTGTCTTGGATTATGTACAGTTGGTTTGGTCACATCGTTAGAAATAAGTGTGAACAATTTTGAGTCGTTGTGTGTAAACGATGACAACTGTGTTGCAGTTGTGTTTAACTTTCGCCTACCTGTATTTAGCATTTTGAAAAATAAGTGCATCACTGTGCAAAATGTGTTTTAGTGAGTGAGAATGTGTTTAGAGTTTTGAAAAAAAAGAGTGCATGAGATCTGCAAAGAGTGTTTTAACTACCTGAACTTGTTTAATGGTTTACAGAAAGTAAGTGATTGTTCAACAAATTGGTTAAAGTATTGCAAATTTATTTCTGAGAATGGGGTTTAGTGTTTTAGCAATTCAAAAAAACTGTAAAAAACTGTAATACATTAAAGAGTTAGTTTACACAAACATGAAATTTCTGTCATTAATTACCCATTTCGTTCCAAACCCATAAGATCTTCATTCATCTTCGGAACACAAATGATGATATTTTATATGAAATCCGAGAGCTTTCTGACCCCTCATAGACTGCAACTTTATTACCACTTTCAAGGCCCAGAAAGGTAAAGCCATTGTTAAAATAGTCCATGTGAATACAGTTGTTCAACCTTAATGTTTTGAAGCCATGAGAATACTTTTTGTGTGCCAAAAAACTTTTTTCAACAATTTTCTCTCTTCCATGTCAGTCTCTGACGCTGTTCTCGTTGTAAACACAGTGCAGCGCTTCTGGGTTCTACATTAGAGCGCCGGCTCAGTATTAACTGGCTCTTTTGTCACGTGAACAGAATCAGTTCATATAGAATAAAAACTTTTTTCCTAGAACACTGAACTGATATCTTCATCTCATAAAAGTGTACACGATTATAATGATTTGAAGAAATAACCAGCACTTAAAAAAGCTACATGTTGTACGTATTTTTAAAGCTTTTTTAAATTTATTTGTATGCCTTTATTGGATAGGACAGTTACAGATCAGACAGGAAAGCACAGGGTATTGAGCTGGGATCAGCAAAGGACCTTGAGGCGGAAATTGAACTCGGGTTGCCGGAGGCGCAATTGTGCGATATGTCAGAGCACTACCATGAGGCTATCTGCTCCGACAACATGTAGCTTTTAATTTGTAAAACAAATTCAGCTTTAACTTTTGAGATGACAGCCTGTATCATTGTTATACCCTGATCTCTCGTAATTCTGGAGAGAAAATGAAGTTTATTAAAAAAATATTGTCACAATATGCTTGTATTTTGAATGTCAGTGCTGCAGAGAGCATGCTGCACACACACGTTTTATTCGAATGGTACAAATCCACAATCAGCCTGAATCATAATCAGACCGTGTTTGTTCGTTGGCCAGAGCTGAACCCGACTGAGCCTGGTCTCTTCCAAGTTTTTCTTCTCTATTCAGTCACCTGATGGAGTCTGGGTTCCTTGCCACTATCACCTCTGGCTTGCTTAGTGGGAGACACTAAATATTTAACAATACTTTTGATTTGACAACAACAATACTGCACTGCTACTAGTGAAGTGAACTGAGCTGGACAATGACATCACTGTTTTCTGCAGAACTGCTTCATAGATGGAATAAACTAATTTAAAAATGTATTTTCTTTACAACGGAACTGAATCAACACCAAACTGATGTAAGGATTCAGGGCGGATCTAATCCGTGGGGAATTTGCATATCATAATTAATAATTGGTAATTAATAATTATTCATACATGTTTGGATTAGATCAGTCTTACATGTTAATAAATCTCCCGATAAGGGAGGATCTGTCATTCTACCTGCATGCGTGCATGTGAATCCCTGAAATTAACCACAAGTTGATTGCAGTTAATTACACGGACCATGTTTCACAAACAGGTAAAATGAATTAGCTCAATTGTCAGGATAATATTTGTGGGATCCACAATATCATCTTACTTTATAGGATTTCAGGAAACGCAATTCTCTGGCCAGAAGAATTGGGTTTCCCGCCCTATCAACACATACTCTTTAAAGTATCTTTAATTCGTAAAGCTTGTAGCATAAGTTAGACCTTTGGCACTTAAGGGACTTGAAATTGAGCAAAGAGACAGCACATCAATCAAAATGAATATAATGGATTTAATAAAGGCATGTCTACTTATATATTTACTACGGTACAGTAATATATATATATTTACAAACAAAAAAAACATAAACAACACAATAAGACATCAATGAACGAGAAAGTGTGTGAGATAGAGATATGGATAAATTACACGCGTGAGAGCGAGTAAGAGAGAGAGAGAGAGGGTTACGTTCACCTAGACAGTCAACTTTCCTGAAACAACACGAAAACACATTCTTAATGCTCTGAAAACAGGGTAACCCAAATTTACTTGCATGTGGAAGGGTTCTCTCATGTGTTGTTGCGTTCCTTGAGCGGCCTGCATGGTCTAGCCGCGTTTTGGACGGCAGATCTTTTGTTCTCCGTGCGCGTGCGGCCCGCATGGTTTAGCTGCGTGCGTGAGCTGAATCCTTGGTTCCGTGGAGTCACGTGATGCGGCGCGAGTCTTTGAACAGCGGTCGGAAGTCTTTTAGGTCACGTTACCAACGGAAATAGTTCGGCTCAGGTCATTTCACTTCGTGGAAGTGAAACAAGTTGAGTACAGAAAACAGATCTTAGGCTAGAAAGTAAAGAAAAGATCCAGGATAGGATCTGATCCCCTGAGGGGACATCCGCGTGAATTACATGTTTCTGACGCGCTGGAAAGTTCAAGAGAGAGTTTGGCGGAGCCGCGCTCCTACATTTATCACCTCGGAGAAATCCATCCCCTTCCTGTTCACTGGGCCAATCGGGGAATGGATGTTGCACGCGGGAACCCTCGGTTTATTGTCCTTTGTTTGGGAGAACGTGCCCCTCGTGGTACAGGGGTGTGTTCAAGGAGGGTGTATAGTTTAACAGTTTGAATCTTCAATGGCGGTAAAACCTATTAAAAATACACTTTACTTTATATCTCTTTGCATATTCAGATAGCCCGTTCCATGAGCATTTTAGAGGTGTCAAACACATCAAATGAAAGTCAAAGGAAAAATACAGAGGTATTTAATATGCATAAAGAAGGTATTTCTAATGTCTATTTATGCTGTGGCCAAACAAAGATATTTCACTGTGACATGGGGAAAAACACATACATTTAACAAAATATATTTAATGGTTTTTATGTCTTTACCCAACAGAAATGTCCGTCTCTTTGTTCAGAGACATTCTGCGACATTCCGATGGGTTATAAAGTCTCGTAACAGGAGCTTCCCTCGTGTGTTGGGGGAGGGAGGGGCTCGTGTGTGTGTGTTTGTGTGTGTTTGTGTGTGTTTTTCAAGTTCCAGGCCTTTTGGGGCTAAAGGCTTTGGGATTTTAGCACGGAGGTATTTAGTTATTCAGATTCACCCTCGCCCAGTCCTTACACTGACTTCAGCTGAACAATGACACTATTTTCTTTTAGAGCTGCTGTACAGCCCAAATGAACTCTATTGCATTATTTAATCATTTTCCTGTTATCGCTGCATAGCTGCTTTGAAACAATCTGTATTGTATAAAGCACTATATAAATAAAGGTAGCTTGACTTGACTTGACACGACACGACACGACACGACACACACACACACACACACACACACACACAATCAAGGGGGGGGGGGGGCTGGAGTTCTAGTATGAGAGATGGACAAGGATAAGGAAATATTTGATTGCAGTAGTAAAACACTCTTTCTTGGTGCATTTTGGTTCTGCTGTGTAGCTTGTGTTTAAAAAGGAAAAGTTATTGCATACAAAACCTATAATCCTTTAATGGTATTACAACCATCCCTCAATATCAATATCCACATTACAGTCAATATCAATCTCTTCTCTCCGCAAGATGACAGGATCAGTGGATAGTTTTAGCATTAGGAAGTCATACTGGCAGACAATCAAGCATTTGACAGTCATGGACAGTGGAATCCATTGAATGCTAGATGCAGTTATGAGCAAAAGAGGGGAAAAAAGCAATGGTTTGACAAAAAAAAAGACATAATGATTGAGCATTGCTCGTATCCGTATAAAACCACTCGTCACCACAGATCCAGGAAGAGAAAGCAAGCTCCAGTTCTTAGCCCAGATGTAAAGTGGATTACCTTTGTGGTTGCTTTTCTAAGGCCTTAGTCAGTACTGAAATATTGAAATGAATCATCAGGAGAGAAGAAGGGAATGTGTGTGGGATTTGTTGAGAGTTTACACTTGGGTGTCATGTTATTTCACAAGAGGGAGGGATGCGTCCTTGGTGGAAATTTAAATTCAGGTACTCCTTTATGGAAGTGCAGCCCCTCCCCTGGGCTAAGTGAAAGCCGCATTCTGTATTCTATCAGCAGAGAAGGCAATCTCTCGGCTCATCCGCTTTAAACCTATGTGAAGGTTAGGGTCAATCCACAGCTGATTGTAATTACATTAAGTCCAACTGTTGATTACGTCTTAAGATGATATTTAAGAACGTGAGGTCACAGGGAAAAGCTTTATGACCTGAGAGTCCAAAGGAAAAGGTGTAATTATCACACATCTAAGAGGCCTGGGTGTCCTCTGCAGTTACACTTATGCGAACAGAGGCCTTGCAAATGCAAAACCTATAATTGCAATGTAAGTCACAAAGAGAACATCCTGAATACCAGGAAGCGATTCATATACAGAGACACACATTCAGTAAAGGTCCAACCAATCTTAAAAACTTCTCAGAGGTACCACGTCCATGGTTAAGAGTCACAGTGCCCTCTGCTGGCCTTCTTATCTCTCTCAGCCTCTTACAACCTCTTATGCCAATGGTAAATCTTACAATGTATTCAGAGGTTACAATCATTTGACTGCTGAGTCATTGCAGATCTGTGGTTGTCCATTACCCATAAACAGCAACTACTCTAAAATTCATTTTAGCAAGTTATTGTTCTACCACTTAATTGCACAGCATCTAGGCTTACAACATGTAGATATGATTTAGGATGTGATGCAACACGTGATGCGATAAAGAATCAACAAGAGCTTTTAGTCAAAGAAAGAGGTTGATTGAGCAGAAAAAAAACATAAGGATTAACGCTTGCAGACAGTGTGTCTAATAATTCAACTGTGGATGTTAAAAGGAAGAAGAAAAAAGTTTCAGAAAAAGGATATTAAAGAAGAAAATACAGAGCTATGGTTATGTCATGACTAGCCATTTGCTCTTGAATTCAACGCAATTTTTCACACTTTCCGAATCCCAAACTCCAGTCCCTTAACTCTCTACTTCTTGGGTCCTGGGTAATCCCACTTTGATTTAACTAGTCCCCAGATTGAGCCAGCAACCTAACATCCCATTGGCTTTCTAATATTTCTGTGGTGTTCCTTTAGCTCAATTGCTGCTAGAAATGCCAACATAATTGGTTCAAACCTAAATGTATACACTGACATTTATGTATTTGGCGCTAATCAGTGCATCCCGTGTGCCTGATGTGCAAACAGAGTGTGTTACCATTGAGAACTGTGGATCTCACACATTCATAGTTGGCCAAACTACTATTTCACTAATCTCACCTGAAATGTCTTGGAAATATATTTGCCTACATATTCCAAAGTTGCATCTGAATTTCCTGGGATGATTCTGAAATTACAGATGTTTTGAAGGCAAGCACAGACCACAGGGATTTCATTCTGTACGTACAGAATCCAGATTGGGATACGCAATCCCCAGCTGAGACAGTTACATTGCTTTTCCTTGTAGGAGAAAAATCACTGTTTTCTACATCTTCATAACTGACATCATGGCTCCAGGGCCTCTAAAATCCAGCATAACAAACAACAGCTCATCAAGATTGAGTGAAGAAGCAAATGTACAGAATGCATCTAAAGCTATCAATATTTTAAATGAGATATGGGCACCTTTAAAACACTTTCATGGATTACTATTACTGTTTAATCTGATGTAAAACAATACACAGATAAAGGAAGAGTCTGCATCTTATCAACACTATATCACTAAACCTATTTTGTATTTACAGTGAACAAACTAATACATTGAGTACCTTTCTGCTTTGGCCATATTTTACCTTTCTGAAGAAATTAGAGCAATCTGATTATATGCCAAAGCCACACTGAACCATCATAACCCTTTAGCCCTGTCTGCCATAGAGGCCAAGTGAGGATGGGAGGTTCGCTAAACCCTACAAAATAAGAACGATCTCAGACCTCCAAATCATTCCATTCAAGCAACATAGACTGTCGATTGACCCTATTTCCAGAGGTTGGCTCAATAATGCACTGGTGTTATGTCTCTGTCACCCCACCTGGTTATCGACAGGTGCAGGAAGAATTACGCCTGAGCTCTCCTGACGAGTTTGGAAATGTATTCCTTTTGAGTCTGCCCGGCTCCTTCCAACCATTCACCCTATAACCCCATTGAGGCTTTTAGCCGCCTAAACCAAACTGAAATGAAATGCGGTCAAGGGAGATTCACCTCCAAAAGAAACGAAGGAAAGAAGAAAGGTGCATGTAGCCTTTATTATTTCCCTCCAAGCTTTCTGTCTGGTGTTGTGTAGTGGAGCACAACCTCAGAACATTGAAGTTCGTTTTTTTTTTCTGTATCGCCAAGTGCTGTTAGCACAGGATATGTAGTTCAGAGGAGCTCAACTGTGATGTGCACAATAATAAGCTCTTATCTATTGTTATGAGAATTTCAACTGCCATGTTAGAGCTTTTGAATACAGAACAATCTGCCGTGTAATGGTACAAAACTCCGAACAATCCAAGACATGATCATTATGGAGTTATAACATAGTTATTTATTCATCTGATTAACTTTCAAGCCATAGCTTGAGAAAATCAAAGCCATTCTGACACTCCGTAGGACACTCACAAAGCTGTCATCTCTGTCATCTCAGAGCCAAATTTAAACTCCTCTAGTTCACAGTCCTTCCACTTCTTAAATGTTTTCAGAATCTATCAGAATATGCTTCCTCATAATTGTAAACTCAAAAAAATTATGGGTTGTTTCAAACCATGTTTGGGTCAAATATGGATAAACCCAATCATTGAGGTTTTAAATTTAATAAAAAAAATTCAACCATTGGTTGGGTTTGTCCATATTGAAGCAACCCAGTATTAGATACAGTATCTGACTGTAGCTGAAATGAGAACAGAGAGCTTGACTGACATTTAGAGAAGTCCCACTAAATGTGAAAAATTCAATTTTGGATCATTTTGACTGAAAAAAAAAACTTTTTATTGTTTTCTGTTTGAGTTGAAGGAGTTGGAGCAGAAAACCAAAACAATCAAAGATGATGTGATTGAATTCTGCTGCTGTGCGCTTGTGGCCACTCTATTGTGAGGGTATATAAGCTGAAGCAGTGTGTGTGTGTGCAGAGCACTGCAAATTAAAGGGGTCATATAATGCCATTTTCATACAAGTTAATTAGAGTCTAAATGAAAAGTTTGTAATATACTTTCTAATATACTATTCATTAGTATTGTAAGAAAAAACAAATTTTACCTGGTCAAAAACAGCTCTGTTTTCAGCACTCCGTTTCAGTGCATATGCCTTTAAATGATAATGAGCTTCGCTCACTCCGCCCCTCTATTCTGGGGCGTTTTGACAACGCATGTGGAGTGTTGCCTTGACAACAGTTGAGGGTATATTTTGGAGAAAGAATGGCAGCGGGAGTCTCTGAGGACACATCTGTGCAACCGTATCACATGGGCGTCGGAACCATTGTATATGGGTGGGACAAGACCCACCCACTTTTTAAGACCAATGATATTGGACCCACTCAGTTTTACATTCTGAGCAAATGACTGTTCGCTTTCCAGAGCGCCCTAAGTAAAATCCATTCCACTTGAGGAATGTCCTAATGAATTAAACTCAATTTCGCTGAAATCGCTACATTATATTTCTCAACGAGACGCAACTCACGAAAATAACCGCCCATTGTACCCTTCCAGTCAAATATTGCGTTGCAAACATCAATAACAGCCTTAACAGCTTTGTCAATGCTGACAAATGACCATGGTATCAGCGGGATAATCCATGGATAGTTGTGCATTTAATGCAGGACATGGAGTTTACTTGTTTAAGTAAAAGGCATCAGAATACATGATGGCATTAGTAAAAATTTTCTGGGGGAGGACCCACCCACTTTTTTCTTGCTTCCGACACCCATGCCGTATCAGTTAGTACCGGAGTCGCACCTGGAACAAGATGACGGCCGCAAAGAAGTTGGACCATAAAGGCTCGAACAGGACGTTTCTGAATGGTTGGTTAACATATTGTCACTTTGATCTATCTTTGTGTACTGGCAGGGTAGAGTAACTTAGTGAGATGTACGAACGCTATGTGTTTACTGATGTATACGTACTCAGTTTGTAATAACACAATAACCATAACGCGTTGTTCATTATAAACGTGGGATTATGAATTATATTGAGAACGTCGTATAGAAAACATGCCGTAATGTACCCTGAGTGTAAACCTTACCTGCATTCACCGTGAAGCGTGCAAGCGATTTGCAAAGATTAATATAAAATATAAAATTTTACACTCACTTCTTCTTTATACTGACCCTCGTTTATAAAGCAGTCTGGTGAGAAATGATTCGTGCAAACATGAAAGCATTGACGTTGCTCGTGGGGAATATTCCCTTCGAAAACAAAACTCAGCCCCTGTGTCTTCAGCGGTTCGGATTTAGGAAGATCAAAATTACTGCTGTGTTCGTTATTAAACCCAAGAACAGAACACCACAATCGCTTAGACACCATTCTGCTCCAGCGTATAAACAATGACAGACTATGATGACGGACTATGATGACGGCTTGCTCAGGGGTGCGTTTCCCGAAAGCATCGTTAGCCAACTATGGTCGCAAGTTCCGTCGTTACCAATAGAGTTCAATGGAAATTGCGTTGTAAAGATTGTATATGTAAAGATTTTTTAAGAGTTCAGTAAGAAATACTGTAGTGAACATAATATTATCAAGACAGGGACAGAGGGCCAAAATGTTGATGATGACTAAAGGATGACTACGATTTGCCATGTTAAGATAGTAATGGTAACTGATGGTAATGCATTTGAAAGACAGAGAGAAAAGTACAGATGGACACATTGAATGTAAGTATTTGATAATCTATGACCTTGGTTTCCTTGGTAGAGTGCCAGACCACTTCCCTCAACTTCCATTTTACCTTTTTTTTCTGTTCCTCACTGCCATTTAACATTCCAGATGGCGTGGGAGCTAGAAAGGAAACAAGACACTGTCTATCTCTCAGCTGAGAGAGGAAGGATGAACGAACTGTGAACCTGAGAAAGAAATGACAGGTGGTATGTTTTGTTTCGAGGATTGCCATCCCAGTCTTGAATGTGATTTGCAAAGGGCCCAATTACCTGCGAGTCACGACTCTAGATGTTGGTAATGATTCCATAATTCATTCCCTTCTATAATTCCATCACGATTGAATCGTTTCTATTGTGAGGTATATTTTCAAACTTTTAGGAGAATGTGTGGGTATTAGTTTAAGAGGCAGCAACAACTATTGTTACGGATGGTGTATGGCTGGAAGCACGAGGAGACGAGGAATAACTAGTAACAGGATTTAATTACAAAAACTCAGGAGCACATACACACACACTTGACATAAACGCACCATATACAAACGAGAACCGACAAGGAGTGAAGGAGAACACAGGGTTTACATACACAGAGAACGGATCATGGGAACAAGACACAGCTGGGGCAAATTAACTAGAAACAGGTGAATGAACTAAACAAACGAGGAGTGGGAAAACTGGAAACAGGACTGAACCAAATATACTAAACAGGGGGAAACAGGACATACATGTAACATTAGCTCCCCCTCCTGCAAGGCGCGTCCTCGCGCCGAGTAACATCAATAAGGGTGGGGGGGTGGGCGCCCTGGAGGCTGACGAGGGCGTGGCCTACCCTGAGCAGGAAGCCTCCAGGGCGGAGCAGGACGTGCAGGAGGCCAGGGCGGAGCAGGACGTGCAGGAGGCCAGGGCGGAGACTTTCCCTCGGGCGGCCATGGCGGAGACTTTCCCTCGGGCGGCCATGGCGGAGAATCCCCTTCGGGCGGCCATGGCGGAGACTTTCCCTCGGGCGGCCATGGCGGAGAATCCCCTTCGGGCGGCCATGGTGGAGAAGCCACTTCAGGTGGCCAGGGCGGAGAATCCCCTTCGGGCGGCCATGGCGGAGAATCCCCTTCGGGCGGCCATGGCGGAGACGCACCTTCAGGTGGCCTATATCCCCCCCCCCAAACTTTCTTGGGGGGAATCACAGGCTCTGGGACAGGCTCTGGGACGTGGACACTCTCTGAGTGGGCAGAAGGGACATGGAAAGTCTCTGGCTGGGCTAGCGGTGAAGGCCCGGCAATGCTGGATGGAACCAGCGGTGAAGGCTCAGAAGGGCTGGACGGGACCAGCGGAGAAGGCTCTGGCTCGGCCGGCGTGACGTGAAGCTCAGGCTCGGCAGGCGTGACGTGAAGCTCAGGCTCGGCAGGCGTGACGGGAAGCTCAGGCTCGGCAGGCGTGACGGGAAGCTCAGGCTCGGCAGGCGTGACGGGAAGCTCAGGCTCGGCAGGCGTGCAGGGAAGCTCAGGCTCGGCAGGCGTGCAGGGAAGCTCAGGCTCGGCAGGCGTGCAGGGAAGCTCAGGCTCGGCAGGCGTGCAGGGAAGCTCAGGCTCGGCAGGCGTGCAGGGAAGCTCAGGCTCGGCAGGCGTGCAGGGAAGCTCAGGCTCGGCAGGCGTGCAGGGAAGCTCAGGCTCGGCAGGCGTGCAGGGAAGCTCAGGCTCGGCAGGCGTGCAGGGAAGCTCAGGCTCGGCAGGCGTGCAGGGAAGCTCAGGCTCGGCAGGCGTGCAGGGAAGCTCAGGCTCGGCAGGCGTGCAGGGACGCTCAGGCTCGGCAGGCGTGCAGGGACGCTCTGGCTCGGCAGGGCTGGACGTGACCAGCTGTGAAGGCTCGGCTGGGCTGGACGGGACCAGCTGTGAAGGCTCGGCTGGGCTGGACGGGACCAGCGGTGCGGGCTTGGCTGGGCTGGACGGAACCAGCGGTGAGGGCTTGGCTGGACGGAACCAGCGGCGAGGGCTTGGCTGGCTGGGATCAGTGGCGGAAGCTCTGTGTCCCAGTCAATAAGCTCCTCCTCTTCTCCTGGACCGATGGTGAAGGGAGAGCCACAGCTCGCCAATACCCACTCAACAAAGGCCTCGAAGTTCCCCCGAGGCCCATCTCCGGGCAGGCGTGCTGTGGTCTCGGCGTTGAGACCTGCCCGGAAGAACACACAGAGGCTGGTGTCATCATAATGGACAAAGGGTACCAAGTCCAAATACCTCTGTGTGTGGGCCTCGAGGGAAAGATCCTCTTGGGAAAGCAGCATGATCTTTACTGCTGCCAAATCCATATTTTCGGTCGGTTCTTCTGTTACGGATGGTGTATGGCTGGAAGCACGAGGAGACGAGGAATAACTAGTAACAGGATTTAATTACAAAAACTCAGGAGCGCACGCACGCACGCACGCACGCACGCACGCACGCACGCACGCACGCACGCACGCACGCACGCACGCACGCACGCACGCACGCACGCACGCACGCACGCACGCACGCACACGACATAAACGCACCATATACAAACGAGAACCGACAAGGAGTGAAGGAGAACACAGGGTTTACATATACAGAGAACGGATCATGGGAACAAGACACAGCTGGGGCAAATTAACTAGAAACAGGTGAATGAACTAAACAAACGAGGAGCGGGAAAACTGGAAACAGGACTGAACCAAATATACTAAACAGGGGGAAACAGGACATACATGTAACAACTATAGGCTACAGGTTTCGAAGAATTTACAGATGACTTCTTACATCTTAGCAACTTCAGACGTGAATTTTTTTCACTGAGGAAAATCCAATTTTATATTTATATTTATATTTTCTCTTCTCCAATGTAGAAATGAGTCTAAATAACAAGATTTGTGCCAACTCATTTTTTATTAGATTTTTTTTCTACAATGGATGCCACTGATGTAACGTAAAAGTGCTCTTATTTTAACATGATTATGAACTAGAGTTGAAACATATACTATATGTGAAATAGTTTTGAAGATTTTCAAAAGTAAATGCAACAAATGAGCAATGCAATAAGAATGTAGAAAAAAGGGTGAGATGATAAGATGAATTCTTGTTTAAATATTATTGTTGCTTGCAGTGAGTGAATCTAAGTATATGTATGTCTGTGTGTGTTTGTGTTTATGTCTGCTTGATTTGATAAATATATGATTGTGTGCATTGTAGTATTAAGGCATCAGTGTGTGTGTTGCTGTGTATTCCCTCATTTCACATTCATGGTTTCTCTCTCACACTAAAACCACTGAAAAAGTTTATAGTTATTTTGAGGATGAATAAAATCATATTGATAAAATTAATAATTCATAAACATTAATCCTCATAAAAAATTAACAGAATTTGTAGCTCTGTATTTTAGCTTTGAAATGCTAGCACACATTTCATAACCTGGCACACAAAGTGTTATGTGTTCCTGCTGACAGTTTCTGTTGACATTTTTTAAGACGTGATGTATGTACTAAGTGATGATCAACCCTGAAAAATCATCAAATTAACTTTAAATATTATCAAATTATAATAGATGAAAGTTGATGATGCTAACATTAACATAAAACTAGTAAATGTAAAATGTGCAAAAATGGGCCTTGCCTTTATTTTGTGATGCCTGAAGTTCAATCAGATTAAAGTTAGGCATCATATTGTTGTGATTGGTTGATCATGGACCAATCAGTGACCAGGCAATACTTATATCATATAAGAACATAGTTTTATCAGTATAAACCAAAAACCATGTGATGTCCATTCCAATGGACACAGAATCTGAAGGGGTTAAGCAAATTTCTTTTTTTACAGCTTGTTTGGTTGAAGATCTAAAAACATGACTTGTTTCTACATGACTGGATATCTGCAGTAATGGATCTTTCTTTAGAAACCTCTTGATGGCAAACCATAGTCATTTAAACTTCCTGGGGTTCTATTGTACATTTTTGATGATACTGGATCCTGCTAATGGACAACACGGTAAACAGCCACAAACATGCCGTATGTCCATTACGGTGCATTAATTGGGATAGAGCTGATGCGTTTATGGGGCTCGAGTCCAGCCACCATCCATCAGTTAACTAGATGTGGGACCTTGCTTCCTTTGTCTCAGCGTATTTTTCTTCCTACATATGTAGCCAGCGAAAGATAAATAGAAGCAGCATCGGGGGAGTAAAGTAATTTTCCTGCAAATTATAGAAGTGGAATGAATCTTCCTGCGCCCACCGTATTCACCATTTTAGCAGCCATCAACATAGTGCTCATCTCATACTTTTCAAAGCTGGTTAGAAAATAAATAAAAAATGAAATAAGTGAAATGACAACATGAGATGTAGCAGCACTACTTGACGCTCCCCCCGCAAACACACACACACACACACACCCTCCTCTCGCTCCACTCTCCTGAGCATTACAAACCTATCTGCGGGATGACAACCTCACTGCCACAACAAGCCCCTCTCCTCTCAGCTTTAGTTAAGGGATGTCTGCCATGATAACCAATGCCTTCACTCTGTATGTGCTGTAAAACCACTCAAGCTCTGGCTCAATTCCCAACACAATAAGACCTGTGTTCTCCTCTCTGCTCCCCTTGGTTGAACTTCATGGGGCTGAATTTTTACGTTTCTTTGCAGGGCATCTGCAGGTTATTCTGCTAGATTGTAACATGGTGGAGAGTGCAGTGTGCCGGCCCCTTCTCTTCCAAATTGTGCACATATCAAACAGAAAGCTGATTAAAAGAACACACTGCCTCTGTATTCTACCGTAGGCTACCATAGATGAATTTAAAAGTGTTGTTGTTCAAAGGCATATTGCCAAAGATCAACAAATGAGAGGGGGAGAACTTTGCAGAGCCTTAGTTTTTATTTATCATGATCCAAGAACAATTTGCTTTGTTGCCACTGATGGGCAAGTTTCAAAACAAATTACATCATGCTTTATTCGAAGTCCTCTCTTAAGGTGATGATACACGGGGCAACTTTTTGAGCAATGTTGCTGGGCAATCTAGCCGAGCGATTGTTTCTTGGGCACTTTCCCATTGAAATTGGACAATGCATTTCAATCTGGATAATTTAGGTCGGTCGTGGGCCCTGTGTCTCATCTGTTTGCCCGTTGACGGCAACATTGCCCAGCAACATTGCTCAAAAAGTTGCCCTGTGTATCATCACCTTTACTCTCACTGTGTTTTTTGTATCAGTGTTGAGTTTAAACCAGTCGTTGCCCCAGTCCTGCTGCCCACTTGAATCGATAGCAAAAGTTTGACTTCAGTGCCCGACCTATGGTATTAAAAACTGGGGGAAAATCTTAGAAAACATCTTCACTGATGATGTGAAACAAAATTTTATGAAACACACTGTTTAATGTTAGCAGGTAGAAGTTTTCAGTTAGTTGTGTGTTTTTCAAGCATTTTAACATACGACGATTCAAAAGTCTCTTAGCAGCATTCATTAATCCAGTCTTACATGATCCTTCAGAATTCATGCATCTCTTATCATCATTGCTGAAAACACTTGTGCTGCTTAGTATTTTTGCAGAAAAATTTTTTTGATGAACAAACATTTCAAAATTAGAATAGATTATATATATATATATATATATCCATTATCACAGGTAAATGTGATAATGGATGAAGAGTCCGGGCAGAGAGTTATGTAGTTTGTGAGGGAATGACAATAGTCTGATGTGGAGTGCCCTCTGGTGGCTCTAAAGGGCACTCCAGCTGGTGACAGTTGCAAGTATATTGTACTCTTCTACCAATTTATTATATTTTACTCTCTTGCATTGTATTTACATGTTTCACGCTGTTGAATGACCCTCATATAGACCATAGAAAGCAGCATTATGTAGGTTTGAATAACAAGAAAAGCAGTACAACAAATGCTTAGAATCGACATGAAATGGAATGGAATGTCTGGCACAATATCCATTTGAATCATTTAAATCATGATATCTCTAATCTCTGCCTAAACACCAGCCTTTTAAACAATCGACTGGAAACTCGCATTAAGATCTGCCTCCATTCAATCAACAGCTGATAGAACCAAGTCAAATTTAATTATTTTTCAATAATCCATTTCACTTGAATACACATCACAATACGGAAGAAAAGATCTGTCGCTGCTTCAGTTCCATCTTTGTCGCTGCTTCAGTTCCATCTTAACTTTAAATAATTAAACACAATTAATGCACGTTTAGTCATTATTAACTAAGTGACTGGCATGTAATTTATTGCAAAAATTGTTAATTCTCTTCTGTCTCAGTGGATCACCATAGGTTTTACTTATAGAGGGGCTCATCCAAATTAAACTTGTTCAGTTCAGAAACAATAAGCATTTTTAGATTCTCCTTTAATCTCATCCAGTCATTTCAAAACCTTATCAGTTTGCATAAGACTAAGGCAGATAAGAGAGGAAAAACGAATATCTCCTGCACAAAGTCAGATGTAGGATGTTATGAAGTCAGGCCCTCGCTGTTGCTGTGCTGATGGAGGAGATGATTAAAGAGGAGCTAGCGATGCAGAGGCGTTCCCAGACTATTAATAAGTCTGACATATGACTACTGCAACTCAAAGGGAACGACATTATGGCTTGGCTTCTCTTTAGTAGGTTTTTATAAAATAGTATAATGATTCAAAAGGCCAATTTTGTTAAGCATTAGTGGTGAAAACTGGAACCCAATGTTTGTACAATCAATTGAAGGCCGAATGGATTATTACAAAACTACTGTAATCCTTTAGGTGACCTTTATGAATGACTTACATAAGGTGCATATTCTTTTACTGATTAGTCTGTCCAGCATGCTCAATATCCTAGCATCGAGTTTTAACAATCTTAAAGTGCAGCATGTCACTCTAGAGTACAAATCCATATTCGTCATCACTAAACACCTGGCTAAATTGTGGCCTATTATTGAAAAATCAATAGGACTTTCCTGAGGCTCAATGGACCAGCTGCCAATCACGAGTCCACATTTACAGAAAGAACAATCCACAGGCCCACACAACTGATGGATATTACTTCTAAATAAATATATTTTATATATTGGCTGGCCCTGAAAAGTGCACTCGTTGATCTGCAGCAGTTTTACAAGGGGAAAAAAATTCCCAACAGGTACGTTTTTCTAAGCGTCTTCCTGTGCTGAAAAATCAATTCAACTGCACTGAAGCTCAATGGACCAGCTGCCAATAATGAGTCCACATTTACAGACAGAACAATCCTACAGGCCCAAACAACTGACATATGTCACTTCCACTTTGATAGTCATTCATTTAGGTAGTTAGAGCATCAGCTGCACAGTTCTGCATCTGTTTAATGTTTTCCAGGAGAATGGTTTTTAAATAAAATGATTACTTAGTATTTTAAAAGTTGTGTAACACAAAATGTAGAGATTGAGAAAAATGCGCAGGAGGATTAAGAAGTCAGAAGGGAAAGTTTCAGAAGAATGGAAAATCAGGAACCAAAAAAAATGGTTAAAAAACTTGGAGAAAAGTTTGATCTCTTCAGATCAGCAAGTGAGCTTGGCTGTGAAAAATAATTGCAAGTACCTTTTTAAGAATGTTGAACATGACATCAAATTTTGATTATTTGATTTGGGGTAAAAGAAGTGAGCCAAAAACACCATTAAACCAAATGAAAAATAAACCCTTGAGCTTTTTTTAGATTTTTTTTCTGTGACCCTATAAGAAAACAGAAATGTGACTGTCATTATGTAATGCAGGCCTATTTTCCAAATGGAAAATGGAAGCTTCAATTGAAGATACATTTCAGTGCAATTTGATTTTTGGCCCGTAATCTCAAAAAGTCACATAATCTCAGGTATTGTACCAACTGATCAACCTGTCAAATGACAGCATTTTGCAATAATTTTTGCAATAAAAACACCTCACTGCATGCTTTGTCGTATATCAGCTTCATATACACAAAACAGGATCATCACCTCAAGCCACCTAATATGCTACCACAGAACTACACTAGTGACCTGAAAAAAAGATGATAGCTGAGTGATATTTGTAGTATTTTTTTTTATAATGATATGAATATGCATCATCTCAGAGACATCTTTGTTATAGAAAGAAGAGTAGATACTTCATATTCTACTACCAAATAAACAAGAGAGCATCTTGGAACATCGCAATACCAAAATAAAGATCAAAACTACAAAGAAATGAAGATGATAACTGTAATAATAAGTGCATTTCATTAAAATAATTTTGTAAATAAGTCTTTTAGCGCAGCGCGATAGTGTAACATACTCTTTGAGAGGTATCATTTTTCTCATGACTCGTGATGATGGGCATTACAAAGTGTTGTACTTTCTTCCCTTTTGATGTAACATTAGAAAAAGTCCACTTACTGCACATGCTTCAGCCACTTGCTTGGGAACACATAAAAGTGTTGGTGTATTGTTTAAAACTGCCCAAAAGAGGAAAACACAATTTCATTACAATGAAGTACACTGGGGGGAAATGTGATCAATAACTCATGGCAACATATTTTTTTTACATGTAGTTTCACAGTCACACATGTAGACTTTCACAAGTCAAAGCAATTCATTACTACTCAAGGTTTAACAGCTGATATGACTGGGCAGCCATTTGGATTATAGGCCTACTTAATTTAATGCAGCAACTAATTATTTTACAGTGTGCTAGGATCATTTAAAGTTCATTTACCAGCAGTGAAGGTGTTCTGCTCCTGGCATCTGGCTGTGGGTCTGAGAAAGAGCTGAACCCAGGGATGCCCTCCAATGGGTCGTTCACATTCAACCCAAGAGCCAGCTCTTCTGCCTGGGTAGGCTATAATGTGGGGGTGCAGGACCACCACCTGTTTGTTTTTCTTTTCTTTTTTTTTTCTCAGCCTTTTTCTTCGTTGCTTTTATAAACAGGCAAACATTTATTAACAGTGCCTTTCGGCAATCACGCCGGCGTGATCTGCTCACTTTTTTTCTTATCAGTGCAAAACAAACTCAAAATACTTTGTTGATTTTGATCTTACATATAAGTGTTACACATCATCCAATACTGTTGTATTGAATACACTTGTACTGTGTACACTCTTATTAACATCAAAACCTTGTGTTTTTGTAAAATAAATTAAATAAACAGGGTGCGCTTTCAGCTCACACTGTCTCCGCAAAAATCTTTCTGAAACGCGTCCGAAAAATGAACTGTA
Organism: Tiaroga cobitis; assembly: GCA_030578255.1. NCBI lineage: Eukaryota > Metazoa > Chordata > Actinopteri > Cypriniformes > Leuciscidae > Tiaroga > Tiaroga cobitis. The sequence continues at coordinate 36,991,664 of CM060597.1, forward strand.
ACTCAATAAATACTTGTCACAGAGACACGAAAGATTTCTCTTTATGAAGCTGAAATTCTCTTCTTTTAAATGAAGTAATTTATATAAAAAAGCAACTATTCTCAGTTGATGTAATCTGTATGAAAAGAGAGAGATGTCGATATTTTTCCTTTCACATAATTATTGCGTATGACGTGTTAATGTGACCACGCCCACTGAGAGCGCACGCTATTCAAACGTTAATGTTGAGGCAAGCCATGAAAACGCCCACATCAGAACGCCCTAACCTTGATCTCGTCTTGCTGCGCAGTTAGGAATAATTCCTGGAAAAGTTAACTCAGTTACCTGTTTCATTTCGAGGAGCATGGATTCCGCTGATGTAGTAAGTCATTTATTCTTAAGTGCTTTGTTCTAATCGCGTTATTGAATAGTGTCTGTAAACTGCACAAAGACTGTTTAAATATTAAATGCGTGTCTGTGTGCGAATGAATGGACGAATTCACAGACGCGCGCGCGCTGTGCGTTCATTCACTCTCGCTCCCAGGGCCGGCCCGAGGCATAAGCGAAATAAGCGGCTGCTTGGGGCCCCTTGGCCACCAGGAGCCCCCCAATCGAGTCGAAAAATCTAAAAATATTTTTTTAGATAACTTAAACAAGTGACATAAATGAATGAATTAATATGAATGAATGAATAATTAAAGACAATAAAAGAAAATTCTGATTTCATGATCAATATACCTCCCTACAACTGCTGCTGTGTCTGCCAGCGTTTAAGTCATACGCATAATCTAGACACCTCGCGCGTGCATAGACAATTCGTGGGCAACTGCGCATAGTCGCGGACTCGCGGTAATGCCATGTCACAAAAAAGGACGTATCCCTCTGGTGCCGAAAATAGAACCAAGAAAATGACAGAGGAGGAGAAAAAAAGAGCAAGATAAAAGTATGTATGCATGATTACTTTCGGTATGTTTTGTGCAGCAATTGAACCATTCCTATCTACGGCAAGCCCAGAGGGGAAAAATACATTGCATACACACACATATGGGTCATTCCTGGTATGCGGTGACTTTTCCTGTCCCAATGATTTATTTACTCATATTTTCTCTAAAATGAGTCACATATTTATAGTAAATGGCTTAAATTGTAGATTTAAGTATTCTTTAGGCCTACCATTTAATAGACATTAAAAATACTATTTTGTATTTTACACAATTTTAATTGATGTATGCATTCAATTATATAATGTCCTCAGTGCACAGTAATCAACTTCTGCAAGAAATATAAACCATGAAATGACAAAAACCTCAAAATATTTTTTTTATTATGTTATAGACTAGGCTAAATTGCCTCTAGTCATACATATAAATCATGTGAAAATATAGGTCTTTTTCTTAAAATTTTCTTTAATTACTGCGTCCCTGAAGTAGTCTTCCACCCTGTTAGTATGTACTTTTTTTGCCTTCCAAATCCGACTGCAATTTCATTGAGACCATTTTCAAGAAGTGACTTAATTTCTTTTACCTGCTGGAATTCAACTGTACAAACTGAAGTAAGCTTCAACTCTCAATCCTAACTTTTTTTTTGTTTGTTTTTTAAATGTTTTCCTGCTTGTCCCAGCCTTAAAGTTCCACCCTGTTAGGCTATGCTATGGAGAATGTTTGTCCTATCAAAAAAATTTAAAAACAAATCTGACATAGTTATAAAAGTTATATTTATCTGTAGAAGGTTAGCTAGCTAAATGTTGATCACTCAAAGAGCTATGGCTAATTTAGCTAAACATTTTCCACCCTGTTAGATTCCACCCTGTTAGGTCTATAAACCTAACAGGGTGGAATGTGAAACATATTCTATTCATCAAAAATTGTTTTGATTGTTTCAAGAAGAAAAAAAATCTAAGATGGCATAAGGGACATATACTATCAAAGAAAAGCTCATTATTGTTTAACATTTACATTATTAACATGTTGTGATAACTATGTATATGTCCCTAACAGGGTGGAATATTTTCATGGACAGTGTCTGAACAAACTACCCATAATTATTATTATAAAGTCCCTGAGCTTGACCAATATTTATTCCTTATAGTTAAACATGTCACTATTTTGGTAGAATGCTAAAAACATGAAAATCATGTTCTTTTTTTCCCAACACTTATGAAGCCAAAATGTCACCGCATACCAGGAATGACCCATATACAACGAGCGCCAGTACATCATTACCGGTATTATAGTAATAGACTTTGTTGGATTCTGTCATGTACAATCTAACAAAGTCTGTTACAATAATACTAATAAAAAAAAGACTTTGTGGACAGTTACACTGTATTGAGACAGTTGAGAAATAATAATATTTTTACAGTTTTCAACAATAATTGTCATTGTTGAACCCTTGCTCTTATTATGTTTTTGATTTCTCAGTTGTCATTATTTTAGCAAATAATTTATTTGATATGTTTTGAGACAGTTTGTTTTAAGAAGTTTCAAAGAGTTAGAAAAAGAGTAAAGTAAAAGTAAAAAAAAAATATTTAAGTAGGCTATCTATTTTTTATTAAGTATTTATTTTGTATTTATACATAACCTCACTGTATTAATTTATAATGTATCATTGTTGCGTGATATTTGTGTCAATAATCATCAAGCACTGGTGACTCACCAGCTGGAGTGCCCTTGAGAGACACCAGAGGGCACTCCACACCAGACAATCATGTTTCACTCACAAACTACATTTCCCATAACTCACTGCCCGGACTCATCAGCACTCATCTTATTCACCTGTTTCTCATCATCTTGTTTAGTTCACACCATAAATACCTAGTTTTCACACTCACTTATTGCGAAGTCTTGTTGTACTGTACGTTATTCCACTGCAATTCTGAGCGTTTCCTTCCCAAGTTTTATTCCTGTGTTTGACCTCTGGATTGTTTATCGTTGCTGACCCTTCTCTGCCTGCCCTGACCCTGGACTGTTTACTGGACTCTGATTCTCTCTGCCTGCCCTGACCCTTTGCTTGAAATCTGGTTTGTCTCTGCCTTGTCTCCGTTGCCCTGTTTGCTGTTGTTGATCCCTGCCTGTTTAACTACTCTGATAAATGCTGCGAATGGATCCTCCTGACTCCGCCTCTTCACAACACGCGTAGTGGGAGGGGCCCCCAAATCAAATTCTGCTTAGGGCTCCCAAAAGGCTCGGGCCGGCTCTGCTCGCTCCTACATTAGTAAGACTAGCCTACTGAGATTTGTTCTAATCGCAATACAGAATAGTATCTGTAAAACCAAAAAGACTGTTTAAATATGAATCGGTTGTCTGGGTGTGTGAACAAACGAACGCACAGATGCATAGCCTACTGTTACAGACGAAATAGATTAGAAAGTTTTTACAGGGTAAGTGTGACATTGCGGGCTGTACATTAAAGTGGTGCTTGTTACCCTCTTGTTCCATGTGGGTAAGTGTGACATTTCTTCTCATCATGACTGTCAAGCCTGAGCTTCTTCACGTCAGCCAAGATGGCTGTTGCCATGCCTGAGCCCTTGTCTCTGCCCAAGATGGCCGCCGCCACGCCTGAGCCCTCGTCTCCGGCCAAGATGGTCGGCGCCTCGCTGCCCATGCCACCTTGCCGTCTGAGCCCTCAGCCACGAAGTCCGCCGCCAAATCTGAGTCTGTTCCTGCAACTGTTCGCTTTTGGCACAGATGCTCACAAAATAAACTTAAGGCTTAAAAGCTGACTCAGAATATAACAAGGTAAATTACAATATTAAATTAAAGGAACGAGAGAAAAAATACAATAAATGGGGTGAAGGAATGACTGACAGTTCATGTATTTTTGAATTCACCTCAATAAACATTAATACAAAGCTCAGTTTTCTTATGAGGCAGGCAATACTATTACTGTGAGCTAAATGGGTCAGCAGTCTCCACTGACCCAGAAAGCTTGGTAATATCACATCAGTTTCCTCTATTACTGTTTTACCATCCACTGTCCAAACAATCATTGGCCATTAATTTGTCTTCATATCTCCGTGTTTGATACGTCCAGGCATGTAACTATACCTGAGGACAGATTACAAAAGAGAATAAACGGGATATGTCATCTCTCATGAGTTACAATTATGAAGCTGGCCATCGATTTACTGCTGGAACATTGCTCTGCGCACCACACACACGCACACACACCCACCCACCCAATAGCTTCCTGTCATAAGGCAGGGCTACCCAATCTTGTTCCTAGAGTGGTCGATTTTGCCCTACTCACCTAACTTAAGTTTACCTCGTCTCCTGATCAACGTTCAATAATATTTATACTTTAGCGTGTCCCCTAATCGACAACGGCTGAGTCGGTCAACGTCTTGACCCCTATGAACACTATCACTTGGGAAATGAGATCATTAGTGGTCCACTAACTTGCTGCGCAGCAATAACTAAACAGACTCCAGACAATGCCTTTGAATACGCTTTAATTACGGCCAGAGGATCTCAGACCAATTTCAGAGAGTATACCACAAGCAAAAATAAAACAACAGTTTTTATAGAATACGAGTATGGCAAAGGTGACGTGATTCATTATATAATTTTTCTCAAATATTATTGGTTCGTCATATGCATAATTCAACAAACCCTTCTGTTACTAGGCAGAAGCAAACTCTTGTTTCTTGATTCACTTCACTTTGTTACTCAAAGTTATTAGTTTATATATGTAAACATCTGTAAACTAATAACTTTGAGTAACGAAGTGAATCAACAAACCCTTCTGTTACTAGGCAGAAGCAAACTCTGGTTTCTTGATTCACTTCGTTTTGTTACTCAAAGTTATTAGTTTATATATTTGAACATCTGTCTAGTTTCATTTCCCCTTTTGTTATATTCAGAGATGGTTCAGACACACACTGACTAACTTTGAGCAAAGCGTTTTGAAACATTTAGGTTTCAAAAGCATACAAAGGTTGTTGTTTTTTTCTGCAAGAGAAATAAATGTTAGATGTTAGGATTATGATTAGTTTAAAATAGAGTTTAATATTTTATTTTAAAAAATCCATCACACTAGTGAGCTACCTTCCTGCAAAGTTCAGCTCCAACCTTGATCAAACTCAACTGAACCAGCTAATTAAGACCTTCAGAGCAGAGATTGTCTTACAATTGGGAGATGAGAGGGTCTGTGGCTCCGCCATTGGAAAAAGTGTAATGCTAAATTGGATCACTTGAGGCACCTCAGCCTATTATATAATGGCAGTGACGTTAGTGGCCAGCGTTCAGAGTTTTATGACAGTCAGTTACAGTTTATGTTACACACAGTTTCTTGTGGATCACCATATTTGTTTTATGAGTATGTTCTATATTTGTTCTATTGCCAGTAAACGTACAGTAGGACTGCAATGTTTGTGGAATGTGCTTTACTGAGCGGTAAAAGGGAATGTGAATTGCACTGTTAGCTGCAGATTACTGGTCACTACAGTGCACACAAAAAACACATTTAAGATTAGATTTGAATCTGTTAATTAAAAACAGCTTTATTGAGCATACATACAGTTGCAGTGATACTGGTCACTAAAGATGTAAATGTAATTTAATTGTTGAAATATGGAAGCCATAGAAATAATACATTTGTTTATTAAAATCTTTATATTTTGTTTACCTTCATTCATTTAAAAGCGTTATCATTGTAAGGCATCACATCATTATTTTATTTATGTTTTCATTAAACAACAATATGAATATTTTATTTATAATTAAATCATTAATTATTCTTTTTATTTATTAAAATGTATTATATCAGCATCACAGTGCATGGCAGTCGTAGTCGCGTAATTGCGTAGTCAAGTCTTACTATAATTAGTAAAACCTGAAAGCCAAAGAAAGAAAATGTATTTTCTTTAAATCATATACAATATCACTCAATATTACACAACGCCTATTATTAAACACTACTACACATTTGCTGTCGCGACATTGCCTACTCTGCATTCTCTTAAAAAATAAAAATGTTATCAAGGTAAAATCTTGTAAGGGGTATACAGTTAAAGACCCAGAACCAGATATGAAGAATGAAGACCCGGAGTCAGAATTATAAAAAATTCAAGAAAAGTTTTACTGAAGATAGTTTGCAGTTTCATCAGCAGAAGTCAGCTTCAAGACTCCCTCAGGAGTTCGTAGGCCGCCCCTCTTACAGTTACAAAGAACACAGCAGTTATACCATTTCCAAGGTCTAAGCTACGTCATTGCTTACACGTTGAATGATTCTCATTGGCTAAGAAATAGATAGACACAGTAATTTTCCACACATATACAGATAAACGGAAGCATATCTCCATCGATTATGCAGATGAGGCTCGTCATGACCTTCCAGGTCACAGATTTGGGTTGCTGGGCGCCAGCATGTTCAGAACAACAACTCAGTCAATCTCCAATAATGGCAGTGGTTCCTTAACCTGCAAACAAGAAGACTAACACACACACCGGAACACTGTTTTTCCAAGGTTGGATTTGGCCAGGCTCTAACTATAAACAGGAGAGTCGTCTCAAAACATCCAGATAATGCCTTCTTTCTCTCAAGGATAGCTAAACTTTAGTCTAACTGAAGTAAGACTTTAACAAAGATATGGTCCCTTAAACTATTGGCTTCAATGACCCCTTTATGTTTTAACACTTTGGAGACCTTTCTCAAACAAAAAAACAAATCCCTATTTCATTTCTGGAAGCCGGGGTTAATAAGCAAGCACTGTTACTGCATTTAGATATCAAATACAGACATTAAAGAATACATGAAAGAACATTTCAGTAATCACACTGGTAATTTCTATATTTCTATGTCTAGAGAAGTCATTCAACTCATTTAATATGTAGAAGGAAAACGTCTCAGGTTACGTATGTAACCCTGGTTCCCTGATAGGGAACGAGACGCTGCGTTTGAGACGCGGTGGGAACGCTCTGCGTGATTGCGTCATGAAGCACATGTAAAATCAGTCCAATGGAAGTCCGATACGTCATAGGTGACGTCATAGACCAGGAAACTATAAAGCACCCTTGCAAACAGACCGCGCCAGCTTCTGAAAAGTCTGAAGCAAGTCGATCAGGGTGTGCAGGAAGTATGGCAGGCAAACGCAGCGTCTCGTTCCCTATCAGGGAACCAGGGTTACATACGTAACCTGAGACGTTCCCTTTCAAGGGAACTCGAGCTGCGTTTGAGACGCGGTGGGAACCTCATACCCACTACGCCATAGTGACAAATGCCCGTTCTGTGTGAAGTCCTTGCGCACACTAAGAAGCAAGCAACCTAGCCCCTGGAGTGGAGAGGTCAAGGTCATAAAACCTGACAAATGTATGCGGAGAGGACCATCCTGCCGCATTACAAATATCAGGAAGGGAAACCCCCGAAATTAAGGCCGTAGAGGCCGCCATACTCCTAGTAGAATGAGCCCGTACAGCCATAGGTGAAGGCTGACCGGCCGCTTCATAAGCTAGTGAAATAGCCTCGACTATCCACTTGCTCATAACCTGTTTAAATGCAGGGCACCCTCTTCTGAGTGACCCAAAACATACAAATAATTGCTCTGACTTACGCCACAGGGCAGCTCTGTGAATGTAGGCATCCAATGCCCGAACTGGACATAACAGGTTCAATTGTTCCTGATCTGGGGTATTAAAAGGTGGAGGATAAAAGGCCTGCAGCACTATTGGGCCCCCAACATTGAATGGGACCTTAGGAATATAACCTGGTCTAGGGTATAGAAATGCTTTCACCATACCAGGTGCAAATTCCAAACATGACGGAGCAACCGACAGGGCGTGTAAATCTCCAATTCTCTTGATAGATGAAATAGCAAGGAGAAATAAAGCTTTCAAAGTGAGGAATTTTTCTGAAACCTCTTCAATGGGCTCGAACGGAGCCAGAGCCAGACCCTCAAGTACAATGGCTAAATCCCAAGCCGGTGCTTTGGAGTGCAGTGCAGGTCTCAACCTCAATGTACCACGGAGAAAACGAGTAATCAAAGGATCTCTCCCAATAGAAGTACCCCCCAGAGGGGTATGGTAGGCCGATATAGCCGCCACATAAACTTTTAAGGTGGAAGGAGATAATCCAGCAGAGAAACGGTCTTGCAGAAAATCGAGAACTGAACCAACAGGGCAGTTAACAGGATCTAACTGACGCTCACCACACCAGGTGGAGAATAATTTCCATTTCAGCGCATACAGTTTTCTCGTGGAAGGGGCTCTGGAATGGAGAATGGTCTCAACGACCTCAGTCGAGAGACCGGATTCTATGAGCCTGGCCCTCTGTGAGGCCAGGCCCACAGTTTCCACAACTCCGGTCGAGGGTGAAATATCGTGCCCTCTACCTGGGACAGCAGGTCCCTCCTGATTGGAATCTCCATAGGAGAGCCGCTCAGAAGAGACACCAAGTCCGAGAACCAAACTCGAGTCGGCCAGTAAGGGGCTATTAGTAACAGACGGGCCCCTTCCCGGCGAACCCTCTCCAGAACCCCCGGGAGCAACGATATCGGGGGGAAAGCATACAGGTAAAGCCTCGGCCAAACCTGCACCATCGCATCCAGTCCGAGAGGAGCTGGGTGCGTGAGAGAGAACCACATGGGACAATGGGTTGTATTTGAGGATGCGAAAAGATCTATCTGAGCACGACCAAATTTCTCCCAAAGGAGCTCCACCACCTCGGGGTGAAGTCTCCACTCCCCGGGCCTCAGCCCCTGCCTTGACAGTATATCTGCTCCTACATTCTGATGCCCCGGAATGTAAACTGCTCTGAGAGATAGCAACTTTCCCTGGGCCCATAGGAGGATCTGATGGGCCTGCTTGCAAAGGTGACGTCACCTCAAACCCCCCTGATGGTTGATATAAGACACCACCGACGTGTTGTCCGTACGGACCAACACATGATGGCCTCTCAGGTCTGGCAGGAAATATTTGAGAGCTCGAAATACCACCATCATCTCCAAGCGATTTATGTGCCATGACAGACGATGGTCCTGCCAAAGACCTTGCGCCGAGCGGCCACTCATGACCGCCCCCCATCCCGTGAGGGAAGCATCCGTCGAAAGCGTGACGCGTCGACAAGAAGCCCCCAGCACTGGGCCCTGGGCGAGGAACCAAGGTTTCTTCCACATGACCAAGGCACGAAGGCATAGCCGTGTGACCTTGATCTTGCGGAACGGATTTCCCCTTGGAGAAAACCCCTTGGTTCTGAGCCACCACTGCAGGGGTCTCATGTACAGCAGGCCAAAAGTAATCACGTTGGACGCTGCTGCCATGAGCCCCAACAGTCTCTGAAACTGTTTCACAGTGAGTGACTGGCCTAGTTTTACATTTTTTACGGCTGTGAGAATCGCAGAAATCCGAGCAGGAGATAGACGTGCCTGCATTGTGGTCGAATCCCAAATTACACCTAAAAAAGTGGTCCTCTGAGCAGGGAGGAGAACACTCTTCTTGATGTTGAGCCGCAACCCCAACTCCTTTATGTGAGACAGAACGACATCTCGATGCCGAACTGCCAACTGCTCTGACTGAGCTAAAATCAACCAATCGTCGATATAATTTAATACGCGAATGCCCTGGAGTCTCAAAGGAGCCAGAGCTGCATCCACGCATTTTGTAAAGGTGCGGGGTGATAAACCTAGGCCAAACGGTAGAACCCGATACTGGTAAGCTTCGCCCCCGAAAGCGAACCTCAGGAACTTCCTGTGATGAGGATGGATGGATACATGAAAGTAAGCGTCTTTCAGGTCTATTGTGACAAACCAGTCCTCGGACTGAATCTGTGATACAATTTGCTTTAGTGTGAGCATCCTGAACTTGAGTTTCTGAACTCTGCTGTTTAACTGGCGCAGATCTAGAATAGGACGCAACCCTCCATCCTTTTTCGGAACAATGAAGTAACGGCTGTAAAACCCTGACTCTCTGCTGGGAGGAGGCACCCCCTCTATCGCTCCTTTTTGAAGAAGTGTCAGAACTTCCTGCTCCATAACCAGAGCCTGCTGTGGGTCCACCACTGTAGGAAGGACCCCTTGAAATCTGGGCGGACGAGAACCGAACTGAATTCTGTAACCCTTTTCTATTATATGCAGGACCCATAAAGAAATATTTGGCAGAAGTTTCCACGCTGCCAGAAATTCTGATAAGGGAACCAGTCTCTCGAGACTGGCGTCTGGATTTGATTGAACAATCATTTCGGCGCCCTGAAGCGGCAAACCGGCAGGGAACAACCGAACTGACCGTTCTACAATCCTCCTCAGAGGATTGCATGGGGACGCTGACACCTCGGTGCCCTGAAACGGCGAACCGGCAGGGAACAACCGATGTGGCAACGCTGCGACTCTCCTCGGAGAACCGCCCCCCGGAGGGCGCCAAAGAGAAACGGTTCCTCGGAATCGTTCCTCCCTGGAGGGGACCACCCTCAGAAGCCTGGCACACTTGGCGTCAGGACTTCTTCTTAGTCCAGGTTCTTTTAGACATGACAGTCCTCAGATCCTGTCTGCCCCCAGCAGGCCTGGACTGCGAACGCCACTCGGGAACCCCAGATTGTGGAGGAGCCTGAGCAGCAACGCTCTGTTTCTGCTGGTATCTGTGTGAGGAGCTCGTAGACGGACGAGGCTGCTCAACCTTTATATTGCGTGCAGCCTCGGGGACATTAGACCGGCGAGGAAGAAACCTCTGAAATGCAGCCGCTTGTTTTTTATTTTCTTGAAACCTATCGACAACACAATTTATAGCATCGCCGAACAGACTTGTAGGAGAAACCGGTGCGTCCAGAAGAACAGATCTATCTTTGTCTTTTATCTCAGAAAGATTCAACCATAAATGACGTTCCGTGGCCACCAGGGCTGCCATAGAACGGCCCACAGATTTGGCCGTCTCCTTGGTGGCCCGGAGAGATAAATCTGTCGTGCGACGTAATTCTCGAATTGCATCAGCACTAACTTCCTCACATTCATCTATGTCCCTCAGCAGGTCAGCTTGATAGGCTTGTAATATCGACATTGTATGTAAGCATGCCGCCGCCTGACCTGCTGCCGAATACGCTTTACCCACCAGCACTGATGTATTTTTTAATGGTCTGGTGGGTAACGTCGGGGCTTTCAGTGATGACGCTGACTCGGGGGAGAGATAGCTCGCAAGCGTCTCTTCCGCACGAGGCATCGTCAAATAACCGTAATCATCAATACCTCTAACTTTACTGTAATTACTAGTTTGAGGATTATGAACTCTGAAAGACGCCGGTTTATTCCATGATCTAGACACCTCAGTGTGAAGATCAGGAAAAAATGGGAGTTCCCGACGAGGAGGTCGTGATCTAGATGGTAAATAACGATCATCTAGAAGACTCTTTTTTGATTCAACATCAATATCATCAGCTGGCCACTCAATATTTAATTTAGTAACAGCACGAGATAAAACCTCCATTAACTCCTCATCATCGGGGATATGAGCTGGCGAAAACTCAAAATCCCCCATATCAACGACATCCGGTTCCTCAACACTGGATAGCCGCAACATTGGTGCCTCAACCTGGGGAGGAGAAACCGCAGAGCGGGCTCCTTCCTGGGCTGGGACACCGGAACCAGCAGGTAAGGGCTGAGAAAGGGCTGAGCCCGTCTCAAACCCCGCTACTAGATCCATCTGTGAACCCCACGATGCACGCCGCCGCTGTGCCTCAGCAGCAGCGGGACCCGCACCACGGGGAACACGAACCGAACCATCCTCCTCAAAGAATGCCCGGCGGGAGCGGAGAGTTTTCATGGACAAACTCATGCAATGCTCACAATCAGCCCCCTCGAGGACTGACTGGGCATGCTCTACTCCCAAACAAGCAACACACATCTGATGTGTGTCCCCACCCGTAATGAAACGAGGGCAGGGAACAACACAACGTTTGTAATCTTGCTTGCTCGCCATCATGATATATATATATATATATAGCAATATGATCGGACAGACAACAATAAATAGACAAGGACAGAATCACAGAGAGCGCTTGCTGAAGACAACAGAAGCTGGCGCGGTCTGTTTGCAAGGGTGCTTTATAGTTTCCTGTTCTATGACGTCACCTATGACGTATCGGACTTCCATTGGACTGATTTTACATGTGCTTCATGACGCAATCACGCAGAGCGTTCCCACCGCGTCTCAAACGCAGCTCGAGTTCCCTTGAAAGGGAACTATTGATTAATACCTTGATTATAATTACTCATCATTGCATATACATTGAAGCAGCAGTGGATTTCAGTCCACCCCCTTCAATCTACATATAGTCCCAACAAAAGTATTGTTTGTAGTGTAAATACCGTAATGTTAAAGATAAGCAAACAATGTCGATTCACAAGGCTGTGGATTCATTAAATGATAAGCAATTTCAGTTTCAATTTATTTTGATGGTCCCTTTAGCGCATACTGTTGACTATAAGTAACGTTGCACCTACATGTCAACTAACTCTCATTAGAGTGTTAGTTGAGTATTAATAGACTGGTAGGGTTAGGGTTAGATTAAGTTGACATGTAGTTGCAAAATTACTTATAGTCAGTAGAGTGTCTGTTGGAGGACCATCACAATAAAGTGTTTACAGATATTAAGCAGACAATCTACTAATACTCTGATGAGAGTTAGTTAACATATAGTTGCAAAGTTACTTATAGTCAACAGCACGTTCAAAAGGGACCATCAAAATAAAGTGTTACCGCAATTTCTTCAAAAAAACTGTTTATTAAACTGTTTTGTTAAAAAAATGGTCTCTTATATCATTCTCTTAATTTCAGTTAAAAGCGAAGAAAACTATGAAAAACAACTTGAGATAAAAACAAAAAACAAAACTGAGAACCAGCTTTAAGAATCACAATAGGCTCTAAGGAGCTACTATTCATCTGGAGAAAAGGTAAATGAGGAACTGATTTTCTCAAATATATCAATACAGCTTTTTGTGTGTTAAACAATCATTCGTCATAATCCAAAATGATATAATATTTAGACTACATTTTTTATTTTAGGTATTTAAATATTTATTTAAATATTTACCATTACTATTTTTACTACAATTTTTCCTGCCTACTAAATACAAAAATTTGGTAGAGAGCAGTACTATATTGTCAGGCACCAACAGTGTGGTACTACATTAATATATCAGGACATAAGGTTACATGTTTATCTATGTAGCAGTTAATAAAACACCTGATGTCTAATAATCTACTTTTTCTTCATGTGCTCAAATCAAACCACCTGCAAACAGGTTGTTGTACTGGCAGAAGTTGCCCACGGTAAAACACAAAACGTATTCAGTCATAAATCAACTCTATAGGCCAGCTGGTCATAATGACAGGCCTTGCTTTGGCTAGAGAGACGGCTAGGAAACCACATTGCCTAAATAATGTTTTGATATCTTGCTGAACAGCTGTTTTAATATTTTTCCCTCCAAAACGGAAACATTATTCCCTCTTGTGCTAGTGCAAAAACATCTCATACAATAAATGTACACACAACAATCTTGATTGTATAGAGCTGCCTGGAGAAGCCATTGAGGGCTTTTTCAGCACCACCAAATATTCTAAGTCTAAGTAAATGACAGAAAATAGCACTGTTTGGTGGGTCTCTCCATTTGCATACCGCATACGCACAACATATAATAGCAAAGCGTCGCTGCCCGATGAAACTCACGTATGTCCAAAATGGTTACTTTTCAGGAAGTGAAAAAAAACACCGTAATTTCACAGCAGTTGAACGTAACGTTGTCATACTTGGTACGGTATCTTCAAATGTAACCATATTCTTGCCAGTGTAATGATATAATCCACATTTGACCAAAATCAAGTTTAAATGGACATACGTGCATATTTTACAGTAACGGTAGTCGATACGCGTTCTTCCGATCATTAATTAGAATGACCAAGTCGCGTTTCAGATGACAGATGAATAGGCTACGCTCAGTTTATTAAGGCAAGACACGGCAGGCAAAAACATCGTTTTTTTTTTCACCAGTCAATTTTGAGATTTTGGGATATTTGTCTTCAATAACATCCCAGCTAACACAGTTACGTTGTGAAGACGTAACAGGACCGGCCCATATTCGTCGTAGCGACGTACCACATAACGTTCCAGCAACGTAACTTTGTGATTCCCATAATCGTCGTGGCGACGTTATAGTGTACGTCGCAAGAATGTGATGAGTACGTCTCAATGACCTAACTGGTATGTTGCGAGGACATAACATCAAAGGACCATATTAGTCATAGTGACGTGCCAAATAACGTTCCAGCAACGTAACTTTGTGATTCCTGTATTCGTCGTGGCGACGTTATTGTGGTACGTCGCAAGAACGTGATGAGTACGTCTCAATGACCTAACTGGTATGTTGTGAGAACGTAACATCAAAGGACCGTTTTAGTCGTAACAACGACCAAAATACCACTTAAAAACAACAACAACAACAACAACAAAAAACACTGCATACATTTAATCAGCATCTATTCAGTGTTACCTGTACTATTGTATGCACCGCATGCATCAATGTGTCACACATGTGTTCCTCAAGAATCAATCAACTAGAAAACATTGATATCATTTAATAATCAGCAGTTAGTTAATGACATTTTCCACAGTAAGATAATACATAATTAACATGTAATTTTTAACAGATATATATATTTTTTAAAAGTTAACAAGTTATTGAGAAGTGAAAATTTGGCATATACATTCATTTTAATTAATTTGATCTTACTTTAAGGAAAAAATATGAAAATTTCAACAACAAAAAAATCAAAGTCTTATTCGTCTTCAAAAAGTAGGAGTGTTTCATCATCTTCATCATGCTGCTGCACACCTTTTCTCTGGTCCTGCTGCTGCACACCTTTTCTCTGGTCTTGCTGCTGCAAAATTTAAAGTATTTCAGTTTTATACAATTAATTGGACATATTTTTTTTCATTTGACTTTTACATTTGTTGAAATTAAATGTTAGATTCAGCTGGTCAATATAATTTTTTTAAAATATGATGGTTTCATTATATTAATCATGTAAGATAACTATAAATATACTATAAATCCAGTAATTGTATTTACTAAATGGTTCAAATGCAGGAAACAAATAAATGCAATAGTGAGTTTATTAGGATTAGTGGATTACAAAATATTACGTGAGAACCAGTTCTCTTCACACTTCATGACAGTAGGTGGTGATATGCACCTATTGATGTTGGTTCGCTTCGCAACCCGCCATTAAACCAAATTAAGAAGGACGTTCGGCAGTTGTTGAACGATATAAGAAAAAACTCCAGCTGCGCTCTGTGAGTAACCATGAATCATATTTCATTTTAATATTTTATTTGTTGTTAGGATTGTCAGATGTCAACTATATGTAAATTATGACGAGGTGAGATGCATGTATGGTATACATTCCGAAAGTTAATAAAGGCTTTTCATCTAATACAATGCCAAGTAAGCTACAATATATGTGTACAATAATAATATAACGTAACAATATCCAAACTAAACGGTCATTGGATAAATGTTGCTGTGATTATGTCCCGCCCATGGACGCTCAGCGTCTCTGGGGGTGAATAGCCGCGTTTCCACTGCCGGGCCAGGGCCGAGCCGTGCTAGTGCGTGCCAGGGCGTGCCAGGGCCAGTCGCGTTTCCACTGTCACTTCCGGGGCTTCATCGGGGCTTACTCGGGGCCAACGGCCAGGATTTCTGGCCCGTCGAATACCATGGGCCAAAGCGGGCCAGCTCGGGCTAGAGGCGTGCTCAAGGTAAAAGGCGGAGTTTATCGTGTTATGGAACGTTATCTGAAGCAAGATGCACATTTCACTTTTTTATATCGCGCAAAATAATCGCAGGCAGAAGAAAGGGTACAACGTCAATTTGACGGCGTGTGAAGAAACGAGGACGTTATAAATTACATCGATGCTGAACTTTCTAAGCTAAGCATGCAGCGGTCAACGCTTCAAGTTCAGAAAAAAAAAAAAAGTTGCGGGCGCAGTATTGTTCAAGGCGATTAAAACGCACAACGGACAAAGCGGAGCTCAGAAAAGGAACTTTCCATGGTTCGACTTGATGGACGTGTGCTGGGTCACCGTCCCTCTGTTAGTGACAACTCGCGAGACAATCGGGACACCATTGCAGCCACGGCCGGTGAGTTAATATACATGCTATCTTCCTAACTTAAAAAATAAATAAATTCATATTATCCGCTGAAATGGGTTGGGTTGTATGTATGACGTTTGATCCAGAAAGGCGTGTTAGGGGCGGGGTTTAGGCCAGCGCTGCGGGGCTACTGGCCCGGCAGTGGAAACGCGAGCCCGGAGCTAAGGCCCGAGGCCACTGGCTCGGCTCGGCTCGCTGTTTGCTCTGGCCCGGCCTTAGCCCGGCAGTGGAAACGCGGCTAATTGAGGAGTGGGCTGGCCCGGACTCCGGGCTTACGCGTTTTGATTGACAGGAATCGCGGATTTTTCAAGTGTAGGCGAAAGACAAACTACTGCAACCTATTTCTTGATGCTTGCTTGGCGAAATTGCTAGCCAATTTTCATCATACATTTCACACAATTATACACCTTGTTTCAGTTTAACCTAATTTCCTCCGTCGAATTTAATATTTTTTTTAGATCGTTTGTTCATAGTTATTTTTTAATCAAAACCGAATATGTTCATCAGTGGTTGCATGATGAATCCAAGTAATCAGATTGAAGCGCGTGTCCGAGTCATAGACTGTAAAAAATAGACGAAAAATCATTATGTGAACAGTAGTGGTAAATTTACTGGAAAATACACAATTTTATAAGAGGTTTATATAGTACCTCTCTCTCTCTCTCTCTCTCTCTCTCTCTCTCTCTCTCTCTCTCTATATATATATATATATATATATATATATATATATATATATAGGCCTATATAAAGCGGCATTTATTTATCTCTAGCAAAGACTGGGACTTTGACTCTCATTCATCTGGTATAGTATAGTACGTTGGCGTTATTATATCTCATTTTACTTTCTTCAATGTTAAATACCATTTACCTAATGGGCTCGTACATTTTAAAAGTAATTTACCTAAAAAAAAAAAAGAAAAAAAAAAAGAAGTAGCCTACTTTAACTTACCTCTGAAAAACTAGCAGTATGGGATCCGGATGTCCAGTTTTCCAGTCACAATCACAACAAACCGGCTCTGCGCTTGGTAGTCATGACACCAGCTGGCAGCAGTTGGCAGGGAGTAAGAATGTAAATTGTGACAGTAGGCTATTTCAGCCTTGACGACTCGCCACAGGCGGCCTTACCTATGTTTCACACGTTTCAAATGAAACAGGCCCCGCCCTCCGAGGGGGCCCCCAAAACACTGCAAAAATCCCATTCACTTTCTCCGTAGGATATTGATTTTCAGCCATAATGTCTCAACAATCCAAGGTAGACTGATCACAAGCTACGAGGTTGTGAAACGAAAGTTTCTGCTCCTATAAAAATCAAAAGTCAGTAGGAAAACAACATTGTTTTTAGAAAAACGTGTTTTATTTGCGATCTTCTCGAGAAATACTACACTACCCACAATCCTAAGCATAACACTGACGTCTCTGATTGGTCGAACTCGCGGTTACCATGGCGACGTTTACCGCCCCCGCGAACGGCTTAAGTGATCTGAGGTATAATGTCGGTGTTTATTTGTTTTTACCTTTGCCGTTAAGAAAAGTTTTATTCAGTCTACCAAAAGTGACCTCTTTCTTTCGTCCAGCATCTGTAACCATACCGGCGACAGCAGCGGCCGAACCCCCGTTACAGGATACTAGCCAAAATTCAGATTATCCGTGTTCTACTCAAACTGCTGGCAATAATGATGACCAAACATTGTTTGTAGGAAACAAACTTGATGATGAAGTTCACACCACTGAGACAGGTGAGGGAGATGTCAGGGAGAAAGCCCCGTTCACAGAGACAGACCCGGGGTGCTGGCCAGAGCAAATTTCCGATGACCAACGAATTGATATTGTTAAGAGCGGTCCCGTTCAGATAGATGATTTTAACTTCCCACAAAGCCAATCACACCGCCGTTTTACCAAGGACAGATATTTCATGAAGATGAAAAATGGAGAAAAGATCCGCAGGTCATGGTTAGTGTACTCAAAATCATCCGATTCAGTCTTCTGTTTCTGCTGTACCTTATTTGGCAAGCGGACGAGTAGTCTCACTCACAGAGGTTTCAGAATGTGGGAACGACTCACTCTCACACTCCAGGATCATGAAAAATCTAATACACACCGTGTCAACATGGACAGCTGGCGTGAGCTGGAGACGCGCGTAAAAACGCACAGTACCATTGACAATACCTATCAACAAATGCAAATGTTGAAAAAAAGACAGTGGAACGACGTCATTAAAAGGTTAATTGCCATAGTCTGTCACCTTGCAGAACGAAACCTTGCTTTCCGTGGCCACAATTACAACCTACATGAAACAAACAATGGAAAGTTTCTAGGTGTGGTGGAGCTGCTTGCAGAGTTTGACCCAGTGATGAGCGAGCATGTCAGACGAGCAGAGACAAAAGAGATTGCTGGAAGAAAAAGGCTTCAAACCAGTTGTAATGAAAATAATGATGTACAAATTGTTACACTTTATGAAGAGTACTTTCTGGAATTAGTGTTGTTGATGACAATACCAAATTAGTAAAACGATGAAGATTATGATTTGGCTATTGTGATTAAATCCGCGACTGGTGGACTGTAGAAGAATACAGAGAACTGCTTATCAGTGGCTCTGTTTACATTCCTGAAATGGGACACACACTGCTTCAAGAGTGTGCAGTGAGTTGGAGCCGTTTGCAAGCTCACATTGATCAAACTATAGTCAAGGTGTCTGATGCTGTAATTGAGGCTGACACATGAACCCACCAGATGACAGAAAGTGTTTTTTTAATGGTGGTCATCAGGACCATTTAATACGTAACTGTAAATGCCCACCGAGAAGGTGTTTAAAAAATGTGATAGTGACACATTTCTGATAATAATGTGGGTTTGAAAGTAGATCAGTGTTTAAATGACGACAGTAACATTTTTCGTCTGAGAAATAAGAGATAAAAACAAGGTCAAAAGATTGAAATCCTATAAGAAAGAAAAGATCTATAATAGTAATTTTTAAAAGTGAATTGATGAATACAGGTTGATGTAAAATTAATGACTCCAACAAATGTGAGTTGCAAAATATATCAAAGTAACTAACAGGATGATTGTGTTTTAATTAAACATTTTAGAAAGGGTTTAGATTAAGGAGAGAGACTAATCTCACGAATGATTTATAATAATTGCAAAAGATGTATCAAGCAGAGAGTGCTAGCCTTGTCAAAGTTAACGTAATTGAGAACTTGACAACTAAAATTGAGAGGAAATATGAAATGTTATTGAACTGAAATAATTATTTTTATTTAAGATCAAGTAAGCAGAAGCAATACTGGATTAACAGTTGCTAAATGCTGATTAAACAAACAGCTTGAAAAGTTGACCATGAAAGAACTAGAAGCTGATGTTTTGCTTTCAAAAGATAAGTTTGTTATTGGCTGTAATGAAACAGTTTGCTTATCTGACTCTGATGTGTACTGTGGCTGAAACTGCCAGTGCAACAGAGACTCAATCTGAGTGGAAATTTGTAATATCTAAATAAAGACAACTATAAAATTATGTTTATTTGGAAACACATGTAATTTCTGGCAAATATGCCTTAAGCTGGGATAGAGTTATAGGATGGTAGATAAAAGTTTGATGTTAGAAGTTTATGAGAGTGCAGTGTGCCAGTCCTGAATGCCTCAGAGTCTCTCTCATTCAATGTCAGCTAAAAGCTGTTATCTGTGATAAGCTATTTGTAGTAAAGCACAGTGTTTCAGTTGAAGAATCATAGACACAGAGATGTTTAAAGAAACAATTGCCATAAAGGGCAATTTGTATTTGTAAATGTTTTAAATGTAAAACTGAATGACTTTAAAGAAGTCTTTAAAATAATAATGCAGAACTTGAAGACATTTTATTTTATTTTAGGACCAACTTCTTTGTCTCATTTAGTCTCCACCATTCAGGACCGATGGCTCCGTCTACAGATAAAGTTCACTGAACGTACGGATGATCCAAATTCGCTGAGTATAGTCTAAGCAGCTAGGTTTCTGATTTTAAGATGGTTAATGGATTTAAGTGATTAAATACAGCTGTTATTAACCTGTCTCCCTGTGTGAACACTATTAGGCAATGGGAATGGCTCTGGTGACTCTTGAACGTGCCTTTCCTAAGCTCCAGAAAGCAGCTGAGTTCTGTTGAAGAAAACGGTCAAAGATTCTGTGATGGGAAAGAGCGGTTACCAGTGGGCACGAGTGACCATCCCAGTGACGGGTAAGACCTTCTTTGGCCAGACAGGGGGCAACCTAAGGCAGGGGGGGGTCACGTAAAGTCACTGGGCATTTCCTGAATGGAGATGTTTTATGTGAGACAGGTATGAGAGTTGAGCAGGAGCTGTGAGGCCAGCAGCGTCCTTATACCGTTAAGGGGAGATGAAGCTGTGACGAGTCCCGGCAGTCTGCCCCATAATGCAAAGCTCCTCTATACCACTCATCAGAAGAAACCGCATTAGTTGTATGGCTTGTTTTTCATTGTGACAAGTGTCTGCAACTATACCAGGGGGGACAACACCCTGAGGAGAAGAAAATTATAGATAAAGAGCTAATGGCAATGGGCTTTCAAGAGCCAGCTGAGACCGTGAGGGGATTGCCATTAGTTGTTGTGGAGACAGTAATAAAACTTTTGATGTCGGTTGCCTTATGGGCAAGGAAAATGTATAGAAGTTTATAACATAGTTCTAACTCCTGAAGGTCGTTAGACATGGTGGTGACTAAAGATGAAGACAGCTTTTGTAGATTAAAGAAAAGTCTGGATAACAAAGGTGGATGGTCAAAGGTTATTGTAATGAATTTAATATTACAGAAATAAGGCCTTGGAGGACACAAGATATAAAAAAGACAGACACTGCTTCTCCTTATCTCTCCTCACTAACTCACGAAATGTGTATGAGTGACGAAGATCTCTCTTGCAAGAGAATAAATACAATTTAAACTATTAAATTGGACTCAGAGTGTCTCTTACTCAGTGATGATGTTTTTTGGGAAGTGAAAAAGCCACAACAATTCCTATAAACACACTCCTACACCTTGTGGAAAGCCTTCACAGAAAAGATGAAACTGTTATAGTGGCAAAGGGTGGGTCAACTCCATATTAAACCCTACGGATTAATAATGGGGTCATTAAAGTTCATGTGCTTGTAAAGACAGATGTCCCAAAACTTTTTGCAATATAGTGTGTATACACACACACACAGACACACATATACATGTATATATCATATATAAAAAAGATAATATATATATACACACACATACACACATTATACACAAACTTTTATGTTAGATGGGATTAATCGTGATTAAGTGATTTGACCACTAAAAAGAATACAACAACAACAACTGGTAACAAAATGGTGTCCGAAATATTTCAAGAGTATAAAAAATATAAAAAAAACTGACTGGTACCAAAATGGTGTCCAAGATATTTCATAAGTATAAAAAGTTTTGAAAAACAACAACCGAATATTTGGCATTATAACACTCAGAGTGGTGCAGGGATGATGTCAAAACCCAAAAGTCTAATTCGACACTGGTTCCTCGTTTATTGGTGAAATAAGCTCTGTGATTAACACAATTTGACAATACTTGAATTGAAAGAATGAATTTTCTTTTCTACAATGTAAACTACACACACACACACCCCAAACGTTTTTATGTCTTATCATTGTAGAATAAAATATCTTAGAATAAAGTATCATCAACTTGTTTACCACAAACCTTATTTCACTAACAAATTGAAAAAATCTATTAATATATTTATATTTTTAAAAAGCACAGGAATATTTTGAGGGAATCAGTGGCGAATTAGTCTTTTGGGTTTTGATGTCATCCCTGCACCACCTCTGACCTCTAAACAAGACTGTATTTGAGCGGAACACTTCTCACTGTCGAGACCCAGAAATACCTTTTGCACTGCTTCAAACTTCCACTGTTTGGGGTAATCAATATATAGAGTGTAAAGCAGTCCAAAAAGCACTCCAACAGCAGTTGGTACATCTGAAACGTTTAGGAGAACTTCTTCCTCCACCACTGAATCCAGGCCTCCAGCATCAATGACTGTCTCAAGGAGACCAATTTGCATCCCTCTGGTCTGCCTCTCCACATCATCGCCTCTCTGGTTTGAACCACACAGGATAGATGAATAAATGGGAGGTAAAAAGATAAATTGTTATAAGAGATAATAAAAACAACTGTTCATCAAAACTACTTGAACTTAATTTTCAACGAATTTTCAACAGCTAAATGTTAAATTTATAATTGAAATATACTTTGGCTATACAATATAAAGAGTTTCGAAAATTTAAGAACTCTAATCCAAGATTATGTGATCCCTAATATAAATCACTTACCAGTGCACGAATTTGAGAACACAAAATAATAGTACCAGCTGATTCACGACCTAGGGCAGCTTATCGAGACACCCACTGATAACGGCCTTATGAAATGCCGTCCTCAAGAGGTCAAAACGCTGTTTCAAAATGAGCGCCATTTTATGTAGCTGGAATGTTAGATATTCAGGTTTATGTTGGTCTCTCCACGGGACAATTGCAAAAGTTTTCACAATCTTAACCTTATTCATCACGCTTAAGTTACCCTAAAATAGCGTATTGTGTTTAAAATTAATGTTACATGTTTCATAGTGTGCAAAAGGCCCCTTAATAATAAGATGATGCTAGAGCAATGTTGCACTATTTTAGTTGGGACTCTTATTATGAACTCTTTAGGGAGTGAGCTCTTATTATGAACTCTTAAGAGCAGCTATCTCTTCCGCTCAGTGCGAATGACAGATTGCATCAGGCGCTGCTAGTAATCAGGTTCTCCGCAATCACGAACAGCTGAAGACGCGTTTCGGAAGTATTATTGCCTTTCAGGTGGATGTATCTTGTGTTTGTGTGCGTCCTATAAAGAGTGAGTGTTCTTCCGCAATGTTCACTGATTGATGCTCGTTATCAGTAATGACGCAGTTAACAGTTCTGAGGATGTTGATTAATCCGTAACAGCTCTTATAACTTATCTGTCGATCTTACAAGCTTAGAGTTATAATGTTTATACTGTTATAGTAAATAATGTAGATAAATAGTGAAAGTAAATATGATGGAAGATGTTATATCCAGTGTTTATGTATCATTGTTATGAGCGGAGCAGCCTATAGTCAGTATGTGGATGATGATTTGTAATGATGTTACTGTTATTGAGAATCGCTTTTGTGTGTTGCAGAGAAACCACACACACACATACAAGCATCTACAACCTTTACTACGAGCACGCCAAACGTGTCTATGCCAGCTAATGGTTATTCAGCCCAGTTTATGAGCCAAACCCACGTCAGTTGAAGCAGGGCTGTACTCCAGGTCTACTGACTGTACTCCAGGTCTCAGCTAAGTGTGCTTAACCTGCTCACATTGTGTCACTGTCCACCAAGCCTTGCATGTGCAACAGTTAAGGAACTCCATTCCCTTTGGAGGCTGCTCTCATCAGTCTACTGCACTATTGATCTCAAGTTTCCTAGCTTGTTAAAGTTTATGTAAAGGCTGTCTCCTCCTCTCATGTTAATTCTGCATACCAGTGAGAATAAATCCAGTTCAAACTGATACTTCACTCTGTGGTGTTCTGACCGACATACCTGGTTCACTGCGATCCAACTAGCCCTAGCAGCTTCAGGTAGTTCTTCGCTACATTTTGTGGTCCTTCGAGCTGGATCGCAGCTGTGCTGGGAGCATGCAACGAAGTGAAGAAGCAGTGTGGGCCCCATCCACTCGGCCCAGGCTGCAGTTAAGGCAGCCATCATATTTGAGAGATTATGAGGTCAGTGTAGCGCGACCGAATAACATGACTCGCATGTCAGCCCGCTACCACACGCGCCGACCAGGGAAGAGTGGAGTTCACAGCCTCATGTAAAGTGGAGTAGACTCCCCAATGCACGGGATGATTATTCCACGAGCTCTGGGGAGAGCATTAACAACACGAGCCTAGGATGGCCACATGCCCCTATGCCCTACACGGAGGAGGAACCGAGCGGGTTACACAGAGAGAGCCTGGAGTACATTTTAGCCTCACCTCATGGTACTAGAAGGGAGTCGGGTGAGTTAACAACCTCGGCCAGAGTCCTTGGAGCAGCGCGGCAGGATCCGTCCTCAGAGCAATGGCCAGTACCACCCCTTCCATCACCGGGTGACTCATTAGCACTAGAGGAGGAGGAGTTTAACGAGGGACTTCCCCCTCCACCATGGCCTTCGTTTGACTACTCTCCACCGTCGGCGGCTGCCACCGTTATAGACAGAATGATGAGCGAGTTACAATTGATGAAGGACAGTGTAACTTCCAGTGTCACAGCCCATACCCGGCCACATTCTATCCCTCGTAGCTTGAACAGCCGTCAACCTAAACGAGGTCCTGGAAAGCACGACGTCCGGTCCTACAACCCGGGTCCAGAGCCCTACATGCCCATCTCCTGTACACAGCCCAGTATGTATCGCACAGATGCGGGATCTTCAACTCAGTACCCAGCCAGGCCTGATACAAGTCAATCACACCCTGCTCGAGGCAGACAGTTCTCCCCAGCATCGGTGACTCTGGGAGGAGGAGACTACAGGGGCCCCGCGCCAAAAATTCCTCTCTTCGTCCATAAGGACCCGATGGAGTTCTCTCGGCTGAAACTAGCCCTAGCTAATCTGCTACCCATTGACGCTTCAGAGCTTTTTAAGTATCAGATTCTGGTGGATCATGTGAAACTTGAGGAGGCCTGTCTCATTGCCGACTCCTTTATTAACTCGCCTAGGCCATACACTGACACCATGGCAGCCATGACAGAGAAGTTCGGCCAGCCGCACCATGTAGCATTGCAGAGGATTGCTGCAGTGATGGATTCATCTGAGATCAGAAGAGGAGATGTAGCTGCCTTTGAGAGGTTCTCCCTGCATGTACAGTCACTTGTGGGTATGTTACAGACACTGGGCCCAGATGGAGAAGTCGAGCTGAGATGTGGCTCACATGTGGCACGACTCCTCACCAAGCTTCCGACAGAGATGAGAGCGAACTTCAGACGTCAGATGTTCCATCGTCCCGGACATACTCATACGCTGCTCGACCTGGCGGAGTGGCTCCGATACGAGTCGTGGTGCCAAGGTTACGACAACCCTTCAGACATCCGTATCCAAGGGCTGTCAGGACCTCGAGCCGAGAAGCGACGGAGCAAGCCAGTAGCTATGGTGCTGCACAGAGCAGAGAGCTATACGTCGAACCGAGGATTGAGACAAGAGGGTCAGAACTCATCTGCGCCGAAATGGAAGAGCAAATCCAAACCCTACTGTCCATACTCTGAGGGCACCGAGGACTTCTTAAATAGGTGTCCAGTGATTCAGAGACTCACCAAAGAGGAGGTCATTGAGTGGATCAGGGTTAATAAGAGATGTTGGAGATGCGGGAGAGCACATCAGGCAGCGCAATGTGACCTCAAGAAACTCTGCGAGGTGTGTCAAGGGAAGCATCTGAGAGTCTTGCATGATGCAAACGCACGCCCCAAGGCTGAGCCGCCAAAGGCTGAAAGCTGTCTGGTGAGCACTAGTACAGAAGTTCTCTACCTGGACAGACCATCGGCCCACTCTCGTGTTCTGCTGAAAGTCGTCAGAGTTCTCCTGCGCAACAGGGACAGGACATTAGACACTTACGCAGTTCTGGACGATGGTTCTGAGCGCACAATGCTCCTCCCCGAGGCCGTTGATAAGTTGGGTTTGGAGAAGAAGCCTGAGGACCTTGCTCTCCGCACGATTAGGCAGGAAGTTCAAACCCTGAAGGGAGCTGCGGTCTCATTTAAAATATCATCCTCTACCAATCCCAAGCGAACATTCCGGATAGTGGAGGCCTTCACCTCTCAACACTTGGGTCTAGCAGACCACTCCTACCCCATCGCAAGCTTGAAGAGGAAGTACAAGCACCTGGCGGATCTTCCCCTCGAAGCATTCAATCAAGTTAAGCCGCTCGTGTTAATTGGCGCTGACTACCCCCATCTACTCAACCCTATCGAGCCAGTGAAGATGGGCCCTCCTGGAGGTCTGGCCGCCATTCGCACGAGACTGGGATGGACTCTTCAAGGACCCGCTCACCTTACACAGTGAGCACCGAGCACCCAGCAGTGTCTCTTCACTAGTGTCTCACCCCAGATGACGGAGTTGATGCAGAACGTGGAGAAGCTTTGGAAGATGGACACACAGCCATACCAGAGCGTTAAACTGGCAATGAGGTCGAAGCAGGATAAGGAAGCAGTTAAGCTCCTAGAGGTCAAGACAAGGCGAGTACAGGTTGCAGGCGTCCACAGATATGCCACGCCTCTTCTACGGAAACGAGACGTTCCCCCTCTTCAAGCTCCCAAGGAAGCCGTGCTACCCAGTCTCAGAAGTTTGGAGAGACGCTTGGCCAGGGACCCCCTACGAGCCGTTGAGTATTGTGCTGTGATCCACAAGTTGGTGGATACAGGAGCAGTCAAAAGGATTGACCAAAGGGAAGCCTCAACCAAAGATGAGTCATGGTATATACCCCACCATTTGGTGAGTCATAACGGAAAGAGTCGTTTGGTGTTTAACTGCTCCTTCCAATTCCGAGGTCGTAGCCTCAATGAGACCCTCCTTTCTGGACCGACATTGGGAGCCTCTCTCCTGGGCGTTTTACTGCGCTTCAGGGAACGTGCAGTAGCAGTCAGTGGTGACATCAAAGGCATGTTCCACCAGGTTCAGCTCTTACCAGAAGATCGGTCGCTCCTCAGGTTTATCTGGAGAGACATGAAGAGTGAAACCCCCCCTGATGTCTTCGAGTGGCAGGTCTTACCATTTGGCACTGCGCACGGCAATATGATCCCTTGGGATTTGTTGCACCTTACACGACCCGCGCAAAGATGATCGTCCAGAGCATGTGGGACAAACCACGTGACTGGGATGACCCACTGATCCCTCAAGATCTGCAGAAAGCATGGAAGGAGTGGGAATCAGAGTTACACCTGCTGCCATGTGTCTCATTATCCCGGCACTATGCTTCGACTCAAACCAATCAGATGGTTGCTTCCAGACAGATCCACGTGTTCAGTGACGCCTCTGAAAGGGCCTACGGAGCAGTCTCTTATCTGAGGACAGAAGATACTGAAGGACGGGTTTACCTGGCATTCCTGGCGGCTAGATCCAGGGTAGTGCCCCGGCGACAGCATTCCATTCCGCGCCTAGAGCTCTGTGGTGCCTTGACAGCTGCCCAATTGGCGAAGACACTCGAGAGAGAACTGACCTTGAAGACGGATCAGACAATCCTTTGGAGTGATTCGACAACAGTGCTAACCTGGTTGCAGTCGGAGTCATGCCGCTTCAAGGTGTTCGTGGGTACTCGAGTCTCCGAGATACAGGAGTTGACTGGAGAAAGTACCTGGCGCTATGTTGATTCTGCGCAGGACCCATCAGATGATGTGACCCGTGGGAAAACCCTGGCAGAATTGTCTATGCCTAACAGCTGGAGCCAAGGGCCATCCTTCCTTCACAAGGGACCTGCTGAATGGCCACCCTCACCTGGAAAGGCACCAGAAGAGGATATCACGGAGTACAAGAAGTCTGCTTCATGTGGGGTGATATCTAGAGCAGACAGACAGAAGACCCACCTGGGCCAGTCATACGAGTCCTGGAAGGATATGGTTGAGTCCGTGGCACAGGAGGTACATGGGGCGGCAGACCGAGATGAGCCCTTGATAGCGGCTGACTACCGGCAGGCAGAGATGACTATCTTCCGGAGAGTTCAGGCTAAGTGCTTTCCGGAGGAGATGCGTCACCTAAAGGCAGGGAAAGCGGTACTTCGAAGTAGTCGTCTCCTAACCCTGTCCCCGGAGCTGGACCCCGACGAGGGAATCATACGAGTCAGAGGAAGACTCCGACGTGCTGAATGGTTAGACCCTGCATTCAAACATCCTGTTGTCCTCAACCCCTTGCATCCAGCGACAAAACTCCTTATCCAGGACTACGATGTTCGTCTTTGTCATCCGGGTCCTGAGCGAGTATTCGCCGAGATGCGCCGGGTGTTCTGGATTCTCCGTGGTAGGGAAGCAGTTCGGAGGGTGCAACACCAGTGCAAGGAGTGTCGAAGATGGAAGTCTAAGCCGTTGGTCCCGAGGATGGCCGACCTACCAGTGGCCCGTCTACGCTTATACAAACCGCCGTTCTACTCCACTGGCTTCGACTGCTTCGGGCCTTTCCAGGTCAAAATAGGGCGACGCTCAGAGAAGAGATGGGGCATTATCTATAAGTGTCTTACCACCAGGGCGGTGCATCTAGACATCCTACACAGTATGGACGCTGACTCATTCCTGATGAGTCTCAGGCGGTTCATTGCTCGTAGAGGCACTCCAGCTGAACTCTATTCTGACCAGGGTACGAATTTTAAGGCAGGAGAGAAGGAGCTCCGTGAGTCTTTTAACAACATGTCTTCCGACCTACAACGGCTCCTATCCAAGCAGACGATTGACTTCCACTTCAATCCACCTGCAGCTCCTCACTTCGGGGGAACCTGGGAGAGGGAGATCAAGTCAGTTAAGGCTGCACTGTATACGGTCTTAGGAGTTCAGCCTATCTTTGAGGAGGTACTGCATACTACCTTACTGGAGGT
Source organism: Tiaroga cobitis (assembly GCA_030578255.1). Lineage (NCBI taxonomy): Eukaryota > Metazoa > Chordata > Actinopteri > Cypriniformes > Leuciscidae > Tiaroga > Tiaroga cobitis. The sequence goes on from CM060597.1 coordinate 37,020,392, forward strand.
AGAGGCAATACTGAATACCAAACCTTTGGGCTATACCTCATCCAGTGTTGATGACTTGGATGCCGTGACTCGTAATGTCCTCTTGATGGGGCGGCTTGATGGAACACTGCCTCCAGTTGTCTATCCTAAGAGTGAGGGACTAAGCCGGCGGAGATGGCGACACTGCCAAGTTATAGCAGATCACTTCTGGGCAAGGTTCATCAGGTGTTACCTGCCAACCCTTCAGTGCAGGCAGAAGTGGTATGGTGTCCCAGCTGATCTGACAGTGGATTCAGTAGTCCTGTTGATGGACCCTCAGTTCCCCAGGGCACTTTGGCCTGTTGGCAGAGTGGTTAAAGTACATCCGAGTGCAGATGGTCATGTGCGATCCGCGGACGTGCAAGTCAAAGACAAAGTGTATACTCGGCCAGCTGCCCGGCTTATTACTCTTCCAGTCATTCCAGTTGCTGAGGAGGATGAGGAATGCCCCTCTACGGTCCAAATTTAGGATGAGCCTTTTACGTGAGCAAATTGCACGCAATTTGGGGGCGGCTGTGCAAAAGGCCCCTTAATAATAAGATGATGCTAGAGCAATGTTGCACTATTTTAGTTGGGACTCTTATTATGAACTCTTTAGGGAGTGACCGGAAGAGCAGCTATCTCTTCCGCTCAGTGCGAATGGCAGATTGCATCAGCCGCTGCTAGTAATCAGGTTCACCGCAATCACGAACAGCTGAAGACGCGTTTCGGAAGTATTATTGCCTTTCCGGTGGATGTATCTTGTGTTTGTGTGCGTCCTATAAAGAGTGACTGTTCTTCCGCAATGTTCACTGATTGATGCTCGTTATCAGTAATGACGCAGTTAACAGTTCTGAGGATGTTGATTAATCCGTAACAGCTCTTATAACTTATCTGTCGATCTTACAAGCTTAGAGTTATAATGTTTATACTGTTATAGTAAATAATGTAGATAAATAGTGAAAGTAAATATGATGGAAGATGTTATATCCAGTGTTTATGTATCATTGTTATGAGGGGAGCAGCCTATAGTCAGTATGTGGATGATGATTTGTAATGATGTTACTGTTATTGAGAATCGCTTTTGTGTGTTGCAGAGAAACCACACACACACATACAAGCATCTACAACCTTTACTACGAGCACGCCAAACGTGTCTATGCCAGCTAATGGTTATTCAGCCCAGTTTATGAGCCAAACCCACGTCAGTTGAAGCAGGGCTGTACTCCAGGTCTACTGACTGTACTCCAGGTCTCAGCTAAGTGTGCTTAACCTGCTCACATTGTGTCACTGTCCACCAAGCCTTGCATGTGCAACAGTTAAGGAACTCCATTCCCTTTGGAGGCTGCTCTCATCAGTCTACTGCACTATTGATCTCAAGTTTCCTAGCTTGTTAAAGTTTATGTAAAGGCTGTCTCCTCCTCTCATGTTAATTCTGCATACCAGTGAGAATAAATCCAGTTCAAACTGATACTTCACTCTGTGGTGTTCTGACCGACATACCTGGTTCACTGCGATCCAACTAGCCCTAGCAGCTTCAGGTAGTTCTTCGCTACACATAGATTTCAATAACTCGCATCCTAAAAGTAACTTACGTGACATTAGGCTAAAATGATGAGAGAAAGACCGCGTTCTCTTCATATTAACTCTTCACGTTACGGAAACAAAAAATATCATAAAACATCCCGAAATTAAAGCTATTACACATTATAGTAGTACATTTTACATGTTTTGGGAATTAAACGAGGTAATATACCACGTTCCCTTAGCTAAACGTATGTTACGTTATATGAATAACGTTATGCCTTCCCCTCGGACATAGGCTTAACGTTTTACGGTTTAAAGTGTAACTTACGCTAAATATCTACTCAAAAACAAATAATATGTTTACGTTGTACGAATAAATTGTACATAATACGTTTTTGTCGATAAACTTGAACATATTCTATAATTTAACATATTCCGTGCCGAGTGAACTTGACATAACGTTAGCTGCTACACTTAACTTTCTCTCGGACATAAGTTAACTTATAAAAACATTTCTAAATCTGTCTCAGGAGGACGTAACAACACAAAACCATCACATTTTTTGTGCATTTTTGTCGTTATTAGGTTTAAAATCGATCATTTATTCAGAGCCACTTACCTTGAGTTAAGTATGACCGTCTTTGACAAAATGTCTCCCGCACCCGCAGTACCGCAGCCGGCCGAGCCACTGCCTTGTAAAACCCGCGAAGTCAAATGATGTATCCTTCCGCAAAATCAAGTGAGCCATAATCCAGATCCTTCCATTCTTTATAAATGTAACGATGCACTTTTGTTTTGTGTTTATTAGCCTACCAAAAATAGACGGCTTAAATTCAAGAGTTAAAAAATAAAGGTTTTATATATTAAAGTGTTGTATAGGATCCATCCGCTCTCATAGTGCAGAAACGAAACCTCGAGACAATTTGATAAGTGTTGTTTTGATATTATATGTTTTGATATTTATAAATGTTCATTTTAACAACAACACAACAAATATGTTCTGTTTTACGCATTAAAATATTGTATAGCATAGCTGGCCTTATACTTTTAGCAAATATTGACTAGATTTGTGTTTATTAGTCCAGTCAACATTAGCCATCCTAAAGTTGACTGGATTTGAAAATATCCCTTCATTTAATTTTTTTTTAAATATATTTTTGCAGACTTAATATAATATGTCTTCTTAACTAATACCAAGCATGGATATTGGTTCAACTTAAATATTTTTGCTCTTTCAACATTTTATTAATTGGCGTTTTTACAGTGTATGGTTAACTAAGACCCATGAACTAGAAACTAACTGGGGTTGTAATATGTTTGTGCAAGAAAAACCAGGGCAGAAAACCTAATGGATCAGATTTTAGACTTACCAACTGGTAAATAATAGTAAACAGGGACTATGGCGAAGGCAATGGCACGAAATAACAATAACCTTCACTAAGTCTGTGAGACAAAGCAGTTAAACAATAATTGCTCGATCACTTCACATAACTTCTCTTAATTGTCAGGTCATAATGAAGGAATGAATCTCTACAGTTATGGCAACATAACATCGGGATGGTCTGAACAATGTCCTGCGCAGCGACAAGACAATGTGTTTCATTAAAATTCAAACATGGGCATGTCTATTTATACTAATTATTTCCTGAACGGAGTTGGAAAATCCCTAATGTGATCATTAGAGGGGGTCATTTGCATTAAACTAAATGTAGCAGCTTATTTGCAAAACTTCAGCTTGACATAGGCCCTATAATGAAGTCATGTCAAAACCTGCAGTCCAGGACGCATAAAGAAGTGATCATGCCACATTATCTCATAAATTACATCTTGCAACACTCATCAGCCGCTCTGGGCCATCAGACCACCACACATCTCATGGGTTGCTGATTAAAGTGACCTGTATTGTGCATGAGGTAATTACACAGTTCACTAATTCCTTACTTTCTTTGGGTGAATGGCCGCCTAATGTGAGGCTGTGAGGTTTAGACACCAGCAGCAGGGGAAATAGAGAATTTGGAATAATGTGTCTAGACCACAGGCGCAGAGCATCACTCTAATCGAGGCACAAAAAAAGAGGTGGGTGAGAGAATAAGAACATTTGTCTAACCAAGGCAATGGTTTAAATTGTTCCATTTCAACATTGTTATCCTCTGAGAACATCAGAGCAGATTCCCCTCACAGCTCAAAAATGGATCAATCAAAGATAAAAATTCTGTCATCATTTACTCACCTTCATGTCGTTCCAAACCTGCTTGACTTTAATTCTTCTGTGGTACACCGAAAAAAAAAATATTCTAAAAAAAATGCCTTTTGTGTGTGTGTGTTTTGTCCAATTCAGCTGGGTATAATGTTGTTTTGGACTCCATTGACTTTCATTGTTTGGTCCAAAACGGTCACTGGGGTCCAAAACAACATTGACTAGGACATTTAGTTCAAATTTATTCTTTTTGTTCAGCGGAATAAACAAGGGCATACAGGTTTAGAAAGTAAATGATGACAGATTTGTTTTATTTTTGGTTTAACTATCACTTTACATTCTTAAATGTTACATCAAGACACATCCAAAATGATAGTTGGACATAATTTTCTCTCTTAATTTCACTATACCAAGTTTGCAGTATCCAGAGGACCAATATGGTACCACACAGCTCATAATCTATTTAGCTCCCATTATCAATTTCCTGAAGCCTTCTTTTTTCCTGTTATGCCTAAATCTGAAGTCTAAAGATTTGTTTTTATATTAATCTAGTGTTGATATATGTTCATAATGTAGAAGTGTGTGTTTGTGCAGCATATGGTTATTTTCTTTGCAATCAATGTGTTTCTTTTATATCTGTGAATTTGTATTAAACATGATGTGTTACCAAACTGTTGTCCTTTTTATCATTTTTAAAAGAAACGATACTCGGTTACTGACGTAACCTCGGTTCTCTCTAGAGAGGGAACGAGTATTGCGTAAGTTTAGCTTACGCTACGGGAAAGATTCATCTTCTCGAGATATTGAAGCCAAAAAATTATCCTTAATTTTGTATTCATTGTCAACGCAGTGCAGCAGCTAGCAGACCTAGAGCAGGCCATCTCGCGTGCTTATTGGCTGCCCTGCATGCATCTGCTGCAGCCTACCAGTGAGCCTGAGAGAGGAGATCTGCCCGCACCGGAATCGGCCACAGAGCTGTGTGTGACAGCCGTGCCAGCTCCGGGAACCAAATCTGATTCTCCCAACGCGGGGCTATGAGGAGCACCGAGTGGCGCGTTTCCCTGATTCTCTTGATTACCTGTGGTAACAGAGAGACCGGAGGGAAAGCATATAGCCGGAGGCTGGGCCAGACTTGGGCCAGCGCGTCCTCGTCCTTCGAGAAGAACGTCGGGCATTGAGCGTTGTCTTTTGACGCAAATAGGTCGACTTCCGCCCTGCCGAACAGGCGCCACAGTTTCTGGACCGTTTGGGGGTGCAGGGACCATTCCCCTGGGGGAACGTTGCCCCTGGACAGTTTGTCTGGACCGTCGTTCAAATGGCCCGGCACATGCGCTGCCCTCAGCGAGCGCAGGTGCAACTGGGACCAAATAAGGAGGCGCTCCGCCAGATTGCAGAGATTTCTGGATCTGACACCGCCCTGACGGTTTACATAGGATACCACAGACATGTTGTCCGAGCGGACGAGAACATGTTGGTCCTGTATGAACGGGAGAAAGCACTTCAGCGCATTCTCGACCGCTATCATCTCCAGACAGTTTATGTGAAACCCCCTCTCTTGGTCTGACCACTGGCCGAAGACCGGTCTGCCCTCGAACAGCGCGCCCCAACCCCAGTTGGACGCGTCTGTCGAAACGACTTTCCGGTAAGAGACGGTTCCCATCGTCACTCCCAGCTGGTACCAGTCGGTCACTAACCAGGGCTGCAGAGCCGCTATGCAGGTCTGAGTCACTCTGATTTTCTGACCGCCAGAAACCCAAGCTCGGCGGGGCACGCGAGCATTCAGCCAGCGCTGGAGCGGGCGCATGCGCAGTAGGCCCAGCTGAAGCACCGCTGCAGCTGAAGCCATACAGCCCAACATCCTCTGAAAAGTTTTCAAAGGGAGAACGCTGCCCTTCTGGAAACCCGCGGCTAAGTGGCGAACCCGGAGCGCGCGCTGCGCCGATAGACAGGCCGACATGGTCACCGAGTCCAGTTCTATTCCTAAAAAGGAGATTGACTGGCTGGGTAGTAATGAGCTCTTGGTCCAGTTGACCGTGAGACCCAAACTTTCCAGGTGACTGAGAAGCACTGTTCTGTGAGACAGCAGCTCCGCCTCTGACTGTGCCAAAATCAGCCAATCGTCCAGATAGTTCATTATCCGCAGCCCCTGACTTCTCAGGGGGGCGAGCGCTGCGTCCATGCACTTCGTAAATGTACGGGGTGCCAGAGACAGGCCGAACGGCAGGACGGTGTATTGATATGCCTGACCGTCGAAGGCGAATCTCAAAAATCGCCTGTGACGGGGTATTATCTGTATCTGGAAATAGGCATCCTTCAGATCTAGAGAAATAAACCAGTCCCTCGGGCGAACGTGCGCGAGGATTTTCCTGGTCGTCAACATTTTGAACGGTCTTTTCGCAAGCACCTTGTTCAAATGTCTCAGATCTAGGATCGGTCTGAAGGCTCCGTCCTTCTTGGGCACGAGAAAATAACGGCTGTAAAAGCCTGACTCGCTCAGAGAAGGCGGCACCTTTTCTATAGCCCCTTTGCACAGCAGCTTTGCTATTTCTGCGTGAAGTAGGTGTGCTACTTCCGCATTCACTATCGTCGCGGTCCGGGCTTGAAAGCGCGGGGGACGGCGAATGAATTGAAGTGTATAGCCCTGCTTTATTGTGCTCAGCACCCATTCTGAAACCCCCGGGATAGATTCCCACACAGCTATGTGAGCCGCTAGGGGGCGAATGGCCTCCGGGTTCAGATCGCCGCCATTCGCGGGCATGTGAAACTGAACCGGAGCTGAGAGCGCGGCGCGCGCGCTCTCTGTTCTGGGCAACGGCTGCTCGCTGAAAGCCGAAACCGGCTGCTTTGTGTGAGATGTCCCAATCATAAGGGATGGGGAACCCTTTTTCCTCACTTTCTGAAGCGCGAGCGGCGCTTTGGGCAGAAAAGCGTTCTGTAAGCGTGAGCGCGTTTGCGCGGGCACGAGACTTACACATGCATGTGACGCCCCGATCAAAATAGATGGGGAGCGTTTTATAATCGCCCTGTGTTTCATGATAACACTTAAACTTGCGGGCGGCGCCCGGGGGGGGGTTTGTGATAGCAAGCGTGAACGCTCTCTGGCGGGCACGGGACTTACATTCATAACCTGCTGTTTTGACCGTGCAACAGAGCGGGCAGATAGTGGGCACAACACTGTGGACACATTTCTTACATTCAACACTCGAGCGGCTTTTCTGCGCTTTATGAGAGTGTGCTCTGTGGGTGACACGATATTTGATGTGCTTGTGTGTAGGGGTGAACACTGGGGCGTGGGCACTTTCACTACACTTAAAACACTGACGGCGGGAGCCGGACCAGACATAATGCTCTTTTTGAGATTTCTCTGGGTCGCCGTAAAAACGGCGTTTGTGTGCAGGCGAGAGGGTGAACAAACCGGCTCGTTGGCTGCTAAATGAACCACTGCAGTAGCCTGACTGAAGGGGACTGACAGGGAGATGAGCTTTGACGGCGGTCCGGCCGTGGCGGGACACGCGCGTCTTTTTTCTCTCTTTGTTAGGAGGATTTCGCATGCTCAGACTTCAACGTAATCTTCTGTGGTCTGTGACGGCTGTCCGAGCGCGACCTAGGGCGGCCGCCCTGACGTCGCTGCGAAGGCTGCGGTTGTGCTGGACGCTGGGTGTTAGCTCGTACAGGAGGCTGGCTTTGTTTCTCGCGAGAGCGGCCTATAGCGGAGCTCGAGCGTCGCGGCAGGAAGAGATTCATGGCCTGCGTGGTCTTTTGTACCTCAGAGAAACGGTCAACGATCCCGTTAACCGCTGGGCCGAAGAGACCAGTGGGGGAGAGCGGCGCGTTCAGAAAGGTGGCCCGCTCAGCTTCCCTCATATCCGCGAGCGTCAACCAGAGATGCCTCTCTGTCACGGTTAACGCGGCCATGGCTCGTCCGATAGCCTGAGCTGCGGTCTTGGTGGCACGGAGAGAGAGATCCGTCGCACTTCTCAGATCTGTAACCGCAGCCGGATCCCGGCCCTTCTCGTCCCATTCATGGAGGAGGTCGGCCTGCAAGATCTGCAACACAGCCATGGAGTGGAGAGCAGACGCGGCCTGGCCGGAGGCGGCATATGCGCGGCCGACCAAGGCGGACGTGGCTCTGCAGGCTTTAGACGGGAGGGCTGACCGAGACCGCCATCTCGCGGAGGGCGGGCAAAGGTGCGCTGCGACCGTCTCTTCCACGGGGGGAATAGCCGTGTATCCCTTCTCGGCGGCGCCGTCCACCTGGGAGAGCGACGCGGAGGCCTGGGACTGAAGTCTCGAGGAGAATGGTGCATTCCAGGACTTCGTCAGCTCCGCGTGAAGTTCCGGCAGGAATGGAGCGGGCCTGCTCGCTGAAGCTGCACGGCGGCGACTCTGAAGGAAACAGCCGTCGAGCCTGTTCGGCGCGGGTTCCTTCGGTAGCGACCACTCGACCCCGAGGCGGTCGACGGCCTGCGTCAGCAGGCGCATAAGTTCCGCGTCAGCTCCAGCGCGGGAACGGCTGGATTCCTGGATCGACGAGGAGCCGGAATGAAGCGACCATTCCTCGCTGTCTGATGCCAGGATAGAGCAGCAATCTCTCGTGGCGTGTTCCTCTGCCTCCCCCTCCGATGCGACGGCAGTGAGGCTCGTGAGCGGCAGCTGCGCGTCGGGGAGGGGAGGCGGGGAGGGCGAAAGCGAGGCTCGAGGGAGATCCTCCGGCGAGCGCGTCGCCGTGGCCACGGGCTCCGGCTGCCTCAGGGAACGGCGCTTCTTCCTGCGCGGTCCCCCGGGGGGCGGAGCGGCTGCATCCGGATTGAAAGCCTCGAGTCGAGCCCGTAGGGTCGACAGCGGAAGCGCTTCGCAGAGCTCGCAGCCGCCGGACGCGAGGGCGAGCTCTGCATGTTCCAGGCCCAGGCAGAGAGCGCAGATCACGTGGCGGTCTCCAACGCTGAGCGGGGCTCTGCACGAGCCACAGGAAGTGCGAGGCATCTTTAGAAAGACGCTCGCGCTCTTTTAGAAATTCCTGTGGAAGCAATGTAAAAAGGATACGTCGCCGGATAGCGTAGCTTGCACGGCGGCTGAAGGTGGCGAAGACGGCCGGCTTCCTCAGCGCTGTCCTGAGCTGGCTGTTCGCTGTTCGACGGCGGCGGTGGCTTCTCTCTGATTCAGTGATGCGGAGAGCTCGCTGAAGAGTCGAAAAATCAGGGATTCAGCCTACGAGCCCCTTCTTATATACGCTAAGCCACGCCCATCCTAGCGGGCTATGACGCTATGAAGGTGCGAGCGCCTCCAATTGGGCGTGACGTCACGCGAGGCTCACTGGTAGGCTGCAGCAGATGCATGCAGGGCAGCCAATAAGCACGCGAGATGGCCTGCTCTAGGTCTGCTAGCTGCTGCACTGCGTTGACAATGAATACAAAATTAAGGATAATTTTTTGGCTTCAATATCTCGAGAAGATGAATCTTTCCCGTAGCGTAAGCTAAACTTACGCAATACGAGAGAACCTCTTGTAAGAGAACATTAAATGGAAAACTCCAGCTGTGATGTATGTAGAGAACATGCATAAAATATTGTTTAACATGCACTAGAGACAAACTGTTAACCCCATGCACTTTTGCAGGGGCGCAACTACCCAGTGTCAGAGGGGTATGCAGCAACAATTTTTGCGCATATTTTGCGCACAATTTATGTAGAAAATCCGTAGAAATATTATTTTAACTGTTAATGGGAAATAGAAAAAAGAACAATTGAAGCTTTAACTGCAAAAGGTTTATTGTGTATTTTCAAACACATTAGTACATTTACATATGTACATTTAAATACATTAATACAATTAAATACATGAATAATAATAATGTAATAATAAGAGCTAATTTTTTTTAAATGTAAGAATAACATTATTAGGCTAACAATTTTACCCGTGGAACTGTTTGTGGTGTTTTTCGCGGCCAATTTGCACTGCTGTATTTAGATTAACAGTAACTGATAATTTCCCTGAATGCATTGAAATTCTACAGTAGCATACTGTCAACTGCGTGCACAGTACAAAACTGTTGAAAAAACAAAATAATACTGTGAAAACAACTAAATCTTGTGTAACTTACTGTACATAGATTATACAGTAAGAAACTGTTGAGAAAAACAGTATAATCCTGTGAAAACAACAGAAATCATTTACAGTGTAGCTTGGTCCACTCCAGGAAACACACTGGCAAGAAAACACATATTTCCCCCCCAGAACAGCCACACCCTCCCCAGGCTTTTTTAGCCTCTTAAAGGGACCTCACTCTTACAATAGGCAGTCAATACATTACACCCCTTTTCCCCAGTCCACAAAGTCTGAAAACCTTCTTGGAGGGTGATGCTCTCTTTCAGGGTACCTCCGAGAATGAGGGGACTCAGACATGCCCTCAGCTCCAGCTCCAGTTAGGTCAACATCAGGGTTTTCCACATCTAATGCAGGCGGCTGTAACTCAAGCATCTCAGCCCCTGGGGACTCAGGCGGATGGACAGTGTAGCCACCTGGCTCAGGCCTTGATTGGTCGGACAAGGGTGCCGTCCTGTCCAGCAGCTGGTCAACATGTCGCCTGTGCATTTGCCCATCACTAGCTCTGACCCTGTATGACAGGGGACCTGTGACATCTACAATGATTCCAGGCATCCACTTAGAATCTCTGGTGTAGCTTCTCATGTACACCAAGTCCTTAGGTCTAAACTCTCTGACTGTGCCAGGGCATTTTTCAGCATTAAGCTCCTGTCTGCGAAGCATATCACCATCATGGTCAGGGTGCAGACGATCCAGGGCCGTGGTGAGTCGCCAATTCATGAGCAACTCAGCAGGACTTTTTCCAGTAGATGAATTGGGTGTGACGTGCTGTGACATCAAGAATCGGGCGAGCCTGGTCTGCCATTCGCCCTTGGTTATGCGAGACAGGGCCTCCTTGGTTGTCTGCACCATGCGTTCAGCTTGACCATTCGAGCTTGGGTGATATGGTGCTGTAGTGACATGTCGAATGCCGTTTCGCTCTGCAAACTCTTGGAATTACGCAGAAGTAAACGAAGCACCATTTTCTTAGACTATGACGTCAGGCAAACCATGCGTTGCAAAAAGTAGCCTCAGTGTGTTGATGACAGCTGAAGATGACATAGAACTCATCAGAGACACCTCCAGTCACTTGCTATGTGCATCAACCACTATGAGAAATACATTGCCCTGAAAACGGCCTGCAAAGTCAATATACAGCCGGGACCATCTTTTTGTCGTCCACTCCCAAGGGTGCACTTTCGCCTTAGGTGGTGCATGACGTTACATCTGACAGGTTTCACATGCCTTGACAGTCTCCTCAATGTCTTGGTCCATGCTCGGCCACCACACATAACTCCTTGCGAGTCCCTTCATGTTTACCATACCCGGGTGCGCGTCATGCAACATAGCCAGTACTTCTCTCCTTGCCAAGCAAGGAACAACCACACGGCTTCCCCATAGCAAACAGTCCTTGTGCGCAGAGAGTTCATGGCGGCGTGAAAAGAATGGTTTGAACCGGCTATCCATTACCTCACCCGGCCACCCATGCAGCACCCAGCGCATTACTCGTGCTATGACAGTGTCTTTGCGTGTAAGGTTAGCGATTCGCTCAGCATGCATAGGTGCATCTGGCACCATTTCAAGTAGCAACACTTCCAATGGTGGTGGTGTAACAGCATCAGATGCTGGCAAGGGTAAGCGACTCAGGGCGTCAGCATTGCACATTTGTTTGCCCGGTCTGTAGCATAGCTCATAGTCATAAGCTCCAATTATCAAACTCCAACGTAGCATCCTGGGCGAAAGGATGGTAGGCATTGGCTTGAAATGGTGCAGTAGTCCCAGCAGGGGTTTGTGATCTGTAAAAAATCACGAAATGGCGGCATGCAAGATACTCGTGAAACTTTCTGACTGCAAAAACAACCGCCAATGCTTCCTTATCAATTTGGGCATAATTCCGCTCCATGGTGGACATTGTTCTGAAAGCAAAGCAAATGGGCCTCTCCTGGCCATCACATTCCATGTGGAACAATAAAGCTCCAAGCCCATAGGGTGAGGCGTCGCAAACCACTGCCAGGGGTTTCTTTTCATCATAGTGGACCAGCACTTTATCCGTTTGCAGCAACTCTTTTGCCTGAGAATATGCCATCTTGTGCTTCGCAACCCACTGCCAAGTAGCAGACTGGTCTAGAAGGCGATGCAGGGGTTCCAGGACGGTGGCCTTATTTGGAAGAAAACAGCTGTAAAAGTTAAGCAGCCCCAAGAACGCCTGAAGTTCTGTTTTGTTCTGTGGCGGTGGAGCTTTTTGGACAGCATCCACTTTTTCACGGGTTGGTTTGATGCCATCTTTATCCACTCTAAATCCCCAAAACTCCACTTGATTAGCAGCAAAAATGCTTTTCTCTTTTTTTAGTCGCAGCCCAACTTCAGCAAAACACTTAAATACGGCCCGTAGCCATGCGTTGTGTTCTTCCATGGTTTTGCCCGAAATCAGTATGTCATCCAGGTATGGTTGGACTCCTGGAATTCCTGCGAGCAAAGTGTCCATAAATCTTTGAAATATTGAAACAGCCGTTGACACCCCAAATTGCAACTGTCGAGCCCGGAAAAGCCCACGGTGAGTATTAATAGTCGGTAAATCAGCTGCGTCATCAATCACTGGAAGTTGCTGATAAGCCTGTTTCAGGTCAAGTTTAGCGAAAACTACTCCTCCAGCTAGTTTCGAGAACAGTTCAGATACTTTGGGTACAGGGTACACATCCGGCTTAACAGCTGTATTCACAGTACAGCGGTATTCACCACAAATCCTCAGGCCCCCATCTTTTTTTGCTACGGCCACTATAGGTGTGGCCCACTTTGCATGGCGAACAGGTTCAAAAATTCCTTGAGCCACCAATTTGTCCAACTCCTCATCAAGCTGAGGCCGTAAGGCAAAAGGAACTGGGCGGGCTTTGAAGAAACGTGGAGTAACTGTGGAATCAATGTCAATAGAAATCGGGGGGGTCCGGCAAACCCCAATGTCCTAAAAAACCTCTGAGTATTCAGCCAGTATTTTCTCCATGGACTGCAGCTGTACCCTGTGTACCCCTTCCACTGATATTCCCGGGGCATCAAACCAGTCCCGTCCCAACAGACTAGTTCCCTGGCAGTGTATGACGAACAAAGGCAGTGTGTTTCATGTTCCTTTGTATGTCACTTCCACAAATATTTTCCCTTTCACTTCCAAAGTTGCCTGTGACCACTGCTTAAAGGGTTAGTTCACCCAAAAATGAAAATTAAGTCATTAATTACTCACCCCCATGCTGTACCAACCCCATAAGGCCTTTGTTCGTCTTCGGAACACAAATGAAGATATTTATGATTAAATCTGAGAGGTTTATGACTGCTACATAGGCTCCCTAAGGGAATGACACCGGACGGCCCAGAAAGTCATTAAAGAAAATGTTTAAATATTCCATGTCACAACAGTGGCTCAACTATAAGTTTATCAAGCGACGAGAATACTTTTTGTGCGAAAAAACAAACAAAAATAACGACTTTATTCGACTATTCCTTTTCTTCCTTGTAGGCCTGAAACGAGTGCACGTCGTGGAAATCTCTTGAAGTCTCGTTTCAGTCTCGTTCACACACTAAGCAGAACGGAACGTTTTTTTTGCATCATCCTCAATATCATTTCCATGAAAAAAACATTCCAGTCGTTCTGTGTATTCTTCAAAAGAGTTACTCGAACATTCATCAAACTCTTCGATACGGCCGAATGTAGTCATGTTCACTTCCAGATGCAGATTATTTTCACTCATTTTCACAGTCGCATCATATGGATTTATCTGCACACAGTCGGTTCGAGTCCGCTCGTCGCCAGTGTTATATCTTTGAAGAACATGAGAAGACGTTCGTGATCTTGTAAGTCTTTACTGAAGTCAATGCAGCATATAACATAGACTAGCTTGGTCCACTCCAGGAAACACACTGGCAAGAAAACACATATTTCCCCCCCAGAACAGCCGCACCCTCCTCAGGCTTTTTTAGCCTCTTAAAGGAACCTCACTCTTACAATAGGAAGTCAATAGGCCTACATTACAGTGTCTACATTACACTACTACATAATAATAGTTATAATATTAATCCCATGATAGTAATAGCCATATATTGTAAAACAAATGCACTGAAAAAAATAAAGGAAACTTTCATAATTAGTTTTGTACTAATTTCTATAAAGATGTAAGCACATGATGACATATTTCATATGGGCCGGTGTGTCAGAAAAAAAACGTACGCTGACTTTTTTTGACCAATGGCCGCCGATGTACGAGTTTTATGGGCCGTTAAGACAAAAAAAAAAAAAAAAAAAGTATGAGATGTATCGGCCGAAAAAGCACGTCGGTCCACCGGGAATCTCCCGGTAGTCCCGATGGCCACAGAGATATAGATCGCCTGCATGCCTGGATGTCACACTTTAAATCCTACCTGTTGGCTTTCACCATGCTCTTATTTAGCTGCTGTCGCATCAATTGACATGCCATCTCCTTTTCCCTCTTTCTTTTTCTATTTTTAGCCCCCCAGCATTTTGTTTTATCCATCTTTTTCGACGACAACTCACTACTCGTACCTGCTCGCTCAGCACTCACGGCGCCCCCGCCCGCTCGCGATATTACCCCCCCTGAGGGCGCCTACTCTAGCCTGTTAGTCCTCTAAAACTTTATATAACATTTAAGAAATGCAGAAAATGATGTAAAGACTCAAGGGCGGATCTAATCCGTGGGGAATTTGCATATCATAATTAATAATTGGTAATTAATAATTATTCATACATGTTTGGATTAGATCAGTCTTACATGTTAATAAATCTCCCGATAAGGGAGGATCTGTCATTTTACCTGCATGCATGCATGTGAATCCCTGAAATTAACCACAAGTTGATTGCAATTAATTACACGGACCACGTTTCACAAAACAGGTAAAATGAATTAGCTCAATTGTCAGGATAATATTTGTGGGGTCCACAATATCATCTTACTTTATAGGATTTCAGGAAACGCAATTCTCTGGCCAGAAGAATTGGGTTTCCCGCCCTATAAACACATACTCTTTAAGGTATATTTAATTTTAGTAAACTTGTAGCATAAGATCTTTGGCACTTAAGGGACTTGAAACTGAGCAAAGAGACAGTACATCAATCAAATGAATATATAATTAATTTAATAGAGGCATGACTACTTATGTATTTACTACGGTTACACAGGATATATATGTATTTACAAACACATAGACATCAATGAACAATACAATAAGACATCAATGAACGAGAAATGCGTAAAGTTTGGACAATGGATAACTTATACGCGTGAGCGAGAGAGAGAGAGAGAGAGAGAGAGGGAGAGAGAGAGAACATTGGCAGAATTCCTCTTAAGACATTCACCTCTCCGATTACAACACGAAACATCATGTTAAAGCTTCTTAGAAGCTCTATAAAGAGATTATACTTGCACAAGTTATGTTATGGTCTCTCTGTGCCGAGGCATTCCTGTACGGCCCTGTCTGGCCGCGTGAGCTGAGTCCTTTGTGTGTGAGGAAGCGTCACGTGGGCTGCTTGGCGCGCGTGTTGAACGGAGGTTCAAAGTCTTTTGGGTAACATTACCAAAGGGAAATAGTTCGGCTAAGTTCGTTTCACTTCGTGGAAGTGAACTGAGTCGACTACGGAAAACAAAACTTTGACTAACAAAAAAGAAATAAAGATCTCTACGGGTAAATCACGCGGAGTTAACGTTACATCTTTGCATGGCTGGTGAAGAAGCGCGTGCGTCGCTCGGTCCGGCGCGTCACGCGATCACGTGCGTGTGTTTCTCCTTCAAAGCGAGCGCGCGCTCGTTTAAAGGTCCCTTGTAGATGGATTTAAACACAGAGACTTATCTAAAACTGAAAAACACAAACGAAACTAGAAACAAATAAAAAGAAAGGCGAAGAGCTCGCCCGGAGGCGAGACGTTACATTATGACACGAGGACAAGGGAGGGAGAGAGCGTCCAGAGGGAGGTTCAGTCCTCTTTAGAGGAACTGGAGCCCACACCTCTGAGGTGCGAACTGGCCAATGTCATTCAACGAAACTTTTGGCGGCCAAATTCTCTTTGTCTTGTCAAAGTTAAACTATGGCATTGTCCGCCTCTTTTATGACCAGTCAGAATTTGTCAGAATCATTCCACAAGATGGTAAAAACATAGAAAACATACAT
Organism: Tiaroga cobitis; assembly: GCA_030578255.1. Taxonomy (NCBI): domain Eukaryota; kingdom Metazoa; phylum Chordata; class Actinopteri; order Cypriniformes; family Leuciscidae; genus Tiaroga; species Tiaroga cobitis. The sequence goes on from CM060597.1 coordinate 37,036,358, forward strand.
TTTACTGTAATCTTCTGTATCTGACCAAATCAGTTGGAACGAGATAATTAAAACGGTACCAAACACAACATTTACACATAATTGGAATACGAAGATACATCTTAATACATAACTATAAACTCTCAAGAGTTTCACTGATACGCTAGGAGATCATATCTAGACTACCATGGACTGGGAAACACACAGACATACAGGAATATATCGTATACAATTGGTAATGGCTCGTTTTATGAGTGTAATGTAAAAGTCCATTATGTGTGTGTGTTGGTTCGTGTGTGTGTGTGTGTTAGAGTTCTGTTATCTCTCTTGCAGAGATGGGGGAGGGCATGGAATGTTTCAAGCATTTTATGACTCTGGCCATTCCTGAGAGGCAGAGTGTGTGTGTGTGTGTGTGTGTGTGTAAATTTACATTCCAGGCTTATTTGGTCCTTAAGCAGGATGTATTTAGTCCTTTCAGATTCACCCTCGCCTAGTCCTTACAATGATTTAGAAACGCACAACAGCAGCTACATATAGAAAATACAATATATATATATATTTTTTTTTAACTAAATTATTTTTTTTTATTTTTTTTTACCATCGCTTTGACGCCCCCCATGGTGCTGTGCCCCTATGCGCCGCATATAGCACATACCCACTTTTTGCGCCACTGCCCTTTTGATAGAAACATGTTATACATGCCCCCCTCCAATTGCAAAGATAAAAAAAGTACATCTCTCTCAGCAGGACAGATTGCATTTCGCTATATAACCCTCATTGTAGCCTTACAGATGGCTAAATTAAAGCCCATGCAGCTCAAGAGTATAACAGCATGTCTATCGGTTCTTTTAAACCTCTTTTACCTTGAGGTTTTTACCATTTCAAGCTCCACCCTCCAATGGACATGAGACTGATCAGACAGTCTAGAGAATACCTGTGAACATATGGTACTAGGAAAATGTTGCACTTGTTATAAAAATGTTTCGTTCACTAGGGCTTGGTAAATATATTTGAAAGATGAGACTGCACATGAATTACACAGTCTCAGTGCATGTCTTTATCGATGAGAGAACCACCTGTCTCCAAATGCATGTGTCTTATCACAACAGGGAAACAATGACAAATGGTTTATGGCACAGCTTTTAAAGCTGAGGAATCTATTATCATTTTGGGCCCAGGCAGGTAAATGAGAGAGATTTAGATTGGTAATATAAAATGCAAAAGACAACATATTGCAGTCCTCCTCCAATTATTCAGTAATAATATTTCTTTCTAAATCATATCACATGGATGCACCTGTCACATGAAACAAGAAGTCTGAGCTAGAATTAAACACCAGGCTGTCTGGTTTATATCTGTATATGCTTCAGAAATCCTTAAATCCACCGAAAAGAGTAGAAATGGAAAGTCCAAGCAACCCCCATCCCAATCTAGCAAGACTGATGAGAATACTATTGTGCCTTTGAGCTCACCAAGGCCGGACATGGGGTTTATGCGAAGCAGGGCTCTTAATCATGAGAGGTAATTCTTTAAGCCGAGGCTGCTTTTTCAAGGCATTCAAATTAATTACACCTCACACTGCTTCCCTCAGCAAATAGGTCACCGATGCACATTCAACTAAACACTTTGAGATTCATACTCCCAAATTTGAGGAGCCTCTACATGTCATTACATTTTGTACTACATACAAAACAAAATCATTAAGCACTAGTGAGGACAGAAGTGCAAAAAATTTTAAATAAATACTTTAAAAGTACAGTGAAGGGGCACATATATACACACACACAAATATATATATGTATAGTATATATACATATACTGTATATATTGGCCATTCTAATGCTGCTGATGAACATCGCAAAAGTCTTCTGTGATAAGGTTCAAAGGTTGTAAGGAAGAAGAAAGGTTTGGCGGTTGGCGTGACTGGGACTCGTATGATTTATTTGTATAACTTCAAAATAACAACAAACAAAATAAATCCACCACAGAATCGCTACACCACAGACAGTAGTTCACAGACGACTCTGTCACCTCTTTCACCAGGTTTCACAGACACTCTTTCCACCAGGTTTCGTCGCACGAGTCCGCAGTCCTTCTCTCTCTCTCTCGTTACAGACCTCCCCTGGCCATCACAACCACCCCCCCCCCCCCCCCCCCCCCCATTTCTGGAGAGAGAAAGTCAGCTACAGCCATCTGCACCCCTGGCCTGTGGACCACCTTGAATTTAAAGGGCTGCAGTGCCAGATACTAACGGGTGATCCGCGTGATCCGAACAGAGAGTGAATTCCCATCCTAGGAGATAATAACAGCCCATCTAATAGCCAAACACTCTTTTTCTATGGTGCTGTACATCATCTCCCTCTTCGAGAGCTTACGACTGCATGTACAGCACTGGGGAGAGAAAAGGGGAGAGAAAAGTCAGGAGAATGTAAGAGCGGTCCGCCACACAGAGCAGCCTTTATCTGGGTGAAAGCCTGCTGGCACTGCTCCGTCCACTGGACCGGATCTGGTGATTCCTTTTTAGTGAGGTCAGTCAGTGGGCTGGTGAGGTCTGAATAATTAGGTACAAACCTTCTATAATATCCTGCCAGCCCCAGGAACTGCCTTACCTCCTTTTTGGTCTTGGGTCTCGGACAGGTTGCAACGGACAGGTGCGTATCAAATTGATAAGACGGCAGCAATTTGATACGCACCTGTCCGTGACCCAAGTGGAAGCCCAGGTACCTGACTTCCACACGCCCAACCGCACACATTTTTGGGTTGGCCGTTAGCAGGGGCGTAGCCACCATTTCAAAAGTGAGGGGGACAGAATGTCAAGTGTAATACCAGTTTTTTTTCTTCAGACTTTTGTTGAGGTTTTTGCTTAATCAGCTTAATATGCTATTTATTTTTAAAGCAATAACACAGAAAGAAAGTTGTCCAGTACTTTATATTGCACATGCAGAATTTTTCCTGGCTTAAAATGAGGCGGAGGTGGTAAAATCGTGATCATATATTTTAATAAGATAATAAAATGTGTATTTTTCGTAGACCGCATCATATAGTCTGCTGTTGCACAGTATTTTTGTAGGTGGATCTCGGTACCTCTAGAGGGGTCCGGGGGCATGCCCCCCCGTGAGAAAGTTTTGTACATTTTAAAGATAAATTAATTAATCTGGTGCACTTTGAGTCCCCCGAATCCACTGTTAAAAATAAATAATCCAACTGCCCAAACATATGATATTCTCTGATTTAGATATCTGATCGTCGCATTACAATTATTCAAATTATCAGTGTTAAGCATGATAATATGGTCAAATATCACACTGAAGCTGATTTAAAAATAACATTTACTTAAAATTAAAGTTCTTTTTTTGGCAAAATTACATTTTCTTACTAGCCTAAGCAAAGTCTGTCACTAAACTAAAACTTTCCAATTGAAAACCTTCAAACTTCAAGCTTATACTTCAAACAATCTAGTTAGGCTTTTTCAAGAGAACTTACAGTTTGTCTACAAACTTTTTTATCTAACTGTAAAGTGTTACCAAATTATGATAAACATAATGTACACGTTACCACGCTGCCTGATTCAAGCAGATCGTGGCTGTTAATGCATGAAAATACAAATTCAGCATTAACATTTAGCATGTGTATTCTAATTTGAAGGGCTTTGATAACATATCTGTGGAAATAAAATGCATTACAAATAAAATAGATTGAAAATATTGCATGTTTGTTCGGGTAGTGAATTTACAACAAAACCTGTTAATTATTCAACAAGAGAAATAGGCGGAGTTATTCATCATTGTGCAACACAATTCGGATACTACATGACAACTTACAGCGCTTGACTTTTTCGTGAAAAAGGAGTGAAGAGTTTTTTGCCATTTTGAACTCTATGAAACTGATGGATTCGGCGCGGGTGCGTGCATGGGTTGTAGGCTAATGCACGAGTGACTGATTAGTCACGGATGTAGATAGACTATCCTTGACTCTTTGGATTTTTAATCTCGATGAAGGGTATACACCCGCGAAAACCTCAGACCTCAAACCTGTCGTAGACACACTTGCCTTATGAAAAAGTGCGGGGGACGAATTTACATTGTACAAAAAGTGTGTGGGGGGGGGGGGACCGTTCCCCCCCCGTCCCCCGCATAATCTACGCCTTTGCATATGATGCTGCCAGTCGCTGCTATAGATAATAATTGAGAGATTCCTTTATTTGTCATTTTCATGGTGTACATAAAAACGAAATTGTGTTTCACACATCCACTGCTCAGTAATTCAGTGCAATAGTAACTAATAAAAAAAAACAAAAAAAAAAACCACACAAATTAAATATACATATAAATATACTAAAATACACTAAAAAGAGAATAAAAGAATAAAGTACATGTGACACATTTTTCAAATTTCAAATCACGTTCTCTGGTTAAGCAGTCTAACAGCTGTGGGGAAAAAGCTATTTGATAGCCTACTAGTTCTTGCTCTGATGCTTGACCAGACTGAAGGAGTATGAACATGCCACGTAAGAAATGATGAAGCATAATAATAATAAGATCCTTTGTTCCTGCAGGCATTCATTCATATTACGTGGCAGTGAAGCGCCAATGATTTTTTCAGCAGTTCTCACAATCCTATTCAGTTTATGTCTCTCGTCTGCCGTACTGTTTCCAAACCAGCAAGAAATGCAATATGTGTGAATGCTCTCAATCGTGCCTCTCTAGAACATGGTCAAAGCTGGAATAAGGAGATTCACCTTCTTCAGTCTACGAAGAGAATGAAGACGCCGTTGGGCCCTCTTGATTATTACTGTTGTGTTATCTCTGGTGTAGTGTTGTTTTTGGCGGCCTATTTTAATTTTAGTTTTAGTCTAGTCTTTGTGTCAAGCTGTCATTTTAGTTTTTATTAGTTTTAGTCACGTTCATACTCTTTTTAGTCTAGTCTAGTTTTAGTCGACGAAAACTGATGACAATTTAGTCTAGTTTTAGTCGACGAAAACTGATGACGTTTTAGTCTAGTTTTAGTCAACGAAAGAAAAAGTCTAGTTTTAGTCAATGAAAATGGCATTTTAGTCTCTTTTTAGTAATGCAATTCTATTTAACCCAGTCAATATAGTATAAGTACCTAGTAGTATAGACGAAACCAAAATTTTCTTTTAGCCAAACCCATTTCAAACAATCTTATCTTCTTATAGTTATCTTATTATATTATTGTTACCTTATAGACTCAAGAATGCATCCATTCAAGACACGGAAGACGCTCTGATTTGAATTTACAACATATTTATTTTACCAACCAAACATGTTAGAAGTGTAACGTAAGAACTACGGAAGCAATTGCAAGTAACAATATTTATTGGAACACACAGAACATAGTCCACAGACAGGCAAGGTAAGTGGCGCAGGGACTCGATGGTCAGATGGATACAGTGCAGGTGAAGTGAGGTGACGATCAACAAGACGAATCCAGAACATCCACAGGGAACAGACAGGAACAACGAAGGATACTGGAACGTAGAAGGATCAACACCGGACATCACAAACAACGATCTGACAATGGAGATGAGAATTGGGTGAGATTAAATAGACCGGGATGATAGACTGCAGCTGGTGATGAGTGATTACTGAATGAGCTCTGATGAGCAGCCACGCCCCTCTAATCAGCACACACACACATGAAACAACAGAAACACGAGACATGAATGAGACATAGGATTTACCCACCGTGACAGTACCCCCCTTCCCTAGGAACGCCTCCTGGCGTTCCCAGACTCCCTTACCTGTCGATTGTAATCATCGATAAGGGAGTGATCCAGAATGTCTCTAGCTGGCACCCAACTTCTCTCCTCCGGACCGTAACCTTCCCAGTCCACCAAGTACTGTAATCCGCGTCCCCTCCGTCTCGAATCCAGAATACGATTAACCGAATATGTGGATTCCCCATCTACGAGGCGCGGCGGGGGGGGAACCGGGACTGGCGGATTAATGCGAGCATAAAAGACGGGCTTAATTTTGGAAACATGAAAGACGGGATGGATTCTCCTGTACACTGGAGAAAGATTCAGGCGGACTGTCACCGGGCTAATGATTTTGGTGACAGAAAACGGGCCAATGAATTTAGGTGCAAGTTTATTCGAAACGGAACGGAGAGGAATATCCTTGGTAGAAAGCCACACTTTAGAACCGACGACGTATACGGGAGGCTTCCGCCGGTGGCAATCGGCTTTGGCCTTGGTGCGCGCCCCCACTTGGAGTAGAGTCTCACGGACTCTCGTCCAAGTGCGATGACACCTCTGGACGAAGGCGTGGGCGGAGGGGACCGCGACTTCGGATTCCAGACTAGGAAAAATTGGTGGCTGGTAACCTACACTACACTCAAATGGTGATAGGCCCGTGGATGACACTGGCAACGTATTGTGGGCGTACTCCACCATAGAAAGTTGCTGAATCCACGAGGAAGGATTCTTGGACACTAAACATCGCAACGTTCGTTCCAAATCCTGGTTGGCTCGCTCAGTTTGACCATTGCTCTGGGGATGGAACCCAGAGGACAGACTCACAGTCGCCCCCAGAAGTTTACAAAACTCTCTCCAAAATTTGGATACAAATTGGGGTCCTCTGTCAGAAACCACGTCTGTCGGGAGGCCATGAATCCGAAAGACGTGGTCCACGACAATGACCGCTGTCTCCTTGGCTGAGGGTAATTTGGGCAAGGGAATGAAATGGGCCGCCTTCGAGAACCGGTCCACCACGGTCAAAACTACCGTGTGACCCTGGGAGGGTTGGAGGGCGGTAATAAAATCTAGTGAGATATGGGACCAGGGTCTCGAAGGCACCGGCAGCGGTTGGAGTAACCCGTCCGGAGATCGATTGGAAGTTTTACCTGTGGCACAAACTGAGCAAGCCAATACAAAACTGCGAACATCACAAGCCATGAGAGGCCACCAGAATCGTTGCTTGACTAAAAACATAGTACGATTGACTCCTGGGTGACAAGAGACATTAGAACAGTGACCCCACTGAATAACGCTGGACCGTAAACTCTCCGGCACAAACAACCGGTTCGGTGGGCAACGAGTCGGAGGCGTTACCCCTTCTAAGGCCTTCTTGACCTTCGATTCGACCTCCCATGTGAGTGTAGAGATGAATAGATTCTCAGGTAAAATGCACTCGGGAGTAGACGGGCGATCGGAGCGGTCAAAAATGCGCGATAAAGAATCGGGTTTGATGTTCTTGGAACCCGGGCGGTACGAGAGAGTAAAGTCAAAACGTCCGAAAAAAAGAGCCCACCGAGCCTGCCTGGAATTGAGTCTTTTAGCCGTACGAATGTATTCCAAATTCTTGTGATCGGTCCAGACGATAAAAGGTACCCCCGACCCTTCTAACCAGTGGCGCCACTCTTCCAATGCTAACTTGACTGCCAACAACTCTCTGTTGCCAATGTCATAATTGCTTTCGGCAGGGGACAAACGATGGGAAAAAAACGCGCAAGGGTGCATCTTGTCGTCTGAAGGAGAGCGCTGGGATAACACTGCACCTACCCCCAACTCTGACGCATCGACCTCCACCATGAACTGACGTGATGGATCAGGGGTTATCAGGATGGGGGCTGAAACGAAGTAGCTCTTCAGTTTGGCAAACGCAGCTTCTGCTGCGTCTGACCACCTGAACGTTGTTCTGGGGGAGGTCAAGGCAGTCAGAGGCGCGGCTAGTCGGCTTAAATTGCGAATAAAACGCCGGTAAAAATTGGCGAACCCCAGAAACCTCAGTAGGGCCTTACGGGAATCAGGACTTGGCCAATTTACCACAGCCTTAACCTTGTCAGGATCCATGCGCATTCCCTCAACCGAGATGATATGACCTAGGAAAGGAACAGACTGTGCATGAAACACGCATTTCTCCGCCTTGACAAAAAGCCCATTCTCTAACAACCTCTGAAGCACCTGTCGTACGTGTTGCACGTGTTCCTGGAGAGACGATGAAAAAATCAATATATCATCCAGGTAGACATATATGAATTGATCGATCATGTCTCGCAACACGTCATTGACAAGTGCTTGGAAGACCGCTGGGCTATTGGACAAGCCGAAAGGCATGACCAAATATTCAAAGTGCCCCCTAGGGGTGTTAAATGCGGTCTTCCATTCATCCCCCTCCCTAATGCGGACCAAATGATAAGCATTTCTTAAATCCAATTTCGTGAAGACGGATGCTCCTTGCAACCTCTCGAAAGCTGAAGACATCAATGGCAAAGGATATGTATTCTTTACCGTGATGTTGTTCAGCCCCCGGTAATCAATACAAGGTCGCAACGATCCATCCTTCTTCCCCACAAAAAAGAACCCCGCCCCCGCAGGAGAAGAGGAAGGGCGGATGAACCCTGTTGCTAGAGAATCAGAAATGTATTTCTCCATGACCTCTCTCTCTGGGACAGAGAGTGAATATAATTTGCCCTTAGGCGGAGACGTACCTGGCAATAATTCTATAGCACAGTCATAGGGACGATGTGGAGGGAGAGAATCAGCCCGAGACTTACTGAACACCTCCTTCAGATCCTGATACTCCGTGGGCACGTTAGATAAATCCACTGTCTCCTCCTGTAACACATGAACAGAAACAGACGGACAAGCAGAGACAAGACAGGACTTATGACAAAAGCTGCTCCAAGCCGCTACGGATTTGAGTTGCCAGTCTATTTTGGGATTGTGACGAGTGAGCCATGGGTGACCAAGAACTATGGGTGCAAGCTGAGTGTCCAGGATGTAGAATGAGATGGTTTCTGAGTGATTGCCGGATGTGGTGAGGATGATGTCTTCAGTAATCAGAGATATGGTGGGGAGTTTCTGACCGTTGAGGGCGTGCACTGCAATCTGATGGGTGAGTGGTTTGAGGGGAACTTGGTGCTTGAGTGCAAAGTTGTGATCCATGAAGTTACCCTCGGCGCCCGAGTCCAGAAGTGCATGACAATCGTGACGGTGGTTGGACCATCGGAGTCTAACCGGAAGGAGAGTCGATGTCGATGAGGTCTTCTCGGCGGAGATCCCACCCGATAGTAGCCTCATACTTACTACCGGGCTGGGCCCTTTTAACGGGCAATTGTAGGCAAAGTGTCCCGCTCCTCCACAGTACAAGCAAAGGCCCTGGGATCTCCGCCTTTCCCTCTCCTCCCGGGAAAGCCGGGCTCGACCTACCTGCATGGGCTCATGATCGTAGACGGGGCTGAATGCGTCCCCACCTCCAGCACGGTGACCCTCCGATTCCACCGAAGAACGGGAGTTGGGTCCTCTTCGCTCCACACGAGACAGTCTGGCATCCACTCTCAGTGCTAGCGCGATTAAATCGTTAAGTTTCGGTGGTAAGTCCATGGCATAAATCTCCTTTTGGACGCGGTCAGCCAACCCATGCAGGAACATATCCCACTGCGCCTCCTCGTTCCATTGGCTCTCCGCCGCCAGGGTCCGAAACTCGATCGAGTAGTCCGACACGGATCGATGTCCTTGACATAACTCGGCCAGCAATCTGGCCGCTTCTCTGCCTCCCAAGGCACGGTCGAAGACCCGTTTCATTTCGTCGGAGAGCGCTTGGAACGAGGTGCAGCAGTCTTCCTGGTTTTCCCACACCGCCGTTCCCCATAGTGCCGCTCTCCCAGTCAGCAGCGTTAGCACGAAAGCCACTTTAGTTCTTTCCTCCCGGAAGGTTCTGGACTGGAGAGAGAAATGCATGGAGCATTTAGTTAGGAAAGCTCGACAAAAATTGGGTTCACCTGAGTATGTCTCTGGAGCTGGTAATCGTGGTTCCGACTGGGAGGGGTTCACTGGTGGTATTTGGGGAATCGGCAGTGGGGCCGGCGCAACGGGAGTACGCAGCTGTTGGACTTGCTGGGTGAGCCCGGACACCTGCGCCACTAACGCCTGAACAGCACGAGCGGTTTCGTTGATATGTCTCTCTTGATTCTTTATCCACAGTCTGCTGTAATTGACGAAATCCTCCAACGTCTCAGGATTGTCACTCGCTGCTTCCATCTTTGGTCAGATCGTTCTGTAACGTAAGAACTACGGAAGCAATTGCAAGTAACAATATTTATTGGAACACACAGAACATAGTCCACAGACAGGCAAGGTAAGTGGCGCAGGGACTCGATGGTCAGATGGATACAGTGCAGGTGAAGTGAGGTGACGATCAACAAGACGAATCCAGAACATCCACAGGGAACAGACAGGAACAACGAAGGATACTGGAACGTAGAAGGATCAACACCGGACATCACAAACAACGATCTGACAATGTAGATGAGAATTGGGTGAGATTAAATAGACCGGGATGATAGACTGCAGCTGGTGATGAGTGATTACTGAATGAGCTCTGATGAGCAGCCACGCCCCTCTAATCAGCACACACACCAGTGTTTCCCCTACAATGTATTTAGCAGCGGCGCAGCGCCGCCACTGGATTTTCAGCGCCGCTGCAAAATCTTCACATGATCAGTAATATCACTACATCCACTTACACACCTAAAAACACTGAGACGTGGCGTCCGCCGGCTCTGCTAATGTGGTGGCTCTGAATCCACTTGTTGACAAGAAAGGAGGAAAGATATGGAATTCCAAAATATGGAAATATTTTCGATTAGGCTAATGTCACGTTGCCATAAGGGGCCGTTCACCATAGCGTGTTTTTCTGAGCGTGCACTGCAAATTCGTTACTTCAAATGTAGGCGCGCGGGAAGCGCGCTCGTTTCTCCAGGTCCAGGCCGCCTCTGTTCATGGTTGCATAGCAACGACAGACGCCACGGGAGAGAGCAAGCGCTTTTAGAAAGGAGAAAGCGGCGCTCTCCATGAGGACGAGGAAGTAGCAGCAAATAATTAAATGATTTCTAGCCCTTGCATTAGCTTTACTACTAGATATATTTATGGAGATGAGAAATAAAAAGCCGCCCTGCACAGCTATGATCAGCTGTTCGGCCGAGCTGTCGATGTTGTTACGGAAAGGCCAAAGCTGATCGGTTGGTTTTTGTCACATGGCGTGTTGAGATGAGATGTTACGATGTTTTCATCTCGCCACGCGCGCCTACAATTGAAAGAACGCATTTGCGCGCAAAAAACGCGATATGTGAACTAAAGTGGACTCGGGTGCGGTTGTATCCGGGTAGTTTTACGAGCAGGAGTACATGAGCACAGTCTCGGACCGACACCCGAGTGCTGTTATTAGTCCGCCAGAAAAGCAGTTCTAGGCTTATTCTTGGCTGGATAACTCTTTTAAAAAGTCTTTTAAAATGAAATACGAACACAGTTTTGGATTAAATAAAGGTACAGTCAAGTCAAATAAAACACTTGATTGTTCATGTTTGTTCACTTCATTCATTGTGCATTAAATAATGTTAACTTAAAACTTTTGATTTTAAAAATGTTAAAATTAAAAATGTAAAAAATTAAGTGCTCACAGATTGGGTGTGGCCTAAAATTTTTAATAAATTATAAATAATCTTTTTCTGGGTTGTGCCATTTCATTTTTCCCCTATCAATATCTACCTTATAGCTGAAAATGAACACAAAACAAAAACGTGAAAAATCCTGTCTAAAATTATAAAATGAAGGTTTCTGTTTGTGACCAGTTCAAGGTGCGTGCTGCAATAATCATCTTGAATCTGTTGATGGTATGTCGTATTTGTATGTCTCAAAATGTCAATTTTTATCCACAAAACTTGCCAGAAGTCATGGTTTAAGGGGTTATTTAAAAAAAAAAAGTTCTTCCGAGGTACATATCCCCCCCCCCCCCAAACCGCACCTTGGTAACATGCTCAGGACAGCACCGCTGCTGGAAAAATTTCTAGGGGAAACACTGCACACACATGAAATAACAGAAACACGAGACATGAATGAGACATAGGATTTACCCACCGTGACAAGAAGTAGCCTATGCACATGATGAAATGAAAGTTTTTCCAAATGTCATTTCTTCTTTTTCTCCCAAAGACGAATCCCTTTCTCTGTGTCAGAATTAACTTTGTTTGTTGTCGTTTATGCTACCGCCTGTTTCACACACTCCGTTTGCAGTGCGTATTTTCCCCCGCACCCATGTTAATAGGTTAGAGCAGACCCATAGAGAGAAAGAGTTGCGACACTCTTTGATGTCGCCGCGACGGCTGTCACGTGGTTCATGTAAGCCCCAATAGTTCCAAAACGTACGCTGGCTGTCATGTTCTTCTATGGGACAGACAGCAGCGATTGCATTTTTGAACGGTAAATATAAAATAAAACACACAACCAAGCACTTTTTCAGCTGTTATTGCATTTTGTTAATGTCAGTTTTGCATTTGGAGAGGCAGGGTGACAACGAAATACTGTATATTACTTAGATAAGTTTTAGGCAATTTTTTTTGGACGGAAAAGCTTAGTGCTCGCATGGGTAGCTTTAGCGGCTCTAACTTAACTTTTCCATATTCATCTGATGATGGACGTCGGTCTCATGATATTTATTTTAGCACAACTGGGCTGTATTAGGCCATTGATTCCCGTGATTTTGCTTATAAATTACAATTCAGCCATTAGCCTACCTTCGTGATCATTACGCTTTGCATGTACACATGAAGACCAGTATAAACATCGCAAAGGGCCTCTGATACAATATAAGTTAGACAGTTGACAATTCAAAAGAGGTAGATATTTCAGAAACTTACGTTACCTCTGGAACAACTCGACGCGCAGCATTCACCACTCAAAACTCAGCCAACACGTAACATAATGAAAAGTTAGTTAGTATATACCAAAAATTCAACTAAATAAAAGTTGCTATAAAGGTGGTAGCGATTCATTACCGAACTAATTAGATGCTATACCTTCACAACTGGTGAAGTCGCGCTAGCTAACTAGCTATCAGGCAGTGCTTGAAAATTGATTGGAACAACCAAGATAAAATATAAATAATGACGCTGTGCATATACAAATGAAGACCAGTATAAGCATCGCAAAGGGCTTCTGATACAATATAGACAGTTGACAATTCAAAAGAAGTCGATATTTCAGCAACTTACCTCTGGAACAACTCGACGCGCAGCAATGTAAGTGAATGGGGTCCAACAGCCAAATGCCAGTGTTTGGAACTAATCCGAGCTCCATATCCCGGAAGTAGGCGGTTAAAAGCGCCGCCATTTTTTTACAACGGAGGTCTATGGGAGTGTCGCAACTCTTTCTCTCTATGGCTCTGGGTTAGAGCGCTCACACCGCACGCGGATGCGTCCGGCAATGCGCTCCAGGAGCGTGCGTGCATAACAGCAGAGCAGAAATCTACACAGTACCTCAACAACGCGACATAATGGATGTAGGCTAAAAATATTGATTTGAAATAAAAAAAATAGAGAATGTTGTGATTGTGGTACAGCCGTAGATCAGTTGCGCACTGCAAACGCAGCACACGTGAAAGCACAATAGCGCGTGCTGCTCCTGCATACACACCGCAACACGCACCGCATACGCACTACACACGGAGTGTGTGTGAAACAGCCGTAACACACGCAGCTGCATCTTCTAAATAATGGCGCCAGTGGGGCTTGAGGATGTGAAGTCGCCTGCGTCTGCGCAGTGAGATCTGATGCAGCCCCTGAAGTGACACAGGAAACAGAAATGCTGCATAGTAGGCCTAATAATAATTCAAGTAAACGAGACGAAATAACGTTAAATAAAATTTCGTCTCGTCTCGTTTTGGTCAAGGAAAATGAAGAGACATTTTAGCATAGTTTTTATTTTGTAAACCACATTTAGTCTCGTTTTTATTCATCAACGATATTGCATTATACATTTAATTATAGTCATCGTCACATGACCAGCATTTTCGTTGCGTCTCGTCTCGTTTTCGTCACGTAATAAAGGTTCGTTGACGACGATATTTAGTCATAATTTTCGTTGACGAAAGCAACACTACTCTGGAGGTTAACTCATCGGTCAGATGGAACCCCAGGAACTTAACACTGTGTACTATATCCACCTCCGAACCGTAGATAGTCAGTGGGAGATGGTCCCGATGACTAGTCCTCCTGAAGTCGACAACTATGTCCTTGGTTTTTTGGTGTTAAGGGCAAGGTTGTGTATTTTACACCATTCTATCAACTGCTCCACCTCCTCTCTGTACGCCGACTCGTCATTGTCAGTGATGAGGCCAACAACTGTGGTGTCGTCAGCAAACTTTAAAATATGATTGGTGTTAAAACTGGCAGAACAGTCATGTGTCAACAAAGTGAACAGTAAAGGAAACACTAAAACGGAGTGGATCTTGTCATCCAGATAGGCAGCGGCATATGCAGCATGCAGCCGGAGAATTTTGTCCATGAGACGCTGAAACGTGGCCGGAGCCCAGAACAACCTGAAAGGAAGTGTAACAAATTGGTGTAAACCAAACGGCATTGTGAAAGCTGTTTTTTCTTTGGATATAGGAGATAAGGGGATCTGCCAATATCCTTTAGTTAAATCCAGTGTCGAACAAAATCGAGCAGTACCCAGCCGATCAAGCAATTCGTCAACCTGCGGCATTGAATATGCATCGAATTTTGTGCCAGTGCCCCTGTGACAACAATAACAAAAATAACTACCCCTTAATGTCGATGGCTATTTAATTTCGGGCTTGGACCCCCTTGTGGCCCCCCTAAATGTGGAGTGTAACATAATTTTTTACAGTGTCACGCATTGAGCGTGACAGTCACTCATTTCGGTCTTTTGTCAGGCACTCCTGCCACACATTGTATTTCTCACGCTGAAAAACTATTTATAATATATTTAATATGCCTCAATTTCTCTGGCCGCGCCGCTCTCACTATGGAACCGGCGGGAATCAAGCGCGTCTCCCTGGAGTTCTGCAGTCAACCCTGCCACTTATCAGCCAATCAAAAAAAATAAAGGTGCTACTTAATAGCCAATCAGAAAATAGCACTATTGTATCTGGGTAAGATTTAAAGCACCAACCAATGAAAAAAAAAGCATATCCTGGAATTGTTCACGTGATTCTGCTACAACATCTTCCGAAAGTTTCGTTCACCCACAGATGAAACTAACCAATGGAGCTCTGAGCATCACTTTGAGCACAGAGTAAGTCATGATCTCATGTTTTAATGTTACAACAAATTCACAACTTGTTTGACACAAACAATGACAACTTGACTGCTGTTAGAGAATGTTTCCCAGATAATTAGCATCAGTTTTTCGTCATTGAGTGTCTGTAACTGAATCTCAGCCAAAAGTTTTACAGCCTGTTCACTGACAACACCTGCTCAGAACAAGTAGTTTAGGTCTAGTCATATTTTCGTTATCACAGGATGACTGACATATTGTCATATTACAAACATCTGTCTCCCCAAATAGGCTTAATAATTTTATTAGCACTAAATTAAAGAGTATTGCATAGTCGATGTTATAGGTCACTTTTAAAATCATGTCATATTTTATAATTATATCCTGGCCATGAATGCATTAATCATTGCATCTGTCTTTCAAAGATGTCAGGTAAAAAGCAATTATGCATCCTCTCATTCATTTGCAAAAAAAACCCACAAAAATCGTAGAATACAGTTAATGTGACTGATGCTGAATATGTAATGCAAATGTAAAAAATATAATGGAAATGCAAATACATTGTTGGATGATTATAAACATGGTATTTCGCCTGTTTATGCCTGCAGTGCAGTTTAGAAAATGATATAACAACAATAAGGTCTAAATGTAACTGGCCCCTCTTACAGTACAACTGGCCCCAGTTTGGCCCCCCCAGTTGAAATGGTCTAGAACCGCCACTGCCACCAAAGCCTGATTTATACCCTCCTTAATTAATACTCACAGGTATCTGGTACAGGCCAGCTTGATCGGGGGCAGCCTGCGGAACTTCTTAAAACTTTTAAAACCAGTTACTGTAGGGAAAAGGTATTTATCACAACAAATCTTCCAGCCTGTCTCACGCTGGTCTGCCATCATTGCACAATCAGATTAAACAGAGAAAGAGCGAATAATTTAAATAAATTGAAATTATTTTGAAAGTTGTTGTTGCCAAATAAGTCAAATAATGCCAAATAATTGAACATACATTGATTCCAAAACATAGTGTTTTAAGCAATGTTAACTTATGATAACTTGATTTCTTACAGTGAAAATGTGTGGAATATACTTTTTTTATTAGTTTTTGCGGGTTGACAGATTTTTTTTCATATTATTTGGAATTACAAGTCTAACAATTTTCCATCTAATATCTCCATGGCTGTGCCAAATTAAGATCTATATTTATGGATTTGGATTAACTCCCTCTTCTTTTTCATTATCTAAATGGACAGATTAAAATTTATCACAAAGCAGACAATATTTTTATGGTGTATGTTTCAAAGTCAATAAACAGTTAATTGAAGTCATACTCCGTAAAAGCTTTGCAGACAGCCATCTTAGTAAGAGAATGAAATTTAATTACTCTTCGGACATTATTTTTTCCATCCCCTTGGCTTTTCCCTTTTAGTTATACAGAAAAATGAATTTCAGAATTCTTGACAGGAGGAACCTTTAAATCTCAAAGTTTACAAGCATATCTGCCACTACCTCAACGTTTCTAAAAAATCGATCCAGCATCAGAGTACTTAGATAAAGTATACGGTGCATTATAAATTATGAGGAAGATTAAAATAACGCATTCTTGATTAATTCTACCGTCAAGGTGAACAGCACAATTAAAATGTATTCTTAATTAGCCACAATCAATCGCTGTTATAAAAATCATCATAGTGACATTTAAAACACACAAAAAGAAGCGACCCTGGAAGCTGTTGTCCTTGACAACAATGTTAAAATGAATCACCCTCACTGTGTCCTCACACCCGGCATCATTGCTCAGCTTAAAGACACCTGTCCTCTCTAGCCAGAGTGCTCTTCAGTCACTCTCCGTACAGCCCTGCTGAAAGAATGACAGGAGTGAGAGACTGTGAGGGTGGGACGCCAGAGAAACTTAATCTCATTTCTTGCCCCAGGGTCATGCACGTTATCACTGGGTGACAATTTAATGGGCCCTCATTATAAAAACAGCAGTGTAGCAATTAAAGGAAATCTGATGGATTAACTCAACCCATCGTGCTCGTTCCCGCATCAGGTTAGGAATTTGTGACTCGTTGATTGTTCACACCTCACAGACCTCAAAACTTTTACTTCTCTCCTCACACTAGTCGTGCCTTAATGTGCTGTTACTTCAAAACTGAGATTTAAACTTTTGTTTTCAAAAGATTATGGTGAAAGATCATGAGATTAATTATTGCGATTTATTTTATTCTATTGACAGTAGTTTATTAACGGGAAGAAAAAATCTGCATATACTAATTATTTATTTATTTACTAATTTAGGGTTGGAAAGATTTTTTAATGCTTTTGAAACAAGTCTCCTATGCTCACAAAGGCTGCTATTATTTGCTAAAAATATATACAGTAAAAACAGTCATTTTATATACCTAAGAATATTTGGCAGCTTTCATATTTTGAAAGGGGGGGGGATAATATTATATGAAATAATCATAACTGTGGGTCCTTAGTGTCAAAAATTCCATGTCTTAGGCAACAAAAAAAACTGTAAAAAAAAAACACATTGTAACCTCAACAGTAGTTAATGCCAGTGCATTGTTCCCCTGCTACAATTTTACAGTGCCAATAACTGACACCAATTTTTATGATCACTTCTTTTATCTGCTTGCTTGTAATTGGGGATGGCAAAATGATTTGTGGATGGAAATTGGTGCATTAGACAAAGCAGCTGTTCAGCAAATAAACTATTTTACAGCCAACTCACAAACAAAAGAGAATAATTGAAGCGTGTCTGTGGCATTTGCAGATGTAATCCAACAGATGATGAATGATTTTATTATTTGCATTACAATCAAGTGTTTGTCATTTCCTCTGCTTAGATTAGGCATGAGCCATAACACTGTGATGCAAGCTGACCCGGTGACCTTAATTGGCTGAAAAGAATAAATTGGGTAAATTTGCCCCACCTGTATTGATTAGAATGGTGGTGTTGTAAACAGAACAGGACTCCACTCGCTTGTGCATGTACGGAGGTGACCTTGTAACTCTGTAATTTAAAAAATGAATGCAAAATAATAAGTGCTCTCTAAGATGGCTGGTCAGTGATTCAATTCTTTAGAGAGCGACTCAAATTCATTTGTTCCTCTGACAGTGAAAGGGAGAGCAGGCCCATTATTCATTTAGCCAATTAGGCCATGTTGAAAGCAATATCCCCCACATTAAAAGAACCTGTCCCCTGCCGTGCCCATAGAAAAAAAATTAAATCCTTTCAAATTCCTGAATGCACCAGAGAATTACGGAAGGTCATATTCGAAGTTTGACCTTCTAGAAGCTGCTGCACGAGGCCTCTAATTGCAATTAGAGCGGTCCATTAATGACTAATAGAATGAAACTCTGGTTGTGATTATGTGAAAAAGGGTGCTCTGTTCCTTTTCAGCCAAACTGTTTTTTGTTTTTGTTTTCATAATAGACATATTTTAAAGAGCTTCACATATTGCAGAATATTTGCAATCTGGTCTGTCTGCCTGATGCATCTAGTATTGTCACTCATGAATTCAGGAACTCTCAAGACTCTCAAGTTGGAGAGTGGCAAAGCTTGGAGTTCTCCCAGCGGCTCTGGCAGACCAGCGTGAGACAGGCTGGAAGAGTTGTTGTGATAAAGACCTTTTCCTTACAGTAACTGGTTTTAAAAGTTTTAAGAAGTTCCGCAGGCCACCCCCGATCAAGCTGGTCTGTACCAGATACCTGTGAGTCAGGGATGGAAAATAACTTTGTTGTCCACTTGCCACTGTGGCTGGTGGATTCCAAAATCTACCAGCCACTCAACGTTTTTTACCAGACACTTTCTTGTTTTTAACCGACAATGTGTAACAGCATGTGAAAATTAATACTACAAGATCTACAATACTTAAGCCGTTTATTCCATAGGGTAAAGTCTCAAGGTGTGCCTCCTCTAAAAGTGTCCGGGTGAAACAGCATGCAACTTTTATTTACACATTAAAAATGTTTTTAAACACAACAACAACAACAACATGTAAACAAATGTACCCGTCATTCTCAAACTGTCTCATTTACATTCCCTCATTTACATGACATTAAAGGAAGCTGTGACAAATCATCTTCTGTGCTGAAAGTGAAGGAATAGTTGTCCCTAATTAGAAACCGATATGTCACGTACAGTAATTGCAATTGTTTTGTTAAAAAAGCATGATATTAGAAAAAGTATTTAACGTTTGATCTTTTCCTAGTTAAATGTAAGTCTAGCATTCACCTCCATTTGTGGTATTTTTTAGAACTAACGTTAGATTTAGAGCTGCACGATTCTGGATAAAATGAGAAACATTATTTTGTTTATTTTTATTTTTTATAGAGATCACGACTATAACTAAACAAAACAATCTATTTAAAAAATAATTTATTAATTTGAATTAGTTCTTTTTTTTAAATCACTTTGAATGAATGATTCAATGACTTGTTCATAAAGGCTTCACTTGCTTAATTACTGGATGAATTCACGTTTTTGAACGAATCTCTTGAATGAATGATTCAATGACAAATAACAATTTATAACAGTCATTTTTCGCCACCTCCTGGCGTAAATGATACAATCTTCATTTGAAGCATACATTTTTATTCAAGTACTGTGATAATATAGATTATTGTAACACAAAAATAATGATACTGTGTGGTTAAAAAGATCATTTGTGAAGCAGTTTGACACCTATACAGAACAACTGCTCTCTCTGGGTCAGCATCAGTGCCAATGCAGATTTGAATGTTCTCTTTTCAAATGTAGCCTGTGGGTTTGAGACGTTCTTTGTGTCTCTCTCCTTCACCGCTTCGGCTCGCTTTCACTCCTCCCCCCGTGTTGCTACGGTATCAAATGTGGGCGGGAGTGGTTAGAAATTGAGAGCAGGCAGGTATATAGGCACCTGGGGTCCTCATGCCGGTAGTCATACATGGTAGCTAGCTGCTAACGGGTTGGAGTGCAGCAGTGTTCCGGGGTGCTGTTTGTTGCGCAAGGTGTTGCGAGTGACTGCCAACAGCACTACTCTTGTGTGTGTATGCTTCTGAAACATGTTGAAATGCCTAGATTGATGAACACAGAGGAGCGTTTCGTGACCCTGGTGAAATTGTGCAGCGCCAAAACACTGTCTACCCACGCATTCGTTAGACGGCGGGCAGAGGCTACGGCCAATCCATTGTCGGCTGCTGTTCTCTTGAGTATGTTTAAATGTGTATGAATGTGCAGGTGCTGCTTTCTTTAGACGCTTTTCGGTAATGTTTATTTTTTTTTCTTTCTTTTCTTTTCCCGCTAACCGGTGGGTTGTAAGAGATTTGTGTTAGTGCACCAATTGTGACCACCGGCTAGCGGTTTCTTCTTTTCTTATTTGTTGTTAGTTTTATCCCTCTCCCCAGTAATAGTCTTGGGGTGGGTTGGGCCCATAGGCAAGACTAGCGCACCAGGGTCTAGCCTAGTTTCCTTAGTGCTTCACCCATTTTGGAACCAATGTGTGCAGTGTAATGCTGTGATGTGTGCACCTTTTAGAAATGGCTCAAATAGCATGATTGCTGTGATTGTGTAGGCTGAGTTTATAGTGTTGGTTCTACCTTAAGGGTGTGCCTTAGTTCACGTGTGGTATTGAAACTTAGGCCTGGGCAAGCTTGTAAGCCGGTGGTCCACCCTCCTATGGCTTGTCCCTATGTCAAATGATGTATGTTTGTGTTATTTATTGATAACCAAAAGCGACTCATTTTTTAACTGAAACAAAAATAAAGATTGTACTTTTTTACTTAATCCAAGCCTGTGCATGCTTTTTGTTGCAACATAGAGTCCCCTTGCTCTTACTAGTTCTGCTGAAGGGGTAGCGTAGTTAGCACTGCCATAGCCCTACGGGGGGGCTACATTTTGGCGTAGTCGGCAGGGTAAAATTTGAGTCGCTAGGTTAATCTAAAGCAGGACCTGTGTGTGTGTGTGTGTGTCTGAGAGAGAGAATACGCAGATGTGTATAGAGAACAGCAGCTGGCAACAATATGAGTGACGGAGAGGAGTCTGCGGGGGAGTTACAGCAGCTGCGACGACGCTTGGAGCAGCTCCAGGCTGAAAATGAGAGACTTTCGGGGGGTGGGACAGCGGGCACTGCTAGTAGCAGTGCTACTAGTACCAAGCCTGTTCGACGGGAGCAAGCGCTCTTTATACCTCGAGAGCGGCGGTGCCCAAAGTTTTCTGGCTCTGCAATTGCAGGGTCTTTGTCTGTCGAAGAATGGATTGAAGAAGCGAAAAGTTGTAACCGGGCAACGCATATGTCTAATTTTGACAAGGCACTGTTTTTGTTTGATCACTTGATCACTGCCCGGAATGAGGTTAAGTACCGTCCTACAGCCACACGTGAAAACCCTGAGTCGATAATTGAAGTCTTAAGGGAAGTGTATGGGTATGCGAAGTCGTATGTGTACTGGCAACAGCGTTTCTTTAATAGAAAGCAGAAGGACAATGAAAGTTTGTTCGAGTTTTCTCACGCGTTAATGGAAATGTTGGATAAAGTAAAACAGTCAAATGAAGGTGCCATCAGAAACCCTGATATTGTTCTGCGAGACCAGTTCTGTAAAAATGTCTCTGATCCTATGTTACGTAGAGAACTCAAGAGATTGGTACGAGCAGATAGCGGGTTGACTCTTCTAGCCATACGGAAGGAAGCTATAAGGTGGGTGCATGAGGGTCAGTCCAACCGAGACCGTAGTTACCGTACTCCAGGAGTAAGCAGTGAAGCTCAGGTTGTGTCGCATTGCGTTACAGCCCCCCAGTCATCAGAATTCGCTGAACTAAAAGACTTGGTCCTTAAGCAACAAGCTCAGTTGGACATGCTCGTAAGGCAGTTGGGACATCCTAGTGGTAGACCACAGGCCCCTCCACCACACCGCGGTGGGCGATACAAACGCGTCCCTAATGGTCAGCCCATTTGTCTGGGGTGCGATCAACCAGGCCATATAGCCCACTACTGCCAGGCAGCTCCCTCCACCCACAATAGTAGGGCAGTTCCACGGTTGCCCCCTGATATCCCCCCTAACCTAGCATCAGGCCCAGACAACCTCCTTAGCCAGTCGGGAAACTAGCAACTCCCAGTGTGCAGAGCCACACGCTGGGAAGGGATGTGTATGGCTCATTGCATCCTCAATCATACGATAAGTTAGTCAAAAATTGTCCTGTATTGTCTGTTTTTATGGGAGGCGTAACAGTTCCCTGCTTGATTGACACTGGGTCAGTGGTGACCACCATCACCGAGAGTTTCTTTCGAGAGCATTTCCATCACCTACAAAAGAAAGATTGTAGATGGCTTGGGCTTAAGGCCGCTAATGGTTTAGACATCCCCTATGTTGGTTACCTAGAGTTGGATGTGGGGGTATTGGGGCAATGCATTCCGGGGAGGGGAATTTTAATTGTTAAAGACCCAGAGAATAGCACTCTTAAAGACCGCAAGCTCATAACTCCCGGGATACTGGGAATGAATGTAATTGGGGAATGTTATCAGGTCCTTTTTAAACAACATGGCTCACAGCTCTTCCACTTCCCTCCTGTGAAATCGGTGGCACCGGCAGCCCGTCGTGCATTGAGACACTGTGAACAGATCCAGGCCATTGTAAATGCACCGAAGCCGTACAAAGTGAAAGTCCATGGGAAAGGGGCAGTGTGTCTGGAGGCAGGAGCCCTAACCATGGTCCCAGTTACATGCCCCCAGCTCGAGTCTGCAGCGTTTTTGCTAGAACCCCTGGGCTTTGACGAGGAGCAATTGCCTGAAGGCCTATTGGTGTCCCCTACCCTGGTGCCGGCGAGAAAGGGTTTTGTATATGCTCCTGTAGTGAACATTGGTAACACAAAGGTATGGTTGCCCCCACGGCACCCTATTGGCACTGTACAAGTTGTGGCTGCGGCTGCAACAGGAACCGCTGCTTCCATATCAGTCGACCCTTTATGGGAACAGTGTCAAGCTTATGTCTCAGCACAGG
Organism: Tiaroga cobitis; assembly: GCA_030578255.1. Classification (NCBI taxonomy): domain Eukaryota; kingdom Metazoa; phylum Chordata; class Actinopteri; order Cypriniformes; family Leuciscidae; genus Tiaroga; species Tiaroga cobitis. Next base: position 37,059,351 of record CM060597.1, read on the forward strand.
GGGGAGTTGAGTGCTGCAGTTTCCCTGAGTTCACGGCGCCAGACTTCCCGGGGTTGACCCAGCAACAAGCTGCTTAGGCCAGGGCCCTCCTTGTCCAGTATAGTAACATCTTTTCCCAAGGGGAGGGAGACTTAGGATGTACGTCTTTAATCAGCCATGAGATTCCCCTGTTGGACAATACTCCTGTTCGGCAGCCATACCGTAGAATTCCACCCTCCCAGTATGAAACAGTAAAGGCACACATCCAACAGCTCTTAGATAGTAAAGTCATCAGAGAAAGTAGCAGTCCATATTCTTCTCCTATAGTCTTGGTGACTAAGAAGGATGGGAGTTTGCGCCTCTGTGTAGATTACAGGCAGTTAAACGCAAAAACCCGCCGGGACGCATATCCCCTTCCTCGTATAGAAGAATCGTTGGATGCACTTTCGGGCGCGAAATGGTTTTCCACCTTGGACCTTGCAAGTGGATACAATCAGGTTCCAATGGTGGAGCAGGATAAATCAAAGACTGCCTTCTGTACACCTTTTGGCCTGTTTGAGTTTAACAGAATGGCCTTCGGACTGTGTAATGCACCTGGAACGTTTCAGCGTTTGATGGAGCGTATGTTCGGCGATTGCAGAAACCAGTCCGTTCTACTGTACCTGGACGATGTGATCGTATTTTCTACCACCGTTCAGCAGCATCTGGAACGACTGGGAGAGGTGTTTTCCCGTCTGCAAAAACAGGGGTTGAAAGTAAAACTGTCTAAATGCCACTTCTTCCAGCACCAGGTCAGTTACTTGGGGCATGTGGTCTCTGCGGAGGGAGTTGCTACGGATCCCGCCAAGATAGAGGTGGTCAAGGAGTGGAGACGTCCTGGACACCTGGCCGAATCACGATCTTTCCTCGGTTTCGCGAGCTATTATCGGCGCTTCGTGGAGGGATTTTCAAAGTTGGCAGCCCCACTTCACCAGCTGGTATGTAGACTCAGCGGACCCCAAAGAAAGGGAAAGACCCCCCCAGTTCCCTTGGCATCGCTATGGGACGAAGGATGTGAGCGAGCTTTCCTGTCTCTGAAGGAGCGACTTACCTCGGCTCCAGTGCTGGCCTATGCCGACTTTAACCCTCTGGGGACCAAAGGTTTTTTGGGGCCCTTGGGATGTTTTGACATGCACTGACATTTGTGCTTTTTTCAGTTGTTTATAAACATGTTAATGGCAAAGGTGTAAATTCACTCTATATAGCACACACAGGGCTACCATAATATGTTAGCAACATGCATGTACATGTTTGTATTTTTGAGAGAATATTATTTATGCGTGGTTATTGAAAAAACTAAAAATAAAAGTTTCTGAAATAAGGCCACAAAACACATATTGATTATTTCTTCACAAGACTTTTGAAAATTGTATCACATAGTCTAGAGTATTTGCTCCAAAACTATGTGAGAAACATCCTGACTACTCATTCAGATAAGTCAATAAAGTCTTTTAGAATGTGTATGACGTGTTTTGTTTGAGAAAGCTTTATGCGAGGAGGCTTGATCTCTCATTAGTATGTATCCATTTCACACCTGAGAAAGACAAAGACCCTCCCATAATGGCCCTATTAGGTGCGATCAGGCCATATCATTATGAAGAGCCTTGCAGAAAGAATTAGGAGATTTAAAAAAGAATGGCTTTTAGATTGTTTGGATTTATTTACAACAGACACACACACACTGCTTAGAATAAGTGAACACACCCATGCTAAAGTTGACTAAAAAGAGGAATAAAAAATCGTAATGCCTTAATTAAAAAAATGAGGAAAACTCCAACCTTTAGGGACATGAATAATGTCCTTGAATTCTTTGTGAATGAAAAATGTATCACAAATAATTAAATGTTCTTCTTTAAAATACAGGGTGCATACGTCTGGACACTTCTATCACACACCCTTCACCATATAGACAAGGTTTTATTTCAGTTCAAAGTTAGAGTTGGAAAAATCTTGAAAAGAAAATTGTCTTTTCCATAAATGTCTTAGTTTGATCATACATATTTCAAAGTTGAGGATTCATTATTTTGATTTAGCTTGGATTGGAACAAACACTAGACTATAACATCTTAGTTGATTAGTTTATTGACAAAACATACTATATATTTAACATATCAGCAGAAACTCATAACAAAGCTTATTTGATGTCTATTTTAGAGTAAAAACTTTATACTCTATCCAAAACTAGTCAACAAAATGTCTTTTATTTTGTCTATAACAGTGCGTATCTGTGCGTTCATTCATTCATTCATTCATTCACACACACACACACACACACACACACACACACAGAAACATGATTCACATTTAAACAGTATGCTATTTTTCCGTTTACAGACACTAACGTTATTCTATATCGCGATTAGAACAAAGCACAAGCATAAAACACTTACACACTTCTCAGCTGAATCTGTTGCTCCTCCTCGTGGTGAAAATAAACCAGCACTTGTTCTGAGGTAGGTAAATGTCCCAGGATTGTTCCTCATAGCCGCTCAAGATGACAGTAGATTAATCTGACTAAAAAATATAGTGTGTTTTCAGAGTTTATGGGCGTTAACGCGTCTCAATGTGGTGCTTCACGTATTTGCGTTTGAATAGCGCGTGCTCTCCGTGGGCGTGTCACATTACCGGAGATAATGAGCTGAGAGAAAGATAATTACAATGGCTGACACGTCTCTCTTTTTATATAGATTACATAAACAGAGAATATTTATTTTAGTTTTGAATCGGATCATTTAAAAGTACAAACTCAAATGATTTAAAAGATATATTGCTCATGTCTGGGTGAATAGTATTTGCTGAGTTTTGTTGAAGATTAGAGACGTGCTCCAGGAAAAAAGTTAACGGTGACTGAGAGGCAGAACGCACACCCTGTTTATATTCTTTATTTTACAAAAGCACAATATTTTATTTCGATTGTATGTGGGCACATAAAAAAGTAGACATTTAACAGATTATTTTCTCATATTTCTTAACTCTATATGAACAGAAATGATGGTAGTACTTTAAGTCTATTTTTCTGCTATGTGAAAAAAACGAGCAAAACGCGCCGGCGCGTTTCTGGTCCCCAGAGGGTTAAGAAGCCCTTCATATTGGAGGTAGATGGCAGTCACGGAGGCCTTGGTGCAGTCCTCTCCCAAGAACATGAAGGGAAGGTGCGTCCAGTCACATTTGCCAGCCGGGGACTCATATAGCTCCATGAAGCTGCAACTACTTGCGGTAAAGTGGGCAGTAACGGAGAAGTTCCGTGAATATTTGCTGGGGAACCATTTCTCAATCCTCACTGACAATAACCCCCTGAGCCATCTGCTTACGGCAAAGCTGGGCGCAACCGAGCAGCGGTGGGCTTCTCAGCTGGCGTCATTAAATTTTACCCTCAGATATCGGCCGGGCAAGAGCAATCAGAACGCGAATGCTCTTTCTCGTCAGTATCTGGAACGTTTCACCGTCGGGACGGAGGTCCCCGCATTGGGCGCATTGACCAGCCTTGGTCTGATGCCTGTCATAGAGGGCCAATGCGGGGAGGTGGTGGCCTTACCGGGGCGTACACCTCAGGATCTAAGTTCGCTTCAGGAAGCTGACCCAGTCATTGGACCCGTGAAGAAGTACTATCAAGAAGGGCGACGGCCAGGGGCAGCGGAACGTGAAGTGTTGCCCAAATCCAGCAGAGCCCTGCTCCGACACTGGGACCGCCTAGTCGACGAGGAAGGAGTTCTTTATCGGCTGATTCATGCAACAGGGGGAGGTCCTGAGACTCTCCAGCTATTGCTGCCCCAGTGCCTGCAAGCAGAAGTTCTACGGAGTGTCCACGATGAGCAAGGGCACCAAGGGAGGGAAAGAACACTCTAGCTGCTCCGGAGTCGATGTTTTTGGCCCAGTATGACTAAAGATGCTGAACAGTGGTGCCAGCAGTGCCAGCGATGCGTTGTGGGGAAGGCTGTCCAGCCCAAAGTCCGTACATATTGGACCACAATGCAAGCCACTCGACCAAATGAAATCTTGGCTCTTGACTTTACCCTGCTAGAGCCGGCTAGTGATGGACGAGAGAATGTTCTTATCCTCACAGACATCTTCACGAAGTACTCGCAGGCTGTCCCTACTAAAGACCAAAAAGCGCATACGGTGGCCAGGGCTTTGGTGCAGCAATGGTTCCATAGGTTTGGTCCCCCAGCTCGTATACACTCCGACCGGGGACGAAACTTTGAGAGCCTCTTGATCCGGCAACTGTGTCAGATGTACGGTACACAAAAGAGCCGCACCACTCCGTACTACCCTCAAGGTAATGCCCAATGCGACCGGTTCAACCGCACACTCCACGACTTGATGCGCACCCTACCCGAGACAGAGAAGCGTCGTTGGCCACACCATCTGCCTCAGCTCACCTTTGCCTATAATGTTACCCCTCACCAGACCACAGGGCATACCCCATATTATCTGATGTTTGGCCACCATCCAAGACTGCCAGTTGATTTCTTGCTTGGTACCAGGGAGACTGTCCCAGACACCAACAACCTAGAAGAGTGGGTTGAAAAACACCAGCAAAGCGTCAGGATGGCTCATGAACACGTCAGACAGAGATCAGAAGAACTGGCCCTCAGGCGGAACCAGAGCCATAATGATCAGGTGAATGATGCTGGCTCCCAAGAAGGGGACTTGATCTATCTGCGGAACCACCCCTATGGGAGAAATAAAATCCAGGACTACTGGAACTCTGTAGCCTATCGAGTTGTGCGCTGCCCTTCTGGCGCAGGAGCGGTATACACGGTGATCCCTGCGGATGCGGGTGGATCTGTTCGGCGGGTGGATCTGTTCGGCGGGTGGATCTGTTTGACAGGTGCATCGTTCTGAGATGCGCGGCGTCCCTGCGGGATTGAGGCCCGGGCCTGGTGGTTTCCCTGGTCCAGCTCGGGAAGAGGAGACCTCTAAAGGCCCTCCTGTTGGTGATGATGGTTATGCCCGGGACGTGATCATTTGGTATGGTGGTGAACAAGAGCCCCAAACTGTACCTGCTTCACCCGGCACTTCAGCGGTGGAGGAAATTGACATTGAAGATACAGTGGAGGTGCCTGAGGACAACACTGTGGCCATGCGCCGTTCAGCGAGGTCTACGGCAGGGCAACATTCCAATCCTTACCACCTACCCAGGTCGACTAGGAGCATAAATTATGGTCCATCAGAAATAGAGGATGAATACTCCCGGACATGAGGTGTCATCGTCGGGCCGCCGATTCATTTGGAGGGGGTGGATTGTAGCCTGTGGGTTTGAGACGTTCTTTGTGTCTCTCTCCTTCACCGCTTCGGCTCGCTTTCACTCCTCCCCCCGTGTTGCTACGGTATCTAATGTGGGCAGGAGTGGTTAGAAATTGAGAGCAGGCAGGTATATAGGCACCTGGGGTCCTCATGCCGGTAGTCATACATGGTTGCTAGCTGCTAACGGGTTGGAGTGCAGCAGTGTTCCGGGGTGCTGTTTGTTGCGCAAGGTGTTGCGAGTGACTGCCAACAGCACTACTCTTGTGTGTGTATGCTTCTGAAACATGTTGGAATGCCTAGATTGATGAACACAGAGGAGCGTTTCGTGACCCTGGTGAAATTGTGCAGCGCCGAAACACTGTCTACCCACGCAATCGTTAGACGGCGGGCAGAGGCTACAGCCAATCCATTGTCGGCTGCTGTTCTCTTGAGTATGTTTAAATGTGTATGAACGTGCAGGTGCTGCTTTCTTTAGATGCTTTTCGGTAATGTTTATTTTTATTTTTATTTTTTTTTATTTTCCCGCTAACCGGTTGGTTGTAAGAGATTTGTGTTAGTGCACCAATTGTGACCACCGGCTAGCGGTTTCTTCTTTTCTTATTTGTTGTTAGTTTCATCCCTCTCCCCAGTAATAGTCTTGGGGTGGGTTGGGCCCATAGGCAAGACTAGCGCACCAGGGTCTAGCCTAGTTTCCTTAGTGCTTCACCCATTTTGGAACCAATGTGTGCAGTGTAATGCTGTGATGTGTGCACCTTTTAGAAATGGCTCAAAGAGCATGATTGCTGTGATTGTGTAGGCTGAGTTTATAGTGTTCGTTCTACCTTAAGGGTGTGCCTTAGTTCACGTGTGGTATTGAAACCTAGGCCTGGGCAAGCTTGTAAGCCGGTGGTCCACCCTCCTATGGCTTGTCCCTATGTCAAATGATGTATGTTTCTGTTATTTATTGATAACCAAAAGCGACTCATTTTTAACTGAAAAAAAAAAATTTGTTTTACTTTTTTACTTAATCCAAGCCTGTGCATGCTTTTTGTTGCAACATAGAGTCCCCTTGCTCTTACTAGTTCTGCTGAAGGGGTGGTGTAGTTAGCACTGCCATTGCCCTACGGGGGGGCTACACAAAGATTTAATAGACACAGCTAAATCATTGTCATTTAGGGAAAAAATTGCGTGAGTGTTTGAATCGAGATCACAATCTTTTAACACTTAATTGTGCAGCTCTAATAGATTTGCCATTTTCAATTTTTTTCACTGATGAAACCTTTTAATAATACATAGGATCTGTCCCGAGCAATAACTTGATATTAGAATATGCAGAGGAAGCTTTGTATATTTGATAAACACAATTAAAATTGATGCAACAATGATGACAGGACACACAAGTGCAGGCAAATCTCCAGCCGCATTATTACAGAACAATATTATCTTTGACAAGTCCACTTTCTCTCCAAAAATACATGGGCAGCTGTATTTAGAAAATCGCCTTTGCAGAGCAAGACTTTTGCATTTATTAGGCCGCTGTCGGTAGCCTAAAAGAGGCCTAGAAATAGGGTTTCGTTCCACCACGTGGGGCACTACCCAATTTTTTTTATATTTAACATCAGAAATATATAGAGATTCCTTAGGGAAAAGTTCTCCGCACGCAACCTTGCAGTTTTTGAGAAAAATTATGCTAAAGGTGCCCATTTTGAAAAAATGGGAAAACATAGGGAATTTTGCACTTTCAAACCTGTTTATCATATAAACCCAAAAATGGCGAAATAACACTTGAGGGACAAAATAAACCAGTTTGAAATGTGTGATATACCTGAAGTTGCTATCTAGGCACAGTAAACATGATAAGATTATCAAGAAAACTTCTACTGTAGCATTAACATCCCAATTACTTATCATTATGTTGTTCCAATTCAAAGGTTATATTTGAGGTAAAATCTGAATATCAAATAGAATTCAGCCAAAATATAATATATATATAAAAAAACACTTTTCAAAACAACACATTTAATGGTGAATTGTCAATTCACATACACAAGCAGTAATTGCACTGCATGTACACTGTAAAAATATTACATGCTATCTACTTAAAAAAATTATGGTAACAATATTACACATATTATATTTGAGTAGATTTTAAGTTTTTTGTGTGTGTGTGTGTGAAATCTACCCGAATAAATTAAGTAAAATTTCCTAAATTATTTAGTCTATGGCACATGATGAATTTAATATTATTAGTGGAATGTGCTTTTTTAATTTAAGTTGTCTCACAAATAAATCAAGCAGAATTTACTTGATTATAACATTTACTGCCTTTTTCAGGTTAAGATAATAATGAATACATATTGCACTTTTTGTTATCAAACATGCTTTTATTATGTATTTTTTGCACAAATAAAACAAATCTATATAAAATGTAAGACAGCAGTTTTAAGATATGAAAAATAAAAGCATAAAAATGCTAACATTTTCCATGTCATTGAGAAAGATCACTTTGTTACATAAAAACATGTGCATACAAATTTCTGTTGGAAAAGTCACATTCTTGACTAAAACTTGTGAATAACTTGTAGCAAAACGTATCAAATAATTTGTACTTGCTGAAAGCTTGTATGTAGAACAATATTAAACGTTCATCAATCAATGCAGTTTTTTTTTTCAACAGAACTTGGTCATAATGCATTGTCTCAATATAAGTCATGTGTTTGTTTTTAAGTGTTAGTAATTTTGGGGAAAACTCGCAAACATCCAGTTCCAAGATGAGCTTCTGAAAGGCCTCAAAAGTGTGCCTCAGTTATTTCGGATAGGTGAGGTTTAGTGCATACGTGAGTCCAAGAAGAACAGGACAGGCTCTTGCCAGATTTTCCAAGCCAGCCATGACTTGCATCCCCTCCAAGATGATGCTGAAATACTCCTGAGAATCCCTCTTGAGATGGCAATTTTCATTATGTGCTGCAGGATATCTCCATTGTCACACTGTAAAAAAAACATTAAAGAAGTATTTTTATCTCGTCTGTCTCATCATAAGTCTGTCCATAATTATAAACTTGATTTGTGTACGGTTGTAAACATTTCTTATAACAGCTTAAAATGCTAAGACAACCACAAGTAAACCATTATAGTTTATTTTCTTTGTAATGACTGAAATGGCTGATATGGCTTCCTGCTCTGCTACTGTTCGGACGCTTTTGCTTACCGCTCCGCGCTTTGCTCTATCGCTTTTATATTTTTATATTTTATCTCCTTTTATCACCTAATTTTAACTTCAGCTAATCAACACAGTGCTCAAACGCTTGGATTACTACAAAAAAAGCAGAATACTTTTATTCAACCAGCCTCCCACTGCTTACATTCTGGGGAGGAAAACACAACTGCCTACATTCTAAAGGATAAGAGAAAATGCCTCTTCTGGAATCTACTTGCTGCACTAACTGCAACAGACTTTTACAAAGGATTGTAGCTCTTGAAACAAAGTTACTTGTGGGACCACCAAACCAGACGGAACACACAACAGAGCTTCGTCATGGATGCCCTCAGCCTACAGCCGGTGAGTCCCATGAATCTAGTCCTCCTCGACAGGCCATACTGAGTGTAGGGAAACAAGCCGATCGACTTACAAATCCGTGGCACAAACAGGGAGCGAGACCCAAAGGCACTCAAGACATCAGATTGTCACGAGCATCACATATTGCCGCAGTAGCCTCATCTACCCCAGATACGGCTCTGACAAGGATTGCAATTACTGGTCTCTTACCACCGCCTATACATCTTGAGAACAGATTTGAAGTATTAGTGAATGTAAATGAGGAATCCCCAAACGTGATGAATGTGTTTGAACAAAGACTGAATCAGCCAGTAGCTAACACTGATGCTAACTGGCGCTCAAGGTCGAGCAGACAGCGGCACTCAGCTCAGAGCGCAGCCGAGCACAGGACTCTGATAGTGGGTGACTCCATAATCAGAAACATTATTAGCAGGGATACAACTACATGCTGCCTTCCACAAGCAACGACTTCTGATGTAAACAGGGAACTTGAGAACATTCTGATGAAACATAAGACTGCAAATCGACTCATCATTCATGTGGGGACAAATGATATTCATAAAGAGCAGTCAGAACTCCTTAAGAAGGATTTCAATGAACTTTTTGAAACACTCAAAAGACTGAAAGTACAAACATTCATCAGTGGACCACTCCCAGCAAGAGAAACAAACAGATTTTCACGGTTGCTTGGGCTTAATACATTGCTTCAAAAAACCTGCAATATAAGAGGAGTAAACTTCATTGACAACTTCAATCTTTTCTGGAGTCAGAGGCAACTGTTTCAACAGGATGGCCACCACCCAAACAAACTTGGTTCAAGAGTGCTAAAGGACAATATCCACTTCTCCCTCAATCATCCTTCTGCAGTGTGTGCCAATACACTCAACCTGAATGGCACACACACACCTGGACACAGTATGAATGACCACAGGACTTCACTTCAGCACCTGGATGGACATGCGGTTGACACGTCAAACAAGGAAAATGATAACACCACTCCACCAAAACAACCTCTGCTCACGGACACAATCTCAGCAGAGCCCTGCCCACAGAGCTCACCACAGACAGACTTTGACATACTAGAACTGCTCCAACATTCAGCACCCAAGGACGACTTGGGTGGGGCTTTCTGGGATAGTCCTAAAATGGTTCAGATCATACTTAGAAGGGAGAGGTTATTATGTGAGTATAGGAGACCATAAGTCTGAGTGGACATCCATGACATGCGGAGTCCCTCAAGGCTCAGTTCTTGCACCACTCCTATTCAACCTGTATATGCTCCCAATGAACCAAATAATGAGAAAGAACCGAATCTATTACCACAGCTATGCAGACGACACACAGCTCTACTTAGCCCTATCGCCTAACGACTACAGCCCCATTGACTCCCTGTGCCAATGCATTGATGAAGTAAACAGTTGGATGTGCCAAAATTTTCTTCAGTTAAACAAAGACAAAACTGAAGTCATTGCGTTTGGAAACAAAGAGGAAGTTCTCAAGGTGAATGCATACCTTGACGCTAGGGGTCTAACAACTAAAAATCAAGTCAGGAATCTTGGTGTGTCTCTAGAGTCAGACCTTAGTTTCAGTAGTCATGTCAAAGCAATAACTAAATCAGCATACTATCACCTGAAAAAATATTGCAAGAATTAGATGCTTTGTTTCAAGTCAAACCTGTGCATGCTTTTATCACCAGCAGGGTGGATTATTGTAATGGACTCCTCACTGGCCTTCCTAAAAAGACCATAAGACAGTTGCAGCTCATACAGAACGCTGCTGCCAAGATTCTGAGCAGAACCAGAAACTATGAACATATCACACCAGTCCTCAGGTCTTTACACTGGCTCCCAGTTACATTTAGGATTGATTTGAAAGTATTATTACTGGTATATAAATCATTTAATGGCCTAGGACCTCAATATATTGCAGATATGCTCACTGAATATAAACCCAACAGATCACTCAGATCATTAGGATCACATCAGCTAGAAACACCAAGGGTTCACTCTAAGCATGGAGAGTCTGCTTTTAGCTATTATGCCAGCCGCAGCCGGACCCAGCTTCCAGAGGAGATCAGATGTGCTCCTACAGTAGTCACATTCAAATCCAGACTCAAAACACATCTGTTTAGCTATGCATTTACTGAATGAGCACTGTGCCACTATTCGTCCGACTGTTTTTACTGTACTTTATTTTATTTTTTATTCTAAACTGTTTTAATTATTCTTATTTGTTTTGATTATTTTAATTTATTTATTCTAAACTGTTTTAATTATTGTTATTTCTTTTGATTTTTATTATTTCTTCTATGTAAAGCACTTTGAATTACCATTGTGTATGAAATGTGCTATATAAATAAACTTGCCTTGCATTGCCTTGCGTTGAAACATAAAAATAGTATGTTTCAGTGGACCACAAAGACAAAGACTGTCACAATAACATAAGTACAGTTTCACCAATGACAGAGGGTGTATTAAGGAAGAAAAAATAAAATACATTTAAAATGACATTTGGTGACACTGTAGGGGTGGGAATTAAATTTCGATGGTCCACTATTGACATTCTACTAACTGTATAGTAACTACATGTCGACTAACTCAGATTATTAGTAGACTGCTAGGTTAGGGTTAATAAAGTAAGTTAACATGTAGTTGCAGTTACTTATAGTCAGTAGAATGTCTAAAGTGGACCATCAAAATAAAGTGTTACCTTTTTTCATATAGTGGCTCCCAAAAATCTATTTTGTGTTAAATATTTTCACATTAGCTTTATATAATTTAATTAGAAAAAAAGATTATTGTTTAAGTTGCATTTCTATTTTTATAAATAAAAACAATGTACAAATACATTTCTCAAAACACCATACTCTTGGATGAGGTCATCCTCTTTTTCACCCAGATAACAGATAAAGCAACGGAGGACAACGTCTCTCATCATGTTGATGTTTTTATCGGGATTCTAATCAGGAAGTTTGTAAATTAGCATCACCCAAAAATAATGAACAAATATTTATATGTTATGAAAGTAACTTACCTGCAGTATGGGATCAATAGCTAGCTCCGTAGTGTCCGATGTTTTGAGCCATTCCTTCGCACATTGCTTGATTTGTTCCCATCGGACTTCAGTAGGGCTGCGGACCTTTCCCAAATTCCCACCATCTTTTCCGACATGAAGAATACACTTTACGGGTGTTAATTGAGCTTAATCCCCGTTATCAGATTAAGATGCGCTGCTTACAGCCTCCTCCATGTTTACATGTGCGTAGTGATATTAACTTGATTTTGTCTGTGACCTACTTACATTTTCGATGCTGATTGGTTGAAAATCTAGCTCAACAGTTTTATATGTCTCAATACGCAGCCAATATTGTGCCAATAAATTACACTTTTCTCATTAACTGCAAGATAATGCGTGGAGAACTTTTTGCTTGGATACCTTTTATTAACATTGAACATATTGAGCAAAAGAAAATGTAGTGCCCCGTTTGTCGGAACGAAACTGAACGATACAGCTCACGTACAGCGGCCTATATCCCTCAACCTGATGTTACTCTGAACCCCCAGTATAATTGGCAGAGCAATTTCAAAAAGGTCAAATGTAGTCTCCAAATGAAGAAACTGTATACGGGCCAATAATTAGACAGATTTAAATTAATTAATAAACAGGAGGCAAAGCATGACAGGGAGTGCAGTGGGACGGGCAAATGTGTGTCAGCAAGGAGGAAGCAGAGCAAGACGGTAGAACCACATCACAAGGTGCTGACTGAGATACTGACAGGAGAAGAGGGTGGAAAGGAGGAGAGAACAGAGACATGACGGAGGGCTTAATTACATGCCTTTTTAAGTAGGGCACTACACCTAAACAAACAGAGAGAGAGAGAGAGAGAGAGAGAGAGAGAGAGAGAGAGAGAGAGAGAGAGAGAGAGAGAGAGAGAGAGAATGTGACAAAATACAGAAAGCTGAGACCAACTTTGTCAAGCATGAACCTACAACAACTTCCTCAAGCTGCATATTTGATGGTTTCTTATTAGTGAATAGTGTGGAAGGGCCATGCGATGAACTTGACTCTTTCAACTACTGTGATGACTGGGCAATGTTGGGCAAAGTCCCCCTGTAGGAAAAAAAAAATAAAAAATAAATAAAATGTTGTTTATATGTCTATGTGGTGTTTTTAATGTACTTCAAGAAAAACTACAGTATGTGCAAATGCATAAGTCAACTCCATTGCTGAGTGTTTTATCCTTAAAACGCGGTTTGAAATAGCTGGTGTTTCTCACATCACAAACTACCTTGTAACCAATCAAGTCAACGTACATGTGCGCTTCAGCATATCATTAACAGCAAACTAGCAGGGGAGTCTCGAGATATGCCAGGTAATCCCTGTATATATTTTTTGTTGATATAAAAAATCGGGAAGATTTAGGAATATAGCGGGTGTATGATTATGAAGTTATAATGAATTATATGCCTTTCTCCACTGACGTTCTGAGTTGTTTAAAGCATTTCTGATGATTGTTAGAAGGCAGACTGAGATGGCTTTGGGTGCTCGAGCCCCTGCCCTTTTTCAAAATTAATCAAAAGTGCCCAAATATCAATGATAATATTGAGGTCAATAAAACAAAATGCATTTAATTATAATTAACATGACAATGTGTACAAGACTAAAGTACCCTAAATTCATGTTTATTTTTACGTTTCTGTCAGTCTGAGGTGTCTTTGCCATAACGCATTGCTGTGGGTTGCGTCACTTGCATGTGACTGTCTTGCTTCGGACTTGACTCACTGAAGAGGTCAGTCTCCGTTTTCGAGGGTCGAAAACTCTGTGGATGGCAGGCGCAACCCAACCCGATCACACTAAATGCGACTATAGCACGCAGTGTGTTTATCGTGCAATTCATACGCGAAAATTTGTTTTTACGTGCATAGAATACGCATGGGTTGGTTAGGGTAGGTTTAGTAGTGGTGTGGGGTGCGTGTGTATTATACGTTTGGGTAGAATTAGTGGTGTGGGGTGCGTGTGTATTACACGCAAATGAACCGCGCATCAAATGCAAGCGATGGTGTACACGTATAACTTAGGTATTCCACAGTCTGCTCTGGAACCGATGCTCTCGAACCAAATATGGTTCTTTCAGTGAGTAACGTTAGGCCTATATGGCTCGACCTCAATTTTTCTTAACCTTTTTTTTTCAATAATAAAAGGTAACGTTAGAGTGTCGATTCAATTAAAAATCAACATATCACATATTTTAAAATATTCCATAATTCATTTGATGCCTGTTTGTCATGCATAATACACTGACCAATCGTCATCTGGCACAACAAGTTCAAATTTCATTGGACAATGTGGTCATTCATAAATCGTTTGAAAATTACATGGACAGACGAATTTACATTTATGAAGCGATCTGAATCTGCGTCGTTGAATCAATGGACTACAAAGCACTGAACAAAACCAGCACCAAAAGTAGCATTAATGGTAAGTAATACTAGTAGCCTATTCAAGTCACTTGTATTTTGAAACCTACTTCAAAGTTTGCGTTCTCAGGCCACCAAAACGCCATTGTCGTGTAAATGAACAGCCTCAAAAGTTTTCTGTTTTCAGTTGAAAACAATGTTGTGTACGCAGCCCCTAAGTTAAAAACTAATGATTTTTACCTAGGAATTGAATCAATCAAAAACTTACTTAAGCTAGACAATGACTTTCTTCTTGAGCTGCTTTACAGCCAAAACAATCTTTGTTGCACTAATTTCCTAATATCACTGCAAAGCTGCTTTGAAACAATCTGTATTGTATAAAGCGTGACTTGACTTGGCTAATTTATTTCAACAAATTTACTATCAATACAGATGATACGCATTCCATTCATCTGCCATGTTTTCTCAATGACACAACCCAACCCCAACCTCAAGAGTTTTCCACTCGTATTTATGCTTTGTTGTGATGTTCATGCTAATTCATAAAATCTGATCTTTCCATCATGACTTGAATGTACCACCATTGCAGCTACAGTTCCCAACCATAGAAACAGTCAGTGTCTTGAGACTCACGCTTAGGGCTGCACATCATTAAAATCATCTTAATTTGTGTTTTAAAGATTAAACAAAGTGTTCTGGGCTTGAAACGACAAGAGTAAATTACCACATACTTTTTATTTTTAGGTAAACTATCCCTTTAGAAAACAACTTTATGGGACAGTTAATGTCAGATTTTGGTGCTGATTAATATTATTTTTAATTGAGGTTCAACAAGCAGTTTTTGAAATTTTGACTTTGCCCAGTTCAAGTAGATATGATTTGGTCTAGCATGCCCGAAACAGCAAGTATGGCCACTGAGTAAAGATTTTTACTTGACTTTAGCAATGTATTTATGCATGCTATGTTTAATTCATGGTACATTGCATCACAGTCTCAAAGGGAAGCAAACTTAGCTGTGAGACTACTCTGAGTTGTTCTTGATGCAATTGTCTACCTGAGCAGCCAATGTCATTTTTAATGGAGATCATGTATTAGAAGTCTTTAAATGTCAAACAGAAAAGGCAAAGGAAAAATCATGATGCATTATGCTTTCTTCTATGAATCTTTTCCACCCACTGATGCTTGGAATCCTGCATAATTCTTTAGTGCCGTAAATGCAAATTTTATTGTAGTGGCAAATGTCATAATTGTGTATTAGGTCTAAAATACACCTCTGAAACAAGGTAAACTGAACAAAAATGTTTCAAATAAATCCCACCAACATGCTGAAAACACTCATGAGCACTTAAAAAGATAATGGTGCCTATTATTTACGATATCCACTGAACAATGACCGTATTAACAACTGCACATCCTGTGCTCAGATTTTAACAGAGACCCAGGTGCACAATAATACTGAGAGCAGCACCATATCTGGTGAAAGAATATGTCCCTGAGCAAACTAATTACAACAACGTCACACCTTTCTATATTACACGGGACCTTTGGCACTGTCCCCTCAGTATAGACCAATAAGCAAAAAGCGGAGCCCAAGGGCCAGACAGGCTTTGGCAGGACGATGAATTGCTAACACCTTCCTGACCCTCTGAGCTGCCCCTCTGCCATCACATTAGAGGAGACACATCATTTCATCACCCCACCGGCGGCCCCTTTACCTCACGCTTTCAACTCCTAAACATTTAACCGGAGCCAGTCTCATCTACATCTGGCCTCTGATCCCCAGCACCAACCTGCTCACTGAAGAAGAATCACAGCATCTACTGGAGAGCTCATTGAGCATGCAGAGATTCTAGAATCGTTCCTTTGCTTCATCTTTGGCCTTTGACCCTTCTTCAGCAGGTGTGTGCTCAGAAAGCTGAAATGGAGGCCTGTTATGTACACTGGCTTACATTCTCATTTAACCTATCATCAGCACTGATGGTCAGAGGGGGGCAGGACGAGAGAGGAAAGAGATGTCAGCCGCTAATGGCCAAAAGCAGCAGAAAGCATCTGTTAAATGAGCGAAATACAGAGAGAGACAAACCTTGGAGATGCATTGATCTCTCCTTCAGGGCACATTACTGTCAGCCAGAGACTCGATGAGTTTAGACTCAATGGCCACAAAAGCACCAAAAGAGCCCTGTCAGCTGCCTCTGCCTATCTTTTCCTCTGAGCTGCCGTGGCATCATCCCCACAATCAAGATCTCACAGCAATCACTGCGTTACTTTTGATATTCAGATTCATCTTTAGATCTCTCCTCCAAAGATAAAGACAAAGACACATCCTCATACTTATTGTTTAAAGGAGCCCTGTGGAATAAAGAACTCCTTAAGAACACAACTTATCGATTGATGTCTGTTGGCAAGAGTTGAGGGAATGTATACGAGGAAACATTACTCTAATGCACTGAAAGGACTGTCCACTGATTTAGTCTTAAGATCTGAAATTCATGTCAGAGAAGTTTCCCAAGTAGGCCTAATGTTTTCCTGTCTACTTAAAACGATTATTTGCATACAAATGTCGCATTTTTCTCCCTAGTGGCAGTTACACCTAACTGTTATTTGCCCCCTAATGGCAGTTACACAGAACTGACAAATTACAAAGTTACAAAAACTGTCGAAGTTTTAATTGTAATACATCACATATGGCATGGCAATAGCATACGATCTGCATTCAGAAGCTCAAATTGGATCCAAACATTACACATTTATACCCCTTTTCCACCAAGGCAGAGCTGGTGCTGGTTCGGAGCCAGAGCCTAGTTTCAAATCGGTTCTTTGGTTTTCGACCACCAAACACCAGCTCCGAACCAGTAAAAGTGGTTCTTAAGTAGCACCAAATCATTGCTGGTCTAGAAGTAAGAACCGCTTACGTCAGCGGCTGGGGGGCGGGGTTACCGTGGCCAACAAGACGAACAGAAACTTGTGACCGCCATTTTTGAAGTAGCAGCTAATCGAGCTAATAGCAGCTCGATTGTAATCTCCGTTTATGCAAGTTACGGCGAGCTGCACAAACACGTTGTATTCGCCGTGTTTGGATGCCGATATACGTTAGGTTCGCAAAGTCATGAGCATCAATAGTAATGCAACGGCCGCCATTGTTGATAGAATGCTTGTTCGAGATGCATCGGAGCGGCGCGGACCGATCGGAGCTGCGGGAGTGTTTGGAGATCATGGAGATCTCCTTGTGCTTTTGGATCGCTTTCGCAGTGCTTTGATGTCATGCGGCGATCGATCTGCGAGAAGCCGATGCATCTCGAACAAGCCTGGCGTGTTTGTCTTTGGCGCTACCGCACTAGCGTTGCTGGGCAACATGAGACGTATGCAGTGACGTAAGATCTGGCTCTGTTGTGGCTCTCAAGCCGGTGGAAAGGCAAACCGGTTCTTAGTAAGCTTGTCAGTCGAACCAACTCCGAACCAGCTCTGGCTCTGGCTCTGAACCAGCACCCGGTTCTTGTTGGTGGAAAAGGGGTAATAGACAGAACTCGTGCAGCTCCTCTACTACTCTCCATTGAAAATGAATGTCTTTGGACTGTATGTCAGAGATCATTACAAGGCAGCTTTAGTCAAAAGCTTTCTATACATTTGTTTTAGACTTGTTTGCAAACTAAGTGACTTTTAAGTAACTTTTTTTAAACAAATTTCAGAAATAGTCTGTTATTATCTAAATAGTATGTTAAATAGTATTTAAATAGTATTTGACACTGATACAATAACTGATATATTTGCTGTTTTTTTTTATGCTAAATATCCATGTACTGATAATTAGATAAAACACTCACCTTAAAATAACCAGGTCTCTACATGATTAAAATGTCACCAGACAACATGTTTCTTATTAGACAAAATCTTTCTTATGCTACGATAATTTTACTAAATGTAGCACCAGAGCGCCACTATGAACTGGAATAAAGAAATGTACATTCCAATTCAATTACAATCTTTTTTAACTTTCACAAACAAAGTAATAGCTTTGGAAATAACTAAGAATTATGACACAAACTGCCTTGGATAAATGTAATCCATGTGATATGAATACATATATAAATCTTGAAAATTAATGTGGGCTGGCGTGGCTACAGTGCCAGTGTTCAGCAATTTTAACATAGTATCGTCATCATATCAGTGTAGATGGACCAAGATAAAACTTAAAATATCAAGTAAATAAGTATTGCGATGCTTGGTGCCACAGTGACATTATACCATATTACTATTCCACGATACTCAATATTTTGTCCCACGGTGAGTCATTTTTCCCTGTTGGACCTACACAAAATTTGAGGGTTCCCCCATCTGCCAAATCCCACTTTAACCACTGCGTACACACACACGTACGTACACGCACAGGTATACCCCCATCATTGAAAAAAATAAAAAATCAACCGAGCAATAGCCCTCAACCTTCTGCTAGACCCAGGTGGGCAGTCCTTGTATATTTCAGTGCTGTGTGCAAGCACAGAGTCAACGAGTAGGGCACCCAGAACTCTTGCCATATTGTCTGGAAAATGCACTCCAGTTCACAACACCTAATTTAGATAAAATACAGAACAAACAATATTGAATCATTTTGAAGAAAGGCATTAACATAATACAGAGTCATACAAGGAATTTCTTTATTTTATTTAAACATATTGTAGGAAAATTTTATTTTCACTCAAGAAATGCTTGAGTGTTATTGGCTTTGTCTGCCTGGAAGTTTTTAATATGTCGAGTAAGACCTTGATTGGCTGGTTCAAGTGTGTTTAACTGGGGTTGGAGCTAAACTCTACAGGACAGTTGCCCTCCAGAAGCAGGATTGGACAGTGCATATACTGTATAGCAGCATAAGTATAAGTAACAGTATGCAATATATAAAACAAGCCCTACTTTCAAGGAGTTTTGTTGAATTTGTATTTCTGTTGGATGTAGTTTCATACTCAATTAAATAAATGTATATTTATTAATAACAATAATATCAAAATAGTTTACATTTAATCAATTTATTCATAGAAAAAAAATGTCATACAATTTTAAGACAACTTAAAGAAAAGACAACTTTACTATTAACTCTTAAATCCTATATTTCTTCTCCTGGTTTAGTTTTGCCACTGCATTTCTTTTTACGGGCCTTGCTTGTTTTAACACTATATCCTAATCCCACCAAAACTACACCCACCCACACTATGTAGACACACACAGACACAGACAGACAGACAGCCAGACACGCACCCTAGTTATTTGTGTGATATGGTGAGTAAAGTTACACGAATGTAACTTTGTAACTTTTACACCTCTTAATTTTAACATCACACTAAACGTCACTTCAGAATTAAAAATAAACAAAAAAAACAGTAGCTTGCCTGTACTCGGCATGCAGCGATGAACAGCGGAAATGAAAACATGCTAGAATCGACGTCATGAGTTCACGCCACTAACCAATGAGAAGAGATGTTGGCGGGAAGATATGTGCAGCCCCGCCCCAGGTGGGGCCCCGCCTCGATCGACGTCATCACTTTGCCACTAACCAATGAGAAGCATGCAGCCCTGCCCCAGGTGCACCACCGCCCAAATCTGCAGGCTGCAGCCAGGCGCTTCTCACTCTGCTTGTCCTGGTCCTGAGGCTTCCTACACTGTAAACTAAACATAGTAACGAACAATGACGTCGATTTGACCATATCAATGTGAGCGCAAGTCTGATGATGAAACACTGGAAGAGCTCGTTATTCAACCCGAACCTCAATAGCAAGGACGACTCGAGCAGGACGTTTCACAGTGATACGCTACTTAGTCAGTTTGAGGTACATTAAGATGAAGCAACTGTAATCCCTCACCATCAGCATTAACATGTGCATGTCCATCAATAAACCGATTATAGACTTGGGGTCTCTCCTGTCAATGTTCCCCATGTCAGAATCCAAACGCCAGGTGGACTGCGGTGACATATCCGTCACTTTAAAAAATAATACGCAGGCTTCATCACGCACACTGTCTTTGGCCGAATTTTGTATTTCTTTCAACCGCTATACCGAAGTTATATGCTCCGCTTTTCCCCATAGATGGTGCGAGCTGAATGATTATCTTTCTATCATAGCGGAGCTTGCGCTGTCTTATGGGCAGTGGTGTAAAGTAACGAATTACAAATACTCTCGTTACTGTAATTGAGTAGTTTTTTTTAGGAATTGTACTTTTTTAAGTAGTTTAAGAACAGTGTACTTTTACTTTTACTTGAGTACATTTTAAGTGCTGTATCGGTACTTTTACTGCGCTATTTTCCCTGAACCTGCCGTCGCTACATTTATATTAATATTTATTTTTATAATAAGTCATCATGTGACTCCATGCGTGATCCCCGTCAAATCAAATCGCGCGCGGAAAACTTTGCATCAAACCAGCATCAACAGACTTCGAGACACCTGGCGCCAATTTATTTTGTTCACGAAGTGACTTTCGGAGTGGATCTTAAGCCTGGAGGAAGTTCATGCATTTGTGTCTTCATATAGGCAAAAAAACAGCGCAATTAAGCGTCACACCTCGCACGTGCTTCAGTGTGTGTGTGTGTGTGTGTGTGGTAAATGAAACTGCGCGTCGGCTGCACCATTCATTCACACAGAACATGCAGGATTCGTATTTAAATTGTCTTTGTGGTTTAATATTCACACTATATCGCGATTTGATTTCAAGTGTACTGAACTGCTTTCTATTTATTCCTCAAAAAATTTACAAATTCCGTGAAATTCCGAGTTATAAATTCCTTTTTTATGACTGGATTTTGTCAGCATTTTAGGGGGGGCGGGGGTCGTCCAAAACAATGGTAGGGGAAACGCTGTATTTTTAGTGCTAGCAGTCAAAAATAAAACTGTTGGAGAAATATTGAAATACTGTTTCTTTTTTTCTACGAATCTGTGATAAAAGAGTAAGCTACATTTTCAATTTGCAGGGTATAAGGTGGACTAACATTCATAGCATAATATTCACTACTCACTACTCTTGAGTACTTTTAAAAGGGCTACTATTTACTCCTACTTTGAGTAGTTTTTAGGACCGGTACTTTTACTCTACTCTCACTACATTTTTTGACAAGTAACAGTACTTTTACTTGAGTATGCTTTTTCAGTACTCTTTCCACCACTGCTTATGGGGTCATTTTTACACCTACCACAAGTTGTTTTCTGCTAAATGCGCCGTCCGTATTTCCCAATGGAATCAGTGTCCTTACTGGGGACCATTGGACTCTGATCTTCATAACCGAGTTTTTCTCAGGTGCCGAAACATCTCTTGCGCAATTTGCAGGTCTGTAAACCATGCCACCACGGCATGCCCTCAAGTTAATCCCTCGATTCCTCCCGGCCCAGTGCAGAACCCCATCAAATTCACAGGTTACGTTCAGCGACCGGCAGGAGAGGATCACTTTTCTGGTAAAGATTTTTTTAACAGAACACAATACGTCGCTTCCAACAGGCAAGTTTGCAACAATTTCAACGAGGGGAAATGCCCAAGACAACGCTGTCGCTATCTCCACGTCTGCAATTATTGTGGCGGTGCCCACGCTCGCGTGCGTGGTATGTCCGGTACAAAAGGCTGTAAATAAAAGTGAAAAAATTACCTCTCGACTCCAGTGATTGTTTCCCGTCTGGCAGAGGAATTATTCCATCACCCCGACGTCAACTTTACAAATGACCTGCTGTCCGGTCTCAACCAAGGTTTTAAACCCGGTGTAGAATGTCAGCCCAAGTAAAACATCATCTGCAATAATCTTCAGTCCTCCCTAGCAGAGCCTGAGGTAGTAGACGATCTAATAAAAAAAAGAAATAGATTCAGGGTTCATGATCGGTCCGTTCGCTACTAGAAAATTTTCAGGGAAAAAGCGTATGATAATAGATCTCTCAGCCCCTCACAACTCTCCATATCCAAGCATTAATAACAGTATTATCCCCCTCGAAGAGTATTCTCTTAACTACCACGACATCGAACAAGCCATAACTATGATCAAAATAGCTAGTCGCGGCGCATGGTTGGGAAAAGTAGACATCACTTCTGCTTTTAAAGTAATGCCAATCCACCCAGATTCGTGGCATTTATTCGGCGTGAACTGACGGAAAAAGTTTTATTTTGCGGTGCGTTTAACATTCGGTTGCAAAAGCAGCCCCAAAATCTTAGACCCTCTGTCAGAAGCCATTTGTTGGATCCTTTCAAACAATTACGCAATTCCTTACCTTCTCCATCTGCTCAATGATTTCTTAAAGTGATACTTCAGGATTTAGCATTAAAGGGGTCATGACATGAGAAACCGAATTTGCCTTGATCTTTTGGTATATAAGAGATCTATGTACTATTAAAACTTCCTGCAAGTTTCATAGCTTAAGACGTCCTCCCCATTATAAACGAAGCATTTATTTAATCAAGCTCTAAATACAGCTCGTTCTAGATCCTCTGAACTTAGTGACGTCACGGTACGAAGTGACGTACCAGTCGTTTGCATATGACCGCCTCCAACGCAAGACAATTACACCTCATTTCGCTCGATGGTGTTTTTAGCACCCAATGGCTCCTTCCAGGCAGCTAACCCTAACCTCATCCCTAAACCTACCCACCCCCTCAGCTCACATCATCGCATGTGTTGACATGCAGCGAGTGGGTCTGTTTACAAGATGACTGCAATGCCACGCAGATGTGCTGTTCCTGGCTGTGGACAAACAATATGTTTGAATGCTGCCGAAGGATCCGGACGTCAGGGAAAGCAGTTGGATGCAGTTTATTTGCAGCATATGCAGCCCGCCAAAGCCTTATTTGTTCGGTGAGTAATGTAGATGAGTGTGACAGAGCGCATGTTACTGAAAGAATGAGCAGAGAGAGAGAGAGTCTGTCTTGCTCTCCCTCTCTCTCTCTCCCTCGCGCATATGAATCAAAATCAATTGAGAATTGAAACGATGGTAAAAGATCCGAAGACCGAAGTTTCACGTGGCGGAGCATTGTGTACATGTGATACAAAATGATTAACGTTAATAATTTATGTATAAGCAGCCCTGACGTTAGCCACTCATAACAATGGGCGTTAACACTGAACTCTTTAAGGCGAACCTCCAAAACAGACTGTTTGAATCAGAGGGGGAGAAACAGGGTGGGAAAAGGTCATAAATCACTACATTTTTTTAGTTTTTTTGTACAAAAACTATATTAATACTAATGTTGCACCTAAGGGAACATAATAAAACAAAACAAAAAAACATGTCATGACCCCTTTAAGCTTTGTATCAGTAGAAAACCAGTAGTATTTTCGAATTACCGTGCTTCCCCCCACCACCACCCCACCCTCCCCCCTCATATCCCCCTGATATGAGAGAAATTTTTATTTTTAGTCTGGAAAAAATCCTCTGATGATGCAAAAATCATCATTTTGCATCATCGGGGGATTTTTGTTCCAGAGGCTAAAGACTACAGCCAGTGTTCTGCATGTTTTCACCACGCCCATCTCACTCACAGCATGTAAAGATGTAAAGTGTCAGCCATCTTTCTGTAGAAGCTAAGCTAACAGGCTCTTGTCTCTTGGTCTGTGTAGAAAGTTTGTATAGTAGGCTAATCACGATGGCGGAAGGTAGTTTTGAAGTTGAAATGGCAGAAGGGGATTTCCAAGATCTGTTGCAAGAATCTGATGCTCCTGGCTACCTGTACGAGCCGCAATACAGCGATAAACAGTTGCGGGAGATGGAGGAACAAGAGGCGGCCGGAGCGAGACCTGAGCCCTGCCAGACTCGAGCTGGGGCGGACTGGTGGTGTCAGTGGTCTCGCTGTGCGCCTATGGAAACAGATGTAGAGTCCTATGCTGTCGCGAATCTCAGCGATGCCATTTTCTTCTGGACGAGATCGCTGAATCCGCAGAGCTTTGAGTGTAAAAGTGTTAACATTCATTATTTTTTTTTAAATTAAAAGTTATAACTCACATTGGTTGTGGTTCTTTTTATAAACCTTTAATGTTACTAGAGTATGGATTAGCCTAGATCAGGGATACTCATTGCGCGGCTCGCGAGCCTCATGCGGCTCGCCAAGCTTTAATTTGTGGCTCGCATGCCAGTTACTAATACGGTGATATGATTACGCAGTCAATACAGATATGTCATGAAACATTAAAAACAAGCAGGGCTATAACGTAACCCATTAAAAAACTCATACAAATAATTTATATAGATACTCAAAACAGCGTCATTAGATGCTCTTACGTCCATAACACTGACTCACTGCGGAGTTGCCAGTGGCGGTCTTTCCAGCTCTTACCACCGAATGTGCTCTACATGATGGGCTAATGTCGAAAAAATAACTTAAGGTCATTAAAATATATATTATGCATACCCTCTTATCTATAATTTTATGATGGTGAATATGGAATATTTTTGGGCATTTACAAAACAATATAAATAAAATGTTATGGTAAATTGAAGCAATTCAATTGGAGGAGACTAGCTGGCGCACATTATAACAACGCTAGTTATTTCCAGCATTTCATGCTAGTTAGCTTGTGTTATACGGACTGAAAATGGATCGATTTCTTGTTAGACAAAGTCGAGCACCAAACAAGAAACAAAGCAATGTGACAGTGACAAACGAGGGAACTGATTCGGAGCATGCAACAACCGCAAATCGACAGGAAGATGATGGAGACGAGGTTTGCGGAGAGTCAACTCCTGCTAAAAAGAGAAAGGTACGAGTCATACAAGATGAGCATAGAAAATTTCAAGAAAAGTGGACAGAGGAATTTTTATTTGTCCTCCACGGATCGAACCCTTTTGTTTACTATGCAAACAAACCCGCTCTGGTTTCAAGCGAAGTAATTTGGAGCGACATTTTCAAACGACCCACCCAAAATTTAACGAAAGTTACCCACCTGGAAGTGTAATAAGGAAAACAAAAATAGAGCAGCTTTCTTCCTCTCTTTCTGGACAGCAAAGGCTCATACACAGGACAACTTCTACAGCTGAACGTTTAAAGGAGGCATCTTTTGAGATCGCATGGATTTTGGCTCGGGGAAAAAAACCCTTCTCAGACTCAGAAATTGTGAAAGATTGCTTTTTGGCTTCGGCAGAAATATTATTTGCAGAATTTGACAACAAAGACGCAATTGTAAAGCAAATTAAAGGATTACAATTATCTGATACCACCATAATGAGGCGGATAGAAAACATCGGCAAAGACGTGAGTGACCAGCTCTGCGCAGATGTGGCAGCAGCACCGTGTTTCAGCATCGCGGTGGATGAAAGCACCGATACGACAGATGTTGCCCAGTTGTGTGTTTGGGTAAGGTTCCCAAAAGAAAAATCTTTCAGAGAAGAAATGCTGTGCTTGCTTCCACTTGTTGGCCAAACGAGAGGTGAGGACATTCTGAATGCAATTCTGGCATTTTTTGATGAACAAAAATCTCTGTTGGTCAGGTCTAGCAAGTGTGTGCACTGACGGTGCCCCTAGCATGCGAGGAAAGGAGAAGGGGCTTGTTGGGCTCATGAAAAAAAGAGAAGAAATACCAAACTTTGTCAGTTTCCACTGCATCATTCATCAGGAGTCACTGGTTTCAAAACTAAAAAATAAATCATTCCAAAATGTGATGCAAACAGTTGTTCGTGTGGTAAACTTCATAGTCTCCAGAGCGCTGAATCACAGACAGTTCCGACAGTTCATTGAGGAATATGACACAGAGTATGGTGATTTACTGATGCACAGTGAAGTGAGATGGTTATCTCGTGGAAAAGTGCTTGAACGGTTTCTGAGCCTCCTCCCTGAAATTAGCACTTTCCTGGACAGCAAAGGAAAACGGGAGCCAGAGTTGGAAGACCCATGCTGGATCACACAGCTGGCCTTTCTGACTGACATCACCTGTCACCTGAACACTCTCAACTTGCAGCTTCAAGGAAGGGATAAGCTTCCAAGCAACATGCTGAATGCCATCAGAGCATTTCAGAACAAAATAACTTCCCTGTACATACCTGACAGAGAATTCATTCACTTTCCCAAACTCAGAGCTGTCACCACAAATGACCCATCTCTGCAGCAGCACTTCAGCCACAGAGGATTTGTGAATGTTTTGGAAGAGCTGAGAGGTGAATTTGAATCCAGATTCAAAGATGTGAATGAGCACAAGGAGATTTTCAATTTTATTGAAAATCCCTTCCATGTGGATGTGTCATCTCTCACTCCAACTATCACTCTGCTCTGCCCTACTCAGCGTGCTGATGTAGAAAGTGAAATTGTAGAACTGCAGACAAAAGACATTCTTAAAGTTGAACTCAGAGCAGGTGTTGGTCACTTCTGGAGTTTGGTGTCTAAAAATGATTTTCCCACTTTGAAGCCACTTGTGCAAAAAGTGATGTCCTTCTTTGTGAGCACATACACTTGTGAGTCAACATTCTCAACCATGAACACTATTAAGAGGAAACAGAGAAGCCGCCTCACCAATGAACATCTTGCATCCCTCACAAGGATTGCAACAACAAGCTACAAATACAACATGACTAAGGTCAAAGAAATGCATGCATGCTTCCGGTCATCCCAGCATTAAGTTAATCCTGCCTTTTTGTTATTAAGGGAAATCATTGTGTCGCAGTTACAAATTTAAAATAAAGAATGATTCCCCATTTTTTTTCTATGACTGTGAAGCACTTTGTGACCCTTCTTGTGTGAAAGGTGCTATATAAATAAAGTTTACTTACTTTTTGTATTTAATGCATTATGTTCAGGGGTGACAGATTGATAAGTATTAATTTTTATACTTTGCAGTAAAAGTGGCTCTCCTATTGACTTTTTCCTATAAGTGCGGCTCTCATGAAAAAAATAGTGAAGACCACTGGCCTAGATAATGTATTAGCTTAGAGAAATAGTGATTTTAATTGCAGGAAAACAGTTCATATGCAGAGCTACTAAGCTACTCTGTTGACATGGTCCTGCCATCATATTTTTAATGTGAAAGTCTAAGTTGTATTATTAGGCTAGTACATCCCGGTACAACGCAATTTAGCACCATTTCGATGGAAATTTATCAAATAACTCACGGTGTATCAAAGCAAGCCTAGTTGTATCCATTTTTTCGGATTCTGCCGCCTGTAACCGGTAGGCGTGGTTTGGGAGTGGCCTCGTAAGGGCAGCAAAGCAAGTGCGTTCTGGGAATTGTTGTCTTTCAGCCACATGAGTAAAAAATAAATTTTCTGCCTTTTCTCAGTCTAGAATGCTTCAATTTCAAAAATAATTTCACATTTCTACTATATAAATGACCAATATTAAATACACATTCATCTTCCCAGATGTGAAGTATCCCTTTAACCATTTCTCCTCACGACGCCATCCCCGCGGCACACCTCCTCACGGTGCAAAAAGTTTTCGCCTAGCTAGGGATTCCATTTGCTCAGGAGAAAACAACGGGACCAACTACATCCATAGAGTTCTTGGGTATCAACCTGGACTCAGTTAAATTAAAAGGCTTCACTGCCTAAGGAAAAAATAGATCGAATAATTGTAATCGCGTCCAATCTTTCAGACTACCCAGATTGCTCCAAAGGCAAACTCCTCTCGCTGCTTGGCCACCTTAACTATGCTATGGGCATTATTCCACAAGGCCGCCCTTTCATTGCGCATCTCCTCGCCCTCTCGTCATCCGTTCTTGCGCTGGAAGACTGAATTATCCTGTCTTGCGAGTGCAAAAATGAGCTAAAATTATGGATGACTTTCCTTAACCAGTGGAACGGCTTAACTTTTTTTCACGACGATTCCATATCTCTCCCCCTCGATATCAAACTGTTCACAGACGCAGCTCCATCGATCGGCTTCGGAGGTTATTACCAAGGTCGCTGGTTTGTTATTAAATTAGGGGCCACTAAGATGACGCCGTTCTCTCTAAACAGACTTTAAACGCGAACCTGTGATTAACGCTGACGGCGTTCACATGCGTTCACATGCGCATTAAGAATTGATTCTATAGTTAGGTGCTTTTGAAAATATGTGCGCAGGTTTGTAATTCCATACAACCCATGCCTAAACAAACTACTTGTCTTGTCTATAAATTTTGATACAGAATTTGTTTTATTTTATCACTTCGGGGTACGCGAGCCGGATTTTCAACAACGCTTTATCTGTAGAGTGGGAAAGGGATCCTCCATAGGGAGAGGATAGTTGACACTTCAGCACTACATTGTCATCGGGTCCAGGCAAAGCTCCTTCGTCAGATCTGGATACGGCCTGGATCCGGCAGGCTGCGGGAAAACCTTGGGATAAACAAAGACACTAATATTAGCGTAGATGCCATTCTTCTTATGATGTAACGAGTAGATCAAGATTTAAGGGAAGTGTTTCCAGTTCCGGCTGACCTAATCTATGCAGCCTAACATTAAATTATAGAAGTCTATAATGTATTATGTGTATGCTAGGTCAAAGAGATGTGTTTTTAGTCTAGCTTTGAACTGACAGAGTGTGTCTGCTTCCCGGACAATGGTAGGAAGACTGTTCCAAAGTTTTGGTGCTAAATAGGAAAAGGATCTACCCCCAGCAGTCGATTTAGATATTCTAGGTATTAGATACACACCTGAGGGATATGCAGGTGAGCCCGAGTACTGCAGAGCATTTTTAACCAGATGCTCTATGCACTTTTCGTTACAGCCGCAGACGTTCGCCCAAGAACAATCCAAGGTGGCATTTGTACTAACACTATTGTCTGGAAAGGCTGCAATTTGGGGAACGGCGGTGTGGGAGAACCGAGATCCATGCTGCGCCTCGTTCCTGGCACTGTCGGAGGAAATGAAGAGAGTTTTTGATGGGGCTGTGGCGGGTAGGGAGGCGGCCAGACTACTCACCGATCTTCGCTAGGGAGACCGCTCGGTGTCGGAATATTCCATCCAATTCCACACCCTGGCCGCAGAGTGCCAATGGAACGAGGAGGCGCAGTGGGACCGTTTCCTGCATCGGCTGGCTGACCGTGTCCAGAATGAGATTTACATGTTGGACTCACCCGCGAAACTTAACGGACTCATTGAGTTGGCTCTTCGGGTCGATGCTTGGCTGAGCAGGAGGAGTCGGGTCGTCCAGAATCGTCATTTTTTCAGTACGGAGAGTGCACGCACCGTCAGCGAGGACACGGTCAGCCCCCTTTTTCCTCATGGATTCACCCATTGCACCAGTAGTGCTCGGACATCCCTGGCTTACACTGCACAACCCTAGAATTGATTGGGGACAGAATTCTGTGTCTGCGTGGAGTAATAAGTGTCATGAGTCTTGTCTCGTATCTGCGTGTCCGTCTGTACCTGTTTCAGTGTTCCAGGAGGAGGAAGTGAATTTGTCTAACGTGCCCGAGGAGTACCAGGATCTGAGAGAAGTGTTCAGTAAGTCTCGTGCTGATTCTCTACCTCCGCATCGTCCATACGACTGTGCCATAGACTTAGAGTGCCAGATGAGTCTCGGCCTAAAGGCAAGTTATATTCACTTTCTATACCAGAGAGGGAGGCTATGGAGAAATACATTTCTGATTCTCTAGCATCCTAGTTCATTCGCCCTTCCTCATCTCCAGCGGGGGCGGGGTTCTTTTTTGTGGGGAAGAAGGATGGATCCTTGCGACCTTGTATTGATTACCAGGGGTTGAACAACATCACGGTAAAGAACACTTACCCTTTGCCGTTGATGTCTTCAGCCTTCGAGAGGTTGCAGGGAGCATCCATCTTCACAAAACTGGATTTACGTAACGCTTATCATTTGGTCCGCATAAGGAGGGGCGATGAGTGGAAGACCACATTTAATACCCCTAGGGGGCACTTTGAATATTTGGTCATGCCGTTCGGGCTGTCCAACTCCCCAGCGGTCTTCCAGGCACTCGTCAATGATGTGCTGAGAGATATGGTTGACCAGTTCATATATGTTTACCTGGATGACATGTTGATTTTTTCATCTTCTCTCTATGAGCATGTTCAGCATGTCAGACGAGTGCTTCGGAGGTTGTTAGAGAATGGGCTTTTTGTCAAGGCGGAGAAATGTGTTTTTCATGCACAGTCTGTTCCTTTCTTAGGTCACATAGTCTCGTCTGAGGGAATGCGTATGGATCCTGACAAGGTTAAGGCTGTGATAGATTGGCCAAGTCCAGATTCCCGTAAGGCCCTACTGAGGTTTCTGGGGTTTGCCAATTTTTATTGGCGTTTTATTCGCAACTACAGCCAACTAGCCGCGCCTCTGACTGCCTTGACCTCCCC
Source organism: Tiaroga cobitis (assembly GCA_030578255.1). Taxonomy (NCBI): domain Eukaryota; kingdom Metazoa; phylum Chordata; class Actinopteri; order Cypriniformes; family Leuciscidae; genus Tiaroga; species Tiaroga cobitis. Next base: position 37,089,791 of record CM060597.1, read on the forward strand.
CAGAACGACGTTCAGGTGGTCCGATGCAGCCGAGGCTGTATTCGTTAAACTCAAGAGCCGCTTCGTTTCAGCTCCCATTCTTGTCGCCCCTGATCCATCACGTCAGTTCGTGGTGGAGGTCGATGCGTCAGAGGTGGGGGTAGGAGCAGTTCTTTCCCAACGCTCTTCCTCAGACGACAAGATGCATCCTTGCGCGTTTTTATCCCATCATTTATCTCCTGCCGAACGCAATTATGACATAGGTAACAGAGAATTGTTGGCAGTCAAGTTAGCGCTGGAGGAATGGCGTCACTGGTTGGAAGGGTCAGGGATACCTTTTATTGTTTGGACTGATCACAAGAATCTAGAATACATTAGAACTGCTAAAAGACTCAACTCTAGGCAGGCTCTGTGGGCACTGTTTTTCGGACGTTTTGACTTTTCTCTCTCGTACCGCCCGGGTTCCAAAAACATCAATCCCGACTCATTATCTCGTATTTTTGATCAGACCGAACGCCCGTCTACTCCCAAGCGTATTTTACCAGAGACTATATTTGTCTCCGCTCTCAGATGGGAGATCGAATCGAGGGTCATATCGGCCTTAGAAGGGGTAACGCCTCCGCCCGAGTGCCCACCGAACCGTTTATTCGTGCCAGAGGGGAATCGGTCCGAAGTTATTCAGTGGGGACATTCTTCCAGCATAGCGTGTCATCCAGGAGTTAACCGCACCAGTTTTTTGGTAAGACAACCAGTGGCGGAGCCAGAGGGCTAGTTTGGGTGGCGATTGCCACCCCAGATGAAGTCCTTGCCACCCCTGTTGCCACCCCGCTGAAAACATTACACTGTTGGATTTTTACGAACATTTCCCAAATCTCCCAGCGGACGTGAATGTAGAGCGGTCGTGCATCCTCTCAGCGGACGTCCTTACGCACAAGCGCGTGCTGTTGCTGCTACACTTTTCATTGGTTAAGCTGACAGGCAGCTCCTCCTTCGTGCTCCAAACCAACGGCTTCAAAACATAACGTGGCAGCACACACAAGATCGATGAAGAGCGTTTTGCTGGTATGTAGCTACAGCTTTTATTGGTATTAAATTAAACGAAGTACTGTTTTAACGGGAAGTAAGGGAGACGTTGCATCGTACTGCTTAGCATTAATACTTACCGTAAAACTTCAAATAATAGCCCGGGCTTTTATTTTCCCAAATCGTCGAACTGCACCGGCTTGTATTTGAGACATGCATCTATATGAGACAGGCCTGTATAATTTAGTGTTGAGATGTTGTTCCTAGAGTCTCTGTCTAAAAATCTCCAAATGCTTCACGTGAAACTGCGGTCTTCCGACTTTTTACTATCGTGTCCATTTATTTTGATTAATATGTGCGAGGGAGAGAGAGCAAGACAGCTTCTCTCACAAAAAGATGTGAGTGCGCGCGGCCGGTCGGGTCTCTCTCTCCCTCTCCCTCCCCCCCTCTCTCTCTCTCTCTCTCTCTCTCTCTGTCAACGCGGCAGTTCCATTCTACATCACTCACCGATCAAAAAAGGCTTTGGCGGGACACAAATTTGCTTGGGCGGCGCCAAAAAGCTGACTGCCTTGTCCTGCCTTGTTTTGACAGGTCCAAGTTTACCTCAGTTTTTGTTTACTACTGGACTTGATTAGTCCAAGGAGCACTTTGAATACGTGTTGTTCTATTTTTGCTGTATACGTAATACATATATAATTGTGTACATTTTGGAAAATAAACAACTTTAATTTAATCTATACATTTTGTGGAAAATAATTATTTTTTAGTGTAATTGAACAATTTGTATATTGACCCCCCAAAATAATACCTTGCCACCCCTTTGCCACCCCTGTTTTAAAAGTCTAGCTCCGCCACTGAAAACAACGATTCTGGTGGCCCATAATGGCTCGTGACATCCGGAATTTTGTATTGGCTTGCTCGGTTTGCGCCACTGGTAAGACTTCCAATCGACCCCCAGATGGGTTACTCCAACCGTTGTCAGTCCCTTCGAGACCCTGGTCCCACATCGCACTAGATTTTGTTACTGCCCTCCCGCCCTCCCAGGGCAAGACAGTCGTTTTGACTGTCGTGGACCGGTTCTCGAAGGCGGCTCATTTCATTCCCTTGCCCAAATTACCCTCAGCCAAGGAGACAGCGGTAACTGTCATAGATCACGTCTTTCAACTTCATGGCCTCCCGATAGACGTGGTCTCTGACAGGGGTCCCCAGTTTGTGTCCAAATTTTGGCAGGAGTTCTGTGGATTACTGGGGGCGACTGTAAGTCTATCTTCGGGGTTTCATCCCCAGGGCAATGGAGAAACCGAGAGAGCCAACCAAGACTTGGAGAGAGTGTTGCGATGTTTGGTTTCCAAGAATCCTTCCACCTGGAGCCAGCAACTCTCGATGGTGGAGTACGCCCACAATTCGTTGCCAGTGTCATCCACGGGCCTCTCGCCGTTTGAATGTAGTTTAGGTTACCAGCCACCAGTTTTTACTAGTATGGAATCCGAAGTCGCGGTCCTCTCTGCTCATGCGTATGTCGAGAGGTGCCACCACACCTGGAATAGAGCCCGTGAGACTCTCCTCCAGGCGGGTAAGCGCACCAAGGCTAAGGCCGATCGCCACAGGTCAAAGCCTCCCGTATACGTCGTGGGTCAAAGAGTGTGGCTTTCTACTAAGAATATTCTTCTCTGATCCGTATCTAATAAACTTGCTCCTAAATTCATTGGTCCGCTCCCTGTCACCAAGATCATTAGTCCGGTGACAGTCCGCCTCAAACTTCCTCCGGCGTACAGGAGAATTCATCCCGCCTTCCATGTTTCCAAAATAAAACCTGTGTTTTACGCACGTATTAATCCGCCAGTCCAGGTTCCCCCACCGCCGCGTCTCGTAGACGGGGAACCAACGTATTCGGTAAATCGTATTCTGGACTCGAGAAGGAGGGGACACGGATTTCAATACCTGGTGGACTGGGAAGGTTACGGTCCGGAGGAGAGAAGTTGGGTACCTGCTAGAGACATCCTGGATCACTCTCTGATCGATGATTGCAATCGACAGGTAAGGTGTCCTGGGGACGCCAGGAGGCGTCCCTAGGGGAGGGGGTACTGTCACGTTTGATCAATTTACTTTCTCTCTCTCGTCTTGTGTGCTGTGTGTGTGTGTTTAGTGTGGGCGTGGTCACTGATCACTTCTGATCAGCAGCTCCAGCTGGTTTCACTTTGTATGTGGCTTTATATGTTCAGTAACTGGTGTCTCATGTTGTCAGATCATTGTTCGTCTCCGGTGTGTTCCTGTTCCTCGTGCCCTTGTGTATGAGTGGATTCCTGTTCTTCGTGTCATCGTCACTGAGTGGATTACCTGTTCGTCGTGCTGTCGTTCCCGGTGTGGATTGTATATCGTTACGTGTCTCTGGATTGCCTTCCACGCGGTGTCACGGATACTCACCACGGAATCACCAAGCACCTACACAGAGGGTTATCACCAGCACCAGCACCACCAGCTCACCTGGGTCCCTGCGCCACTGTTCCATCTGTGTTGTGCCGTCTCGACCCCTGTGTGTCTGATCTGACCTGCCTGTCTATTTCTTCAGAAATAAAGCGTTATTTTCAATTGCATCCTGTGTCGTTCTGATATGTCACATCTCTTCATTTACTGCTACAAACTGATAACAGTCAGATAAGTATGATTTAAACCATGCTAGTGCAATTCCACTAATGCCAATGTCACGGGTGACAAAATCGCTCGGCAAGCGGAACCCCCTTGAGAGTCCTAAGTTTCCCAGGGGAAGGTATTGTGTGCAGCACGCCCACTCCGGTGATGTAAACATGCCCGCACTGATTAGCGCTAATGCATTGCAGGTGTGAGAAAGAGAGAAGCGGCGCTCACACAGGCTTCCTGTTACGCAAGCCAGGATAAAAAGGGACCATTCAGAGAGTGTTGGTGGTTGTTCAGTGTGTTCACGTTGTTCAGTGGGCTCTCGTTGTTCAGTGGGTTCGCGGTGTTGAAGAGCCTAAAGGGTTGACTTGGAGCAGTGTTGGATACAAGCTTCCTCAGGAAAACCGTTGGGGTGTGGAGATCGCCCATTTGAGTTTGCTGGATCTCAGCGATCGTTTGTGGGAAGTCTGCGGGACTGAGCTATCGTCTGGATTGGTGCTGTGGAAGGAGAGAGAAGAGATAAGTGAACTGATTCCATCTTATGAGTATTTAAATTGCTGGAAGAGGATGCAGTAGATGTGGATCTGATTGTCAGAGGAGCTATGTGTTTCAGAGTGTGTTGAGGAGGAATAGAGAGAGAAATCCCTCGTGGAGCGAGCGCAACAAACTGAGTGGGGCCTCTGCCCAGCCTTAACGTGTGAGTGAATTGCAGTGCTTTTGCCTTATTGATACACATTGATTTGTGGCTGTGAAATTGAAGTGAACACAAGTGTGCTGTGCCTTTTGCTGAGAAGTGGCCCTAGCCCCATCTACACGTTTGTGGAAAGTTACTATATCTGCTCCCCATTGAAAGTCCAGTGTGATACAGCTGCACTGAAGAGGGTACCCTGTACTGTGAAGGCCCTTAATTGTTATTTACTGTTTTGAGCCCAGAAGCCTACCGCATCACTGGAGAAACGATCTTTTAACCCACTGTCTCCTTACTGTGAATTGAAGAAGAGTACTGTGCAGATCCTTACCTGTTCCACTTACTGTTGAGTCCAGACGCATGCAGCACCACTGGTAACGTACCCTTTTAATCCATTGCCTCCTTGCTGTGCACTGAAGAGAGTACATTGTACCGTGAAGATTTTTACCCGTTTTACTTACTGTTTGAGCTCAGCAGCCTACAGCATCACTGGTAATGTACCATTTTAATTCATTGTCCTCCTGCTGTGTACCGAAGAGAGTACGTTGTACTGCGAAGATCCTTATCCGTGCTACCTGCTGTTGAGTCCAGAAGCACACTGCATCATTTGGGAAGCAACCTTTTAATTCACTGTCTCCTTACTGCGAGCTGAAGAGAGTACTGTGTACTGTGAGGATCCTTACCTGTTCTACTTACTGTCCGAGTCCAGAGGTATACATCATCACTGGAGCACACTGCATCATTTGGGAAGCAACCTTTTAATTCACTGACTCCTTACTGCGAGCTGAAGAGAGTACTGTGTACTGTGAGGATCCTTACCTGTTCTACTTATTGTCCGAGTCCATAGGTATACATCATCACTGGTAAAGTACCCTGTTTAATCCATTGTCTCACTGCTGTACATTGAAGAGAGTATTTTGTACTGTGAAGATCCTCACCTGTTCTACTTACCGTTTGAGTCCAGAAGGACGCAGCATCATGGGCGAAGTAAATCTTTAACTCACTGTCTCTCTCCTGTGGACCGAAGAGTACCGCGCACTGCGAGGGATCCTTACCTGCTATACTTACTGCCCAAGTTCGGAAGTCTGCAGCACTGCTGGGAAAAAGTAAGCTTCCAAACCATTGTTCCATTATGGTGTGCCGATGAGAGTTCTCGGTACTGTGAATATCCTTACCTGTTCTACTTACTGTTTGAGTCCAGAAGCATGCAGCACCGCTGGTGAACGGAGCCCCTAAATTGTCGCCCAGGGGACACCGTGACAGTTGCGACACGCCCGCCCGTGACAGAGGGATATCTAGAGAACAGTGAAGGCTATACAATTGATGCCCCTTGTTTTATCGTTCAATAAAGATTGTTCCTCCTTTGAAACTTACCTGTGTCTCCGTAGTCCTCTGTTGCGTGCCTGTGGTGTCGGCTCCCCACGGTGGTGGCTCAGTAAGAGAGGGGGGGTGGTTGGTCATCCGAGCATTCCTCCCCTCGACCTGTGTGACATCAAGTGGCGTAGTCGGCAGGGTACACACCGTGAGTTGCAGCGGCCACAGGTACGCGATGGCGGACGAAGAGGCACCCGCGGCGCGTCCACAAGTCATGCCGATCTTCATGGGAGCTCCTTGGGCGCAGCGCTATGGAGGACCGGGGTCGGAGTTAAGTTTGCAGGATTGGAGGGCGCAGACGGAGTACCTGGCTGGACTACAGGGATTGAGTGCCGCGCAGAGAGTACAGTTTGTGTTGGGGTCATTGGAAGGAGAAGCAAAAAGGGAAGTACTGGCTGCACCGGAAGCCGCACGGGCTACTGCGAAAACTATCTTTGATTTCTTGTTTGGATTGTATGGAGACTCTACCCCAGTGGCCACTCTTCGTGCCCAGTTCTTCAACTATCAACAAGGACCTACGCAGACACTTCGGGCATACTCCTTGAAGTTACAGGAGCAGTTTAGCCGGCTGAAGGGGCGACCGGATCATGGACTGGGTGAAGGGGATGCCTTGCTACGAGACCAATTCGTCTTGGGGCTGCGTGAAGGGCCGGTACGCCAGGGCATACGACTCCAGCTTCGACGAGACCCCACTATGACCTTTGAGGCTCTGCGACAAGAGGCCTTGGCGTTGGAAATAGACCAGGGAGAGGTAACTCGTACCCCAGTTTTTGTGGCAGCAAGTAGTGCTAGTGGACCTTCTCCTGGCGAACCGGACGATTGGAAGCAGAAATTGAGGACCGAGCTGCTAGAGGATGTCAAGGGACAGATGGCGGAATTATCGCGGAACCTGCTGGGTGAACTTCGTCGAGGACGAGTCGAGGACGGAGCAGTGGTGAGAGTGAGGTCGTATTCAGAGGAGGGGCGAGGCCCTGTGCGCCGCCCCCTACGTCCGGTGGGCCCCCGGTTCCAGTGGGATGATCAAGGAAGGCCCATCTGTATCAATTGCGGAGATCCGGGACATATCAGCCGCCAGTGTGGGCTTCGTTGGGGTTCTCAAGGGGGTTTTTAGTTCCACCGGCCACTGTGGGTCAAGTGGCCGGGACCCCTTTGTGTGACCCTCCTTTTCCCGCTGCACGAGATAACTGGGTGGGACATTGCCCCACCGTGGAGGTTCAAGCTAATGGAGTTACGATAGACTGTCTGGTTGATACAGGGTCTCAAGTTACGTTATTCTCAGAGAGCCTGGCCCAGGAGTTGTTCGCAGATCATCGGCTCCAAGCAACCGAAGCTTCCAAGCTGACCTTACGGGGGGCCAATGGTCTGGACATCCCTTATACTGGGTACATCGTGGTAGACTTTCTTGTCCGAGGGGTCCCCGTCCCACAAAAAGGGGTAGTTATCGTCCGAGATCACTGCTTGGGCATTCATCGAGCACTGTTAGGGATGAACGTTATACTGGGTTGCTGGGAAGAATTGTTTCGGGACCGGCCGGCTCGGACGCCTCCGTCACCGGCGAAACAGGACTGGGACCGAATTCTGGCCGATTGCCGAAGAGTTCACACAGCTAATCACATGGAGGAAAGGGAAGACATCGGTCGAGTCACCTGTCGGCATGCTCTGTCTATCCCAGCCCAGAGTGAGACCGTTCTTTGGGTCCGTGTACCTGCGGAACCCCGTGGGTCAGGTACCTGTGTCCTGGTAGAGCCTCATGAAGATTGTCAGCCAGTTGAAGTGGCTCACGGGCTGGCGGTTGTTCGCCGTGGGCGAGTCGCAGTCAAAGTACGGAATACAAACCCTTACCCTGTGCTCCTTCGTCGACACCAACGTCTGGCCCGAGTTTCCTCAGTACGTCCTGTCCAAGTGCACGAGCACCAAGATGTCTGCTTCAGACAGGTGAGCCCTGCGGTGGTGGAAGTCGCTGTCCGTCCCGTCGAGGTAGAACTGGGTTCGGTTGGAAGAGGAGTGCCGGCCCATTTGATGGGAGAGTCCCTGAAGGGTGAGAACCTGGAAAAGGAACAAGTGGTGCAGCTTCAGGAGCTGCTGAAGAAGTGGCAACATGTGTTTTCGACACACGAAGAGGATTATGGCTGCACAGGGGTGGTGAAGCATCAAATACCCACTGGTGGGGCGACACCTAGTTGGGAGCGCTACCGTCCGGTGCCCCCCACTCTTTATACCGAGGTCCGCACCCTGTTGAAAGGGATGCTGGAGGGAGGAATCATCCGAGAAAGCAGTAGTCCGTGGGCTGCGCCCATCGTTCTGGTGCAAAAGAAGACGGGAGCTTTGAGGTTTTGCGTTGACTATCGCAAACTCAACAGCGTAACGAAGAAAGATGCATTTCCATTGCCACGGATTGAGGACTCGCTCACCAGTCTCACCCAAGCGGCGTGGTATTCAACATTGGACCTGGCGAGTGGATACTGGCAGGTGCAGGTGGACGACCAAGATAGGGAGAAGACCGCTTTCACCACCCCGTTTGGATTATTTGAATGGGACCGTATGCCGTTCGGTCTGTGCAATGCTCCTGCGACCTTTCAACGCCTGATGCAGCGCTGCCAAGGAGGACAATTAGTCGACTCAACGCTGGTCTACCTAGACGATGTGATCGTTTTCTCCCCTGATTTCCGCACCCATCTGCACCACCTGGAGGAAGTGTTCAGGGCCATGGAGAGATATGGGCTGAAGCTTAGGCCAGACAAGTGCCAGTTGCTGCGGAAGGAGGTGCAGTTCTTGGGACATTGCGTTAGTGCTGCAG